>CM031241.1:388794110-389994110 GCA_018340775.1 Taxus wallichiana var. yunnanensis
ACATTGTTTTCTTCCTTTCTAAGACCATGCTCCTCCCATTTTAGAGCCCGTATGCAACCTCAAGTTTGTTGGATTTAAAATGTGGAATAACTGGTTTGAATGAACCATCCCTTGAATTTATTTTTGCACAGGGTCGTGTTTGATCAATTTTTCTAGGGGAAAAATTGAGATAACAATGTGGTGACTTACGGGGACGTCTTACTGCTAGATGAATAGACTAGATGTATTGTTGTATCCATTAGGCATGGAGTCATGGGTGGTGGCCTGACTTTGGTCATGTTCCTATGAAAATGGACCTTTTGGAACCTGATTTTAGTTTCTCTATCTTTGTTATATTTAAAGACAAGAAACTATTACTGGAAGCTATGGGTCTCCCTATTTCAAAATGCTAAAGGGCATGGCACATTCATCTAGAGGCATGTTGAAATGTATAATGAAGAAAACATTGAGAAACAAAAAACCTATGCCACAACACTTAGGGAAATAAAAATAATGCTCTAAAAAAACAATGTGCATACGCACTCAAAGAAAGAAAAATTCAATGCTAATATTTACAAGGGTGGAACCTTCCCTTTTAGTAGTAATGTTTAAGATAGATCCCGTTAACTAGGATCTGTCCATTCTTCACCATCCAATTTATCCATCCGGGTAGGCATTGCTACTTTTGTACCCTATGATCATGTAGGGGCCACTCTAAATGACATTAAATTTGGAATGCCTTCCTGGATTTTCCCGATCTACATCCCATTTTAGAACTAAGTTCCCTTCTTGAAAGTTCCTCATTTTTCTTTCTTATCAAAGATCTTCTTGATCAATGCTTGATCCTTTTCCATGCTCTAAAATGCATCATATATTACTTATCCTACTTCCATTAGCTCTGCATACCCGATTTCCATAGGTGCAAACTCGGTGAGTTCCAACTACTTCATGAGATCCAAAGCGGAAATTCCAATGATATGGGCAATATCGCCTCTTTTCCATATACAAGCTTGTATGGGAGCTTCCTATGGATCTTTTGGATGTGATATTATAAGCCCATAGATCTGATTTAATCTTTGTATGCCAAGTTATCTAATTTTCATCGAGATTCCTTTTGATAATCCTTAATAGGTTTTTATTTGTGGACTTCTACTTGGACATTACCTTGAGGGTAATAGTTTGATGAAGTGCTGAGGTATACACCATTCCCGACTACCCATTTAGTGATCCTTATACCCAAGAATGTAAATGCATTATTTTATATAATAGTGGTAGAGACTCCAAACCTAGTGGCTATACCTATGTTGGATTCATTTGCTTCCTTAAGTGCCACCGCCTCAATCCACTTGGTGAAGTAGTTTGTTTATGTCAGTAACTATCCACTTGTGGCTCTAGCTTGAGTTTTGGTTAATCACTACAATGAATTCTAATCCCCATTGCATGAATGGCTGATCCTTTGAAATTGGGTGAATGGGTAGAACTTCTAAATTTTCTTTCCTTGTGAAGAATGCACACTTGTTGCACTTCTTGATCCGTGAGTAGCAGTCCTCCGAACACTGTAGGCCAATAATAACCAGCTTTCATGATCTTTAGAGCTGTTACATGAGGAGAAAAATGACCTCCTACTTCTCCATCATGGGATTCATGCAACACTCTCTCAATTTGGTGTGTCTCAATGCACCTCAATAGAACACTATTGATATTCTTTTTAAACAAGACACCACCAACAAACACATATAGAATGGCTTGTAACCTAAAGTATCTCCTCTTTTATTTGTTCCATTCTAGAGGGCACAAACCTATTTTGAGATAATGCACCAAGGCTTGAGTCCATCATAGAATAGGAACATCATTAGTTGGCTTCTCTTAATCATTCTGCAATAGAAGGACAACCTCTTTTTTATCCATTGACTCATCCTATTTCTTGGAGGTGAGTTGTTCACATAGACCCTTTCCACATATCAATTTGGTCACCTTGATGTCAATGTTTGTTGGACCCCTGTAATCTTAAACCAAGTATGAAGGCGCATGGGTGCGCAGGGTCCCAGTTATGAAAAGGCATGCAAGGAAAAAGCATGTGAGAGAAAGGCTTAGGGAAGCACATAGCATGCATGACACAAGAAAGGAGGCTCGGGACTTAGTCAATTTGAGCACCCAAGGAAGAACATGTGAAAAGTGTGATCGGTTGTGCATGGATAAGATGTCACTGCAATAGGGCCCCTGAAAAGAGCATGCCGGATGGAATCTTCTAGAAGAACATCATGAGGTAAAGTGGAAAGCTCAGCCCGAAGAAGCATGCTCGCATGGACCACATTCGACACTTGGCACCAGATCTGAGGACACTTGGAAGGTGAGTTAGTAGTGTAGGAGAATTATAAATACAAGTTCTTGCAGAGTAAAAAGGGAGAAGAAGTATGAGGTATAGTGGGTTAGAGAGAGAGAGAGAAGCTCTGCAGAATTACTACGAGTGGATATTTGTGTTCAGGAAGGAATGCACTAAGCACGGAGTTGTATTTTTCTTTTTCTATTAGCTTAGTTACATACATCCAGAGATATGCATGGCTACGGTCTACTCTCTGTGACACTCTGTAATGAATCAATGAATATAATGAGGTTACATGTTACAAATAGACATGGATATCAATGGTTTTAATGCACTTTTCTCTCATATGGGTTCCCTTTCCTTTCATGTTATGTATGAATGCTTGTATAATTCTTTCTGTTATATGTTCTGGATTCTATTAAAGCACTCGGTCTAAAGTGACTACAAGGATCTAGAGGCTGTTCTGAGCCCTATGGTTCTTGTTTGTCTTAAACTTCCCTCCTAAGAACTCTTACACTAATCATAGATGATGCTTCCCACTAAACTCACATAAAAGAGACTCGGTACCCATGCATGCCTCGGGTGAGTGCTCAATTTTGTTGGGTGATAGGTCGGCGTGCATGGGGTTCCTTCCTTTTGTGATAGGAGTAAAAATGACTACATCTTGGTTCCATTTGTAGAGACCTCTTTTCGAAGTTGTAGTGGGATATAACATACATCATGATCTATGTAATGAGGAATGACAGAGTGGTTGACATTGGAAATTGTTGAATCATGGTTCAAGAGCATGGAGGATGAATTTTCTCAGAGATACAACACTAGACCTGAGTTTAATGCACGTAGATGGGTAGAAGAGAACCTCTACCATGATTTGTATGAGACCTTCTTCTATTGCTTCCTAGTAGAACTATATGAATGGCTTTCAGCCTATGCATCTAGATCAAGTTGGCATTATGGATCACATGTATGGACTAGAAGAAGACTACCAAAGGTTACAGGATGTAGATCTGATGTGGACCCATGTTGTAGATCATTGGTGGAGAAGAGTATTGACTAGTTACACTCTAGAATACGCCATTTCCACATATTATTATTCGAAGGTTTCGAGTTTGAATTTTGTGATAACCTAGAGGAGCATTTCTACATGTTATTCCCCTAGATATGAAGATATTGATGGTTACCATGAGTTTAGAGGATTTCCCAATGGCCGGATAAACCATTCTAAGCATTGGGTAAGGGAACTTGGGTGGAGGAAGATGGAAGATATCACAACAAAGAAGGAGAGGGAAGAGAGATGGCTCAAGTATAGTGAAGCATGTGAAAGGGAGATTGCTAGATGATGTGAAGCTGCTAGTGTGATGGATCTATGGAGACAGATATTGCAGGAAGGAGTTGAGGTTCATGTGGAGGATGTGGAACCTAAGCAGTCTATGCTACCCCATCTTGGCAAGTGTGTGAGGGAGACCCTTTCGGCTTCTAGTGAGAGTTCATCACATGGAGAAAGGAGAGTTATTGGCACATATCTAAACCCACCTAGTGATCGAGCCTTGGCACTTGGATTTCCAACCAGGAAGAAGTGTTATTGACCTAGTTGATATCAATGGAAGAGACAAATCCATGCCTAGGAGATACAATTTTACAGTCCCTTCTTCTATGGCTGCACATATTCCAGTATTTGGAGGAGTCTTTGGACAAGGATCAAGTGTAAAAGCTTTCGGTCTCGCATCAGGGAGTGGCATGGGACAAAGTAGTGGTAGCGGAGCGCTATCACAGACCATCGGTGCACAGTTTAGTGGGACCATGGGGCACTTGGAATAGCTCCTATAGGCCCTATTGGACCCAGTGGTTCTAGTGGATCTAGTGGCTCTGGAGGCACAGGACTTGGTGGATCAGGTAGTGGAGGAAACACTAGAGGGAACCAAGGCTTAGGCTCAGGAGGATAGGGACCCCAGCCACCACCTCAAGTATTCTTTGAAATGTCTCTACATTTTCCAAATTACAGGGTGTTGAGGATGCTACGGAACATGTTCACAAGTGTGAACTTCTATGGCATGCGAAGGGTGTCACAACCCCATAATGTAAGGCTAGTTAGTTTACAACCACGTTGCAAGGGAACACGCATAGCTGGTATAGGAAGTATGAACCTCATCAAATGGTGGTGGACTATACTACCTTAAATAATGCATTCTTGATAGATTTCCACATCCCTAAGTTTGAGAAGAAGAGCATCAATGCTTTGAAGGAGATTTAGAAAGGAATGATAGAGTGTGTGGGAGTATGATGCATGCTTTAAAACTCTCTTGTCTAAATTATCATATGATATCCATCCTTCTCAGCATGCATAGTGGTTTGTTGGAGGATTGATCACCCCTTTTAGAAGGGCCTTGTCTCATAAAACTTTTACAAACCCATGCAAAGCATTGGAAGCTACCTTATGTGTCGAGGCTATTAGTAGTATTGATACTAGTGTTAGCCCATTCTTGGAGGCTCAGATTGCTGCTATGGAAAAATAGTTGGAAAAATTATCTGCGAACACAACCCATGAGACCCGTAGTGGTTTGTGGTGCACAAATTGTGAAATAGAGGGACACGTTAAGGATAATTTCCCCCGGAGGATAGTACGCACTTTGACAGTGGATTGTGAAATTTGTCATGGGGACCATGATGCAAGTAGATGTCCCTTGCTGTAGCATGCGATCAGGAAGAATGTATCTTGTTACTACAAAATTTACACCTCTACAACCCATGACACTAAGGACTATGAGGCTCATTGATCAGATCCATGAGGCCATTGATCATGGGGTGCACCAAACCAGCGTTGCCAGTGGTTCCAAGGATAATGATTGCTGTTATGAGGAGCACGTAGAAGGAGGCACACGTGGAAGAGGTTTTCGAGGAGGATTCTCATGGTCGAGGTAACCATGGAGGAGGAAGGAGTGAGTTCCCATGTGGAACATGTTTCAACTTTGGATCTACAAAACATTACAAGCATGAGTGCCTGGACTGTTGTAGTTCTCATGGTGTAGAAAGAAGCATAAGTATGAGGAGTGCCCGAAATTATTTGAGCATATGAATCAACAAAGCACCAGAAAGACAAGGGCACTACAATGGTTAGTATTAAGAAGGAAGACATACAATGGATGCCCTGGGTAACACGAGATGAAGGTTTGGATTCTATCTTGGTAATAACAAGGGTAAGAAGCCACATGCACGAGAGAGGTACCAAGACATGAAAACCCTAGTTTCAAGAGAGGAGGTTGTTCATGGAAAATATCTAGACCCCACGCATCAAAAGGAGATATATCAAGACACCATAGATGTTATTCGAGCTTATAAGGGGAGATCCAATGTCTAAAGGAGAAATCCAAGAGGGAGGAACAAGGAAGGAGAGTCGAGGCGTAAAAGGATGACTTGGATGAGGTCAAGGAGGTGTGTAAAATGCTAAGGTAGGAGAATATCATTCCCTTGCTAGGATCCTAGTTGAGAGAGAAGGTACCACGCACTGGAGAAGAGTGCGAGAGACAGGTCTTGTACACAAACCTTCCCCCTCACAGCCTCAACTATGACAAGGAGATTATGTTGAATGTAGTTGTAGATGGATGGATCCTTAGCAATATCCTCATTAACATAGGCGTGGAGGTTAATGTTCTAACTTTAGATGCATGGCATCAGATGGGAAGACCTACATTACAGCCATCTTCAAATGTGCTATATATGGCAAACAAGACTAAAGCAATGCCCATCGGTGTCTTGAAGGATGCAACTATTACTATCCAGGGAGCCAAGTTTACTGGGGACTTTGAAGTCTTGGCACTCGCCGAGGTGGAAAATTTCCCAACACTACTTGGGCATCCTTGGTGTTACAAAAACAATGCAGACCTTCGGTTCAACAAAGGGTACATCAGCTTCGAGAACAAGGAGGAATGGATCATTATACCCCTGGTTGATGGGAAGTCGACACCCTATAATGAATTTTTGGGAGAAGAAGTTTTGGACAAGATTTATGTGTTCTCAATCAGAGAACTTGAGATGATACACCCTACTAACAGGGTTATCCAGTTTGAAGATGTTCAGTCAGTGAGTGATACCACCATTGGCATGTGATTGGGTGCATGGAACTTACAATTAATGATACATCATTTGAGAGGGTCATGACCAAGGTAATAAAGGTGTGCACAATTAGGCACCTTGGAAGAAAATAACTACCCAAGTATTCAGGAGGATCCTTCCCTGAGATTGTTTTACAGGAGGTATAAGCTCAGTGGAAGGATGAGAAGGAATGGAGGGAGATGTTAAATTATGTCTTGTTTGGCACAATAGATCGGTGGTGGGCCACACATCAAGAGATCCTTTTAGAGTGGCACGAGGTAAGAATTGCTCTCTTTGTCAGATTTTCTAGAAGCAATGTACCCACCATCATCAAGGAGTACCATGGGAAAGAGCCCACCTCTTTCCATATCCAGGAGTGTAAACGGGTCTGGAGAGAAGGTGTAGAATCTTTTCCACCATCCCTTTGGGTGTACAAGTTATATTCTACATTGTAGGGTTGCGCGTGTGCATGGTACATTCATTTGGAGACATGCCACCAGATAAGGAATTGGCAAGAACTCACAGCTGACCTTATTCAAACCTTTGAATATTAGAGTACCAAGCCATCAGTTGATAAGGCCTTATAGGGTATCAAGCACCTTACCATGGGGGATAGTGCCAGACGGAAGATAGGCTATTGGAATTACTAGGTGAACTAGGATTGGAGGCACATTTTGAAGAAGAAAAGGAAACAGAAGAGTTACAGCTTGAGCACGCATGTTTGGAAAAAGAGAAGGGAAAGTTGGTATATGTGATTGATGGAGAGGAATAGGAAAGCTTAGAAGTTAGCCATTCTGTAGGGATGTGTGAGGTAGTGGATAGTCGCGTGCGTGCCTACCATGAGACTTTAAAGAAGAAGAAAGTTAACATCAATTCAAAAGAAGAACCTAAGGAAGCTATTATTAGGGATTACTAGAAAGAGAAGGAAGTATCAAAAATCATTGATCTACTATGTGAATTTGATGATTTATTTCCGTGAGTATCATGAGCTCAAAGGCGTTCACCATTCCTTAGGGGAGATGAAGATAAAACTAAAGGATGGTGCACACTGGTTAGGAAAAGGCCCTACCAAATGAATCCCAACTTGCGCATGTAAAGGTCAAGGAGGAGATAGACAAAATGATAGCTTTTGGGATCATTGAGGCAATGGAAGAATCAGAGTGGATAATTTTGATGGTAATCAACATCAAGAAGGATGGGCGGATTAGGATTTTTGTGGATTATAGGGAATTGAATGTAATTTGTGTCATTGATCCATTTCCGATCCCCTTCATTGAAGAAATTTTAGAAGGAGTCACTGGGCACGAAATCTATTTCTTTACTGGATGGATTTTAAGGTACCACCAAGTCCAAATTGCAAAGGAAAACTAGGAAAAGAAAACTTTCACCACCGAGTGGGGAAGTTTTACATATACGATCATGTAATTTGGGTTGAAGAATGTGCCCGTTATATTTTCACACATAGTGGTCTAAGCATTCCAAGACTTCATCCATAAATTTCTACTAGTCTATTTAGATGACTGAGATGATATATGGTTTGGTTAAAGACCATTGTGACAATTTGAGGTTAATGTTTGAGAGGTGTAGGCAGTTGAGGATATCCCTCAACATTAAGAAATGTTTGTTTGCTACACCCTTTGGGACTTTATTGGGCATATCATATGTAAGGAGGGCTTGCTGGTAGATCTCGCTAAAGTTGCAGTTATTGTGGGGTTAAGGGAGCCTACTAGCCAGAGTGCAGTGTGCGGATTCCTTGGGCATGCGGGCTATTATAGAAAATTCATTAAGGGATATGTCAAGATCACTGCACCATTAGAGGAGCTTCTTAGACATAAAAGTGCCTTCCATTGGGGAGAGGCGCAACATAGGGTGTTTGATACATTAAAATATAAGCTTATTACCCTGCCTATTTTACATTTTCCCTCTTAGAACAAGCCCTTTCATGTTCATGTAGATGCCTTAGGGACCGCCATTGGAGTAGTGCTTGTATAGCTAGGTGAAGGGATTGTTGATCACCCTCTCTATTTTGCAAGCAGGAAGCTAACACCAACAGAGTAGAATTATACCACAACAGTGCAAGCAAGGAATTGTCAATGATCTACATGCTCTTCAAGTTTAGGTAGTATCTGTTAGCAACACCCTTTGTGTTCTACACCAACCACATGGCATTGAAGTATTTAGTGAACAAGCCTGTTCTATAGGGACATGCATATGTCGATGGGTGTTATTGTTTCAAGAGTTTGAATTCACCATTGTAGTGAAACCTGGAAAAAGAAACTATGGGCTTGATCATCTGTCAATAATTGATTCAGGGGAGCACGCGTAGAGTATTAAGGAAGGAATGCTAGATGTATAACTATTTAGGTTGTGGCACATGCCCTCAGATTTAGAAGAGATTGCAGTATTCTTAAAGGAAGGTGTGGCACTATATGGAATGAAGACATTAGAAAAGAAGAAGTTGGCCATACACTCCTCACCCTACATGTTAATCAATGGAGACTTATACAAATTGGGACGTGATGAAGTTCTACGCAAGTGTGTCTTAGAGCTTGAGTGCCTAGCCATCATGGAGGAAGTGCAGTGGGAATTATGCAGTGATGCCACCGCACGTAAGATATTGATGGAAGGTTTATGGTGGGAAACCTTGTACAAGGATTACAAAGATTATTGTAAAGCATGTGACCATTGTCGGCAGCATTGGAAAACTAGAGAGGAGATGATGAAATTCATTTGTGCCCTATATGTGAGCGCAAAGCCTTTTGAAAAGTGGGCGATAGGCTTTGTAGGACATATTTCACCGGTAGTGTGTAGGACCAAGTCACGTTATGTCATCACATGCACAGATTATCTCACAAGGTGGGTAGAGGCAGCCCCAACTAAAGATTACATGGCAATAAAGGTTCTTATGGGAAAACATTATCACGAGGTATGGATGTCTATTGAGTTTGAACAGTGATAGAGGTATGCATTTCTTGAATGAGACCGTCAGGATCCTGTTATTAGATTTCATGGTAGCTCATCACAATACTACGCCCTATCACCCATAAGCAAATGGAACCATGGAAGCATTCAACAAGATATTGAGTCATACCTTGAAAAATATTTGTGATGTCGGAAGACTTGATTAGGATGAGAAGGTATTTGTAGTACTATGGGCTTACAAGACAATGTATAAAAGAATAAACAAAGCCACACCTTTTTAATTGGTATTTAGCATGGAAGCTATTTTGTTGGTTGAATTTATGTTTCCTTCTCTGTGAATAGCATGTGTAGGAGGGTTAGCTGATGAACAAGCACTAGAAGAAATAATTGATGAGCTAATGAAACTGGATGAGAGATGATCACTTTCCCGATGGAGCCAAACAATGGAAAATGAAAAGAAAAGGCTTGGCATGATCACCATATTAGAAACAAGAAGTTTGAGGTTGGGAAGATGGTGTTATTTAATGATTATAGTTTTTGCACCATCCTAGGAAGTTGAAAGTCCATTGGTTGGGTCCTTACACAATCTCATACATCCTTGATTCGGTGTGTGCTAGTTACAAGCACTAGATGGGATGAAGTTACTTGGACACTTCAATGGGAGTAGGCTGAAGCCCTACTATAAATAAGTCTTCTTGGTGTTTGTAAACAAGGAAATTTTTCCAATTAGTTTAGAAGTTTCCTTTATGCATTTTCCCTTTCTTGTGTTTCCCTTTCGTGTTGTTTTATTTTTGTGCCTTGGGCACCGGTAACCTTATTGTTATTTTTGGAGAATTTGTGAGTGCACAGAGGACCGTACATCACTTTAAGTGTGGGGTGGAGAAAGGTGAAGAAGTGCATGATCAAAGTACCAAGGAATTTGTGTTGAAAATCCTTATTGAGTACCGGGTTGAAAGAGGTATATAAAGAGGAAGATGGAAGAATGGTTGGTGCTAGGGTAAAGCTACTTGTAGATCCCACGTACTAAGGAGGAGAAAGCACATTTGAAAGCAACATGAGGTAGGTGAGAGCAAGGATCAGGATAGAAGAAGTACCTTTAGTGTGGGTTACGCATGTGTGCAAGAGTCTCCTATCAGGTTGGATTGGTTGCATGCTAGAAGGTTGGAGGAGTTTTCACGCAGGTTGGGCACGTAAGGAAAGGTGCTGAAGATGGGATTTGTTTGAAAAATCTGCATTAAATGAACAAAGTATGGTGGTAGGTGAAGTAGCATTTAATGTTTAGAAAAGAGAAAAACTATAAGTAAAGGGTTGGGGAAACTCTCATTTTACCTCTGCGAAATAGAAGAGTTTGAGATATAAGCGAGTTCCATAAACTAGGGCTTTTAGATTCAATCGAGTGAAGGAATATCTATGAGATTGAAGCAGCTAGTTTGAATTTGTGAACCAGAAGGGGTTACATAGGTGTGGAGAGAGTGAAGAAACATTGTCTTGTGAAGATTTTATCCTAGTTAGGGTTTGACAAATTAGGGCATGGGTTAGAAGAGTTGTATCATGAATCTGAGATTGGAGGATTGGAAGAAGTAAGAAAATAACAAGGAGAGGGTAGGAGTGATAAAAATACCTTGACCATGGCACCCAAGAAAGGAAAGGGAAAAGCCAAGGCTAAACAACCGCGAAGCTCGTGGTAGACACAAATGAATAATGGTATGTAGAGATGCAATACCTAGATGGGGTGATGATGGGGAAGGAATGGGAATCACACTTGAGAAGTATACCTTTTAGTGAGTATAATCACTACATGAACACAATAGAAAAATAAATGACACTGGAATTAGTACACCCCACCAAAAATGAACACCTGAGGGTTTGCCTATATATGATGATGATGTTAAGGTTAAAATGGAGAAGGTAGGCTGTTGCAACTCTATGAGTTGCATTATTTTCGGAAAGCCAGAGCACATGTACAAGTGGTTGATGTGACAGGTGTATGAAGAATGCTTCCACTTTATAGGGCACAAGATGTTCCTAAATCCCCAATTGATTTCACAATTTATAGGCCTCATATGTGAGGGAGATAGCCTAGAAGATGACCTTGGCAAAAATGAAGCTATTCAAGAGACCATCACCAAGTATACTGCAAGAAAGGGTCGCAGTATTATGAAATTTTAGACATCAAGGACCCCATAATGAAAATGGCTACATATATGGTAACTAAGCTGAATGGCTAGGAAATATGGACACAGGCCATCAAACCTTGGCTACATGTCTGCAGAAAGATTGTAGAGGGAGCTATATATAACCTATCTGCATACATCACGGAGGAAATTGTCAATTGCGTGAAGGAAGGGGACATGATCCTTTTTGGTAACATCTTTCTCACCATTGTATTCAAGGAGATTGGGGTGCCTAACACACCAGACAAATTTGTATGGGAGTACCCCACCGAGGATCCCTCACCCGCAAAGAGGTTTGAAAAATATGCACCAATCTGATAAATGACAACACCCCATAAGGCGCGGATGGAAAAATGGTACACGCGCCTGAGGAATGCATTCAGGGTAGAGTGGAGAATCCCTGAACAACTCCCGACTTCCACTCGAGGAGAATTTGAATTCGCAGTCTACCAACACTACTACCTAGGCGAAGGTTGAAGATGATAGGCGAATCATGGATCCCTTGGTGCAAGCTCCTTTCGCATTTACTGCCCAATACTTCCAATCAGGGGTGAATAGGTTTAAAGAGTCAAAGAAGCTAAGAATGGAACTAGGTAGTCTAGAATAGGAACATAGGGAGATAAGGAAGAAGTTGAATTACCCCGGCAGCAAGTGTACATACATGGAAAAAAGTATGTGTCACATGAGATTCAAATGACAAGGCCAATCACTCTCCCCATTACTGGAGGATCAGTGATGCCCATGTACTTTGTGCATAAGGTCGAAGTTCAAGAAGGGTGCATATCTAGAGAATGAAGTCTCCATACCTGAAGACCCCTTAGGGAAGAAGAAGCCAGTGTCTAAGAAAAGAGGGAGAGGAGAAGAATAAGCACCCTAGTTGTGTAGACTACTCAGACAGTAAGCATGCCATCCACGAGCACTAAGCTGACACTTACATGTAGAAAAGAAGTCTCGGTAAAGGAGAAGATGCCAGAAGTAGTGGAACCTAGGAAACCCGTATCCAATGAAGAATCACCTAAGGAAGAAGATAAGGCTAAGTCCCCTGATCAGGAGCCACCTCTCAGGAAAAATCAGAGGGTTGATGAAGAATCGACTTGAAAGCAATCAACATGACTTGAGAAATACATAGGTGGAAGAGGGGATGAAAGTGAAGAAGATGGTAGAAAGGAATAAGAGAGGCAGAGAAAGGCCAAGATCCACATGTGTTTAGCATCTACGACTTGGGAGAGGAGAGTAGAGATGAAAAGGAAGAGTTTGTATTCGTATGGCATAAGGGCACATAAGATGCGAAGAGCCTTGATGACATGGAGGATGAGGAGGTTACTAGGGAAAGGAGGGAGCCAAAGTTTCACAAAGAGTAGATCATAGAGGTGGTAGAGAGAAGCACAAAGAATGCTTGAGGTCTTGGTAGACCAAGAGTTGGAGCATAGCGTGGAAATAGTGCTAAAGGATGGGAAGGAGGAGAACATTGAAAAAAATCATGACAGCCTAGGAGGCCCCGCTCTAACAGTAAGCTTCCCCAAAGGTGCATGCTTGGGTAGAAGAACTCTGTATGTAGAATAGAGATAGGTAATGGGCTATGTTGATGACACAAGAAAGGTGTTATGCATATGATTCCAGAGCACTGTACCCACGGAAAGGCTCATAGCCATGGGGTCTTTTGAGAAGGATGACGTGTACCCCAAAACTAAGAAGATGCTCTCTTGGGTGTTTGAGTCCCACGTTGATGAGCCAGACTTCAAAGTCTACCAAGGAGCACTCATCACATTTCCAGAGTCTAAGGGTCAATCCTTTAGTGAATTCTCAGGAGCTCTCAAACGAGTAGGTCTGCAATGCGCTAAACAAGGTCACAGTTGAGACCAAGGCTAGATTATTTGCATCTAATGATAGGATTAGAATGTTACGAGATGAAGATAGGAAAGGAGGAGGAAGAACTAGTGGAGAAGACCAAGAGCTTGAAACAGGAGGAACTAATCAACGCATAGTTAAGGCGCAAGTTAAAGGAAGAAAAATTAAAGGTGTAGGAAGTATACAAGAAAATGGAGTCTATCAAGGGTGTCATCCTCCTGAAGGGCTAACTAGACTTAGCACCATCCACACAAAAGTACTCATCCCTCCTAGAGTGTATGGAAGACCTTACGTGCATCCTCACTATGGAGAGATGACCCTTGGCCCTGTTATCCACAACAGAAGAAGTAGTTGTGTGCTTGAAAGAGGAGGGTGATTGAAGGTGGTAGCGCTCATTACAGTACAACCAAGTACTCATAGAGGTTAAGGCCACTACCCGGTCATGTAGAAGTGCATATGATACATGTGTAGATAGAGATAAGGTGGCAAGCTCCTTGGTCACCATGCTTGAAGTAGAGCTAAAAGAGTTCCAAAACAAGAACAAGGGGAACAATGCGGAGAGAGACAAGGTTCTAGCCAAAGTAGAGAAGAAATCAAAGGAAATTGAGGCTTTAAGGAGCTCAATTAAGGCCCGACTAAAGGAATTATACCCCTAGATCACTAGAAGGATGGATAAATTTGAGGACATGGGCAAGGAGAAGGAGCATATTGTGGATGTTTTGGGCACCCAGGAAGTTGGCCTGAGTTTTGATGAAGTGAGCACCCTGGTGGGAGACCTCTTCCAAAGCACGAAGGGCGAGGTTGGAATATAGAATAAGCTAGACGCGAGACGTCTAGGAAATATTTTCCTAGCTTGTTGAGTTGATGCTCCCCCCCATTCTTCATTCTTTTTCCTGATTCTTTCATTCCTTATTCCTTTTTGTAAGATGATTCATTGGTTCCTTGAAAGCATGCATCTTGGTCAAGTGAAATGTTTCTGAGGATGAAGAACAAGTGTAGTGTGGGGTGATGTTGGACCCCTATAATCTTAAACCAAGTATGAAGGCATGTGGGTGTGTAGGGTCCCAATTATGAAAAGGCAATGCAGGAAAAAGTGTGTGAGAGAAAGGCTTAGGGAAGCACATAGCACACGTGATGCGTGAAAGGAGGCTCGGGACTTAGTCAATTTGAGCACCCAGGGTAGAACACGTGAAAAGTGTGATCGGTTGCACATGGATAAGATGTTAGCCTAAGCGTTAGGATGGTCTACCATCACCAATCCGGCACTCGATAATATTTCACCAGAACTCGTCGTGCTATGATTATTATTTAGTAATGCATAGCTTTTTGGTTTGGTGGTAGTAATCTGAAACACAACAACTAACATAACACAAGAATACCACAAACTATGACAAAAAAAATGATGACAAATATGAAATACAACGTAAAATATATTATTAACATGGAATTATTACAATCTCACTCATGAATTACTTCAAGTGTTACCAACTCCACTTGATTCCAACAATGGTTATGGGAGAAATTTCAGAATTACTCCTCTTGATGACTTCCTTAACACACCTTCACAAAGAATTCTTTATTCATAATATAATTATTACAACTTTGCTCTATGATAAATGAGAGGGATGGCCTATCTATTTATAGGAATTTAGGCTTATCCACCCTATCTCTAAGATAGGATAGGAAATCTCTTCTAGACAATCATATTCCATGCCTAAACTCTTTCCTTTACATGTAGGCTTATCTTCTAAGATAAGATAAAACTTATCATCTTACATGGGTTCCACCATTTTAGACTTTTCTACAAATAAAATACACAAAATATTTATGACATCACTCCTTGTCCTTATTACAAATATAATATTTCTAATTCCTAATCATGTAGACCCTACTTCTCTACTTACCCCAAACTTTGACATTTTAACATTACCGGACCACTTACGATAAATATTTACTTTTTACCACAACATTCTTTTTGTATTTTAACCATACCATACTACTACTTTATTGGCGGCACTGCATCGATGACACCGTTATCTTCTATTGGATGCCACTACTAATTATACTTAACATCTTATTCCTAATACATACATTAATAAAATAGAAATTATGGAGGAAAATTTTAATGTCGAGATTTTTCCTTCCTAGCTTTTACTCCGTCTCGAGAGTAGACTCTTATGGACATTCTCTGAAGTGGTGCCTAGAAAATATTCAACTTGTCATGGTTGACCCATTTCCTAATGGGAGTACCATCCAATTCCTCCATTGGTATGTACCATTTTCATGCACAACTACTTTATAGGGCCCCATCCATTTGGGAAGAAATTTTCTCTGCCTTCTTTTTGTATCTGAATCATATACTAAAACCAAGTCATTCACATGAAATGGAGACCTACGAGATCTTTTGATCAAAGTATTCCTTCTACTTCATTTTATTCTTATAGCTTGTATCCTTCACTATTTCTCTCATTTCCTCTAGTGAAATGAAGATGCACTAACCATTTTTTTACTTGAATCACTTTCATCCATCCTTTCATTTTTCATAACTCTCACAATGGGAATATCAAACTCAATAGGAAGAAGCTGGATCAATGACATAAGCTAATTAAAATGGGGAGTATCATGTTACTGTGACTTTGATGTTGCCCTAGATGCCCACAATGCTTGCATGAATCCTTTTATCCCACTTATGTACTGCAAGGCTCCATCTTTCACTATAATTTGACATAACACAAAAAAATTTCATTCCACCTATCCATTTGTGCTTGGCTTGTATGTTGTTGCCTTCCTATGCTTAATAGAAAATTTGTTGACTAGGGCTTCTACCACCTCATTAATGAAGTGGCTTCCTTCATCTGTTACAATTTCTAATGGGCAACCAAATCTAGTGACAATGCGTTCATATATGAACCTTGCCACTTCATCCATGGAAGTTGTTTTCAATGGCCTAGCTTCAACCCACTTGGTTAAATAATCATGCAACTACTAATATACTTATTTTGGCATGGGGTAGTTGGAAGTGGACCTACAATATCTATTCCCCACTTTTCAAAGGGACCAAGTGGAAGAATAGGGCATAATGGAGCTGATGAAGTCTTACGGTTACCATGTGTTTGACAAATATCACATGTCTTACAATAATTATAATAATATCTAAAAAGAGTGGGCCAGTGATAACCTGCATCCAAGATCCTTCTTGCTGTAAGTTGTCCAGAGAAGTGTCCTCCACATGTACCATTATGGAATTCTTCTATCAGCTCCTTCCCTTGATCATGTCCAACTGCCCTCTTGTACTATCCATCATGTCCTATCCAAATAATACTCCATGCAGAATAAAATATGGATGACTGGCTTGAGTAATCTTCCTTTTAGTATTTGCATTGGCACCATCAAAAAACTTGAATTCATTAAGATAATTCCAAATATCTATGTATTCACTAGGGATTGTGTTAAGGGTTAACAATGTTGCATCTATAAAATCATCATCATCACAAGATGAACCTAAACCATCATAGGCTCAAGAGAGTGCATCTGCATTGACATGGTTCTTTCGTGGCCTATCTATAATATCAAATTCAAATTCTTGTAGCAAAATTATCCATCTTGCTATCCTCCCGATGGGTTAGGCTTATTTACAATATATTTTAGAGCGTGATGATCTGTTACATAACTATAAATTTCTACCCTAGCAAGTAATTTATAAACTTCTTTTACAAAGAAAAAGATAGCTAGAGCCTCTTTTCGCTTCAATATAATTTACCTCAGCACTGCTCATTTGTCTTCTCCCAAAGTAAACTGGATGATCATTCCCATTTTCATCCTTTTGGCTCAGATTACTTCCTAGTGCTGCATCTAAGGCATCAATATACACAATGAATGGCTTGCTCTAATATGGATTCTTTAAAACAGGTGAAGATACCAGGGCTTCCTTCAGTTGTTGAAAAGCTTCATGCGCCTTATTTCCTAGTTCATAAGTAACATCCTTCTTCAAGAACTGGGTTAGTGGCTATGTAATATTTGAGAAATTCTTGATGAACCTTCTATAGTAACCCACATGGCCTAAAAATGATCTCAACTTACTTCTATTCATAGGAAATGGTAACTCTTTGATTTTTAAAACTTTCTCAGATCGTACAATACCATCTCTGGATATAACATTCCCCTAAAAAACACTTTTAGAACATCCAAAGACACACTTTGTAGGGTTTAGTGAGGCTTGTGCTTCATCTAACCTTTGAAATGATGTCTCCATCTCAGTGCAGTGGTCCATCTTGCTCCCATAGATGTAAAAATCATCCAGAATACTCTAATGAAGTTCCCAATGATAGGGTTCAAACACCCTATCCATCAAATGCTTCTGAATGTTTCCGGAGCATTACACAACCCAAAAGGCATAACTCTATAAGCAAACATTCCCAAGCAGTGGTGAACATGGTCTTCACTGATCTTTCTCTTTATACGAACTTGGTTGATCATCCATCTATATCCATAAGCAAAACTATAACACTCCTGGCTCACTTTCATGCAAGATCTGATCTAGAGAATGGAAGAGGGTAATGATCCTTCTTTGTTTCCTTATTGAGATTCCTATAATCAACACAAATGTGTAGCTTCCCATTCTTTTTTATTTAGATCACAATGGAGAAACCCATTCTAATTCTCCACAACAAATATGAATCTGCATCAAGACTTATCTTATCTTCTTTTACGGAAAAATTAGGATTCATTCTATATGGCATTTGCTTTATGGGCTTAGCACCATCTACCATCTCAATAGAATGTTCTACCCAACTTACTTCACGGAGTTCCTTGTAATAAAAGTGAATAGGTGTATGTACCTTCTAAAGAGCTAGAGTTAGGATTCCTTCTCATTCTCCATCACAACATCACCAATCTTTATTTGTTGAGACGATCATCAATTTCTTCTTGAGATAATTTTATGGGTTCATGAGTCAGTGTGACTGGAAGGATATCCATGATCGAAACATCTACCTCACTTTCTTCATCTTATTTGTCCACATCACTGGTACTAGAGTAATCAGAGGATGTCCAATCATCAGTTTCATCACTTGAATCCATAGGTTCTGTCTTGATGCGAGAGATCACATTTATCTTCACCCTCTCTCTACCACGTCCAAGTGTCATGAAGCCTTCATTCTAGTAGTTTCTTGCATGAACTCTCCTTAGCCATGGTCTTCCCAACAACATTGGGTATGCAACAGTACCATTTTTCATCACCTGAAAGTCTACCACACATACAACACCCATAATAGATATTGCCACATTTGAAACTACACCTTCTGGTTTAGTTTTTCCTTATTTAATGACCTTAACATAAGTGTTGAGGGGCGATCAATTTTTAAACCCAACATATTCATTACAGACTTGGTCATTACATTAACTGCAACACCTCCATCAACTAAGACATCATGAATTGAAATACCATTACATAATACCTTCACTTGTGGAGCATAGGGATCTACCTCTACCTCTAAAACAGGGACCTCAACCTCCTTCCTTCGTCGAGCATTGAGTCCACTTTGCAGCTCCCACCTCTTCTCAAAAGACATAGCCAAGAGTTGACCATATGTAATATTTGCAGGCCTTTTGGATAGATCTTCCAAGATGGAGTATGGTCCTTGTCTCTGTGAAATCAAAAAACTGCACACCCAACTTTCTTCTCCTATGTTTCTTACTAGTTTCTCCTTTCATCTTCTTAGGATCATTTCCATCTTGGTTATCTTTTTATTTCTTTCTTTTTGTTACAAAAATATATCTACTTCATTATTTATGCTCTTATCTACTACATCAAAATAATTCACAGTGCTTTTCCTTTATCATTATCTCTTATACAGGATATAAAAGCTCTATTTGGACAAATATAATTATAATGACCCTTTTATGACAACCATAACATACAACTTCAGAAATATTTCTTTTTGGACCTCTATCTCCTCCCCGAGAACTAAATTCTTTTCCTTGAAGAAAGATTAATAGTTAACCGAACATCTTCTGAGCGAGATCTTCATACTCAGGTAGATGTACTAGGAGAAAGATTTTTCTCACCGAGAGTGGTTGTTGATTACTGGACCAAAGGTGTTGGTGTAGGCTCTACTTTAGCAATAATTTCTTTGGGCTCCTCTTCCATGCTTTCATCTTGCCTTCTTGTAATCTCCTTTTCTATTTCATGGTAGTTGGGCAATCATACTTCACTCGTTGTCTGATCTCTGGCTTCATCCCAAGAATGAAGTGCTTACAGAGGATATTATCCACACCATTCATTAACCCATCCGCTAATCCTTCCTTCCAGATCTAGGCATCGAGCTTCCTCCTTAGCTCTAGAACACAAGCATGATAATCCCTTATCTTCTCCTTCTCTCCTTGGGATAGCTTTGTGATATCGATCATGAGATCTACATATTTTGTTGTTCACCAAATTCTTCAAGAAAACTTTCAGTTAATAAATCCCATGATTTTTTCACATTATCACCTAGTGTTTCAAACCACCTAAGGCTGAACCATCCAAAAAGGTAGGAAAAAATTCAGTCCATTGTTCCCTTATTATTAGGCCATTACAAATACAAGATCATTTAAAGTCTTGAATGAAAGAGGAAGCATCTTCATTAGATTGGGCTGAAAAAAATAGGAATCTTCCCATTTTCAAAAATAATCACGGTGAAATACCAACCCACAAGTACAATCAACAAGACTTATGTGCACAAATAATTAGAATCACTATAATAGAAAGTGAATTTACACCTTTCTACTGTAAAATAGAAATGACCATGGTAAACTATGGTAAAACTTGACTTACTGCGGTAAAAAATGACTTTACTGTGGTAAACACTATTCACGATAAAAAGTGAAGTTATTGTGGTAAATACTATTCATGGTAAAAAGTGACTTTACTGTGGTAAATACTATTCATGGTAAAAAGTGACTTTACCATGGTAACTACTATATGTATAGTAAAAACAAGGTTACCCTCCAAATGTTTTCTGACTAAGTGGGAATATCTCTCTAGAAAATCCACCAACGAGGAATGGTCCCAACAACAGAACCAAAATGTCATCACTAATCCGGCACTCGATAATATTTCACTGGAACTCCTCGTACTTATGATTATTTTAATGTAATCCATAGCTTTTGGTTTGATGGTAGTAATCTAGAAACACAACAACAAACATAACACAAGAATACCATGAGACTATGACAAAAAAAGAATGATGACAAATCTGAAATACAACTATAAAATATATTATTAACATGGAATTATTACAATCTCACCCATGAATTACTCCAAGTGTTACCAACTCCACTTGATTCCAACAATGGTTATGGGAGAAAATTCACAATTACTCCTCTTGATGACTTCCTTAACACACCTTCACAAAGAATCATTTATTCATAAAATAATTATTACAACTTTGCTCTATGATAAATGAGAGGGGATGGCCTCTCTATTTATAGGAATTCAGGCTTATCCACCCTATCTCTAAGATAGGATAGGAAATATCTTCCGGCTAATCATATTCCATGCCTAAACTCTTTCCTTTACATGTAGGCTTATCTTCTAAGATAAGATAAACCTTATCATCTCACATGGGTTCCACCTTTTTAGACTTTTCTACAAATAAAATACACAAAATATTTATGACATCACTCCTTATCCTTATTACAAATATAATATTTCTAATTCCTAATCATGTAGAACCTACTTCTTTACTTACCCAAACTTTGACATTTTAACATTACCGGACCACTTACAACAAATATTTACTTTTACCACAACATTCCTTTTGTACTTTGTTTGTTACCATACTATATTTATTGGCGTGACACCTGTGTCATCGACGGCATCATTATCTTCTATTAGATTCCACTACTAATTATACTTAACAACATCTTATTCCTAATACATACATTAATAAAATAGAAATTACGGAGAAAATTTTAATGTCGACAAGACCCAGTGAAAGAGCATGCCCCAATGGAATCTTCAAGAAGAACATCATGAGGTAAAGTGGAAAGCTCAGGCCTGAAGAAGCATGCTCGCATGGACCACATTCGACACTTGGCACCAGATCTAGAGGACGTTGGAAGACGAGTTGGCAGTGTAGGAGAATTATAAATACAAGTGCCTGTGGAGTAAAAAGAGGAGAAGAAGTATGAGGTATAGTGGGTTAGAGAGAGAGCGGAGCCCTGCAGAATTACTGCGAGTGGATATTTGTGTTTAGGAAGGAATGCACTAAGCATGGAGTTGTAATTTTTCTTTTTCTATTAGCTTAGTTACATACATCCAGAGATATGCATGGCTACTCTCTCTCTTGTGACACTCTGTAATGAATCAATGAATATAATGAGGTTACCTATTACAAATAGACATGGATATCAATGGTTTTAATGCACTTTTCTCTCATATGGGTTTCCTTTCCTTTCATGCTATGTATGAATGCTTATATAACTCTTTATGTTAAAGCACTCGGTTCGAAGTGACTACAAGGATTTAGAGGCCATTTTAATCCTATGGTTCTTGTTTGTCTTAAACTTCCTTCCTAAGAATTCTTACACTAATCATAGATGATGCTTCCCACTAAACTCACATAAAAGAGAGATTCAAGGTACCCGCGCTTCCTCGGGTGAGCACTCAACTTCTCTTTGGGTGATAGTCAGGTGCACATGGGGTTCCTTCCTTTTGTGATAGGAGTAAAAATGAATACAATTTCATATTCCATTACCCCGGTGATCCAACCTACTCTCCTCTCATTCAAGTCCTTGTTCAGGAGAAAATCCTTGACACCCACATGAGATACTAGTAGTTGAATATTTTTGTTTGAGACCAAGTGTTTGAACTTCTTCAAGCTCCTAATAACAACAAGGACATGTTTTCATTGAAAGAGTACTTTACCTCACAGTCCTCCAAGATTTGGATGAAGAAGGCTATGGGTTGTTCTAAACCTTCCTTGTTAGGATGGACCAAGATAGCTAAGATGGTGTCTGACCCTCCAAAAGTATACAACATGAAGTCTTTTGAGAAGTCTGGTTAATGAGAGTTGGGGCTTGTGATATTGCGATCTTGATGGCCTCAAAACTCTCTTTGAATTACTTTGTCCATTTAAATGCATGACTCTTCTTCATCATCATTGTTAAAGGTTTCACAAGAGTGGAAAAATTAGGCCTGAAACACGAGAACAAATTTTATCCTCCTAAGCATCTTTAAAGTGAATTTTTGTGTTGTGGCAATGGAAGTGTCCAAATGGATTCAAATCTATTAGGATCAATTATCAACCACTCTCTTAAGAAACTGTGGCCCAACAATTTCCCCTCGTGTACTAAGAATACACACTTCTTTGGATTTAATGACACTCTAAATTTTCTACATCTCTAGAATATCTGTCTAAGGTGGAACATATAGTCTGCAACATTCTTTGAGAAGATAGTACTATCATCTAAGCCCTTAAAAGCCATGTCCATAGATTGTTGAAATGTTGATTAAGCCCTTGAATGCCATGTCCATAGATTGTTGAAATGTTTCTCTAACATTTTATAGTCCAAAGGGCATCTTCTTATAAGCATATGTACCCCATTTGGTGGTGAAGGTTGTCTTGAATTTATCTTCCTCTTTCGCCATTATCTAATTATATCATGAGTATCCCTCAAGCAATGAAAACCTCTCATAACCAGCTATAACCTGTAATATATTTTCCATTGATAGGAGTGGATAGTGATCCTTGAGTCATGCTCTGCTCGATCAAGAAAGTCCACACATACCCCGATTTCTCCATTTCTTTTCCTCACAGTGCACCATGTTTGCAAGCCAAATCAAGTTCTTGATAGGGAATATGATCTTTGGCATCAATTAGCTTGTTTAACTCTTTCCTCACAAGAGGCTTAATGTGAGGATTTATTGGCCTTTGCTTCTGTCTATAAGGCTTGGCTCCTAGATCCATCTCGATAGTGTGTTGTGCCAACATTGGGTTGAAACCCCTTAAATCTTTGTAAGTCTAGGAAAATAAAATTAATAATTCTTGAGAATGTTGAATGAATTCAGATTTTTCTTGTTAAGTACTTACCTTGCCAATTTGCAATGTTTTTCCTTCTTAAATGAAAATGGTCTTTGAATCTTCACCCTTTACCTGAATATTCACCTTCTCCTTTTGGAATTGATCATTTGGGTTGAAGATTGAATTCAAAGTGACAAGACCCTTTGTTAGTTTGTTGGTTCTTAGTTGCACTACTTGATCATCAAATTGGTGCTCCAGGTTTGTCTTGGTTCTTAAAGGAGAAGTCAACTTCTTCTTGTAGAAAGTTGAAAATTTGTTGGTCATTCTCAAAGACCTACTAACTTGTGTTATTATCGTGGAGATCTAGTCTCATAACAATCTTGATATGGGCATGAGATTTATCACTCTTGATACTCTCTAGAACATCAAATTAGTCCCTAATAACTACCAGTATGTCCGCCACATCATTCTTCTTCCTTAGGATGGAACCTGAGAATCAATGCTTTGAAATCCTCAATGAGGTCCCATACCCGGTTCTTGTAGCTCTTTAATAGGTTGTTCTTGGCAGAATTTTATCCTCGACTTCATTTGCAACTAGCTCACTATCACCAAACACTTGCAAGTTCTTGATTCCTCTTTTCCTTTCCCAATGCAGTCCATGGATCAAGGCCTCATACTCTGTTGTGTTGTTTAAACAAGCAAATTGGAAATAGAAAGCTAAGTAGTAATTTATACCTTAAGAAAAAAACATAGCTCCTCCTCCTGGCTCCTTATCTACTTCTTGAGCCATCAAAGAATAACTTCCATATATCATTATCATATTTGTGGTCTAGCTTAATGATGTCATGAAGAGTAGGATTCTCCTCATGTAAATAGTAGAATCCTAGTTCAAATTTCTCCATCTCCTTATAGGGATTAAAATCATGTCTCTTGTTCTCCCACTAATCGAGTGTCAAATCTAGGATACACCCTACCTTTTATCTGCCTCACAAACACTTGGGAGGTCCTCCCGATCAAAGGATAAACAATTGGCATTAATCAAGATGGGTACATAAGAGTCAATGTGATAATCCGCAATGGGCTCGATCTAATTGTAGCCTTAGCTCCATACCTTGTTCTAAAAATCATGTGTGACCAATCAGCAATCAAATAGCCTCAAATCTTAGTAGTGAAGTCTCTTGACAAACACAATGTAAAATGTGGTGGTAAGTCTATGACTGATACGTTTTGAAATCATGATCATATTGGGGCAAAGGTAATGTGAGTCTCAAATTCTTGATGACTCTAACCATTATTACCGTTATCCCATCTAATTCCACTATGCCCCTAGAGATACTTCATATTGATGACCCAGGATGATCAGCTTATTTGTTTTGGTATTAGAGAGCTACTTTCCCCCAAATCAATCATGTAATTATGTACCAATTTGTCTCCAATGATCAATAAAAATAGAATGGAGGGGGCTTCATATTCCTACCTCATTATTTTCATGGTTTCCTTTAGGCTGAACCGCATTGGTAAAAACTTTCTCTTGCCGGGTTAGGGAGCGTGTTGAGTTTGACCAATTGGCCATAGCGATTTGAAACAAATCTTTTCTTAGAATGGCCAATGACTCCCACATTGAAATATTTACAAATATTTTCTTCATTTGTTCAATGATGTTAAATGGGGATGAGCTATCTTTTTCTTCCCCTTTCTAGGTACATTTTTCTCTTGCACGTGTGTCGTTACAACCAGTTCCTGAGTGGGTTTGGGAGGTGGCTTGGGCTGACTCTACATATTGGGAGTTGCATTTTGAGTGCCAATACCTTGTGGAGTAATTATGGGTTGAGGATTACCCGAGTTTGGTGATTTTCCTCTCTCATATTCCTTTTCTTGGAACATGTATTTGCAGATACACTTTGAGAAGGAGCATGGTTAATTCAATAAAGCCTTCACCTACCAATCGACAAGCATCAAGTCATTTAGAGTTGCCTCTTGTTGAGTATCTTGTTGCTGATTTTCCTCTTGGTTAGACTCTTGGGACACACAAATGGTCTGTACCATCAAGGCCTTCTTTAGTACACCATTAAAACACATTGACCGGTTGTGGGGCTGATTACATTGGAAGCACCATTCATATTCTTGTTCCATATTGTTTTGTGCTAGGAACCAAGGCCCTTAATGTTGAAGCTGTGTTTGGATCATATGACCCAAAAGGCCTAACAACTTGAGGTTGCCCTTGGTTTTGGTTCTAATTGAAGCTTGAGCTAGTTATCTATTTTGTTAATATGGGGGTCTAGCTGTATACTAAGTTTGAGACTGATATGGCCTAGAAATTTGAGCCTATTGCCTTTTGATAGTCACTAGCTCATTCCCTAGGTTTTGCATCTATTTCATAACTTCTTGAAGCTCTTTTGAAGTGCTATAAGATCAGTGTGGAGGCTTGAACTAAATTATTATTCCTAGGAGTAGGTATAGGAGCTAATGTGGGTGTCTAGCTAGTGCTTGGATCTCCTAGTTATGGGTATAGAGGCATAGGTGGCACGGGAGAAAGTTTGCCATCCCGAATTGAAAAAAATTTCAGCTCTTATGGAAATGCTATGGGAAGAAGGTAAGGTGGTGCCTCTCATTGATTGAATCCTATTCCTTTGTTTAGGTGTACACAAATAAATTTGCATAGGATCTACTCTAATCCTAATCTATCTTACCAAGAAGATAGGGTTGAGAAGATACGAGAAAATAAACCTAACCTAACGAGGTGATGCACTAAAGGAATGTTAAACACCTTTTTTGTAATTGAACACAGACCATAGAATTTAAATACTACTACCATGCACGATAATTGAACTATAATGAGAGATAAAAAAACATTAAACACATGAAAGGGTTGAGAATCATCAACAGACATATTATTTCTCCAGAGCAAAAGAATACACTACGGTAGTCAAGAGGCAAAACTTTGTATTATAACTCGAATGGGAGGTTCGAAAGCTCCACAAATTCTCTTACAGACAAGAGAAGAAGGGAGGGTGCAAAATAAAATTCTCTCCGACCCTTTACAATGAGCATCGTCCCTTCTTTTATATATTGAACACATGAAGAAGAAGGAGAGAGGTGGGAAAACTAATTTGAAACTCAACTACGGCCATTAATTCCCCTACAAATCCACCCGCAAGTTATCTCAATTGCTTGTTCAGCACATTGGAGGAAGAACGCCGTATCGATCAAATCCAATCTAGTTGTTGGAGTGATTAGATCCTATATTAATGGCACAAAGATGTTTTCCATTTTTCCCCACCTAACTTCTTCAAAATTAAAGTTTCAGATCTCCATGGTGTAGACGAGGTCGAGATCTCTCCAATGGTGCCAAATTTGTTGGATTTCGGGCACTGGATCAGAAGATATTCCCATTTGAATATTTGAATTGGGTTCATACAAAAAATGGTAGAAACTAGATTGCATAGGTCTCATGCGTCCAAATTCACTTTGCCCCCCTTTTGATATCAAAATACAAAATGCGAAATTGCGCCCACATACCCCTTTTGGCAAAAAACTCGTCAAGTTCGTTCAGCCTGCATTTTTCATTTGGGAAAAAAATCACTTAAAGGCCCACTGGTTAGCATGTAATTTAGGCCTGACACGTGGCTCCTTCAACATTGGCAGAGGCACGACTCATTTCAATAGTTTATGTCTCTTGGGAAAAAAACCAAAATTTGAAATTACCTAAGGTGACACTCCTTCTCACTTTGACTTGGAACATGGCCACATGGATGGATGGTGCTCATTTGGGGACCGCTTTTGGATTTCACTTTTGAATTTACATCAGGCTAACAAGTGGCTCCTTCCGTGGCTTTGCTTTGTTCCTTTTTGTTTTTTGACTTAGACATCTTGTTCAAGGGGCCATACATTTGACCATGGACACATGGAGGCTCAACACTTGTCTAAGGACCCGCTTTTAGATTTATCTTTGATAAAGTGCCAGGATGACATGTGGAAGCCTTGCACTCATTTGAGTCTCGGTTTTGGCCAGAGCCTTTGAATGTGCATCATTAAGACACGTGGCACCTTTTCGCCTACACTCTTATACTTAACAAATTTTGGCCCAATTTGAATTTGACCTTCGTCGATCCTCGGCCATGTGGAGGGTTGGTGCAAGTTTGATTCTCTACCTTGGGCTCCCATCTTAAAATTACGCTTAGCTGACATGTGTTTCTCTCTTCTTTGGAATTTTCAACGGCCAACTCTATCCTTTTTGGGCCTGGGACATGTGGAATCTCTGCGCTCATTTACGTCTTCCTTTTGAGTTTAACCTTTGGAGATGCATTGATGAGGCACGTGGAATCTTCTGCCGATTCCCCTATACTTAGCCAATTTTAGGCTTGTTATTAATCATTCGTAGAGCCTAGAGACTTCAATTTTTCTCCATTTATTTTCCTTTGAGCCTCTGGTTTTCTTTGACACTATTTGCTTCCTTCCCTGACCCTGCTCCTCCATTTTAGAGCCCTTCTGCAACCTATTTGTTGGATTTAAAATGTGGGCTTGTTCGACGGAGCCATACCTTGAATTTCTTTCTACCCAGGGTTGTGTTTGATCAATTTTTCCAAGGGTGAAATTGAGATAACACAAACACTAGTGAATAATTCTATCATCTTGGTTAGAGGTAACTAGAAGGTAATTTGATTGATGAGGCTCCTCCAATATGCAACAAAATATGTGATAGGTTTGTCATTCAATTGGTGAATAGAATACAAATAAGTCATGGAGACATTCGTAATGATATTGATGGAGAATTGGTCAAGGAAATCCTAGGCCAATTGATTGAAAGAAAATACTAAGTTCCTAGGTAAAGCACTATACTAGTGTAAGGCCGGTCCTTATAGGGACATGGGGAAAGTCCTAAGGAGTAAGGCATCATCATGGGAGATCAAATAACATACATGTTTAAATGATCATAAATGTTGTAATTGATCTTCCTTGTTATTTAATCAATTAAACTTGGGCATATCCCAATGTGAAGGATAAGGTTTAATGGGTATGAATAGATGAATAGGATTATTATAGATTTCATCGTAAGTTAAGGCATTGCAAAATCTGGAGATGGATGCTTCGAGGGTATACATGTTATCCATCATCATCTTTATAAGATTCATCATAGGATTTGATTGAGGAGGGACCCCTGCGGTATAATGGGGTGGATAAGATGAGTGGGTCATGGAAGACATGCCAATATATGGAGGTGTTGGATAGGATAATTGAGAAGCGGGCATATAGACATCAATAAAAGATGAGGGTAGATACCCTTAATATGAGGTGGAAGTAATAGGTTATAACTACAGCAAGGCATGGGTGGGAAGAACTTGACCCTTGTGGTGATGGGTGGAAGAGTGTGGGGTATAAACATGACTAAGTTATTAAAGGGGGTAGAGGATGTAGACACAACCGTGGTTGGGAAGTAATAGGGCTTGATGATGAAGGGACCCATATATGAGGGGTCATATGTGAAGGCATGGTAAATATTGAAGGTATGAAAAATTTGGGAGAAGCGAAGGATGTCGTAGGTGCAATGAGACATTGAAGGTGCATCGAGATGTCGGGGGTGCAACAAGTAGTGTTTATGTGGGAGTAGGTAACATTGAAGTAACATTCACGGATATGGCAGGGGGCATGGAGGTAGGCATATGAAATAAAGGTTGGCCTGATGAATTATGGGTAGAAGAATAGGAAAGATATTGTTGAAAGGTAATGAGATTAGGATCGAGTAATTTAACGAATTCATAGTCACATGTATTTATAGAGGTATAAACATTGGGGTCAATTGATGAAGAAATAGATGATGGAAAAGGAAAAGAAGGTAAGGGTATGTAGCTAGCATGAAAATTGAGGGATCACACTTTTTGGTGATTCAAAACCATATGAAAGGTTTAAAAAGTGGTACCCTAGAGCTCTGAAAAACTAACATAACCGGAAATACATATTTGGTGAAATTTGGAAGATGATAATATGTCGTTATTTCGATAAAATAAAAATACAACGACTAATGTCGATCGGGTAACCAGATGCCGATTAGGAAAGATGGCTGATGTTGGTCAATGGTCCAATGTTGATTCTTGTGGATAACCAAGAAAATTTTAAATTAGGAGAAGTATAATCTAAAACATGTAAAACTAGGTGTTGTTAAAGGTGATAGAGACTTAAAAAATTTGATCGGAAGAAATCATAACACGAAAAATGGGTGAATCTAAATAAAAATGTCATTTTTAATATAAATATCAAAAAATGAGGTGAGACCGACGCTTGATCGATTAACCAGTGCCAATAGGATGAATGAAATGATGTCGGTCATTGGACCAATGCCGATTCTTGAGATTTTTGAGTGAATTAAGTCAAAATAAAGCCAACCCAGAAGTTGTGTATGGCAATAAGATGTCTATCACACTTAGAAAAACCATCATACATTAGTTGTGATTGTGGAGTGTGATAGAGAAGAAAAAATGATGATTGTCATCACAACTCAAAAATGTAATTCAATCAATAAAAAAATGGTGAAACACATAAATCATAGGTATCAAATTTTAATGTTTAGTGGCTTACGCCTTTTTAAAGCTCGACGTGAATGAAACAATGTTTCTAGATAACGAAGGTTCCCTATAAGCAATCTATGGTTGGTTTCAAGCTAGTTTTGGATAAAAGGTCTGATATACATTTTAGTACATGTGGCCCATGCTTTAATATGACAACCCGAATCGAACACCGGTCATGGCAAACCATCAACGGGTTGTTAAATCCTTGATGATGTCTTCCTAGAAAGGAAATATTTAAGAAATGTGTAAATTATTTAAGTGGTTTGTCCTAGGTGTGTGTGCACAAATGTGAACTATAATTAATTGAAATCCAATAACCAAGTGGTCATGACCTCCACTGTGTGAATGATAATTAAATATATGTGATCTAATGCAACACTCCAATAATTTAATGCATAGATTTTAAACCCAAATAGAAAACAATATTTGGTGTAGCAAAGGAGAATAGGAAGAATAATGCTCTTTCCTAAATGTAGTACAAAGGAAAATAAGAACTACTCTTTTTAAGCACCAAAGGTCAAACTTATTTTAGAAAAATAGACAAGAAAGAATATTTACTAGAGAGAGATTTAGTGTGAATTTATTCACAAAAGAAACAAACACACAAATGCACCCTATATGAACAATGCAAAGAACCTGTAAGATGGATCCACTTGAGCATGCCAAAATATTTCACCGTAAAGTAGAGATAAAATAGATAAGAGGTAAAGATGAGGAGGAATACCTATTATAGTCAAAGAAGGTGTGTGTGCATTGAATTTTTATCAATATGATTGTGAAGAGCTTCCCTTTGGCTATGAGGAACGACCTGAAATAGAACATAAGATCACAAAATGGTCTTAAAAATATCGTTTGGTGAATTTCCTAGCGGAACCTAGATCTGGTAAGGAGGGTGCCTCCCAGAAGGTTGTCAATCCACTTTTTAAAAAAAAATTAATGTAAGGAAAGAGCATAAACAAATGAATCCAACTGTAGTTAAAAACTATTTAGCCATCTCATATAAATCACAATAAGTAAATCTAATTTATCAAGCAAGTTATGATAAAATTTTAAGGGATGGTAGGTTTGTATGGGCTTGTAGGTTTGACGAGAGGATATAGAGGAGGTCTAGTGAAGATTTGGTGAGGTTATGGGATGTTGGGAGAAATTTATTAACTTTCCGGTTTAAAGGAAATTAATAGTCAAAGAGATTGGTATTGGTTAAGCGAATGATGTCGGTAATGGTTAATGATCGATGACAATTGGGGGTGACCAGTGTTGGTAGAGGAAATAGGATGGAAATATTATAAATCGGAGATTTAGATCTCACTTTGTGATTGCACGAGAGAGTGAGGGAATGTTGGCTAAGTTTGTGGGATATTTATGAGGACTCCAAGGTAATAAAATGAATATTTTGGCAAGGTATGAAGGGTAAATGAGTAGGCAGTTGAATGGAGGTGCCATGGAGAAATCCAGATATGGTAGAGGATGGGACGAAAGATAATAAATATTATAACAATCTAGTAAACCAATGACAAAGAAGGAATGTACTTACTTGTAGAATGTAGGTAGAAAGTAGGTGGTTGTAATGGTTGCAGAAGAAGGTGGTCCTGAATGAATGTAGCAACAACAAGAGGGCATGGTGTTTCCCTGTGAGTGCACTAGAGCTCTAGATCAATCTATTAATGAATGGTGTGGTGTCTGAATGTTGTAAGGGACTCTTGTATGTCACAAGATTTCTGGAAAAATTGGGAGTCGGATGCAAGGTCATAAGAGCCAGTAAACAAGATTCAAAACCTGAACAAAGTGTTTGGAAATCATCTTTAAGGAAATCGATGACAGTTAGGTGACAAGTGTCGGTCGAGGAATAACCGGTTTCATTTAGAGAGAAAAGGTCATACTTAATAAAAATGGTTTGTTTCTTCTAAAATTTGGCATGAGTTGAGAATTGATTTTGGGTTAAGAGTGAAAGATAACACTAAATGTAGCGGAGAGTAGTTAGAAGGATAATAGGAAATTAAGATTAAAGTTAGAGTAAGTCCTAGTTAGTTAGGGAGAGTGGGGATTCGGTAGATGAGGTTGCTATGTGATGTTGAAATTAATTTAATTTAGGTAATTAAATTAATAACGATGTGAGGAGAGGTCATGGTAAAGCATATGTTGAATTTATTAATTATGGGAGGTGTGACCCAAATTTTATGTCTACAAGTCCTTCTTCATGTCAAAGCGGATTCTTTGTTGAGCCCGATCATGCATTTGGCTCCCACGATTTTGTTAGAATATTTTTACCAATGGCTCAATTATTGTCCTTTATGTCATGATACTTTGTTTTGTTCTTGTTAAACCACATTCTTATATTTTTTCATGGGTTTTCTTTCCATTCCTTCTTCTTTTCTTGTTTTTATGGAAGTGCATTCTTTCCTTGCTACTTGATGTTAGATTTCCATGTCTTCAAACATAAAGGATGTTTTTCTCTCCTAGATTGGGACCTTTCATCAACGTTAATAATTTATTGGTGGGATTCTACATGAGTATCAAGCTATCCAAGATGTAGTACCCGCTTTCCTTTGATACCTTGTGATATTGATCCTAATACGCTAATTGTATTATGGACATTGTTATAGTTTAATTTAGCATGATATTAGATGTTAGATCATGGTTTATTGTGGACTTTGATTCATATATGGTGCATGATGATTATTAGAGACATTTTAGATATTGATGTTGATATATTGTTTGACATGGTTACATTATAGATGTTGTTCAAACTTGTGATATTTGGATATTTTGAGTAGACCTAGAAAATGAGAATTGAATTAAAATTGGTACTGACATAGTTGTGGATGAAATTGTAAGTAATACTACTGATTGTCTTCATGTTTGTTGTGATTCACATAAATGTCAATGATCTTGAAATTATATTTATATTCATTTGGATATTCTAATATGGCCACGAGGCCAAAGGAGGTATTTGTATTTTGCAAGTTTAAAATATCACAACAAACATCAGGGGATTGGAGACCAACAACATTGGAATTCTAGATGAATTCAACAAGGTCACCATGGCAACTTGTATTTGTTTGTGTGTTTGATTGTGCTAGGGATTCCCATGGGGGATCACATTTAAATGTTGCCAAGGGTTATGTGTATTTATTTATTTGGTTCCTTTTTTATGGTTGTATGTGTTTATTAAGTGATGTGTTTACTTTTTTTTATTTATATAAATTGTGGTATATAATGTGAGTAATCATATTGTTAAAATAAATTAACCAACTTGGGTCATAAGAAAGTAATTATTATACTAGATGACTCTTGTATTAAATGTTGTAAGGTATGTGTAAGAAATGTGTAAGTGATGTGTAAGAGATATGTAAGTAAAATTTGGAGTATGAAACACTTCATCTTCTTTGGAGTTCAAATTTTCCTTGGAGACTATTTTTGACATTTGTGGGACAAGTTAAAATTGTCCCTTACCTACTGGTTGGAGAGTTTAAATCTAGCCTTTATTATGCATTTTTGTAAGTATAGCTCAACGTTTTAATTACACTTCTTGCTTGAAATTAATTTCAGTCCTTTGGGGTATGGGCTTGATTTGAGTGTGTAAGTAAAACTATCATATTATTCACCTACTTATTTATTGTGTCTTGGAGATTGAAGTTGACTTGTGAGTTGGAGTTGAGGATGTGTGATGTGGCATCCTACAAAGATCCACCTCATCCTCCTCTCTTCCCCCTTCTATATATTTGAATTCATTTTATTGTTTTGGGGTTACACCCTTTTGGTTGCTTCACTTTTGCATACTTCATTTGGGGGTGAATTATTTTGTTGTTTGGAGCTCTTGATTTTAAAGAAATTTTACATACTTTTTACAGAACTTTGTTTTCGTTGATCTTTAGCTATTTTGTATTGGAAAGCTTGCTGGTTGGAACTTAGAACAAACTCCATTATGGAGAGGTAAGAGCTTGACTCTTGAAATGCTCTTCTTTTATTTGTGTAAATGTTATTGTTATGAATGTTTTGGCATGTGTGTGGGTTGTTTGGGTAGATGGCTAGGGATGGTGTAGGAGAAGGCTATGGGTATTTTTGTGGGAGACATAATTTATTTGGGGAGGTATAAGTGTGGAGGGAGTTGGGATATGGGTTCCACCTTAAAAATAAATAGCTTGCATTTATTTACTCATTATGGGGTGCTATAAGAGGTGGGGAAGGCATAAGGAAATGTGAGGAATAAGGGGTACTTGGGGAGGCATAAGGGAATGTTAGGGATCTGAAATGATATTTGTATATATTTTGTAGTTTGTTCTCAGGTGGTGATATCCATTTCCCCTTGGGGAGGCATAAAAGTATCCCCATAGTTTCTTTCTCCTTTGGCATGCATGATGGATCCGGAGTTTTATTTTCTATGTTTTAATGTGGTTGGAAACTACATTATGTTTTTTACTGTGTTTTAATGTAAAATTTATGTGTGTGTTTGTGGAATCCTATTTTTGTCATGAGTTGAAACACATCTTCTATGCATTATGGTTGGGGCTCGGGGCCAAATGAATAAGGATGGCTTCTCCTTGTCATTGGATGTCTGGGTTGGGTAGAGAGTGTTGCATTTCCTACTGTTGTTGTGATCAAATTGAAATAAAGAAAATGGAGGATCTCCATGTTGATTTTCTAGAACTGAGAAAGAAGACAAAGTTTGGCAGTCCTTTGTGAGACTTATTTTGAAGGCCATTTTCCCAATTCAAGTGGATGACTTGTAATATTATTTTTATTGGATAGTTATTTTGTTTTGGAAATGAAATCCTATGTTTAAATGAGAAAGAGATATGCACTGAAATCTGTACTATGTAAAGAGACGTGAAAGTGCATTTGAATGAAAGGAAAAGAGAAAGAGTGGTAATTTGTAAAGTTGTATGTGATAAATATAAATAGAAGTTGTATTATTTTCCACAAATGGAGTTACTACTGTGTAAAATCTATGTTGAAATATGTTGAGGAATTTATGTTTGAAAGAGAGAAACACGTATGAAGAAGATATATTACTCTTTTTTGTTGAAATGCATGATTTGAAAAATAGAAGCTACATTCTTGTTTTTACATTTTGATTGAAGGAAAGATAACTAGTTAAAACTAGCATGAAATGTAATCAACATTGGTATAGTATGGAAAAAGAAATAGATTAATCTCTGGTTGTGAAATGTATAAACTTCATTTTTATTTCACTGTAAACTTTGGAAATTTTTATCAAAAGATACATAACAACCCTGTAAAACTATGGAAAATGATTGAAACACTAATATAGTCTATGAAATATAAAAATGAGCCCAAAAAAACTTAAATACTAATGAAAATTTTACATAACCTTTCAATTGGGTTCAGACAATAACTCAGACATTTATTGTATTAAAAAAATTGGTAATTTTGGAATTGCTAATCAATCAAACCTTTTGAACCTTGCAATCCATCCTAAAATCTTCCAAGTAAAATCCTCCATTCCTGTTGGGCATGTTGAGAAAGAGTTAATGACAAATTTGAACAAAATTTATAAGTTTAAAAAGACCAATTCCCTTGTTAAGTGACAAAAAAAGTTTTCTTAACAATTACCACTAAAACTTCATCAAACTTAAAATCATAAGCTTCCTGTACAAAGAGGACTTCAAGAGCTTTCCAAAAGTCCTCATTTGCCAATAATGGATCTCCTAGTCGAAAGTTATGGCCTTCTAAAGTTTTACTTCATCTTGGCTTCAAAATATAACTGTTAAATTTAAATAAAATATTCTTTGGCAGACCCACAGGCTAAATATTTTCTTTTGCACTTTTTCCCAAAAGTGCTTAAGGCACGAAGTTCCCCGCCACTCCGCTGACCCACAAACCTTCTGATTGGTCAAAATAAGCTAAGTAAAAATAATAATAATTTGGGAAAAAATTCTAGGTTTTCCCCACTTTGCCGAAGGCCCGCAACCAATTGAGGTGCTGCCACATGGATTAACGAGGCTCCATCAGGCGTGGAATTCCTTCAAACCTTGGTGCTTGCAAAAATTAAAATTTGGAAAATTTTCCTATTTTCTCCACGGCCCCACCGACCCGCAACCAATCAGGTGTTGCCACGTGGCATAATGAGGCGTTGTCGGACATGCGGTTCACTTTAAACATTAGCACTTTAAAAATAAATTTTTGGAATAATTTTTAAAGTTTCTCCACCTCCTATTAGCCCATAGCCAATCAAATGTTACCACGTGGCTTCACAAGGTGTCGGCGGAGGATCGGATCCCTTTCTAACTTAACGCTTCAAAAAACATTTTAGGTAAAATTCTTAAGTTTCCCCTCAGATCCGCTAGCCCAAAACCAATGATTGATTGACACATGGCATCCTTGGGTGTTGGTGGAGGCGCAGGTGATTCTTAAGCATAAAGCGTTTTTCAGGGAAAAAGTCATATTTTCTAAGTTTTCTCCATTGGCCCGCTTCCCACTTGGAAATTGGGACTGACACGTGGTGTCTCTACACACCTTGCAAAGGCGTGGGTAATTTGAATCCTTTCACCCTTTAAAAGAATACAAGGAAAAAAGATAATTTTTCCTCAGGCATCTTGCTTTTCCGCCTAGGCTAGAAATTTGGACACGTGTCCCTTACGGACCTCAAAATTAAATTTCTTCTTGGGGCGAGAGTTCCCACCGCGGACTCGTGGGGGTGCAGGTGAATTTTATTGTTTTTTCCAATAGGGAAAAAGATAAATTACCTCCCCATCCCATTAGTTTGAATTCCTTTCCGGAAAAATTTCCTTCTCCGAGGCCCATAGGCCCACCTTTTCGGAAAAGTTTCTTCCCAAGGCCCATCGGCCCATAACTTGAGTTTTATAAGGAGTTAGAAGGAATTCTTTATATCACTGAAAAGGTGAGAAAATTTCCTATCTTGTGGGAATGTTTTCAGAAAGTTTTTAAGTGTGTTAATTTTGAGAAAAACTAGGTTGAATCTCTTAAGCCTATCAGGGGGTGGGAGAGTGAGAAATTTCCTTGTTAATCTCAATGACTATTCTAACCCTTAGTTTTGACCCTGTAAATTTAATAATTGTTGTAATGGGAAAATCATGAGCTAAGATGTTTTTATTTGGCCTCAAAACCTTGCTTGTGGCAACTGTTATTTTGTAACCTAGTAGCTGACACTTTTAATCAAAAAAATTATCCCATAATTTTTTTGACTAATCCTAGGTTGTTCTTGGGTCTCAAGTGGGTTGTTTAAGAAAACATTACACTTGGTATCAGAGCTATGGGTTCAGGAGCTTGGACCCTTGGGAACACTAGAAAACTTGAGACATGAACTTTAACCTAGCACATTTTTTAATCTAGAAAACAACTTTTCATGGAAATTACATATTTTAGTAAACATGGAAACTAAATAAAACTTAGAAAGATGAACTAACTCTTGCCTTGGTCTATGTAGGAGAGGCAAACAGGACAAGGGGTATTTTCACATAGATCTAGATTTACCACCACAAGATCATGCTATAACAGCTATCCTACCACAGATTTTACAGACACTTCAGGATGTTAATGTCGCTCTACATGGAGGGACCGTAGGAGCACATTCAGTCAGACATGATAGGGTGACATCCATTGAGGCTCATGCATCTCCTTAGCATAGCGAGGAGCATAGAGGAGAGAAATCCCATGAGGATTTAGTCAAAGTAGAGTCACCACAGAGGGGATAGGGAGACTAGGTTTCAGGACACAAAGAGATAGGTCTCGGAGCCCTAGGCTTAGGGATGAGCATGTAGAGAGGCCTAGGGTCACACCACCGTTGTAGACCATATCAAGGAGATCCTAAAGCTACGGCCAGCTCATTATTCTGGTGACATAGGTGGATTTTAGGTAGAGGCCTAGTTGGTGAGCTTGAGCGGGTGCTTCAAGCTCTTCCCTTGCTCTAGCAACATGAAAGCTCATGTTGTGATCCATCTTCTGAGGGATGGAGTAGGCGTATGGTGGAGGAAAGAGGAGTAGAAGCTCCATGTTGATTCTGAGATAGTTAGTTGGGAGATCTTTGAGGAGCGGTTCAGGAGCATATATTTATCTTGGATGTTTGTACAATAGAGGATTAATGAGTTTCATGACCTCTAACCGGCATCTCTTAATGTGGCTGAGTATGAGAATAGATAGATTTCTAGATCTACTCTAGTATGTTGATTACATGTAGGATGAGCGGGTGTAGATCCATAGGTTCATCTAGGGCCTAAATTTGGACATTGGAGGTGTAGTGTGGATCCATTATCCATAGACATTAGCTGAGGCTATTGAGAAGGCCTATATAACAGAGGAGACTGGGGAAAGACCCAACAGGCTAGATACTGAGTCCGGAGCAGATATACAATAGATGGAAGACAACGAGATCAAGGGGGTGAACCTCCTCCTCATGGTGGAAAAGGTTCAACATATTCATCCTTTAGAACACAACAACAATAATAGCAGTCTCACCCACCATATAGACCTCAATGGAGATTTGATGCACGAGAGGGTCGAGTATGGGGCCTCCTCTTAGGGGTCCCATTAGGACACAAGGAGCACCTAGAGCTCGGTCACAGAGCTCATAGGCGAGACTTTTAGAAGTCCACAAAAGGGTCATCGGGTCCACAACACACTCCTCTAAGGCACCCACTGGAGCTCTCCTTGCTCAAGAGGATCGGTGGTTGTTTTGGGTGTGGTATTACTAGACATTTTGGAGAGACTTTGAACAAAACCCTAATAACAAGGGTAAGACAAATATCTTAGAACCTATTGTTACTGACATGGGTGCAGTCATTAGATGTACGTAGTGGTCGAGAACTACCAAGAAGAGCATCAAAGTACATTTATTGAGACTACATATAACATTGGTGGTATTCCTACCTCCATTTTGTTTGATTCTGGTTCTTTTGATTCTTTTATTGCACAATCTTTAGTAGAGTGATGCAGGTTGGTGGCAGTTAGGTAGGGTCATAGTTGGGATGTTGAGATGGCTAATGGAGCCAAGATCTATGTGGACTCCTTATTTAAGGAGTGTGTAGTGGATTTGGGTCCTTTCATCACCACCTTGGATATTCGTATCCTTATGTTGGGCTCTTATGGAGTCATTTTGGGCATGGACTAGTTATCTGCACATAGAGCCGAGTGGATTATTACCACAAGATCATATCTTGTATAGATGATCTAGGAGTTGGCGGTGATAGTGGGGTCGGAGACCCATTTCTTCACACCATCTTATATATGCACTTAAGTGGTGTGTGTGATGATGTTGTTAGATGTTTGTTGTCATAGTTAGTGACCAATTAGAATATGGGTCTAGTGGCCCATCGCTAGATGACCATCCCATTTTAAGAGAGTTTTATAATGTCTTTCGAGGGGAGCTACTAGGGTTACCACCCCCATGGGAGATAGATTTTCATATAGATTTGGTTTCAAGAGCAGAGCCTATCTCATGAGCACCGTATCGGATGACTACCCTTGAGCTCTACGAGCTCAAGTTAGAGCTTGAGGGCCTTCTAGGAGAAAGACCTAATTCTTCCTAGTGTATCCCCTTGGGGTGCACTAGTGATCTTTATAAAGAAGAAGGATGGATCCTTATGATTGTGTATTGATTACCACCAAGCTGAACAAAGTAACGATCAAGAATCGTTATCCCCTTCCATGCATTGATGATTTGTTTGATTAGATGAAGGGAGCCACAACTTTCTCTAAGATATACCTTAAGTCGAGAGCTACCATCACTAAGGATTTCAGAGGCAACATTCATAAGATTGCCTTTCATATGAAAATATAGCCACTTTATGAGTTCATAGTGGAACCTTTTGGTTTGACAAATGCACCAATGCGTTTATGAGTTTGATGAATGGGGTATTTAGGACCTTCTTAGATCGCTTCGTGCTCATCTTCCTTGATGACATTTTGATTTACTCATGTACACGTGAGGAACATGAGGGCACCTTCACCAGGTTCTTGAGTGTCTTTAGGAGTAGTAACTTTACGGGAACTTGGAGAAGTGTGTATTATTTCAGACAAAGGTGTAGTATTTGGGTCATGTCATTTTTGGTAAGGTATCGCCATTGATCCTTCCAAGATTAGAGCTATCATGGATTGGCCAACACCCACTACTATGACTAAGGTGTGCAACTTCATGGGATTAGCAGGGTAATACAGGAGATTTTTAGGAATTCTCTCGATTACAAGCACACCATCACTTCCTTCGGTGAAAAGGGAAGAAGTTTATTTAGTCGAGACAAGTGCGAAGCAAGCCTTCAGTCGGTGAAGGAATGTCTCACCACAACACCTATTCTTGTAGTGCCGAGATCCATGCAGTGATTTTTTTAGGTATATGCACAGATGCTTCTTTAGCATGAATTGGAAGTGTATTAATGGAGGAGGGTAGAGTGGTGGCTTTTCGGTCTTGCTAACATAAGGATTATGAGCTTGATTATCCAACTCATGATCTTGAGCTTGTGAAAGTTGTGCATGCTTGTGTTTGATGGAGACACTTTCTTCTTGGTAGGAGATTCACACTCAAGACTGATCATTTGAGTCTTCGCCACCTCTTCACACAGCTAATCTCAACACTCGTCAATGCGCGTTGGATGGATTTTATTTGTGAGTATGATATGGAGATAGAGCATGTGAAAGGGAAGAAGAATGTGGTTACATATGCTCTTAAAAGGAATGATAACAATTTGCCAAGAACACAGATTCTAATCAAAAATCACGATAAATAAGATGAAAGTAATTCACCAAATAACTTTACATAAACCTTTGCAAACAAATGAGCAGCAATATCATATATTATTATGGAACTCAATGAAATACAATGAGAATGGACCTTGCTTATATAGGAAAGGAATAACAATCTAAGAACCAATCAAGGTTGTAGATCAAACCATAAATCATGGAAAGAACTAGTCATCAAAGAACTAGTCAAGTCCATATATTTATGAGAGAACTAGACATCAAGGATCTAGTCAATACCATAGATCAAGGAAAGAACTATACCTAACAACTAGATAATATCTCCTAATATCTAAATAAATAAAAAGAAATATCCACACACATAAGTGGGTGAGGATAAATATAATAAAGGTAAATAATGTACCTAGGTGAACATGAGCTAAGGTAAATACCTACTCTAACACCCCCTCAAGTGAAGCTAGGGGCCAAAATAGAAGTGGCATGTCTACAGTATGAGTCCCGGCAACTAGGCCTGATGAGGTACTCATGTACAATATATCCATGAAGAAATCTCAAACCAAAAGAAGGAAAGAATCCTACTATAAGGAAAGAGAAAGAAGAAGAAGAAGAAGGAAGATGTTCTCACGAAAACCCCCAGAACAAATTCTCAAACCCCAAGCATTCCATGTAACTCAAGGTAGCGAGGTGATGCAAAAGGCTTCGTAAAGATGTCTGCAACCTGCTACTGAGTCGGAAGGTACTCCAAGCAAAGAACTCCATCCTAAATGTGCTGCTCTTGAATGAAGTGGATGTGTATCTCAATATGCTTGGTCCGTTGGTGCTTAACTAGGTTACGATAAATGTGAATTGCACTTTGGTTACACACAAAGTATAGTCGAGTGAATCCTCATGGGAATCCAAACTCTGTCAATAATCGGTGAAGCCTAAAGAATCATTGACTCACCGTAACTACTACCCTGTACTCTACCTCTAAAGATGAAAGTGCAATATCCTATTACTTTTTGCACACCCAAGCAACTGGAGAAGAACCAAGATAGAAAATATAGCTAGAAGTAGAACACATGTCATCAATAGAACCTACCCAATCTGAATCTGTATACCCAACCAACTGAGTATATCCCCTAGTGTAGTGTAGGCCAAAGTGAGAAGTGTTATGCAAATAGCACAAAATCCTTTTAGCAATTTTGCCGAATTAACTACTATGAGGAGAATGTGCAAACCGAGATACAAGCCCTACTGTAAATGAAATATCAGGGTGAGTATGGGTCAAGTACATGAGACTCCCAACCAATTACCTATACAACGTAGGATCACAAAGTGGTGTGGTACATGTGGATGTAAGAGTAACTCCAGACTGAAAAGGAGATGGACTTGGCTTACAATCAACCATATCAAAGTGCCTAAGAAGATCATGGGTGTACTTTTTCGACTCAAATGAATCCCTAAATCTATCTGAGAAATCTGCAAACCAAGGAAATAATGCAATATCCCAAGATCTGTCATGTCAAACTGTGTAGAAAGATCCCTTTGAATACTCTGAATGTGGGAAGAAGAGTTACCTATAAGTAATAGATCATCAACATACAAGAAAAGTATCACAATATCCTCACCAACATGTTGGAGATACACTGTATGATCGGAGTGGCAACGAACAAAACTAGTAGATAGAAGAAAAGAATCCATCTTCTCATACCAAGCCCGAGGGGCTTGTTTGAGACCGTAGAGAGACCTTCGGAGCTGATAAACAAGAGAAGAATCCTGAACAAATCCAGCCAGTTGCTCCATACATATTTTCTCTTATACATTTCCATGTAAGAAGGCACTCTTCACGTCCATCTGGTATACGGCCACCCCTCGTGAGGTAGAAATAACAAGTACAAGGCGTATAAAATCCATCTTGGTAATGGGTGCAAAAGTCTCGAGTAATCAATACCTTTGACTTGTGAAAAACCTTTACAACAAGACGAGCCTTATACTTGTCAATGGACCCATCAGTGCATATTTGGTTCGGTATACCAACTTACACCTAACCATCTTTCTTCCTTTAGGAAGAGATACCAAATCCCAAGTATGATTCTTCATAAAAGAAGTATCCCATGAGCCTTTGAAAAAGACCTTTGAAAAAGACCTGGATCCTCAGAAACTTCCGACACAAAATTCTAGAACCTGTAGAATGTGCATGATGATTCCTAGTGGGTGGAAGATCCTCTATGAAAGGTGCCTGCCTCGAAACTATAGTACGAGACCACTTAGGCATAGTGATAACATCAATGGGAATATGATCCTCAATGGCATCTATAACCTCCTCATCAATCTCCTCAAATAAAATATCCTCAAGATGAGATGAAGAAGAAAAAGGAATGGAAGAAGATGAAGAATCATGAGGAGTGAAACACTCATCAAACTGAACATGTGTTTGAAAAAGAACATCATGTGTATCAGGATCTAAAAGATGATAAGCTCTCATGTCCTCATAATACCCTAAAAAGATCAAGGGTTTACTCTTCTTATCCAAATCTTTCCTTTTCTTCTTTGGCACAAAGGCCCAAACATGGCTCCCAAAGACTTGAAAAAATGAGACATCTGGCTTAGTGTTGGACCAAGCTTCCTCTGGAGTCAAATGCTCAAGTGCTCTGTGTGGTGTGTGATTCTAAATATAGTTAGCACAATTAACTGCTTCTGCCCAATAGATAGGAGGTATATCTCTAGAATGCATCATACAATTAGCCATTTCCTTCAAAGTTCTATTCTTTCTTTCTACTAATCCATTTTGTTGTGGAGTATGAGGAACAAAATGCTAGTGAATAATGCCTTGAGTTGCCAAAAATTTAGAAAACTCATTGTTGAAGTACTCCCCCCCATTATCAATGTGAAGGTTCTTTATGCTACTAGAAGATTGTTTCTCGACCAAAGCCTTGAAGAATTTGAAGTGATAAAAACATCACTTTTTTACTTGAGGAAATAAACCCAAGTATTCCTCGAGAAATTATCAATAAATGTAAGTGCATACTTATCTCCATTAAAAGATGGGGTAGGAAAAACCATCAAGTCACTATGCACAAGCTCAAGTGGTGAAGAAGCTCTCATAGACAAATTCTTAGGAAAAGGATCTTGGTGTTGTTTCCCTAATGCACAACCATGACAAACTCCCTCAAGACAAGAAACTCTAGGAAGACCATTTACCATACCATGAGTTCTCAACTCCTTCAAATATCTATAATTGAGATGTCCAAATATTTCATGCAAAAGCTTACTCTCTGAATCTGAATGAGAAACCAATCCTTTCCCTATAGAAGAAGTGTCATCAAAACCCTCAAAGTGATATAGTCTTGAATTATTATCAACAATACCCTGAGCAACAAGTGAATAAGGCTCCAACAAAGTTCTTACTTCTGCCCCATGTGGTGTAAAAGTCATTGTTTTCTTGACTTAATGACAAATTTGATATACGTAAAGCAAATTTGTAGTGATGTTAGGAACATATAGTGCATCTTGGATATTGCCACCATCAAGTTTTATATCACATTTTCCATCATCGAAAGAAAAGAAAAATCTCCAACCTCAATTTTGGAAGTAAAACTCAAACCTAGAGAAACAAAAGACTCCTTGGAAGAAGTCATCTGATGAGAAGCACCAGAATCTATAACCCAATTGTCTCGAGAGTGGTGATCTGAGATCTTCCAACAACATTAAGTGTTTTTCCATGTTGATTAGAAGAAGGTGGAGTGGATATAGAATTTTGTGTTTCTTGACTTTGCATCCTCTAAGGCTTGCATTTTCTTAGAACACCTATTTTCTTCATGATTACTACCCTCACAAAAGCAGCATGAACGACTAGACTTATTCTTGGATTTAGAAGACTCCTTGGGTTTTGAGTTGTTTTCTTTGGGTTTAGGAGCATTTTGAGATAGAGAAGGTGTGGATTTGGTGTTCTTGTTTGGTTTTCCTTTCCCTTTGGATTAGATGCAACTAATGCCTTTTGAGAGGTGGAAGACTCAAGGTGAGATAATTTGGATTCTTCCCTAGTAAGTCTTTCATAAATGTTTATAAGTTAGGCATTTTGAATGTGTCACCTAAAGCATCCATGCTAGAGAAAAAGGTAGAAGAAAAAAATTGGAATGGTCCTCTCAACTTGGATATAATCAAGTAAACACACTCTTCATCTTTCTTATCTCTTCCACTCCCCTTCAATTATGTCAACAAATGCTTGAACTTGGTAAGATAGTCTATAATTGTTGGAAAATCTTCAGGATTAAGAGAGGTGATCTCAATTTCAAGTTACATGGCTCTCATATGATCCACCTTACCAAATAAATCACTAATTTCTCCCATATTTTGAAAGGAGAGTCACACTTTTCCAAACGAAATAAAATACTATCACTTACATAAGTTCCTATCAAACCCATGCACTCATCAAATTGACATTGGTACTGAAATATCTCATATTCTCTAGTGAGCACTGGTTGTTCTTTAGAAGTTAAAGCCCATAATCCTTTTTCTTAATTATTGTTTCCATTCTTGGTTTCCATGTGTGGTAATTATGTGTTGTTAATGGCTCAACATGATCTAATGTAGAAGTAGATGCCATCCTAAAAAAATCACCAAAAGAAATGCAAGAACCAAGCAATGCAACAAGAGCCCCCCAGATTTTGGCACTTTATAATGAGTGCGTGTCACAATATGACACTTTATAGTTATAGTGCAATTCTCAAAATAAATATTTTCAATGGAAAGAACACAAAAAATGCACTTTTGCAAAGAACGACACTCAAAACCGAGTTACCGATCAAAATATACAAGTTTTTCAATATTATGCTCTACTGTTTATTTTAATTTCCACTAAAATAGAATAAAATGCTCTTGCCCTCACCACACGAATAAAATGAAAGAGGGCTGGAGTTAAGCACCTACTAGTAGGAATCACAAGCTTTAAGCCCTCATATGACCATATCATATGACCAGGGGATAAGGATTTCAATGGGTCCAGATCGTGTCAAGCCAAGAACATAGATGCTAATCAAACATCACGATCAATAAGATGAAAGTAATTCACCAGAATAACTTTACATAAACATTTACAAACAAATGAGCAACAATATCATATATTATTATGGAACTCAATGAAATACAATGAGAATGGACCTTGCTTGTATAGGCAAGGAATAAAAATCTAAGAACCAATCAAGGTCATAGATCAAGCCATAAATCATGGAAAGAACTAGTTGAATCAAAGAACTAGTCAAGTCCATAGATTTATGAGAGAACTAGACATCAAGGATCTAGTCAATACCATAGATCTAGGAAAGAACTAGTCAATACCATAGATCAAGGAAAGAACTATACCTAACAACTAGATAATATCTCCTTATATCCAAATAAATAAAAATAAATATACACACACATAAGTGGGTGAGGGTAAATACAATAAAGGTAACTAATGTACCTAGGTGAACATGAGCTAAGCTAAATACCTACTCTAACTAATGCTCTTAGCAGATGGAGTCATGTGGCTGTGCCACCTCGGTTAGCTCAAATTTGTGGAGCAAGATTCTATTGCAGGCTTCCTCATGAAAGCTTCTAAATTACAGCTAGAGAAAAGATCGAGTCTCGAGAGAACCCCGAGGGAAGTTTGATGGTTTTTATTTAGAGGCGAGATGGTCTTCTCGGGCACGAGAGGCCAAATTTATTTTCCTAGAGATGGAGGCTTGAGGTATGACATCTTGGTAGAGGCACATCGTATACCCTATTTAGCCTATCCTTTCCAGGCCTTGTATGGTAGAGAGTGTAGGACACCTCTTAAATGGGACACGTTAGAGGATAGGGTTTCTCTTAGACCAACTTTGTTGCGGGACATAAACAATAGGTGATTACGATTAGGCAAAGGCTATAGGAGGCACATGATAGGTAGAAGAAGTATGTCGACTAGCATATGACCGATCGTATTTTGATGTGGGCATGAAGGTGTTCCTTTATGTTGGGCCACACAAGAGCCCTATCCATTATGGAAAAGGTTCTAAGTTAGGTCCTAGATTTATGGGTCCTTTTGAGATCTTGGGCGTATCGGCCCTTTGTCCTACCATCTAGCATTGTCACCTAGCTTGTCTCATGCATACATGATGTGTTTCATGTTTCATTCTTAGGAGATATGTTGTAGATCCTTCTCATGTGTTAGATTGGACATCATTGCAGGAGTGCGTGGATAAGGGGCGATGATGGTGGAGCCTGTTTGCATTGTAGATTGCAGGACCACAGGACTTCGAGGTAGAGAAATTGATCAGTCCGGGTGTAGTGGGACAAATATGATGAGACCGTAGCTACATGGAAGGATGCTACCTTGTTACGAGTTCGGTTCCCAAATCTATTCCACCGAATTCTAGGAGGAAGTTGAGGGTAAGGGGAGGGGATGTAGTGCCCGCTTTCCTTTGATACCTTGTGATATTGATCCTGATCTGCTTAATTATATTATGGACATTGTTATAGTTTAATTTATCATGACGTTAGATGTCATATCATCATTTATTGTGGACATTGATTCATATATGGCACACGGTGATTATTAGAGAAATTTTAGATATTGATGTTGATATACTATTTGACATGGTTACATTATAGATATTGTTCGAACTTGTGATATTTGGATATTTTGAGTAGATCTAGAAAATGAGAATTGAATCAAAATTGGTAATGACATAGTTGTGAATGAAATTGTAAATGATACTTTTGATTGTCTTAATGTTTGTTGTGATTCACATATATGTCGATGATCTTGAAATTATATTTATATTCATTTGGATGTTCTAATATGGCCACGAGGTGGAAGGAGTTATTTGTATTTTTCAGAGATTAAAATATCACAACAAACATTAGGGATTGAGACCAACCACATTGGATTTCTAGATGAATTCAACAAGGTCACCATGGCAACTTGTATTTGTTTGTGTGTTTTATTGTGCTAGGGATTCACATGGGGGGATCACCTTTAAATGTGACAAAGGCTTATGTGTATTTATTTATTTGGTTCCTTTTTTATATGGTTATATGTGTTTATTAAGTGATGTGTTTACATTTTTTATTTAAATAAATTGTGGTATATAATGTGATTAATCATATTGTTAAAATAAATTAACTAGCTTGGGTCATAAGAAAGTAATTATTGGAGTGGTTAACTCTTGTATTAAATGTTGTAAGATATGTGTAGGCAATGTGTAAGAGATATGTAAGTAAAATTTGGAGTATGAAACACTTCATCTTCTTTGGAATTCAAAATTGTCCTTGAGACTATTTTGGAGGTTTTTTGGAACAAGTTAGACTTGTCCCATACCTCTTAAATTTGCATACCAAGCGTACCTATGGTAAGAGAATTTAAATCTATCCTTCATTATGCATTGTGTAAGTCTAGTTTAATGTTTTAATTGCACTTCGTGCTTGAAATTAATTTCAGTCCTTTAGGGTATGGGTTTGATTTGAGTGTGTAAGTAAAACTGTCATTTTATTCACCTACTTATTTATTGTGTCTTGGATATTGAAGTTGACTTGTGAGTTGGAGTTGAGGATGTGTGATGTGGCATCCTACAAAGATCCACCTCATCCTCCTCTCTTCCCCCTTCTATATATTCGAATTCATTTTATTGTTTTTGGGTTACACCCTTTTGGTTGCTTCACTTTTGCATACTTCATTTTGGAGGTGAATTCTTTTGTTGTTTGAGATCTTACTTTTAGAAAGTTTGCTAGGACTTTTTACAAGCTTGTGTTTCATTGATCTTGGGCTGTTTTTATTGGAAAGCTTACTTGGTTGGAACTCAAACAAAATCCATTATGGAGAGGTAAGGGATTGGCTCTTGAAATGCTGTTCTTTTATTTGTGCAAATGTTATTATTGTGAATGTTTTGGCATGTGTGTGGGTTGTTTGGGTAGATGGCCTAGGGATGGTGTAGGAAAGACTATGGGGTTTTTCCTATGGGAGGCATAAGTGTTTTGGGGAGGTATAAGTGTGGAGGGAGTTGGGATCTGGTTCCACCTTAAAAGAAATAACTTGCATTTATTTACTCGTTATGGGGTGCCATAAGAGGTTGAGAAGGCATAAGGAAATGCGAGGAATAAGGGGTACTTGGGAGGCATAAGGGCATGTAACGGATATGAAATGATATATGTATATATTTTGGTAGTTTTTCTCGGTGGTGATACCCATTTCCCCATGGGGAGGCATAAGCAGCATCCCCCATAGTTTCTTGCTCCTTTGGCTTGCATGATGGAGCCAGAGTTTTATTTTCTATGTTTTAATGTGGTTGCAAACTACATTCTATTTTGGACTATGTTTTAATGTAAAATTTACATGTGTGTTTCTGGAAGCCTATTGTTTCCATGAGTTGAAACACATCTTCTATTGCATTGTGGTTGGGGCTCAGGGGCCAATGAATAAGGTTGGCTTCTCCTCACATTGGATGTCCGGGTTGGGTGAAGAGTGTTTCCTTTCCCACTATTCTGTTGTGACCAAATTGAAATAAAGAACATGGAAAATCACCATGATTACTTTTCTAGAACTGAGAAAGAAGACAGATTTTAGCGATCCTTTGTGAGACTTCTTTTGTAGGCCTTGTTATCCAAAATTCACCCCTAGGTTAATTTTGATAACATGCATCAGATTATTCAGTCCCGAGCAAGTAAGATTGATTCGAGGCCCAAAATCATGTTTTTCGGGGTCCCCTCGGCCTTTTTCTAACTCCCCCACCCAAGAAGAAATCCCAACAGGTTGAGAAAATGGAAGAAATGCAAAAAATAAGGTTGCAGGACTGTGTTAAGGCATTTTGGGTCTGAAGGGTTCGGGTCGACTGAGGTTCATCGTACCAAGCTTGGGGCCAAAAAAATGAAGAAAATCAGCTAAGTCCTAGTCCAGCGGTCTACGGGACAATTGGGACATCGGGACGTGTGGGATGCGAAAAGCCAATCGGTCGAAAAAGGAAAAAATGCCTAAGTCTTTTTGTTTCGCGTGGTTTGGGACAGCTGGGACAAAGGTACGTGCGGGATGTGGATTGGCTGGTTTGGCACAAGTCGGTCCATTTCAGGTGGTTCAGAGATATTTGTCCCAGGTAGTCTGGGATAGTTGGGACAAAGGTACGCGAGGTACGCATGGGGCGCGAATCGGCCGGTTTTCCGCAAAAAATTTCCATTTCATGGGCGGTTTGAGATTTTCGTCCGGACATCCGGAAAAAGGTATGCATGAAACATGTGGGACAAAAAGGTGAAATGGCCGAAAAGAGACAAGGAGGCCCGCGGATGAATCAGAACGTGCCACGTGTCAGAAGGTTGAAAAGTTGCTAAGTGTTTGGCGCAAGGTAAAAATGCGCCCCTCAGGCCCAAACCAATAAAATAGTGCCACGTGTCCAAGTTTAAGGGCCCAAAAGGAATTTTTAGAGGATGAACCCATGGATGAATCAGAGCCTGACACGTGTCATCCAAGTGGCGCGAGTGGGAAAAATTCAAATATTTTCCCGCCGATCCGTTTTGGCCTATTTTTGCCCTAAATCTTCAGATTGCCATAACTTTCGATCCAGAGCTCAGATTTTCATGTTCTTTATATCAATGGAAAGCTAGTGAAATTATCTACATGATTCTAGGGTCAATCTTGCATTTTGGTTCATTTTGGAGAGAGAAAATCAAGAAATGTCTCTAGCACGTGGTAATGGCCAGAACTGACGTTTCAACAACCAACTTAAATGCAAAATACAGTTCGCTGCTTTTGCTAGGGTTCTCACCTACCACCATAATGAGATGAATTAAATGCAACCTAGAAGTGGTTGGGGTAGATTTGGATTTCCTCTCTCTTCCCTCTCTCATTCTTCCTATAAATTGTAAAGAGGGGCTTCTTTCTAAATGTTGAACATTCTTGTTTTGCCCTCCCTTCTTTCCTTCGGTAGGCGAATTTGTGGAGTTTGAACCTCCCATTTAAAAATGTAATGCAACTTGCCTCTTGGCATTTTGTACTGTATTTTATCAATCTTTGGATCAAGTAATGCATGTCTCAGGATGATTCTCAACCATCTCTCGTGTTCATTTGCATCCTCCCGATCTTTCAATGTAAATTTTTTATCTCAGTGCATGATCTCGCATCACGTTTTAATGGTTTTTGTTTATTGGCAAGATAGGTGTTCTTCATTCCTCTGCATCACCTCTGTTAGCTTAGGTTTATTTTTATGCATCTTCTTACCCTGTCTCCTTGGCAAGTTAGATTAGATTTTGAGTAAACCCTCTGCATTTTTTCGTGTGCATCTGAACAGAGGAATAGGAACCAGCCTTCTCTGGAGATTCCTTTCTCATTTTTGCAAGTCCCACACTTGGAGAAAGGATTCAATGTTGTGCAATCACACTGGATGCTAGTATGATCAACCTAGAAATTTGATCAACATCCAGGGGTGCTGTGATTCTGCACTAACAGTTTTGGCACGCCTGGTGGGACCTTAGAGGTCTTCACTTTTATTACAACAAGATCGATGTGCACTTGTTGTAAGTTCCAGCTTTGAAGAAGCTTAAAATCGCACATCCGCGACTCAAAAGAAGCGTAATCCGCTGGTTTCAGCAAATCTAAGCCTCGCAAATTTATGAGAAGAATACGTACTGTGTCAAGAACTAGGGAGGAAGGATTGTTTGTTCATCTCGCACCTATCTCCAGAAGAGAAAGAAGGGGAATAAGAGCTCAAAGATTCCATCTCCACCTAATAGAACCTTGTCAACACCTCCACCTAGTAGGCCTTTCATCCAATCAACAAGGGTTCTCAAAGCCAATCAATGGTGCAACCACCGAATCCATACATCAATTTCACCGGCAATAGCCCCACTTGCTCTCAATGCACAACATCTAATCCCAAATTGAAGCATTGAAGAACATTCCATACTTCACCGAGAGAACCAGACTACTCCTGGTGATCATGTTAAAGACATTGCCAACCTTTGTGCAATTCATGAAATCAATGAGATGCAAGTTGCTGTCAAATTGTTGGCATCCTCATTCAAAGGGAAAGCTTTGCAATGGTTTAGAAGCCTTGCCTCAGGTTCTATTCAAAACTGGAACCAGCTATGCATTGCTCTCCATGAGCAGTTTGGGGAGAAAGGAGACAACTTGTCCCTTTTGGAGCAGCTGACAACTATCAAAAGAGCTCCCAATGAGCAGCTGACTGATTTTAACTTCAGATTTCAAATGACTTGGGAAAGAATTCCAGTGGCAGTCAGGCCAATAGCAGAAGGTGCTTTTCTTTATTATCTCAAAGCTCTAAATTATGATATTTCTATGTTGATTCAGTCCATGGGAGGCATAACTATCCCTATGGCTTATAGCATTGCCATTAGGGCTGAAAATTGTTTGATCCAAGCTGGCAAACTAGCCCCTAGACCTCCCATGCCATTGTTTCCAAGTTTAGAGAGCCCAAGTACTAGTCAAGTGCCTGTCTTAGCTCCTATTCCCACTCCTAGAAATCAGAGTTCAAATGAAGCTTCTACTTCATCTTCTAGTGCCTCAAACGAACTTCAAGAAGTCATGAAGCAATTGCAAAATCTAGGCAATGAGCTAGTTACACTCAAGAGGCAGCAAGCCCAAAGTTTTAGACCTTCTTATCAACCTCGAGCTCAGCCTAACAGATAGCCATATCAGCCTCAAAGACCACCCAATCTAGCTGCAAATCAGAATCAAGCAAGGCCTCCTGCCAACAGACCATTTCAGCCCGATAACCCCAATGTTGCATCCACATCCAGAGATTTGGTACCGGTGCAAAATAAAATGGCCCAAGAATATGATTGGTGTTTCCCTGTGCGGAGCCACATAACCAATCAATGTGCTTTAACGATGCATTAAATCAAGCTCTTATCGTGCAAACCATTGGTGGGTCAAAGAGTCCACCACGAAGAGGATTAGCAATAAGAAGCACCTCAACAAAGAACATCTCCGAACGAAACTACTCTTGTCAATCGGCAGTCAAGATTTCGTGGTATGAATCAAATACCCTCTCAAAGTGTTGCAGCCAACACAAGGTCAAAAAGGAGAAATTTGGGTGAAGGACAACCATTGGCTCCAAGTAATCCACAACCTTCTACCACTCCACAAGCTTTTGGCAAACAAAATGTAGTTCCAAACATGCAAGGAGCACCCAAACCAGCTCCTAAACCAACTCACATGCCAGCTTGCTGCCCATGTGCAAGGGATGAATATGCAAACCAAGGGACAGCAAAGAGATCCTTCATCACCATTTAGTATCATTGATCAGATGAAGAAGACAAATGTAAATATATCAATGTGGGAATCCCTATCTATCCTGTGCCGAGAGATTTGCTACAAGTTGCCATGAAAGACTCGCCCAACTTCAAATCAAGCAAGTCCAAATGCAAGAGAAGGTGCTCACAAATGTTGCTCACCTCAAGGGAATCAAGGAGGACAACAAGGTAAAATGTTGAAGCCCCTCCTTTTTATGTCTCATTAATCATCGGAAACCAATTGGTGCACAATTGCATGATTGATTCCGGGTAAGCTAGCTGATGCCCAAGCAAATAGTTGATCACCTAGGACTTCAATATGAAACCATATCCAAAGGGGTAGTAATTGGATGGGTCAACAAAGAATAATAGTTGGGGTGATTAGAAACTTGAGTCTTACTTTGCATGCATGTCTAAATGTTGTTGTTTTACAAGATGTATCGCTTATAGACCTTCCACCACTCTTTGCCCTATGTTTGTAAGAGATTTCACACCCAAGATTGGAGAATATTTGTCTACCGATTGGTCACACATGCTGCATCGTAACGAGGTATGGAACCAAAGCTACAATCAGTCCGAACCTATTGCAAACTTCCACATTGAGCCCTACACTCCAACTCGATCAATGCCAACCTGCTCGAATTTGATCAAGAAGATCACCCAAGCACCGGTGAAGCCGACACCAAGGTCGGAAGCATCCCAAATCTAACTCTTGATGAATGGGAAAACAAGGTACATGCTTTTGATCCTTATCAAGAAGTAGAAGAATCTGAGCTAGGATTATATGCATACATGAAGAAGATCAGCCCATTCCTAAGATCACCAAGCCGCTCACAAGGATGACAATGAGGTATGGCAGCTATTTTTTGATGGATCAAGGAGTAAACAAGGTGCCGGAGGGGGAGCCATGCTAGTTTCACCTCAAGGAGTAAATTACTATTCATCTTTTAGATTTCAGTTTGCATGCTCCAATAACACCGTGAATATGAAGCCTTGGTGCAAGGGATGCATTGGGCAATAAAGAAAGGGATAAAGAACTTGCAAGTCTTTGGTGACAAAGTTGAATTGATTGTAAATCAGTCAAAGGACAACATGCTACCAAGAATGATCTACTCAAGTGCTACAAGAACAGGTGTGGACCTCATTGAAGATTTTAAGGGCTTTGCATCAAATCAGTCCCTAGAAAGAGAACCAAGCTGCCGACAGTGCTTGCAGCAGAGTTGGGCAGCCTTTGACGTTGTGGAGAGCATTCAAAAGACAAGGTACAACCAAACATCCATGTGATTATGTGAGGCCTTCAAAGGCTGGGATAACAATGTAAGTTGGTAAGTGTTTGAGAATGACCAACAAATCATCCATTTCTTAAGAAGAAGATGAGTTCTCACCTAAAAATCAGAAAAATTGAACAAAGCAAGATGGGGACCAAGTGGTATAACCGAGAACTAACAAGATACCCAAGGGACTTATCACTTTGGAGTCCATTTTCAATCCCAATGATCAGTTTAGGAAAGAGAAAGAAAACATTCAGTCAAGAGAGAAGATTCAGATTCATTTTGGTGGATGATAACAAACCATTGCAAAATTGGAATGATGAAAACTAAACAAGAAAAGTATGAGTTCATACAAATGTGTCAAGAGTTCCCGATGTGTTTGCTTGAGATACGAAGACTTGAAAGGTTTCAATCCCAAGTTAGCTCAAAGACACCATTGAGTTGGATCCAAATACTAAGCCCATTAGGTAGAACAAAGGCCACCAAATCCACACATGGAGCCTCTCATGAGGAAGGAATTGAATAAGTTGATAGAGTCAAGAATCATATTCCCAATCAAGCATTCTAGTTGGGTCACCAACTTAGTTCCAAATGTAAAGAAGAGTGGAGAGATCAGATTGTGTGTTGACTTCGTAGACTTGAATAGAGCATCTCTCAAATACCATTACCCACTCCCTTCTATGGAGAAAATTTTTCAAGTGATGGCTGGCTCCAAGAGGTTTTCACTACTTGATGGCTACTCGGCTACAATCGATTATGGTGAAGGAAGAAGATCAGTTCAAGACAACCTTCACAACCAAATGGGGAACTTATGCATACAGAAAATGCCATTTGGGCTTGTCTAACGCTGGAGCTACCTTCCAAAGAGCAATGAACATGGTGTTCAAAGGTTTGATAAACAACGTGGTGCTGATATACCTTGATGATATCACTATTTTTCAAAGAATGCAAGCAGACCACCTCTCTCATTTGAGACAAGTCTTCCAAAGGTGCAGAAAATTTGGAGTGTCTTTGAATCCTAAGAAGTGTATCTTCCTAGACATGAAGGAAAGCTCCTTGGCCATATTGTCTCCAAATAAGGATTAAGAATCGATCCAGAGAGGGTCAAGCCATAAGACCACTACCATTGCCAAGCCACAAGAAGGCCCTTTAGAGTTTCTTGGGAGAATAAACTTTGTTCGGAGGTTTGTCCCAAATTTTGCAGCCCTTGTCAAACCTATCACCAAAATATTAAAGAAAAGCATGGCTTTCAAGTGACAATGAAGGAAAGGAGAGTTTTGAAGCAATCAAAAAGGCCATCTCCCAAGCCAACTCTCATCAACCCGGATTTCTCCAAGGATTTCATCCTCTATGCATTTGGGGTGATGATACTATCTCTCGCATTTTGGTACAGCAGAATAAAGACAATGATGAGTAGCCAATTGCTTTCTTTAGCCAAAGCCTGGAGGACTATGAGGTGAGGTATTCTTTTATTGAGAAGCATGTTCTTGCAGTAATTAGAAGCTTGAAGAAATTCAAGCATTTAGTCTCAAACAACAAGGTCCAGTTTTTGGTTTCTCATGGAGTTAAAGACTTCCTCCTTAAAAAGGATTTGAATGAGAAAAGAGTAAGTTGAATCACTCATGTCATGGAGTATGACATTGAGATCAAGGTCACTAAGCTGGTAAGAGGAAAAGGATTGTGTGAGCAGCTGATTCCGGCAAGCAAAAGGGAGTATGCAATGAAGAAGAGGTTGTTTGACACTTCAAGACAGCCATGTGCAAGGTAGCACTCAAGAAGAGGATAATGATGTCCCCACTCCTTGCTGGACCCAAGGTATAATGCACTTCCTAAGCATGGGCCTATGCCCTCCAGATGAACAAAACCCAAAGAAGACACTTCAGATTGCAGGCTGCCCATATGCCATAGTAGACAGTGTTTTGTTCAAGAAAGATGTGAATGAAGTGCTCATTGAGATGCATTAACAAAAATCAGATTCATAGGGTGTTGGAAGAGTTTCATGATAGTCCAGCTTGGTGGTCATTTTACACCAAGATTGACAGCCCTAAAAATCGTGAAGGCTGGTTATTATTGTCCCAAGATTTTAAGTGATTGCTTTTACAGGATCAAAAGGTGCAAGAGTTATGCATTCTTCACAGGTAAAGAGAGACTTGCTGCCCTCCCATTGCATCCAATTTCAGTTGACCAGCCATTCATGCAATGGGGTTTAGACTTCATTGGAGTCATTAATCCCAATTCAAGCCAAGGGCATAAGTGGATTTTGACAGCCACAGACTACTTCACCAAATGGACTGAAGTAGTAGCACTCAAGGAAGCAAATGAGTCTAGCATCTTAGACTTCTATGAGGGGATAGTAACCAGATTTGGCATACCTGCTACAATAATCTCAGATAATGCATTAGCATTCATTGGATCCAAGGTGACTGAGTGGGCTGTCAAGAACGGATCTACCTAAGTACTTCATCAAACTACTACCCTCAAGGTAATGGCCAGGCTAAATCTACAAACAAGAACTTGTTGAGGATCATTAGGAGGACTCTTGATGAGAATTAGAGGTCTTGGCATACCAAACTGAAATCAGCCTTCCTGGGCTGATAGGATAACTCCCAAGAGATCCACAGTAATTCTCCATTTAGGTTTGTTTATGGAAGAGAGGAAATCTTGCCCATGTCACTTGAGTTGCCAACATTGGAACTCATGAAGCAATCGAGTTGCTAGAGTTTGGGCCCATGGAGGTGAGATATGCAGAGTTGATGGAGCTCCAAGAGATCGTAGAGATCGACATCCCCTAGAATGGAAAAGGATCAAGCTTTGATCAAGAAGACCTTTGATAGGAAGGCCAAGAGTAGATCTTTCCAAATTAGAGATCTAGTATTAAAATGGGATGCGAGATAGAGCAAAACTGGGAAGGCATTCAAAATTTGATGCCATTTGAGTGGCCCATACATGGTCACAAAGTGTAAGGACAACAATGCCTTCCAATTGTCTTCACTGATGGCAAGAACCGTAGATTCCAGAAATGGAATCTATCTAAAGCATTGCTACTAAAGGGAAATTCTCCATCTTGTAAATATTAGCTTAGGTTTTCATTCCTCCAAGTCCTTGTGCACATTGTTTTGTTGTAGGTTGTTTTGCTTTCCTAAAGTGCTTTGGGCATAGGCTCGCTGTCCCGGAGATGTTTTCACTCTTACTTCCATCGTGTGATTTTCCATCTTCCTCCTTGCAATGTTCTAGTCACTTGGGTATTAAACAGAGAATCAAGTGACTCCATGCCCAATGGATGCTTCAGTAACCTGATAAATTCATCTAAAGCAGAAGATGACCCCGCTTAGTTGCCAAATTACTATCCAAAATTCACCCCCCAGGGTAATTTTGATAACATGCATCGATTATTCAAATTCCGAACAAGTAAGGTTGATTCGAGGCCCAAAATCATGTTTTGGGGTCCCCTGGCCTTTTCTAACTCCCCACCCAAGAAGAAATCCCAACAGGTTGAGAAAATGGAAGAAATGCAAAAAATAAGGTTGCAGGACTGTGTTAAGGCATTTCAGGTCTGAAGGGTTTAGGTCATACTGAGGTTTGTCAGTACTCAAGCGTGAAGCCCAAAAAAGAAGAAAATCGGCTAATTCCTAGTCCAGGTGGTCTCCGGGACAGTTGGGACGTCGGGACGTGTGGGACGCGAAAAGCCTAATCGGCCGAAAGAGGAAAAAATTGCCTAAGTCTTTTGTTTTGCGCGGTTTGGGACAACTGAGACAAAGGTACACGTGGGACGATTGCTACTAAAGGGAAATTCTCCATCTTATAAATATTAGCTTAGTTTTTCATTCCTCCAAGTGCTTGTGCACATTGTTTTGTTGTAGGTTGTTTTCATTTCCCTAAAGTGCTTTGGCACAGCTCGTTGTCCCCTGGAGATGTTTTGCATCCCTTGCTTCCATCAGTGATTTTCCATCTTCCTCCTTGCAACATTCTTGTCGGCTTGGGGTATTAAATAGAGAATTAAGTGACTCCTTGCCCAATGGATGCTTGTGCAACTCGTAACTTCATCTAGCAGGGCATATGACTCACGCCGAAAGTCTCCAAATTGTTATCCAAAATTCACCCCCAAGGTATTTTTGATAACATGCATCGATTATTCACCCTAAGCAAGTAAGATTGATTTGAGGCCCAAAATCATGTTTTTCGGGGTCCCCTCGGCCTTTTTCTAACTCCCCCACCCAAGAAGAAATCCCAACAGGTTGAGAAAATGGAAGAAATGCAAAAAATAAGGTTGCAGGACTGTGTTAAGGTATTTCAGGTCTGAAGGGTTTGGGTCGTACTGAGGTTCGTTGTACCAAGGTCAGGGCTGAAAAATGAAGAAAATCAACTAATTCCTAGTCCAGAAATCTGCGGGATAGTTGGGACGCTGGGACGCGTGGGGGACGCGGTGCTGAATCGCGAAAGAGGAAAAAATTGCCTAAGTCTTTTGTTTCACGCGGTTTGGGATAGTTGGGACAAAGGTACGCTACTGATGCAGATCGGATGGTTTGGTGTAAGTCGTCCATTTCGTGAGGTTCGTAGATATTTGTCCCGCAATCCGAGACAATTGGGAGAAACGTGGGACGCGGTAGGCAATGCTGGGGTGCGACCGGCCGGTTTGCCGCAAGAAGGTCCATTTCGGGCGGTTCGAGATTTTTCGTCCGGGACATCCAGCCAAAGGTACGCGGGGGACGATGGGATGTGAAAAGTTGAATGGATGAAAAGAGACAAGGAGGCCCGGACGAATCAGAACGTGCGACTTGTCAGAAGGTTGAAAAGTTGCTAAGTGTTTGGCACAAGGTAAAAATGCGCCCCTCAGGCCCGAACCAATAAAATAGTGCCACGTGTCCAAGTTTAAGGGCTCAAAGGAATTTTCAGAGGATGAACCCACGATGAATCAGAGCCTGACACATGTCATCCAAGTGGCAGAGCATGGGAAAAATTCAAATATTTTCCCGCCGATCCGTTTTGGCCTGTTTTTTCCCTAAATCTTCAGATCGCCATAACTTTCGATCCAGAGCTTAGATTTTCACGTTCTTTATATCAATGGAAAGATGGTGAAATTATCTACATGATTCTAGGGTCAATCTTAAATTTTGGTTCAGTTTTGAGAGATAAAATCAAGAAACATCTTTGGCGCGTGGTAATGGTCAGACCTGACATTTCAACAACCAGCTTAAATGCAAAATACAGTTCACCAATTTTGCTAGGGTTCTCACCTACCGCCATAATGAGATGAATTAAATGCAACCTAGAAGTGGTTGGGGTAGATTTGGATTTCCTCTCTCTTCCCTCTCTCATTCTTCCTATAAATTGTAAAGAGGGACTTCTTTAAATGTTGAACATTCTTGTTTTGCCCCTCCCTTCTTTCCTTTCAAGTGTTTAATTTGTGGAGATCAACCTCCCATTTAAAACCGTAATGCAAATTTCCTCATGGATCTTTGCAGTGTATCAGTATCAATCTTTGATCAAGTAATGCATGTTTGTGGATGATTCTCAACCCTCTCTATGTTCATTTACATCCTCCTGATCTTTCACTGCAAATTTTGTTATCTCAGTGCATGATCTTGCATCACGTTTTAATGGTTTGTGTTTATTGGTAAGATAGGTGTTCTTCATTCCTCGATGCATCACCTTTGTTACCTTAGTTTTATTCTTATGCATCTTCTTACCCCGTCTCCTTGGCAAGTTAGATTAGATTTTGAGTAAACCCTTTGCATTTCTTCGTGTGCATCCGAACAGAGGAATAAGAACCAGACTTCTCTCGAGATTCCTTTCTCATTTTCGCAAGTCCCACACTTGGAGAAAGGATTCAATGTTGTGCAATCACACTGATGCTAGTATGATCAACCTAGAAATCTGATCAACATCCAGGTGCCGTGATTCTCGCACTAACAATTTTGGCATGCCCAAAGGGACCTTAGAGGTCTTCACTTTTATCAGCAACAAGATAGATGTGCACTTGTTGTAAGTTCCAGCTTTGAAAAGCTTAAAATCACACATTCGGCGACTCTAAAAGAAGCATAATGCACTCGTTTCAGCAGCTCCAAGCCCTGGGCAAGTTTACGAGAAGAATACATGACAAAGTCAAGAACTAGGAGGAAGGATTTTTTGTTCATTTGCACATTTCTCCAGAAGAGAAAGAAGGGGAAGAAGAGCTCAAATATCTCCATCTCCACCTAATAGAACCTTGTCAACACCTCCACCGGTAGGCCTTTCATCCAATCAACAAGGGTTCTCAAAGCCAATCGTAATGGTGCAACCACCGAATCTCAGACGTCAATTTCACCGGGTAGCAGCCCACTTGCTCTCAATGCACAACATCCAATCCCAAACTGCAGTATTGAAGAACATTCCATACTTCATCGGAGAGAACCAGTGACTACTCCCGTGATCATGTTAAAGACATTGCCAACTTTCGTAATTCATGAAATCAATGAGATGCAAGTTCATCACAAATTCCCCGGCATCCTCATTCAAAGGGAAAGCTTTGCAATGGTTTAGAATCCTTGCCTCGTGTTCTATTCAAAACCGGAACAAGCTATGCATTGCTCTCCATGAGAAGTTTGGGGAGAAAGGAGACAACTTGTCCCTTTTGAGTAGCCGACAACTATCAAAAGAGCTACCAATGAGCAGCTGACTGATTTTAAATTCAAATTTCAAATGACTTGGGAAAGAATTCCAAAGTGGCGGCAAATCAAGCCAATAGCAGAAGGTTCTTTTCTTTATTATCTCAAAGCTCTAAATTCTAATATTTCTATGTTGATTCAGTCCATGGGAGGCATAACTATCCCTATGGCTTATAGCATTGCCATTAGGGCTGAAAATTGTTTGATCCAAGCTGGAAAACTAGCCCCTAGACCTCCCATGCCATTGTTTCCAAGTTTAGAGAGCCCAAGTACTAGTCAAGCGCCTGTCTTAGCTCCTATTCCCACTCCTAGAAATCAGAGTTCAAATGAAGCTTCTACTTCATCTTCTAGTTCCTCAAACAAACTTCAAGAAGCCATGAAGCAATTGTAAAATCTACGCAATGAGCTAGTTACACTCAACAGCAAAGAATCCCAAAGTTTCCTGCACCTTCTTATCAACCTCGAGCTCAAATTTCTAACAGATAGCAATATCAGCCTCAAAGACCACCCAATCTAGTCAGAATCGAATCAAGCAAGGCCTCCGCCAATGTACCATTTCAGCCTCTGATAACCCCAATGTTGCATCCACATCCGCAGAGCTTTGGTACCGGTGCAAAATAACATGGCCCAAGAATATGATTGGTGTTTCCTATGCGGTCACCACATAACCAATCGATGTGCTTTAACGGTACAAACCATTGGTGGGTCGCAAGAGTCCATCCATGAACAGGATCGAGTAGCAAGCACCTCAGCAAGGAACATCTCCAAATGAAACTACTCTTGTCAATTGGCTAGGCTAAAGATTTTTGTGGTATGAATCAAATACCCTCTCAAAGTGTCACAGCCAACACAAGGTCAAAAAGATAAATTTTGGTGAAGGACAGCCATTGGCTCCAAATAATCCACAACCTTCTACCACCGCACAATATTTTTCCAAACAAAATGTAGTTCCAAACATGCAAGGAACACCCAAACTAGCTCCTAAACCAACTCACATGCCAACTACTGCTGCCCATGTGCAAGGGATGAATATGAAAACCAAGGGACAAAAAAGAGATCCTTCATCACCATTTAGTATCATTGATCAGATGAAGAAGACAAATGTAAATATATCAATGTGGGAATCCCTATCTATCCTAGGCTAGAGAGATTTGCTACAAGCTGCCATGAAAGACTGGCCAGCTTCGAATCAGCAAGTCCAAATGCAAGAGAAGGTGCTCACAAATGCTGCCCAACATGAAGGGAATCGTGGAGGACAGCAAGGTAAAATGTTGAAGCCCCCTCCTTTTTATGTCTCATTAACCATTGAAACCAATTGGTGCACAATTGCATGATTGATTCGGGGAAAGTAGCTCAGTGATGCCCAAGCAAATAGCCGATCACCTAGGAATTCAATATGAAACCATATCCAAAGGGGTAGTGCAATTGGATGGGACAACAAGAATAATAGTTGGGGTGATTAGAAACTTGAGTCTTACTTTGCATGCATGTCCAAATGTTGTTGTTTTACAAGATATATCAATTATAGACCTTCCACCACTCTTCACCCTATGTTTGTCAAGAGATTTCACACCAAGATCGAGGATATTTGTCTCGCTGATTGGTCACACATGCTCGTTTCGAACGAGGTATGGAACCAAAGCTACAATAAGGTCTCGAACCTATTGCATACTTCCACATTGAGCCTTACACTCCAAGTCCGATCAATGCCAACTGCTCGGCATTTGATCAAGAAGATTACCCAAACACCGGTGAAGCCGACACCAAGGTCGAAAGCATCCTGGATCTAACTCTTCATGAATGGGTAAACAAGGTACATGCTTTTGATCCTTATCAAGAAGTAGAAGAATCTGAGCTAGGAGTCTATTGCATACATGAAGAAGATCAGCCCATTCCTAAGATCGCCAAAGCAAGACCACAAGACGTTGTGGAGAGCATTCAAAAAGACAAGGTACACCAAACATCTATGTGATCAAGTGAGGCCTTCAAAGCGGATAACAATGTAAGTTGGAAAGTGTTTGAGAATGACCAAGAAAATCATCCATTTCTTGTAAGAAGAAGCTTAGTTCTCACTAAAAATCAGGAAAATTGAACAACGGTATGGGGACCAAGTGGTACAAATGAGAACTAACAAGTTGCCCAAGGGACTTATCACTTTGGAGTCCATTTTCAATCCCAATGATCAGTTTAGGAAAGAGAAAGTAAACATTCAGGTCAAGAGAGAAGATTCAGATCCATTTTGGTGGAAGAGAACAAACCATTGCAAATTGGAATGATGACAACTCGAACAAGAAAATTATGAGTTCATATAGCCGTGTCAATTGTTCCTGATGTGTTTGCTTGGAGCTACGAAGACTTGAAAGTTTTCAATTCCAAGTTACCTCAAAGACACCATTGAGTTGGATCCAAACACTAAGCCCATTAGGCGTAAACAAAGGCCACCAATCCACACATGGAACCTCTCATGAGGAAGTAATTGAATAAGTTGATAGAGTCAAGAATCATATTCCCAATCAATCATTCTAGTTGGGTCAAGCAACTTAGTTCTAGTCGAAAAAAAGAGTGGAGAGATCAGATTGTGTGTTGACTTCAGAGACTTGAATAGAGCATCTCTCAAAGACCATTACCCACTCCCTTCTATGGAGAAAATTTTGCAAGTGGTCACTGGCTCCAACAAAGTTTTCACTACTTGATGGCTACTCACGCTACAATCGATTATGGTTAAGGAAGAAGATTAGTTCAAGACAGCCTTCACAACCAAATGGGGAACTTATACATATAGGAAAATGCCATTTGGGTTGTCCAACGCTGGAGCTACCTTCCAAAGAGCAATGGACATGGCGTTCAAAGGTTTGATTAACAACGTGGTGCTGATATACCTTGAGGATATCACTGTTTTTTCAAAGAATGCAGCAGACCACCTCTCTCATTTGAGACAAGTCTTCCAAAGGTGCAGAAATTTGGAGTGTCTTTGAATCCTAAGAAGTGTATCTTCCTAGCACATGAAGGAAAGCTCCTTGGCCATATTGTCTCCAAATAAGGATTAGCAATTGATCCAGAGAGGGTTGAAGCCATAAGAGCACTACCATTGCCAAGCCACAAGAAGGCCCTTTAGAGTTTCTTGGGGAGAATAAACTTTGTTCGGAGGTTTGTCCCAAATTTTGCAGCCCTTGTCAAACCTATCACCAAAATATTAAAGAAAAGCATGGCTTTCAAGTGGACAACAGGAAGGAGGAGAGTTTCAAGCAATCAAAAAGGCCATCTCCCAAGTGCCAACTCTCATCAACCCGGATTTCTCCAAGGATTTCATCCTCTATGCATTTGGGGGTGATGATACTATCTCTGCAATTTTGGTACAGCAGAATAAAGACAATGATGAGTAGCCAATTGCTTTCTTCAGCCAAAGCCTGGAGGACTATGAGGTGAGGTATTCTTTTATTGAGAAGCATGTTCTTGCAGTAATCAGAAGCTTGAAGAAATTCAAGCATTTAGTCTCAAACAACAAGGTCCAGTTGTTGGTTTCTCATGCGGGAGTTAAAGACTTCCTCCTCAACAAGGATTTGAATGAGAAAAGAGTAGGTTGGATCACTCATGTCATGGAGTATGACATTGAGATCAAGGTCACCAAGCTGGTAAGAGGAAAAGGATTGTGTGAGCAGCTGATTCTGGGCAAGCAAAAGGGAGTATGCAATGAAGAAGAGGTTGTTCTGATAGTTCAAGACAGCCATGTGCAAGGTAGCACTCAAGAAGAGGATAATGATGTCCCCACTCCTTGCTGGACCCAAGGTATAATGCACTTCCTAAGCATGGGCCTATGCCCTCTAGAGATGAACAAAACCCAAAGAAGACACTTCAGATTGCAGCTGCCCCATATGCCATAGTAGACAGTGTTTTGTTCAAGAAAGATGTGAATGAAGTGCTGTTGAGATGCATTAACAAAAATCGATTCATAGGGTGTTGGAAGAGTTTCATGATAGTCCAGCCGGTGGTCATTTTACACCAAGATTGACAGCCCTAAAAATCGTGAAGGCTGGTTATTATTGTCCCAAGATTTTAAGTGATTGCTTTCGTGGATCAAAAGGTGCAAGAGTTATGCATTCTTCACAGTAAAGAGAGACTTGCTGCTGCCTCCCCATCGCATCCAATTTCAGTTGACCAGCCATTCATGCAATGGGGTTTAGACTTCATTGAGTCATTAATCCCAATTCAAGCCAAGGGCATAAGTGGATTTTGATAAACACATGTACTACTTCACCAAATGGACTGAAGCAAGAGCACTCAAGGAAGCAAATGAGTCTAGCATCTTAGACTTCTATGAGGGGATAGTAACCAGATTTGGCATACCTCCTACAATAATCTCGTATAATGCATTAGCATTCATCGGATCCAAGGTGATCGAGTGGGCTGTCAAGAACAGGATCTACCTAAGTACTTCATCAAACTACTACCCTCAAGATAATGGCTAGGCTAAATCTACAAACAAGAACTTGTTGAGGATCATTAGGAGGACTCTTGATGAGAATTAGAGGTCTTGCATACCAAACTGAAATCAGCCTTCTGGCCGATAGGATAACTCCCAAGAGATCCACAGGTAATTCTCCATTTAGGTTTGTTTATGGAAGAGAGGAAATCTTGCCCATGTCACTTGAGTTGCCAACATTGGAACTCATGAAGCAATCGAGTTGCTAGAGTTTGGGCCCATGGAGGTGAGATATGCAGAGTTGATGGAGCTCCAAGAGATCGAGATCGACATCCCCTGCAATGGAAAAGGATCAAGCTTTGATCAAGAAGACCTTTGATAGAAGGCCAAGAGTAGATCTTTCCAAATTAGAGATCTAGTATTAAAATGGGATGCAGATAGAGCAAACCGGGAAGGCATTCAAAATTTGATGCCATTTGGAGTGGCCCATACATGGTCACAAAGTGTAAGGACAACAATGCCTTCCAATTGTCTTCACTGGATGGAAAAGAACCGTAGATTCCAAAGAATGGAATCTATCTAAAGCATCGCTACTAAAGGGAAATTCTCCATCTTGTAAATATTAGCTTAGGTTTTCATTCCTCCAAGTCCTTGTGCACATTGTTTTGTGTAGGTTGTTTTGCTTTCCCTAAAGTGCTTTGGCATAGGCTCGCTGTCCCTGGAGATGTTTTGCAGCCCTTGCTTCCATCAGGTGATTTTCCATCTTCCTCCTTGCAATGTTCTAGTCAGTTGGGGTATTAAACAGAGAATCAAGTGACTCCATGCCCAATGGATGCTTCAGTAATCGATAACTTCATCTACAGAAGATGACCCCGCTTAGTTGCCAAATTACTATCCAAAATTCACCCCCGTGGTAATTTTGATAACATGCATCGATTATTCACTCCTGAACAAGTAAGGTTGATTCGAGGCCCAAAATCATGTTTTTGGGGTCCCCTCGCCTTTTCTAACTCCCCACCCAAGAAGAAATCCCAACAGTTGAGAAAATCAAGAAATGCAAAAATAAGGTCATGCAGGACTGTGTTAAGGCATTTCAGTGTCCAAGGGTTCAGTGTCATACCGAGGTTTGTCAGTACTCAAGCGTGAGCCCAAAAAGAAGAAAATCGGCTAAGTCCTAGTCCGTGGTCTCATGGATAGTTGGGACGCTGGACGCAGTGGGACGCTGGAAAAGCCTAATCGGCCAAAGAGGAAAAAAATTGCCTAAGTCTTTGTTTTGCATGCGTTTGGGACAAATGAGACAAAGGTACACGTGGACGCGGATCGGATGGTTTGGCGCAAGTTGGTCCATTTCGGCGGTTCAAAGATATTTGTCCCGGGCAATTGGGACAAAGGTATGCGAGGTACGCGTGGGGCGCGAATCGGCCGGCCACGCAAAAGGTCCATTTCAAGTGTTCGAGATTTTCATTCGTGACATCCAGCCAAAGGTACACGCGGGACATGAAAAGGTGAAATGGCCAAAAAGAGACAAGGAGGCCCGCGGATCGAATCAGAACGTGCCACGTGTCAGAAGGTTGAAAAGTTGCTAAGTGTTTGGCGCAAGGTAAAAATGCACCCTCAGGCCCGAACCAATAAAATAGTGCCACGTGTCCAAGTTTAAGGGCCCAAAAGGAATTTTCAGAGGATGGACCCACGGACGAATCAGAGCCTGACACGTCTCATCCAAGTGGCAGAGCATGGGAAAAATTCAAATATTTTCCCGCCGATCCGTTTTGGCTTGCTTTTGCCCTAAATCTTTAGACGCTATAACTTTTGATCCATAGCTTGATTTTCACGCTTCTTTATATCAATGGAAAGATGGTGAAATTATCTACATGATTCCGGGTCAATCTTAAATTTTGGTTCATTTTGAGAGATAAAATCAAGAAACATATCCAGCGCATGGTAATGGCTTAATCGACGCTTCAACAACCAACTTAAATGCAAATATACAGCCGCCACTTTTGCTAGGGTTCTCACCTACCACCATAATGAGATTAATTAAATGCAACCTAGAAGTGGTTGGGGTAGATTTGGATTTCCTCTCTTCCCTCTCTCATTCTTCCTATAAATTGTAAAGAGGGGCTTCTTTCTAAATGTTGAACATTCTTGTTTTGCCCCCTTCTTCCCTTTAGGGCAGCGAATTTGTGGAGTTCGAACCTCCCATTTAAAACCGTAATGCAACTTGCCTCTTGGCATCTTGCAGAGTGTATCAGATCAATCTTTGATCAAGTGATGCATGTCCGTGGATGATTCTCAACCCTCTCTCGTGTTCATTTGCATCCTCCCGATCTTTCACCGCAAATTTTGTTATCTCAGTGCATGATCTTGCATCACGTTTTAATGGTTTGTGTTTATTGGGCAAGATAGGTGTTCTTCATTCCTCATTGCATCACCTCTCGTTAGCTTAGGTTTATTCTTATGCATCTTCTTACCTCTCTCCTCGCAAGTTAGATTAGATTTTGAGTAAACCCTCTGCATTTCTTCGTGTGCATCTCAACAGAGGAATAGGAACCAAATTCTCTCGAGATTCCTTTCTCATTTTTGCAAGTCCCACAGCTAGAGAAAGGATTGAATGTTGTGCAATCACACTCGGATGCTAGTATGATCAACCTAGAAATCGATCAACATCTAGGGGTGCCGTGATTCGCACTAATGTGCCTTTTTCCCAATTCAAGTGGATGGCTTGTATTATTATTTTTATTGGATAGTTATTCTATTTTGGAAATGAAATCCTATGTTTAAATGAGAAAGACATATGCACTCGAAATTTGACTGTAAAGAGACGTGAAAGTGCATTTTCAATGAAAGTAAAAGAGAATAAGTGGTAATTGTAAAGTTGTATATGATAAATATAAATAGTTGTATTATTTTACATAAATGGAGTTACTACTATGTAAAATCATGTGTTTAAATATTTTGAGGAATTTTTGTTTGAAAGAGAGAAACAGGTATGGAGAAGATATATTGCTTTGTTTTTTTGAAATGCATGTTTTGAAAACTAGAAGTCGCATTCTTGTTCTTACATTTTTATCGAAGGAAAGATAACTAGTTAAAACTAGCATGAAATGTAATCAACGTTGGTATAGTATGGCAAAAGAAATAGATTAATCTCTGGTTGTGAAATGTATAAACTTCATTTTTATTTCATTGTAAACTTTGCAAATTTTTATCAAAAGATACATAAAAACCCTGTAAAACTATGGAAAACAATTGAAACACTAATACAATCTAAGAAATATCAAAACGAGCCCAAACAAACTAAAATACTTATGAAAATTTTATAGAACCTTTCAAATCGGGTTCAGACAAAAACTCAGACTTTTGTTGTATAAAAATTGGTAATTTTGGAATTTCTAATCAATCAAACCTTTTGAACCTTGAAATCCATCCTAAAATCTTCCAAGTAAAATCCTCCATGCCTATTGGGCATGTTGAGAAAGAGTTAATGGCAAATTTGAACAAAATTTATAAGTTTAAAAAGACCAGTTCACTTTTTAAGTGACAAAAAAATGTTTTCTTAAAAATTACCACTCAAACTTCATCAAAATTAAAATCATAAGCTTCTTGTGCAAAGAGGACTTTGAGAGCTTTCCAAAAATTCCTCGTTTTGCCAAAAATGGAGCTCCCAGTCAAAAGTTATGGCCTTCTGAAGTTTTACTTCATCTTGGCTTCAAAATCTAACTGTCAAATTTAAATAAAATATTCTTGGGCAGACCCGCAAGATAAATATTTTATTTTGCACTTTTTTCCAAAAGTGCTTAAGGCACAAAATTCCCTGCTCCGCTAACCCACTAACCTTATGATTGGTTAGAATAAGCTAAGTAAAATAAAAACAAATTGGGAAAAATTTCTAGGTTTTCCCCGCTTTCCTGTAGGCCCGCAACCAATCGGTGTTGCCACACAGCTTAATGAGGCTCCATCAGAGGCATGGAATTCCTTCAAACCTTGCAACTAAAAATTAAAATTTGGGAAATTTTCCTATTTTTCTCTGTGGCCCCCCCGGGCCATAGCCAATTAGGTGCTACCACGTGGCATGACAAGGAGCACTGGACACATGGTTCACTTTAAACCTTAGAAGTGTAAAAATAATTTTTGAGAAAATTTGTAAAGTTTCTCCACCTTCCCACCAGCCCGCAGCTGATTAGATGTTACCATGTGGCTTCGACGAGGTGTCGGCAGAGGAGCGGATCCCATTCTGACTTAACACTAAAAAAATTTTTGGGGTAAAATTCTTAAGTTTCCCGTGGACCCACCAGCCCACAACGAATGATTGATTGACATGTGGCATCCTTGGGCATCGGTGGAGGCGTGGGTGATTCTTAACCTTAACGCATTTCAAGCAAAAGTCAAATTTTCTAAGTTTTCTCCATCGACCCACTTCCCCACTTGGAAAATTGGGACTGACATGTGGTGTCCCTACACACCGGAGTGGAGGTGCGAGTAATTTTGAACCCTTTCACCCTTTCAAAAATATAAGGCAAAAAGTCAATTTTTCCTCCGGCATCCCGCTTTTCTGCCTAGGCTAGAAATTTGGACATTTGTCCGTCAGGACCTTAAACTTAAGTTTCCTCTTGGGGTGTGAGTTCCCGCCCAAGCTCGCGGGGCACGAGTGAATTTTGCTATTTTTTCCAATAGTGCAAAAGCTAAATTACCTCCCAAAGACTCGCCGACCTGAATCCCTTTTTGGAAAAATTTCCTTCCCTAGGCCTCCAGGACCGCCTTTTGGGAAAAGTTTATTCCTAAGGCCCGCCGCCCATAACTTGAGTTTTATAGGAGTTAGAAGGACTTCTTTATATCATCGGAAAGGTGAGAAAAATTCCTATGTTATGTGAATGTTTTCGTGAATTTTTCAAGTGTGTTAATTTTGAGAAAAACTAGGTTAAATATCTTAAGCCTATCAGGGGGTGGGAGAGTGAGAAATTGCCCTCTTAATCTTAATGACTATTCTAACCCTTAGTTTTGACCCCCCGTATATTTAATAATTTTTGTAATGGGAAAATCATGAGCTAAGATTATTTTTTTGGCCTCGAAACCTCGGCTTGTGGCAACCGTTGTTTTGTAACCTAAGTAGTCGACACTTTTAATCAAAAACAAATTATCCCATAATTTTTCCGACTAATCCTAGATTGTTCTAGGGTCTCAAGTGGGTTGTTTTAGCAGACATTACACAAAATTCATCTCTTCGTGTATGCAATATCATGACTTGCTATAGTATTTAAGCATATGGTGCTTGTTGGTGTCTTATGCATCCCCTTTTTCGCTTTGATATGGTATGAAATTCATCCGAGTATTCTTATATTATTTGATCCCAACCCCGACACTCTAGTGCGATTTCTTGAAGCAGTCCTCATAATTCATCGCTAGACAATATTCCTCTCTTATAGGCTCTTCAAATTCCTCATATGTTTCTTGGGGTTTTGTATTAAAAATACAAAATGATTATCATCATTTTGCACGTATTATGATTCACACCATTTTTGACATGTAAATAAGCTTCCAAGAATGAAGACTTTATATCATAATTTTTAGAGAAATTATTGATAGAGAAATAAAATTCTAGTTGATTGAGCCATTGATCTAATTCATTAGTAGTAATTTTTATGTTAAGCTATAGAATGTTAAAATATAATTGCACATCAAAGGTTGTTTAACCACTGAAGGGTTTACTTGATGTGGTCAGAAGTTGTTGAGGTGTGGCAACTAGTAGGGATGACCCATGAGATGATATAGACAAATTGTTCCATCATTTACCACCTCTATTTCTTAAAGACTATATTAGCTAATTCTTTGTGAGATCTCCACCGTCGTAATGCATTGTTCGAGGTTGTTTGGAGTGATAAGGAAGGTAATATGAAGGATTACAAATCTCGACATCATTCTTCTAATATTATAATGTTGTGTGGCCTAACATGTATGAGTGGAATGAACTTCCTTTGATACCTTTGATCTTGATTGAGCTACAAACTTGATTGATAACACAATAACAATGGTGCTTAATGTGTTATATCAATCAATTCATGATAATACAATTGTAGAAAAAATGTATTTTATTTTAATTCAAAATGTATATAAATTGGCAAACTTCCTAAGAAAACATATGCCTAGAAATCTAGCATTTTTCAAAATGATTAGGTTTATAGCTATATAATTGAGAATCTAGAAAGTTGCTAAAAATAAAATATGAAGGTTTGAGATGGGAACCAAAAGGTCATCCTACCTAGAAACCATTAATACTCACCTTAACAATAAATTCCAAAAGACAAAAATAAAAATTATAAAATTTATTATAATATTATTATTTCTTTTAGTGCTCCTTGTTAAAGTCTTATCTCCTAACCCCGTGATCTAATTTGAGAACTACAAAAAACTGCTAAAAAAATCAAAGAACAAACTCCAAAAAGATATTTTGACCATAATATTTCAATTATCATCATACAATCCATAACAGATAAATACTCTAAAGACCCAAAAATATATAAAATACTATACGCTGCCAAAACCGGTTAACAATTGAAATCAAGACTTTCCAAAAAGAACTTTTGGAAAATTTGTTCTAGACCATGTTTTTTTTAAAGTTTGGCTGCAAAAACGTTCAAAATATTAATGTTGACGTTTTATCTTCTTATACGAAAAAATGACACATATTTTGTTATAATAAAAACTCGAAAAAAGTCGTACGTTCAAATTTTAATTTTATCAAAACTAAATGGCCCACACTAAGAAGAAAAATGACGGAAAGTGGGTCAACCAATTTTTAACAAATTTTGTGGTTCAACCCACGACTAAAAATGTCACTTAATAATAGCGGTTCTGATATTAAAGTAAGAAAATTCAAGTGTCACATTTTAATGCCAACTTACATATTTAAATGTAAATTGTGGCGCTAAAAGTACACAATTTAATAGATGCTGAGTTGACACTTATAGTGGATCTAATTTCATATGCTTACTCTTATTTATTATTTTCTATTATTTTGTTATATCTAGCTTTCAAAGCTAATTTAAGCACCATGTAATTAACATTTTTTTATTAATTCATACTACTTGCCCATTTAAATAAAAATAGTCGTTTTTACATCCAAAAGCTTGTAAAACATGGCATTGGAGAATCCTAATAGTCATGGTATGTAATCACATATTTATAGATCATTCATTCCAATTTATTTTACATTATTGGTGCTTTGGTGTTATAATTTTTCGGTTTCAATTTTTTCCATATATCATTGATATCGTTTAGTTTTCATTTGTTAACTTTTTTTCCTCCTATTTTTCTTCTTTCCTTCCTTCCTAGATTTTCCTTAAATGTTTTTTTGATTTCTTACATTTTATATGATGATTACCATTTACGTATTTCATTTGTTTTCATTTGTTAATGAACTTTTTAGTTCCTCACAGATAAATGTGTTATCTTAGTTACTAACAACATAACATTTTGGTCTTTCATGAAACTTGTTTAGCATAAATATGTCCTCTTATCTTAAATTCATATATAGTTGGGGCATAGATACTTAGGTGCGTTGGAATTAAACCAAACCTTGGGTGATTAAGGGGTTAACTTGTGGGTGGAAATTGTACATAACTCTTAGCAAATGCAATTGTATTTAAGATAAGTCAACTTAAGATAAGTGTAGAAAAAAAAAATTTGGTCTCGCTACCCCATGTGCCTAGTTGCCCTTTGTACCCTAGTGAGTGGCCCAAAACCAAACAAAGGTAGTAGGTGATATTCCTATGATTGATCTCATGGTGGGATTTAAATGACACAAGTGGATGTCTTGATTGCATCCTACTTTTAATACTACAATGTATAAGAGCAAAGAAATGGAATGTCTCGTGCTAGGCTACACTCTTCGTAGTAGCGAGTCCATTAATGAAAATTATGTGTTATTTTATTTACAATTGTTATAAAACAATGCCAATAATGAGACCATAGTGTAATGTAAGAGTAAAGCATATAAGAGTAAAACAAGATTTGAGGTTAGGAATAATGTCACTCTTGGAGTCCTTTTAACTCAATTAAATATTTTCATGTGTTAGATGGAATATGAATTTCCCTTGGTGAGATTAAACTTCGAGAAAATAATATATATATATATATATATATATATATCCTTTTAACTCAATTAAATATTTTCATGTGTTATATATAATTTGTTTATGTGGAAATGTTGAATGAATTCAACAAGTTATCGAACTATATTAACTATGGTAGGAAATAAATATACCGTGATCGAAGAATTTTTATGGGAAAACTCTCTTGAATCTAAATCTCCGTTAATCCTAAGATTTATTTCTTGACATCACGTTAGATTCACTTGTGTAGCAAGGGTAAAATTTAAATATTGAATAAACATCCGAGACACATAATCTTAACATAACAACGAGAGAATTTGGAACTTTATATGCAATTTGAAATATCGCAAATAATTATGTAAGTTATGGAGATTGTCATGAGGATAAAGAGCCAACTTAAATGGTTGAACTGTAAGTTGAATGTGAAATGAATTTAAGAATCGAAGTAGGTGGAAAAAGGATAAAATTATCCTTGCATAAAATGTTCTTGGAATGTTAACCATAAATAAGATGTAATCATAGTAATGATGTGTCGTGGGTTTGTCAATCCTTGAGTCCCTTTCTTGTGGTTGGGTCATTAGTAGCATTCATTCATTGGGGAAAGTGTGGCATTGACATGTATTTGGTGTTGTTGTGTGTTGATGTGTGTCAATGAATTTTGTAAGTGTCTTATGTCTTGTTGAGTTTCTCTTTTTGGAGCCCATGTGGTGTTATGTAGTGAGAAATCTAAGTCAAAAATTATTCGATATTTTCACTGTTGTATTTGTGTGTGTAAAATGTGGGTGTTACATAGTTTACTTTGTTTTCATTTGTTAACTTTTTTCCTCCTATTTTTTTCTTTTTTTCCTCCCTAGATTTTCCTTTGATGTTTTTTTTTTTAATTTCTTACATTTTGTATGATGATTACCATTTACATATTTCATTAACATACTTAAATATTTTAATAAAAATGATCATTTATTTATTTATATTTGAATTTCTTTGATTTTGGTTATTATTTTTATATTCTTTTATATTTTGTGTTGGTTTACATGTTAATATAGTTCCAATTTAAAATGTAAAATATCTAGTAATATAAAAACTGCATTAATATATTAGAAATGTAAACTATATAAAATCCCATTCATATTGAATTGGTAGGAAAGAATCTATTATTTGCTTAGTAATTCACATTTTATAACATTGAGTTTCAGCATATATAGGCATGAACAATCCACAAATTATGGCATGCATCGAAAATATAATGAATGCACCAATTGTACTATACAAAATAGATTTTTTTATTTATTATACATGTTCTTTGTTTCCCATATTAATCTCCAAATGAGGAGCGTGATAAATATTAGAATTTTTATTTTTATTTTGTTCATCACATGATTCATAACATGGTTTGCAAGTGTATTCGACACCACACCCAAAGGTTGTATTAATGTTTTGTATAAAGATTGATTTTTAATTCTTTGTGACAAATTCACATAAATTAAAACAAGTGTTTGTATATTAAAGCATAAAAAAGTCATGTGTGTAATTTGATCGAATGTTTTAAGCGTAATGCCCACAAAATTACCCACACGAAACCCAAGGCAAACCTTGGTCAAACTAGAAAAATTATGGAATAATTTTTTTTTTTAAAACCTACTCGCAACACTAGATTAAGATTAAGGATCACACTTTTCATTTTAAAATTACATTAAAGTAATATTATTAATTCCCCTCTAAAAAAAGTAATAACATATCTCAATACCTTATAATAAAATTAGTTAGTCTAAAACAAGACTCATGCTTTCCTATAATTTACGTTAATACAGTTTAATTTCACCTTACTTAAATTTGGTCAGTTAACCTCAAGGTTAATGTGGTCTATTTAATTAAATAATAAAGTTCTATTATACCCACAAATGGGTCAAAGTTTGCATTAAATAAAAAGGTCTTGTTATCCAAAATTCACCCCTCGAGGTAATTTTGATAACATGCATCAAATTCTTTAGTCCCGAGCAAGTAGAATTGATTCAAGGCCCAAAATCATGTTTTTGGGGTCCCTTTGGCTTCTCTCTAACTTCCCCATACAAGGAAAAATTCAAGAAGTTAGAGAAAATTGCAAAAACCTAAAAATGGGCTCATTCTCGGCGTTTTGCGAAAAAATCAAGCATTTTGTCCCAACGGTCCACGGGACAGTTGGGACATAGGTACGCACGAGACTCGCATGAAGCCAAAATCACCGCAAAGAAGTAAAAATTGGAAAAGCGGAAGTTTTAGTCCCACGCGATCCGTGGGACATCTCGGGAGATAGCACGCCGCGGGGGCATGAAAAGTCATTTTTTCCGCAAGTTAGTGCATTGTGGATGGTGCGGAGAAATGTGTCCTGGGACAATCAGACTAAAGTACAAGCTGAGGATGCACAAAGGCTAAAAGGCCGCAAAAGGAACCAAGCTAAATGGATGTGTTGAATGCGGAAGTCAACGGCCCTCACAAACCGGTCAACGGTGGACGTGCGGGGACAAGGAATCCCGAATCGGGTGATGCGGAGATTTTTGTCCTGGAAAGTTAGGACACGCATACCTGATTTTGCCGAAAGAGCCGTGAATGAAGAGAAAAAAATTCAACGTTTGACCCCTGAAATTCAAACAGTCATAACTTTTGACTTGAGCTCGATTTTCATAAAATTGGGCTTTGTGGAACGAGCATGACATCCTCTCAGTATCGCATATATTTCTTAATTTTGATGATGGTTGATATTTTAAAATAAAAGAAACATATATAGCTCTGTTAAATTTAATGCTCATTACTTATCGAATGATAGAAAATGCAATGTAGACCCAAAATAGTCACCCACACTAAGAAGGTCATAACTTTTGCATTTCTCAATGAAATTGCATGAAATTGGTACCGTTGGAATCATGCCTCTAAGTCGAACGCACAAAAATCAAAAAATTTTACATTTGATGAGAAATATATGGATATTTTTCATAAAACGTGGCAGGAGTTCATGACGGTGTTTTATTTGGTAGTTGGGAGTGCAATTAAAATAATATTGCTATAGTTAATATATATAGTGTTAAATTAAAACTCTTTATTGCATTTTATTTCCCCTTTCATTCATTAAAACACAAAATAGGACCTAAAATAATTCCCTCACATCATAGGCTAGGTGGGTGGGTGACTTTAAAAGGTGTGGGACAAGCTTAGCTTGTCCCACAAGTCTCCAAAATAGCCTAGAAGGTAAAAATCCGAATTTCACAAGGAATATTGAGTACACACAACCCAAAACACATTAAACTCATCCCAAACCAACACACATAAAAGCTACCAACTCACATTTATTTCCCTTCTTTTAGTCACATCCTAATTAGCACTAGATAAACACTTTTAAATTAACTTAAGAGGGGTGCTAAAACAAATTAATAAAAGTGACTCCACATGCAAATAAAAATACAATAACTCACAAATAAATAAAAGCAACAAGAAAAGGGTAAGTGCAGGAAGTTGATGGACAAATATAGGGTCATCCGTGGACGTCATATTGCAAAAAACAGCAAAATCTCAACTTGTAGGGATTATTAGCTATACACGCACTCTAAATTAGAAAAAAATTATATAAATATGAATCGTAGAATTCGAATCTAGTTTCTAAAATACTATTTTTTTTTAAAAAACGCACAACTTTAGCTATATTAAACACTTAAAATTATATGACTTAGTTTTTTTGTGAAAAAACTTATAAGATCAGAGTCCTTTTTGCCCGCATTTTGGATGACCAAATCTTGTTATTTTTTTTTCCTTTGGTGAAATGTTAGATGTAGTTGTCTATCTTGGGATAGATTTTATTTTGTATTTTTTTAGCAATATTTTTTTATGATTTTTTCGTGAAGTGGTAATTACGAAAATATTTAGAAAATGGAGCGCTTTTCGTTTGCCCGCCATAACTATATAAAAAAATATCAAAATCAAATATTATTTTTTTAACGTGTATAGAATTTGTCCACGCTTGGGATGGTATAAGTTTTATCATATTTTGATAAGCGAAACAAAAGTTATAGTCTTAAACGTAGACATGAACATTCATGGGAAAAAATGTCTTAAAGACCTATTGTTAGTAAAAATTATAAAATGATATTTATCTTATTCTATTCACTTTAAAAACAATATTTCTACGAAGCTAAGAGTCTCCCCTACGCGATGGTACAATTTTTGTGAAATGTTTTCATTTTTTAGCATGGTTCAAGTCTTTGGAAGAGCAGATTTGAGGTTTTTTGACCTTTTACACTTCATAATGACCTTCCATAGCTTTGGTTGGGAAAAAAAGATTTTCCGAGCCTTAGGTTTTGCGAGATAGATCCGTGATCGCGGTTATTAAAGCGCGATCATCATTTTTTACATAAACCGCATAGCGCGCTTTATAAACCGCGATCGCGGTTTATAAAGCATGCTCACGATTCATAAATCATATTTACACACATCCCAATGTCTGAATTACCATGTGATTTTTACTCTCTGACCTTACCATATGAATTACTGTGAAATTCTGTCTTTTCTACATGTTTTTCTTATCACCAGAAGCAAAACATCATGGGAGACAAAAAATCGAAGTCAAAAAGGAAGTCATTAAGTAAAAAAACACCAAACGAATAAGAGGCCAACAAAATTCAAAATGTTCAGTGAATGCGAAACTTCGTGAATCTAGAAGAGGTTCATCTTTAATCCTAACTATTGTAAGCAATGGAGAACTAGGTAATGTTTCTACATCAATGTTGAAGTTGAATTAAATACTCGTGATGAAGAAGTTTTTACTGTTCAATGTTGAAGAAGAATTAAATACTCATGATGTAGAAAATGTTGAAATTGAAGGAGACAATGAAAATGTGAATAAGGAAATTCATGTTGAAACTGTAGACAAGAAAAATTTGACAAAAACAACTCTTAGGATTTTACATAAGAAACCTAATTTTTTTATTGAAATTGATGAATTTTTTTGAAACCAATGTCTGACAAACTTTCTGAACGACAAATCAGAAGAAAAGCCACTAAAATTTGGGATAATCATTTTGAAAATTTAAATGATTCCCAAAGATGTCAGTTGTTGGTTAGTTTGATGAAATTGATTAAAATGAGACCTACATTAAACACCTTAGGATTGACAACATCTAATATACGTGGTCAAACCTCTACAATTGTTGAAAACCTTCATGATGCATATCACACTGTTGGTGTCAAGAGACGCACTAGGAATAGTAATATTGTGTGTCGTGTACTTACTACTAGTGTTGTAAGTGAATCAATAAAAAAACAATGTTTGATTACAAAAACAAGTCGAATGTTGCAAGTTAATTGAAAAAACTAATGAAAACAATTGAAAGATGTAATATCCTTGAATCACTCAATAATACCGATTTTGGGCATTTTACGCTAGAGAAGCTTTGTAAGGAAAAAAATAATTCTGATGCTATAAGAGAAGTTGTTATTAAATTTTGGCATGATAACACTAGAGTTTCACCTAATACAAGAAATGTTATAAAAAGCGAGAGTTGGTTCTACTAATCGTGAACCACATCCAACGCATTTCTTAGATATGACTCAAACTCAATTTTTCGTAAGTTTGAAGAAGAGAATCGAAATTAAAATTAGTCAACATTTTTTTGAAATGTTGAAACCATTCTATGTGAAAATCAACCATGCTTACCACTTGTTGTTGTAGGCAACATGTTGAATTTGCGATGCATTATGCTAAATTTTTACGTATTCATTCTAATTTTCATTCTAAAACTATGTTATCGAATCTAGTGTTCAAGTTGCACCAATATCTTCCAGGATTTCATTCCTACTATATTTTGTGAAAAGAAGTTGGACAATTTTTTTATAGTCGGGATTTTTAGATGGAAGTTGTAGTACATGCATGGATTACCTAAATTGGAAAGTTGCATCCATGAGAAAATTGAAGGTAGAATAAGACATAATTTAATTGATTTTGATAAATATAAATCAGTTGCATACCAGTTGAAAGATGGAAAAGAGTCGAAACGGTGTGAGCTAGTTACGAGAACAAATGCTCATTTTTCAATTTATGAGAAAATTTAAGGATGAAATTGTTTATAAGTATGCGAGGCATACACATAGAGCTCGATGATTGAATGAACAATTCAAGATATGCAAGGACACATTTCTTATTGGTACTATTGTTTTAGTGGTCGATTTTGCAAAGAATTACACATTGCAAATGGAGGTTCAATCACAATATTACAACTCAGTACAAGTTGCCATTTTTATGCATATAGCATTTCTACATTCTCCTGACAATATAGAGAATGATCGAAATTTTTAAAGAGAGTACCACTTTTATATCAATGATGATCATACTCATTCTACTGAATTTATGCAAGGGTGTTTCCAGTTATTTTATGGAAACTTGTCTGATAGGGACATCCACTTCAAACAACATTATATATGGTTAGATAATTACACGTATTAGTTTAAGAATGCAAAAATGTTTTATTGATAAGCGTAATGCACATCAAGATGGGTGTGTAACATATTTGTAGTTTCACCGAGGGTTGGATATGGAAAAGGAGAGCATGACGGTGCAGGGGCATGTGTGAAAAGAGCTCTTGCAAAGAGAAGAGTTGAAGTAAAAGATGGTGATAAATTAAAATATGTAAAGAGCATAGTGGAATGGTGTACTTGACAACATGGCTCGAGGTTCTCAAGAAAATTCCATAGTTATGAGATATTTTTGGTTGATAGAGGAATAACATATTGCTAACAACAAGGATTGTATGACATTCACTGGGTCCAGGTGATATGTACTCATTTTGTAGCTCAAACGCTACTTCGTGGGCCATATGGACAAGAAATTTGACATGTTTTTGTGCAGCTTGTATTAAATTTTTCAACTGCTGAGTGTGATTCACAAGAATGGGTGGAAGAATGGATTTGTAGGCCTCTAACTCTACTCATTCGTTATCAACCTCCACAAGCATTACGACTTTTTTTTTTAGATGAAGTTACAACATCCAAGGACTTTGACGAAATTTTGATTTTGGTGTGACAAGGTATTATGGTTATTTATTTAATTTTTGTATTGAGTTATGTCCATTGAAATTTTAATATGTAATTTAAATTTGAGTTGTTGACCTTGGTTATTTTTTTTAGGACATGTTTTTGCAATAATTTCGACGAAGAAAATGAAGAATGAAATGACTATTTCTTATGTCATTGCATTGAGGAAAGAAAGAATTTGACTTCTCTATTATAGATGGCAAAGATATTGAGTATCCTACAGGTCGGTGGTAGTTCTTTGGAACTTGGCTTCGACGGTATCCATTAAAAAACTCCTCTGTTTGGGTGTTTGAAGACTTTGAGACACACAGGAAAATACTCTTATATTGACATCTAGTTCTAGCGAAAAATATTCAGTTGTATAGATATCGAGGAAGGCCTAATAACAAGATTCTTTGGAAGGTTCGAGAGTTAGATCATGAAAAAATCTTGTCTGCTATTCAGAGTAGATCTGATCCTGATGGTTCATTGGAATGTATTTACAATGCTCATGTCAGTATATATAATTTATTTTATATATATATATATATATATAAATTCTTTAGTTTAAAGATCTAGATTTATGTTTGAATATATTTTATTTTAAATTTGTGTATTTTGTACATATGTAGATATATATGGTTTCGATTTGAAACTTAAATTTCTTTGACTAACACTTTTATGTTTAGGTTAGTGGTACTGAAAATATTCCACCTTCACGTGGTTAGTAGCACCGTTAGTAAAGAATTTTAAATTCTCGAAGCTACTTGAAGCTTTCATTGTTTGAAAAAGTTGTAAATTTTGAAAATGTTGTAAATTTTGAAAAAGTTGTAAATTTTGAAAATGTTGTAAATTTTGAAAACAACTCCTCCCAAGTGTTTACAAGAGCATACCTACACGTGTGCACCGAAATGAGAAAGAAAAAAATCGAGAGAGGGTATTGTAGAGGGTCTCTACGCCGAGGTGCCGGATCGACGAGGCCTCTCTAGGTGCCATGGAGTCCAGTAGTCACTGTCGAAGTTGAATGATATTTTGGTCTCGTGGCTCTTAAGGGACTACATCCGAACGGCAGAAGTAGCACGGAAGAAACAACCCTTTCATGTACTTTAAGAAACACCACCTCCTATAGTGTTCACCTAGCCACCCGGACATTTTGAAGCAATCGGTTCGTGCCATGACCCATTGTTTACAAAAGATAATGTTTGACAACCTTACACATGCTCTAACTACACTATTTCGTGCGTTTGCAAATAGTAGGACAGCGAGAGCACCAAATGAGAAGGAAAAAACTAAGAGAGACTATTGTAGAGGGTCCTTACGCCTGAGGTTTCGATTAGATGAGGCCTCTCTAGGTGCCACGTGAGTCATTCATCAAAGTTGAATGATATTTTGGTCTCGGGGATCTTAAGGGACTACGCACGAACAAAGTAGCCATGAAGCAACGACCCATTCGCGCATCGAAACACCACCTCCTCTAGAATTCACCTAGCCAACCAAACGTGCATTGCAGTAGCCTCGGTTCAATGCCATGACCTACCGTTTACAAAAATATCGTTTGACAACCTTACACTCGGCTCTAACTGCACTATTTCATGCATTTGCAAACAATAGGACAACGAGCACCGAAATGAGAAGGAAAAATGAAGAGAAGCTATTGTAGAGGGTCACTACACCGAGGTGTTAGATCGAGATGAGGCCAATCTAGGTGCCATGGAGTCTCGAGTAGTCACCGTCGAAGTTGAATGATATTTTGGTCTCGGGCTCTTAAGGCACTACGCTCAAACGCAGAAGTAGCCGAAGCAACAACCCTTTCAAGCACAAAAAAACCACCTCCTCTAGTGTTAACTGGCCACCTAGATGTGTCAAGACAAATCGCTTTGGTGCCACGACCCACCGTTTACAAAATATAGCTTTTGACAACCTTACACCGGCTCCAACTACACTATTTCATGCGTTTACAAAACAAGAGGATAGCGAGAGAACTAAAATGAGAATGAAAAAAGCGAGAGAGGCTATTGTAGAGGGTCTCTACGCCAAGGTTTTAGATTATACAAGGTCTCTCTAGGTGCCACGGAGTCCGAGTAGTCACCCGTCGAAGTTGAACGTTATTTTGGTCTCAGGGCTCTTAAGGGACTACGCCCGAACAAAGTATATCGGAAGCAACGACCCTTTCGCTCATCAAACACCACCTCTTATAACATTCACCTAGCCACCCAAACATGCCGCGTAGTTGGTTACGTGCACGACCCACCGTTTGCAAAATATAGCGTTTGTGACAACCTTACACCGGCTCTAACCGCACTATTTCATGCGTTTGCAAAAATGTGAGGACAACGAGAGCACCAAATGATAAGGAAAAAATTAAGAGAGGCTATTGTAGAGGGTCCCTACACCGAGGTTTTAGATCAGATGAGGCCTCTCTAGGTGCCACAGAGTCTAAGTAGTCACCATCGAAGTTGAACGATATTTTGGTCTCAGGGCTCTTAAGGGACTATGCTCGAACAAAGTAGTCCGAAGCAACGACCCTTTCACGCACCAAAAACCACCTCCTCTAGTGTTCACCTGCCACCCAGGATGTGCAGTGATGCGTTTGGTTAGGTGCCACAAACCCACCGTTTGCAAAATATAGTGTTTGAAAACCTTACACTAGCTCCAACTGCACTATTTCATGCGTTTGCAAATAGTAGGACAACAAGAGCACCTTCGAAATGACAAGGAAAAAAACTAAGAGAGGCTATTATAGAGGTCTCTACACTAAGGTTTTAGATTAGACAAGGCCTCTCTAGGTGTCACGAGTCCGAGTAGTCACCCGTCGAAGTTGAACGATATTTTGGTCTCAGGGGATCTTAAGGGACTACGCCCGAATGAAGTAGCCGGAAACAATGATATTTTTGTGCACCAAAACAACCTTCTCTAGTGTTCACTTGGCCACCTAGATGTGTCGGCGTAGTCGACTTGATCCCATGACCCACCGTTTGCAAAATATAGCGTTTGATAACCTTACACTGCTCTAAAATGCACTTATTTCGCGCATTTCGCAAACAATGGGACGGTGAGAGCATGAAATGCGAAGGAAAAAAGCTGAGATATGCTATTGTAGAGAGTCTCTATGCTTATTTTTTAGATCAAACGAGGCCTCTCTAGGTGCCATAGAGTCTCGATTAGTCACTGTCGAAGTTGAACGATATTTTGGTCTCAGGGCTCTTAAGGGACTACGCCCAAAATGAAGTAGCCTGAAGCAATGACCTGTCAAAACCTGATAAACCACCTCCTTTAGCATTCACCCGGCCACCTAGGCGTGTTGGCGTAGTCAATTCGGTGCCACGACCCATCGTTTGTAAAATATAGCGTTTACAACCTTAAATCGGCTTCAACTGTACTATTTCATGCGTTTGCGAAATAGGATTGCGAGAAATCTTGAAATGAGAAAAAAACCAAGAGAATCTATTTTATAGGGTCCCTACACCAAGGTGGCGGATTAGATGAGGCCTCTCTAGGTGCCACGGAGTCCGAGTAGTCATTAAATGTCGAAGTTGAACGATATTTTGGTCTCGGGGCTCTTAAGGGACTATGTCTCGAACGAATTAGCCGAAGCAACGACCTTTTCGAACAAAAACACCATCTCTTCTAGTGTTCACCTAGCCACTTGGACATGTCGGTGAAGTTGGTTCGGTGCCACGACCCACCATTTGCAAAATATAGCGCTTGACAACATTACACTGGCTCCAGTGCACTATTTCACGCATTTGCAAACAATAGGACAACGAGAGCACGAAATGATAAGGAAAAAACCAAGAGATGCTATTGTAGAGAGTCTCCACGTAGAGCTATCGGATCAGACAAGGCCTCTCTAGGTGCCATGGAGTCTAAGTAGTCACCCGTCGAAGTTGAACGATATTTTGGTCTCAGGGCTCTTAAGGGACTATGCCCAAACGAAGTACCCCAGAAGCAACGACCATTTCATGCACCAAAACACCACCTCCACTAGTGTTCACCTAGCCACGCAGACATTCCAACATAGTCGGTTCAGTGCCATGACCCACCGTTTGCAAAATATAGCATTTGACAACCTTACACTGGCTCCAACTGCACTATTTCATGTGTTTGCAAGCAAAATAGGACAAGAGCACCAAAATGAGAAGGAACAAACAAACATAGGCTATTATAGAGGGTGTCTACGCTGAGGTTTTGGATTAGATGAGGCCTCTCTAGGTGCCACGGAGTCCAAGTAGTCACCCATCGAAGTTGAACAATATTTTTGTCTCAGGGCTCTTAAGGGACTACGCCCGAACGAAGTAGTGCGGAAGAAATGACCCTTTCGCTCACCGAAACACCACCTCCTCTAGTGTTCACCTTGCCACCCAGATGTGTCAACGCATCGGTTCGAGTGCCAAAACCCACTGTTTGCAAAATATAGTGTTTGGCTTGACAACCTTACACTCGGCTCATACTTGCACTATTTCATGCGTTTTTTACAAAACCGTAGGACAACAAGAGCACCGAAATGAGAAGGAAAAAAACTAAGAGAGGCTATTGTAGAGAGTCCCTACATTGAGGTTTTGGATCGATGAGACCCTCTAGGTGCTTTATGGAGTCCAGTAGTCACCCGTCAATTTCAATGATATTTTGGTCTTAGGGCTCTTAAGGGACTACGCCCAAACGAAGTAGCCGGCTAAGCAATGACCCTTTCGCACACCAAAAACCACCTCCTCTAGCATTCACCTAGCCACTCGATTTTCCGACATAGTAATTTTTGTGCATGACCCATCGTTTTCAAAATATAGCATTTGAAAACCTTACACCGGCTCCAACCGCACTATTTCACACATTTACAAACAAGTAGGATAGCGAGAGCACCAAAATGAGAAGGAAAAAAACCAAGAAAGGCTATTGTAGAGGGTCCCTATTCTAAGGTTCCAGATCGAGTGATGCCACGGAGTCTGAGTGATGCCAAAAATCACAAAAATGATGTCTAAACGAGATGAACCCAACTTAAAGGTAAATCCTTTTAATTCAACATACCCATTCAGTCGAAAATATTTAGAAACCCTCTTCTCACAAGTCAAAGACACGGAACCTTTGGTTGAATCTAATTCATACGAAGACCAAAACAAATTAGATCTATCTTTCTTTCATGAGCTCCTTTACTACAATAGAGATGAAGTACTTGCAAGAGTCCTTGAGTTAGGAGGTAGACTATTACAAGAGTATGAAGTGGTGATTAAGACCATGAATCACAAAGCAGAAGATCCAAAATGACCATCCCTCATAGAAATGGACATCCATTTTAATACAAGTTATTCTTCCACTTCAATAAAACGTAAAAAATGTTGAGGATCACCCACCAAAACCAACAAGTAATTCATGAAAACCTTACTTTAAGGCTTCACGTAGATAAAGATTGAACATAGTCACAAAGACTCACCTCCTCCTCCTAGATTTTATGATGAAGATGATCCCTTAATTGAAGAGGAGATCATTCAATGACAAATACTAAAACTCGATCAAAATTTAGTGACCTTAGGTTACTTGAATAGGGATACATGCAATGATAGACTCAAGATAAAGTTAGGTGATTTTCACATTTATCCATCTAATGAAGAAAATTTCAAAGTTGCTAAAGTGAATAGACCAATATATCACCCACAAAGGAGAAAAGGATTCAATAAGAGTTTCATTCAATGAAGAATACGCTAACCACTTTAAACAAGAAAGAAATGTAGGACACAATAGAAAATATCTATACAAAAAGCTATTTCCTTACCCATTTGATAAAGATATGTTGCTACAACAATTTGCAAAGAATTTAGACATCCCTAAATTCAAAAATTATAAAATCAAAGGTAATCCTCATGATTACATCAAATAATTTTACATGGGTCTCCAAGAAGTCACTTACAGTGATAACTATTTGATACATATATTTCCTAGCCTACGAGAACAAGCGCTAGAATGGTTCTTCAGTATACCTAAAGGATCGATAAAAACATGGCTCTGCACTTGCTGAAACATTTTTGTGACATTTCTCTTTCAATATGGATAATGATATCACAATGGACAAAATTTGCAACACAAAACATAAACCTAATGTGACATTCACAGGTTTCTTATAGTGATGTCTTGGATTGGAAAGTTGTTTCCCTTGTGTCCTTCAAGAAATACAAATTATAAATATAATTTTCCCCAAATTAAACCCGGAAATAGCCTTTCACTTATAAATGGACTGCGGTGTTAGCTTCAAAGAATTTATAGAGAAAGGCATCCAAATAGAAAAGGCTCTAATTGCAAAGGGGACACTTAAACCCATTTTGAAAGAAAAACACGAGACAAAAGCCGTAGACAAACAAAATTTATTTAATAAGAACAAACATGTCATTGGCGATGGAATCACATACTCTAAGAGAGTCTAGGTTGTATAGAGTGGTACATTATCAAAGCTTTCACAAGTACCTCACCCAAAGGAACCCACAAAATTTACATTTGCACCTCTAAATGAATCATTATCCACCATACTTAAAAAGTTAGACATAGTAATATGGTGCAATACCCAACCACAATGGTACCATATCTAGAAGATGCACCTAAAATTGGTTGGTTCAAAGATCATGAGTACTACGATTTCCACTGTGTCAAAGGACACAAAATTGATAGATGGCTAAGATTGCAGAATTATATACAAGACCTCATCAAAGGGGGTAAGATCGAGTAGATTCACCATGTGAATCAAGACATGGTCCTAACGAGAAGATGGGTATATTCAAATAACCATATCCTAACCATGGAGATAAAAAGAACAAAAGTCCAGATCATGGACAAGCTTGTAATGACTATTGGAATACTACCTACATCTATCCAAAAAATGATAAACAATTTTAATCCCTTATAGGATGCGTCCATTCATCTAATGAACAAGTAAATACCATTAGGATCTTAGAGAAAAGTTGTGATGTGGATACAAGACATTCTAGTTTGGTAATACCATTTGTCCCCTACCTATTCATGAACAAGTCCAATACAATTATACAACTTAATAGAACAATTGGAAAAGACACCAGCTAGAATTTTGATCCTATATCTCCTCAAAATCACCATTGCTCATAAGAAAATATTATATAAAACACTTATGAGTTAAGGGGTGTCGACAAAAATAGATCTCACACACCTTCAAGAAATTAGTACACACCTTGACTCCAACGATCATATCTCTTTTCATCAAAATCTAATCCCACGCAATAACCAAGAGAAAAAGTTACCCTTATACATAGAGCTCATTGTAACTCATCGTCAGATCAAAATAGTGCTTGTGGTTTGCGGGTCCTATCTAAACAGATCTGCATATTGAAACTGGTGAAACAACTAGGCCATTCGAAACCGATTTGGGAAAAACTATTATAATCACATCTTAAATTATAATGAAGAGTGAGAATCAAAAATGAGGATGGCTCATCTCATTTTTAAAATGATGCATATTCCCAATGGAGACTATACAAGGATCTTTACTCAAGTAACATATTTCCTAATTGAGTTCTTTTGACCTTGTCATAATTAGATACTCCATCAATTGAAAATTTACCCTACTATATCCCGAATCGATATATTGGAATAAAAAAATTTCACATGCCAATTTATTTCTTTGATAATGATGAGACATTTATAGAATTCATGGGAATTAGGGATTATATTTTGAAGGGGGATCATTTAAGAAATATTTTCCATTCAACCTAGATGATTGTGCATAGTTTGGATAAAAAGTACATATGTGTGAACACTTGAATAAAAAGAGTATAAGAAAAATCAAGACTACTTCTGAAAATCCTTGCAGAAAAACAAACATAAGTCTCATAGTGAAATCCTCTTGAGTCATTAGTAAGCAAACAAGACAAAGAACATATAGAAAAATTGGTATACCCATTCAAAGATGATGATTAACCACCTATGGAGGTTGATATTACTCTTCCCCTTGATCCTAAATGTATGGAAGATGTTTCTAAGATGCTTGTTAAAGAAATGATTAGTGTTAATATTTGTACAAAAGAGTAGCCTCAAATGATAAATCTTGGAGCTTCACTTTCAACAAAAGAAAAAAATGTTTTCATAGCATTATTACGAGAATATGAATATATATTTTCATGGTCATACATAGATATGAATTTTTTAGACCCAAAATTGGTCATGCACAACCTTGTTGTGCACTTAGATGCTAAAACCATAAAGCGAAGTTAAAAATATGCATCCCAATGTTACATTGCTTGTTAAAGAAGAACTGAAAAAGTCATAAATATGAAAACCAACACACATGGATATATATATAAGAATCAAACAAAGTGTGCTCTAGACGCATGTCTCTGAAAATATATATGTATAAGTTCATAATGTATGTGTATATCTCGAACTAAGCACATGTCATAATGTACATATGGGACCACATGCGGTCACAAAGGCTATATCTATACAATGGACTATACATCTACTCATGACCACATATGTACATCCGGGTGGACTATAAATCTACTCATGAAATATCTTCCCTCTCTTCGCCTACTAGAAGTAGCATGTCCACGACTTCTGGGATGTAGTGGAGGGAGATGCCACTACGGATTTCATCCGTGTGGTCCTAGGTGTCTCTAAGCATGCCTCGCAACCTAACCTACACATTCATAAACAACAAGTTCTTAACACCCAAAATTTTAAAATACATTCAAATTTTAGAAACTTGTACAATTTAGTTAAAATGCATGTGAAATCTTACCACAATGTCATGATCCCTATCAATTTTTGTTGACACATCACAGAACAACAATAGACTCACGAGGGGTAAGCTACATACAAATAATTAATTTTAAAATTAAATATTTCACATATACCTACAAAATTTGATATTGTAGATTTAATTTTAATAAGAAATAATAAACCTCCAAAATTTAACAAATTCAAAAATTTGTACCTTAGTTAGTGGATCTGCAGATGCTATGGCAAAGATCTACAACGCAGCATCCACATAGTCTGCGTATATGGAGGAGTCTCTCTATAAGTCATAAGCTATACAAAAACATGTACAAATCAATATTAAAATCTACATGTAAGAGGTCCAAAGCATGTAATCCACGTGAACTTCCAAAGAATTAGAAACAAAGTGTAAAGAGATTTACTAGTTCCTACGTAAAACTCATGTGAGGCATGCCGAGTGTAGCCTTAGTTCCCCTGAGAAGATGATGACCCGCTAGGCTCCCGTATAAAACAAAAATATTAATACATGTACAACATACACATGAAACATTATAATAATAATCTAGTGCAATCAAATGAAATTAAAAATGTAAGTTTGTACAACTTGAAACTTATGTTTGAAACATGCCTAGCTGCAGTAGCTAGCATGTCGATGCTAGATGTTTCCTTCACCGGCTCTTGCTATTTAAAATAAAATAAAAAATTAGTTTTTTACATGTATGTACATGACGTACAATCAAATATATATATATATATATATATATATATATATATATATATATATATATATCAAACATGTGAATTAAACTATTGTATATATATATATATATATATATATATATAATTTAAATTTATTTGAAATTTACCTATGAAAGACCAATATCAGTGGCACCAGTTCCAAAAACATTCCCCAGCATCTCATCTATAGAAAAGAAATCCTGTGAACCAGCAAATGATGTCTCGCCTGCAGTGCATACGGCACCACATGATCCACAGTGGTGTGGTGCACTAGAACTGGACGCCTCCACCAACATCACCAGATGCAATCTGGTCACTATGCTGGGTGAGAGTGTCAGTGAGCTCCCTCAATGCATGTAATGTATCAATCTCCACAACCTCCTTCACTGTAGGAGGGATAATTGAAGGTAGTGGGGGTTTTGGGACATGGGGGATCCTAGGCTGACCTATGCGTGCACTAGGTCTGCTCTCATGCGCAGCCACATCCTCAACCAAAAAAGTTAGAAAAGTCAAAATAATTTGGGACTTCATTGAGCACGAACTCGCAATATAATTTCTTCAAAAATAAATAGGAACCTCATTGTTGTTGCATGGTGGATAATCAAAACCATCCACCATCGGTCCTAATTTTTTTTGATTCTGTCATCATGGCACCAATGGATTGGGAACCGTTTTCAAGTAAACTGCGCAGGGGGCATTGGTTTTAGGGTTGGTAAATAAAGCACAAATGAGGTCTTTTCCATTTTTTTGTCTTTGATGGCCGCATGGGATAGTTTATCCACATAACATCATCTACAAATCACTTCTAGAGGTGTTCCATCTATGTATTTGGTTAGTTGTAGACTCGAATTCACCAATCGATGTTTGCAATGTATTGGCTAAAGTCATGCGGATGGATTCATAGCATGATTTTGACTTATAGTTTGAATTAGGTTCTCAATGATAATTTTATTTTCTGGATTCTTCTAATGATATTATCTTGCATTCCCGCTTGGCCTGGGGACAGAAGGAGCCACAGGAGGTGGATCTATGTTTGGAGGAGGGTTTTGAGGAATGTTCGGAGGGTTTTGAGGAATGTTCGGTGGGTTTTGAGGAATGTTTTGATGGTTTGCATGATTTCGAGCTTGCTGACCAACTGATAAAACAAGAAAATTGTATACATAAACAAACATTTCAAAAAACCCATGAAAATGCAAAAAAACCTAAAATGCAAAAAAATGATTACAATTGGGGACTTACCTCCTCATCTTGGTGGCATGGTTGAATCTATCACTATCCAGAAGTCTGATGAGAAATTTTGAGGTGGTATTGAAAGCACGAGTGAAAAACCTTTAGGAAAAATCACGGTTTAAAATGAAAAATGAGGAAAATAAGGAGTCGCGGATCAAGCTAAATTTTGTCTCGAGTTCCGCAATCATGATTTATAATCATCTGCTCCATGGTTCTAAACCACAATCATGGTTTTATGTTTGGTAATTACCGAACCTAGAATTCAGGAACCGTGATCGCGGCTCCTTTATTTCGGGTTTTTATGTCCACGAAATTGTCCACCAACTTCGTCCACTTACCCAAAAATTAAAAACATTCCCAAGGTCACTTTTGAGGTCACCCCCAAATGGGGACCTCCTAACAAACTACAACAACAAACAACATATGAAAACACGTGTTGCCATGGTGACTTGTTTCCAATACTCCATATTCTTTCATTATTGGTCTCCTATCCCCCTTTAGTTTATTGTGTTGCGAACACATGTAAAAGTCAAGACAATACCTTTTTGGCCTCATGGCCATATTAACAACATTGAAATAATAAAATACATGCATATACATATAATCAATTATCGCAACTTAAACCAAGACAAGTAATTCGCCATTGTTCACAATTCCAATTATTTCAATTTCATTACTATATCAACTAGCAATAAGATCACAACATCAATTACATCATCAAGCATCATATAATTAGCAAAGTAAATGCATTAGTCCAATATAAGCTCAAAATCAACAATTCAATATATCCAAATATGCATATAATCCATCCTGTAATCATGTCATAAGTCTAACATCCATACTATCTATAAATTAACCAATCAAAATAACAATGTCCATCTGTCAATATCTAAACTGTGATAGAAAATTCCATAACTCTAGTCTATGCTAAGCAACATCATAATCATATAAATGTCGAAGAGGATTGGGCACTACGGTTTCATTATAAAATTAGACAAACTAAAACAACTTCAAAGAATACATCCCAAAAAATGTTTTTACGAATGTTGGCTCTAATTTTCTCGTGCATAGCCATGTTTGTTGTATCCCTATCATTTTCTTTTTGATGAAAAGTTTTCATCTTGATTGGAAGTATGATTTCTCTGTATTTTATTTATCTTGTTTGGATGTCTGATTTCTCTCTATTTTATTTATCTTAATTTTTGGACTTACTTTCCTCATCCCGTCACTCATAAGCACACTTATAATTATATAAATGTGAGTAATTTATAAAAACCCTAATTTGATTAAATACTTGATATAATTTTGTTCGATTATAACCGTGAAACATACAAAACAATAAACATGAACACAATGATTTCAATTCATTCAGGATATTTTATTAGACAAGGGAGATTACGATATATATAAAGATTGATCTCCTTAATACAAGGAGTCAACTTCAATCTCAAACAATTCCCTAGAATATCTCATGATCCACTAATCACTCAACATATCTCAACAACTCTTATCTACGTGAGTTACAACTCACTTAAATTATTTACTCACACAATATATAATATATATTTGCAAACTATTGTTGTCTCAAAATTTTCCCTCTTTCGAAAGTCAAAAATTGAAAAAATGTGAGTTGACATCTTTTTCTCGATGTTCTAAGTAAAGAGGAAAGTCGTGAAGTTAGAAAAGTTCTACGTTTTTTGAGTCATTTGAGTGATATGCGGGTCTGTCGACATTTTTGTCCCATGTGTCCCAAGTTCTAATGGGCTCTATATTCCCCGATCGCCGCTTTCTTTGAAATCTATTAACTTGGGGGTCCGTCAGAACTTTTTGTTCAAACTATCCCAAGTTCACTTGGGCTCTCTGTTCCCCGATTTCCCGAGTCGGCCGCATCATGCACTTCGTGTACTTTTGTCCTGCTTGTCCCAAAAGTGTTTGTGCATTCTGTCATCACTTTTCCCGCATCGCTTGCATCAGTCGAGTCGTGCTTTCACATCCCTCATGTCCCAAATGTACCAAAGGCCATCTAGGATAATTTTTCCCGCTCTTCCCGATGCTTTCTTTTTGAGTTGGTGAATATGAATTTAATGCACATTTATAACCTTCTCTCTCCTGAATGGCTATTTAATAGACTAGCCCTTCTACGCATTTTTGCACACTACTTTCTCATTGCCATTCGCTCTTGCCCTTGCAAATTGAAATCACCTACTCACGTCCCCATTTCCCTTGCATTTTTCATCATGGATTCAAGCTATAAGTTTGTTTTTCCAAGCACTGTCAGTATGAAGATTAAGTTCCAAGGTCAAGAGCAGGTTTCTCCGCTCGAGTCCTCCATTCCCGATATCGGGGACAGTGAAGTTCGTCACCTGGACTTTGGTGATTTTTGGACCAGGTTGACAGACCTGAACCCCTCTCCTATGGCACAAATGATTAATGATAGCAGCCTCGCTTTTGTAGGGTTTCCCAATCTCTACAAAGTGTGTCGACACCATACTTACACTGTAGAGCTCATTTCAACCCCGATACGAGTGAATGACCAACATGCATGGGGAGCTCATCGCCAAACTTGATGCCACCGCCATTGCCACTACCCTAAGGATCCCAGAGATGGAAAATTCTATGGTAATCTCCCAAAATCAAGCACAGGCCCTTTTTGATCAAGACAGTGAGAAATACAAAGCCAGAGTAACAAAGTCGTGGTTGAAAAACCCTAAGAAGGGGGCATCCCGACTATCAAAAGCTCTGTTTAGGGCCGATTTCAATGAGGAGCTATCAAAATTCATAATCCTATTAGCTCGGGTCATGGGCTTGCCCTCTACTAGTGAGTTCCACTTCTAGATGTGCCCACTCATCAACATAGTGTGTGAAGGTACCTAACATCAACTAGGTAGAGATCATCTGCATGAACTTGACAGAGAAGTTGTCCAATGTACAACAAACTAAGAAGTTATACATGACTTCTTATCTTATGTATACCCTAGTAGCATCCAGACAGTGGTTTTCCTTCACATACATTGATGCTCAGAAGGGTGATCCCATATATGCTTTCTACCCTTAGTTCACCTTGGAGACTAGTAATCACAATTTCAGGAGGGTGAATGATGCTTTCACCATGTACATTATAAGGCTTCTAGAGAATGACACTGCAAGGAGGTTTTCTGATGAAGCCATGATCCTGATAATGAAGTATGGAGCTTACTTCATTCAATTCAAAAGATTCTCTTATATCTGGCTAACCAGTTATGAGAGCACTCCTTTCAAGCTCCCCATATTTTGTAATGACAAGATGGCCCTGATTGAGGTGTGCAGAAAATTGGACAAATTACACAGGACCGCAGAGATAAGAAAATCACTGGTCTACACTTCCCCAAATCTTTGGGGAACTATACATGCAAGACAACTCTGGATGCCCAAAACATAGAGAGATCCCTAGCTCCCATCACTGTCCACTTCTTCAGGCCCAGAACTTGTTTCAACTTGAAGAAATTTATTGAGCTGAATCATAGAATCAACTACCATCATAGGGTAGACACTGAGGATTATTGGGTTGATTGCACAAATGATTTTGAGGCCAGACAGAGGCATTATGGCAGGTTTCCCCTTCAGCTTAATACAAGAGCTTAACCTATATCAGATTCTGAAGGGCTTCAAGATGAAAACAAAATTTATTGTCATATGAGTATGAAACTATGATCAAGCATACTCCTTTAGAGGATCTGGACTAGTTTAAAAGAGAAAAAGATGATTTGGCTGAGATTCTAGCTCCTATCCTAGTAAGAACCAAAGTCTGGTTTGACAGGAAGGTTCATGAGCTGAGGAAGAATGTAGGAGAATCCTCCTCCAAAGACACTTCGACACCAAGGAAGGAGGCACAAACACCCAGTTCAGAGGTACCTGTACAGACTCCTCCTGCTTCATCAAGTAAAGGACCTGAATCCTCAACTCCTTCCTCCTCCACTCAGGTATATCAAAAGAAGGTAAAGGAAGTTAAAAAGGAGCCCATTGAGGAAGACCCCCCATCAAAACATCTAGAATTACCTTCAGGGCTAGAGAACATCATTGTTCTCAGTGAAAGTGAAGATAGTGAAATGCCAATTCCTGCAGGTGCTTCAGAAGCCACAATGGATAAGGAGCAGGAAATTCATAGCACCGAGCCTCCAAGCACCATGGATTCCTCTGTCCAAGAAGCCTCATCTACTCCACTCACATCTCTATTAGAGGCAATAGTGGTAAACACTCTAAGTGCCATGAGTTCTCTCACTCTTGGTTCTCTTGCTCCTCCCTCTTCCTCTTCTTCCACTTTTGCATGGGTGCAGCCTTTTGTTGATAGTAGGAAGAGGAAGTCTTCTTCTCAACTGACAGGCCCAATTTTGATGTTGTGGTGGCCTTGTTGGGCACTACTCCTTCAGCTCCTTGTAAAGAAAGTGAGAACCACTTCAAGGATAGTGACTGATGCCCAAGGTCAACAATTCCTTGAGATAGCCAAGCCCAAAGTTGACAAGCCAGAGCAGGATTTGCAAGCCTCCGATTTGGAACTTTCAAGGATCTCAATGGGAGAATCTACTCCTGAAGGTGAAATACACAACCTTCAAGAAATAGTCACCAAGGTCATTAGGAGGGTAGAAAAAGGGCAGCAGACTATAGAGTAGCTAGAATGGTAGGTTCAAGTGATTCCTAGTGTCATCAAGTTATTGCTATCTAAAGATAAAGTTTTAGACCCTATGACACTAATTCCCTTCCACCACCTGTGATCCTCAATCAAGATGAATTCCAGAGCATCAAGGACATGCACAAGTACTCCATCTATGAGAGGGCTATATGGAGGCCATGGTGGACGCTATGATTGTTGTAGGGTTGAATTTTATTGGTGAAGCCTTCAAGATCAATGAGAAGGTAAATAATTTACAATGAAGCTCTTCGCACAATTGGAAATATGGATAAAGAACTCAAAATTTTGAGTAGTTGCATATAGTAAACCTTCACCGATGGGATAGACGACAAAATCTATTAATGGTGAGTAAGGTCTTTGATGATGTTAAAGATAATTTGTCAAAGTCATGGGTATTCAACGTGGAGTGGAAAATCAAAGTGCTGGAGGAGGCTTTGGGAGAATTAAGGAATAGTTGGCAGAAAGGAGAGGCTTTCAAGACTTTGGTGGTATCTACTTTCAAGGATATTCACTGTCACCTCCACGATGAGACTTCAGGTGTGCCATTCTCCCTCCAAGAAATTAAGACTCAATTCAGGGCTTTTGTCAAAGAAAACTTGTTCAAGGAGGACTCCATTACTAAAGATAAGATAAAGGAAATCTGCTCTCTCCAATCTGCCATTGAGGAAGCTAATAAAGAGTATCATACGCACACCGAGTTCGATAAATAAATGGAGAAATGTTTGGGATCTTGGACCCAGGCTACTGCCAACACATCGGTTCCATGTGGTAGAGACATAACAGAGGCATTGAAAAGGTTTAGACAACGGATCCTCAAGTCAGTGGGCCCTTCCCAATCATGAGCACTTGTTTTCCCCTCCTAGCTTCTCTCTCCTTCTTTTTCTCATTTTGGACTTATTGTAATTAGTTGGGGTTTTGCATCAAGCATCCCTTTAACTAAACATTTTAGTTAAAAGAAGTAGTTACCAAGTGTAACTGATTTGTAAAATTATATAATGGTCTCTCTCCACCATTTTTAGGGCTGGAACTTGGCTTATTTTTGAAAGTGTAAAGAGCAAAAAAGCAATCAATACAAGATTTTTTCCCTCCTATGTCTATCTGGTCTTGTTCTTTTATCACTATCTGCTGAATACTTTTGAATCATTTGTCTGTATTATGTCAAGAAGCTTTGTATTCTTGTGGGTGTTATTTATGGAACTTTGTGTCTTTGCAAAAGATCTTATTGATTCAAATGCAAATGGTTTATTCCAAATAATTTTATTTTGGCATGCATAAGGAATTATTTTGTTATCTATAGTTCTGGAGAATGCCTTTCTGCTCATTTCCATTACTTCATTCCTCTGTACTTTTGTATTGATGATCCATTCTATTTTGAAACACTTTCATGATATCCAAGTTCCTCATTAAAAATATGCGTTGTACATATGTAAATAATCTTGGTCTTTAAATAAGGGAACCTCTCCCATTGAAGAGGAGGGACTTCTTGTCCCCTGATTGTTGCTCTCAACAAAGTCCTTTTTGACGACCAACACACACACACACAATATATAAATATCTAATGTTCACAATAACAAGCTAATTCCTAACATTCACCCCCTTAGTGTGAACATGGGAAAAACATACACAATCTTATCTGCAGTATGCTCTCCTCTATGGAGCATGTCAAAATCTGTGACTCATGACCTTGATACTAATGAAGGGAGCAATGCTCAACCTTCTATGGTTTTACTGAGTTTACCAAAACCATGATGTGTAATAGATCCATCACTTATCCACCTCATGTGGTTTTTGGATCTCCCACAAACCTTTTCAAGATCCATGAACTATCTTACTGTGGTGCTTTTGTTCACCTATTTCATTACATCAGGAGTTACATTCAGGAATTTTATACATTACAATTGAACAATAATTTGTTCTTATTTTCACAATTGCACACTGAAAGCAAACACTCATCACACAACTGAAAAAACATGGCCACCAAATTTGTGTCACAACCTCATCGATGGTGCCTGACAAGAGGTCGTCGATTTCCCTCCCCGCCTTCATTGCCTCCAACCTCCATCGTCTCGCTACTTAGTTATCGGATGTGTCGTTAAGGCCCATTTTTACAACTTGGGTGTCGGTTTCAACCGATAATGCACCCCCTCACTATGGACGTCGCGTACAAGCGAAAATGCGTCCAATTTTTGAAAAGTGAGGAATTTTTATTTTTTTTTCAAACTTTTACTCCTCTTTTTTTTTAGATTTTTCGACTCACAAAAAAGGACATCGATTTCTATCGATAATGTGTCCTATTACAAACAAATTAAAACAATACTACCTAATATTCCCCTAAATATGGATGACACATTTATTTATTTTTGGACATACAATTAATAAAAAATAGAACTTTACTAAGACATTTTTTTTTTTTAACGATAGAATGATACAATAAAAATCCTAAGATCACCTATAAACGACATAAAAATTAAACATATAAAACAATAGACACAATATTGACTCAAAGAGGATATTCAAGATATGACCGACTCTTCTTGGTTTGCATTATAGAGTCCAACACCTCTAATAAACTAAAGTGAAACTTAATCGACTCATGATATAGAAATTTAAGTGACCCTATATGTTTTCATAAAACCTAAAAAATTAAAATGAAATTACTAATACTCTAAATGACTTAACAACTCACAATATTTTCACAAGTCGTGGAAGTATCACATTTTGGCACGAACCATGTATATCTTCGCCTTGTATTGACAACACGTATTACAAATGCATGCAATGACTACCATCCCAAGGTGGAAATCTGATGCCAATGCAACTCGAAAAAACTGCACCAAATCTGAGTCGAAGGTTGTTTCCCACTGAGATGGTGACTAAAACAGCAATGGAGATCTGAGCTTGTGGATCCAAAGTGATGCCACTGTTGTAATGCAGTTGGATCTCCTGAGCATTTGGAAAAATTGAGTCGCATGCAAAGAGACTTTCCAGATCAGTGGCAGAATGATAAAATAATCTTGTGGATAGATAAGAAAAGGACGAACATCTTTGTATTAGAAAACTGTATCCTTTCTCTTTTCTTTTTCTAAAATCTCGAGCCGTAATACAACTAGGGTAGATGCAGCAGATAATATAACAAGCTTAAATGTACCGCAGATCTAGATACATGTATCTGATGTAAATCCTTTCTCTGCACTCTCGGATTTAGCAAATAATAAAGCAAGATAGCATCCACCTGTATTCGTTTGTAGATCCTCACATGAAAGGTAACAGGTTGCTGAAGGTGCAAGATAGAACACGCCAATCTTGATTGCAGATAATATCTTATTAGAATACAATAGATGTTTGCATCCCACAATAGCGATTGCCCTATTTTCATAGATCCATACCTGAAATGGCAGGCTTCAACAATTGAGTGCAGATCTGAATGACTCTCATATTTGAACTCGACCTGCTCTGATACCAATGATATAATTTTGTTCAGATTATAACCGTGAAATAGACAGAACAATAAACATGAACACAATGATTTCAATTCATTCGGGATATTTTATTAGACAAGGGAGATTACAATATATAGAAGATTGATCTCCTTAATACAAGGAGTCAACTTCAATCTCAAACAATTCCCTAGAATATCTCATGATCCACTAATCACTCAACATATCTCAACAACTCTTATCTACGTGAGTTACAACTCACTTACATTATTTACTCACACAATATATAATATATATTTGCACACACACAAATATATAAATATCTAATGTTCACAATAACAAGCTAATTCCTAACAATACTTAGATTTTTTTACTATTTTTTGTCGTTCATATTATACATTTAGCAAAATTTAATAAGTATTTATTAGTTAATTTTGAAATAAATTTACTAAAATGTGTTCTTCCTTAAAATCTAAAAGCATTTGCAATGAAAAGGTTAAATTTTTAAGGGACTTGTACTCGTGTTTTAATCGTCTAAAACTTTAGGACCATATAATGCCTTACTAATCACTGATATCTCACAATTATTATCAAGTTGAGAGTAGTCCAGTTACCTCTCAATCATGCATTTATATTAGCTGAGTATTATCATATAAGCAACAAGAAAAGGCGAAATTAAATGGAATTAATAGTAGGTGGACAAACAAAAAATATGACCATGTGAAATTAATCATGGTATAAATCTAAAAGTCAAGATAAATTGGATTGTAATTTGTTTTTTTAGTAGTCGAAAGAGATAAACAAATTTATAAATGACTCTATATGTTGAAGTTCTACCACGAAGCAAACATCAACAATCGACCTTCGGAAAAACATTCGAATACCCTATCCCACTTACTCAATCATATAAACAAATTAATTAATATTTGACTAAATCGGGGAACATAATCATAAGTCAGTCAAGAGTACATCCTAAAGGAGCAAAATCAAAAAAGACACTATTTTATAAAATTGTTATGCTACTTGAAGTACACACACCCGTATATAAATTGATTTCCTTATGGATTGCAAATTTACAAAGGAAACAACCAATTGTATATCCAGAATTATGAAAACCTATAACTTAATAAGCTTTACATGGATAATCAGTAAAGTTGATAATGAAGAAGCCAGATAAAATTGATTAGTTTCTGGAAAGTTTCTACCAGAGAGATAAATTCTTTAAATATATTAAATATATGTCATGTACTTCTTTTCTCTGAAAATGGTTTTCTACGATGGTTTCATGCAAAGCTATATAATGGGGTTATATTATATATTTCTAAGGATTTGCTTCCAAACCAAGATAAGGATAGGGCTGAATTTGTAGTGGAAAATCAGAGTTGTTCCTTTAAAGCTTACTTACATATGTTCCTTTTGCAGTCCATCGTCAATCAGTAAAGGCAAAAAGAGACCCTATGAGTCACTAAATAAATATATATTCTCTTGTTTCTGTTCAGACAACAAAAACCTGCGTTACCTAAACCTTTATTCAGAGGGGAATAATCATCTTTTCAGAAAGTAAAGATATGATTAGTTATAAAATGTAGAAGGAAGCAACCCGCTATAATTAGTTAAGTTTGTGTCGTCTCCCACTGGTGGTTCCAAGACTGGAATAGGTTCTAGGACGGGTAACGGGTTTGCTTTTTAGGTGGCATTGCCTTATGGACAAATTTCTTGGGAAATTCTTTCTAATTCTTGGGTAATTCTTGCTAGTTTCCCGGTGAGGGAGAAAAAAATTAAGAAGAACAAAAAGAATACAATGATGGATTGTTTATCCTTATAACCGCTTTCTCTGGACAGATGATATAGGGAATGGATCATCTGCTAGAGAAAGTGATTGCAGGAACAAACTTGATACTCTCCCTCCTTTTCTTACCACCCTATTTTTTATTACCTAAATGTCCTCTCCTTATTACTTTCCTATTGTTTGCTGCTCTTGGGAATTATTAGTTTAAATTATTAATTTTTTGGTTAAAAATGATCTACTTATTATGAGGTGTATATAAGATGTACTAAATATTAAAATCTTGTCTCTTCTTAGAATTGATGTTTGGATTTTGTTCTCTCAATAATTTTGATGAGTTCTTTTTGACTTCTTGGTAGTGATAACATGAGAATTATTATTTGTAAGATTGATTTATTTTTATGTATTACTAATAGAGACATGTTTTTCAATAAAAATATTAGAAGAAGACACACATGAATTATAATAAATCTTAGATGTAATAAACACTAGGAACATTTGTGTTCTCTATACATGACATAATCTTATCGTGAGATATATGGAAAATTGTCGATTATCAATTGACTATATATATGCTTCAATACGTTTTATGTTGATTCATTATTTATCTAAATACAAATGCATACATGATCATACAATGTCATGAAAGCTAGACACCGTTAAAAAGATTAAATGGTTTCTCTTATACAAGTATCTTCATCTTCCAAAACTAAAGTTAAATAGTGTTAGAATGTAATGGTCAAATCAAGAACGTGAGAATTTTCCTACATCCTATAATGGACTTCCCATCAACAATACAAGGATAAATTCTAAGTCATATGGGGGCCCTTTCCACTATTGAAACAAAGGGAATTATGGTCTTGGAACTTGGTGGAACTAAATTTTACAAGATGACCATTTCTAGGATGTATAGGATTTGTTCAATAGTATTTATGGGGATAGTCTCGATTTAGGGATTACTAGGACTCTTCGCCAATGGAATATTTCACCAAATTTTAACAAACCAAATATCGCAATGGACTCTTGTGCGTAGTTAATTCCTCTTAGGGGTTGCCAATTGACTTGATCTAGAGAAGATAAGATGATGGTTGAGGGGTATTATGGATTATAGGAAGTATAAGAGTATGGAGGATAAACATTTGGCGAGACGGTAGTAATACTCTCTACCTATGGGCTCAAATGAGTTATATCGTTTCATTGAGGAAAATAAAAAATTGTATATATGGGCTCTTATTGTATCATACGGTCAAGTATAATAGAAATACAAATTTATTTTTCAATATCATGATCATAGAACAAGGGACTATTAGGTTGAATTACACAGATGGAATTGTTACTAGAAAAACACCGACATTGAGAATGAAAGGTCATATGATGAATGTCGAGAAATGAGATGAAGCTAAACTTGAGGATAAGAGAATATACTCAAATCCCTAGGAAATGAATGTGTCTCTTGAGAAGTTTGAGAGGGTAGTTTTCCTATATAGTGTCACAACTTCAAGAATGATGAGTTTTGAGCCAAAGATTGTGGGTGAGGATATTGAGCAATAAGCCTCTCATTTATTCTTGGATAAGATTTCATCTTGAATTTTTCATGCTCTACGTCGGAACATGATATAAATGTTGAACTCTACTTAGAAATACTTAGTTGCTCAAATTCATTTACTTTAAGAGAAGAATATTTTCTATGTTGTATTAGCTATGATCATGAGCATTATATGGATTTATCTTGAACCGGGATTTATAGATGACGATCGATAATATGATTTGTATAGATGGGAGGTGGCTATAATGGGAGTTGTGTAAGTAAGTAATGGCTTCTACTATGGCCATAAGGGACGTGTTATTGATTTTATTTTTTAAAAAGTGGAATCATGTTAATCTATAGATCATGAAGTGTTTTAATGATGTTTAAATGTGTTTGGAATATTGAAATGTGTGGTTATGGTTTGGGAATGTTATGGTTTTTGTTGGAATGTTTCGTAACTTTTTTCATGTTGAGAGTGAAGCGTTTTGTTGTGTGGAACTTGATGTTTAAAAGAATTTTTTTTTCCATGTTTGGTTTGCAAGCGTTTGAATGAGTTGAGTTAAATTAATAATTGGAAATGAAGTACTTACCACAAATGATACTCTTAAATTTTAATTTAGTCAATTATATGGTATGAATATTACAATGAAACAATTCTTTTTACTACTCTACCGATAATATGAAAATACTATTGTCTTTTTGTTGTTTTCCAATATGTTTATAACAATAATTGGGAAAGAAATATAATAAATATATAGATTTGAATAGAAAGATTCGAAATGATTTAAATGGCACAAATTTTAAAGAGCTCAAGACTACAATTACATTTATGCAAGATATAAACTCTTAATTTTCTATTCTAAATGATCTTTTAATAACAAAAAGGATGGAAAAAGTAAGATCTATACTATAGTATGTAGTGGGGATGTCCTAAATCAATATTGAAAAAATTCATGATGTAAGATAAATGAATACAAACTAACAACTATTTCAAAGAAAATCTAAAGCTATTTTTGTTTCTCTATTTCGTAGTTCATAAACGAGTTACATAGAAAAAGATTATTTGAAACCTTGACTACAGGTTTATGATAACATAAGGATCAGTTCATTGGAACAAGAGGATTTTAATACCTTAGTGTAAAACTATAGTTAAGAATAGATTTAATCTAGCTTATTTTTTTCTTTCATTTTGAATGATTTTCCAAATATAACCAAGCAAAGATATGTAAACTAAACAAACTTATTTTATAAATATATAACATGTAAGTAAGACCTCTATCCATAGAAAAGAGGGAACTGAGCTAGAATTTGTGTTGTCTATATCCTTAGTAAAACTACTCCAGCATCTGCTCAAGGTCACTTATGTGGCGATAGAAGTGTGAAAAGAGATATTGGATTGTAGATATATAGTGAAAGAAGAATAATGTATAACATATTTGCAGCTGGTTTATGGATCTAAAAGATTGATCTAAAATCCTATGTACCATCTTTGTGAAAGGTGTAAGCAAGAAAGTTCCTTTGCGGGTGCTTTGTATGCGAAGGAATTTCCTTTGGGATGGATTTATTTCTCTTTGGTTGGAAAATGGCAGCAAAAATCGCATTCTTCCGTAAAACTCAAAGACTCTAGGGTGTTAGGAATGATCTCATTATTTTTCTTTCAAGAGATTTCAATCAATTCCTGTTTTAATTGGAGATCAAAATTTGATCTATGGTTAAGATTGGATCACGGGGTAGTTAATTGGAGTGAGGCGGAGGGGTTTGAAAAATTAAAATGAGGTTGAAACAAAGTACAACGTGTGAGATATAAAATCTGAACAAAAAATAATCCACAAATATCAAGAGGAAAAAGTAAGTGATCACGTGATGGAATTGATAGTTCAATAGAAGGTGGTTATGTAACTATGGTAGGAGCGGCAACTTCCAGCATCTAAAATGGAACCAAAAAGAAACCATCACAGTATGAAACTGATTCACCATGAAGGCAATAGAACCCCACTTTGTCAGATAAAACTGCACTAGTGGTAGGATTACCACAATGGAAGTAACATGAACAGTACTTGAAATGGATTAAAATGAAGGGAAAGAAGCAAAATATCTCTTCATATCACTCAAAGTAGGGTAAAAAGACTTGAATTTGGACAAAGTAATAAAAATGGGAAAGTGGTGTCTTGTGTGAGTATTTTAAGCATTTCAAAAGAAAAATATCTCTTCATATCACTTAAAGCATGAAAAAAAGACTTGAATTTGGACAAAATAATAAAAATGGGAAACTAGTGTTTTGTGTGAGTAGTCTAAGCATTTCAACACATTTTCCCATGTTTTTAGAGATCATTGTAATCATCAATAGTTAATTTAAATATTTTAGTATGTAAAATATGGTGTGTATAGCACCTTATCATGTCCATTGGTTCTCATGGTCCATGGGATCTTTGAAATCTATTCCCACATGGAAGATTGTTGATCTCTACAACCTTTTTCAACCATATGTCTCAATCTCTGCATTTTGAACTCGTGGCATTTCATCTTTTCAACTAATGATATCATCATCCCCGAAAAAATGGATCATTACGTTCCATGACAAGTGTAGTGCCCACTTCCCTTTGACACCTTTTGCTTTGATTTTGATACTGTTGACTACACTTATGGACATTGTTGTAGCTTTTGATTTAGCATGACACTAGATGTTAGAGATACTGGATTGTTGTTGATTTCGATTCATAAATGATGCATGTGGATTATTAGAGACATTTGATATTGATGTTAATATGTTGTGGACTTGGTTATTTATATATATTTCGACTTGCGATCAAATTTCGTCACCATGAGTAGGATTTGATAATTGATATAATGTTTCGATCATTTTTGACATGGATGAAACGCGTTGGATAGAAATGTTGCTCAAAATTTGTAAATGACTCGTAATTTCCTAGATGATATAGGTTCGTATATAGATGATTTTAGAATTATATTGCATATTTTGGCAATCAAGTTTTAATGCGGCCAAGAGGCCGAAGGAGGTACTCTCTGTTTTGCAGGTATATTTATATTCACAACAACATCGGGGGGACTGAAGACCAACCACATTGGAATTCTAGATGAATTCAACTAGGGTCACCATGGCAACATGTAATTGTGTGTGTTAGAACTATTTGGTTAGGGGAAATTGTGACCAAGAGGTTATGTGTTGTCTTTCATAGTTCCTTTATTAATGTTGTATACAATTCTTTTAGTGATGTGATTTACTTGTTTTTATTATTTAGAAAATGATGTATTCTTCTCCCCTTTGTCTTAGTGGGTCTAAGTGTCTTAATTAGAGTTAAATTAATATATTCTTAATTAATCAAAGATGTGACCAAAATGAGATCATTTATTAGACTTGATTTACTCTTAGATTTTGTGTTGTGTGTTTAATGCTTGAGATCTTGAGTGTTGTACATTCTACCATTCACAGAAACTCAAATTTGGCCTTAAGGGCCAATTTTGAAGGCTTGTGGGACAAGTTAAACTTGTCCCACACCTCTTAAATTGTCATACCAACCCTACCTATGGGTTTAGGGGTCAAAATTAGACCCCATTAGGTGTTTTGGGAAGAGAAAAAGGTGAAATGTTTTTGTACTTTCTTTCAAATATTTAATTTTTTTCCTTTGGGGGTGTGGGATTAGTTTTTGTGTGCAAGTATCTTTTCATTCCCCTCACCCACCAATTTATGGTCTATTGGGGTTGAGGTTTGACTTCTTAGGTGGAGTTGAGGATGAGTGATGCGAAATCCTTGGAATATATTGGGTAAAAGGAGGGTTTTAGAAGGTCCCACAACCTTTATACAAAAAGCCCATTAGGCCAGATCTAGCATTTGAATTTGCAAAGCAAAAATACCCGAGAAGATTCCAAAAAGGAGAACGAAGAAGAGCCAAGCCGAGAAAAGGAAAAGAAACATTAGATGAGCTTCTTCAGCTCAGAGACAAGCATTTTTAGCTCTAGGAGAGCCAGAGTCGTTTGCCAGAAGATCAGCCAGCTTGAGAAGCTCCGAACAGTCGTCAGCTAAAGCCGCCCTGGTGGAATCCGTGAAGTCCTCCCATGCTTTCAGAGCCTTGAAGGCACGCTGTAGTTTACTTAGGATGGAGGAAATGATTTCAGCTCTGTTATGGTCTTTTTTAGCATCAGCAGACTCAATATCAGCAGTATTAGAGTCCATAACAGGAGGGGAGAGAGGAGTGTCAGCAGCAAAATCTTTTACAACAGAGGGGTCCTTAGTACCAGCAGAATGAGAGGAGGGTTCCGCCACATGTTGATTGATATCACCCTGCTCCGCTTCCGGGGAGTCAGGGTACAGATGAGCAAGCCCCAAAAGATCAGCCGCGCTAGAGTAGTCAGGGCTGGAGACAGGAGAAGGAGCATGGCCACTGGCATTAGTGTCCTCCAAGAAAAGACACGAGATGGGCGTAGGAAAAGAGGGGGTAGCAGTGGGAATGGAGGCGTCGCGGGGGGGGCTCACAATGGCCACATCGGAATCCGAACCAGAGGAGAGGAGCAAGCGGCGACGACGCCGAGAGGAGCGGAGGGAGGAGGAGGAGGGGCGAGAAGAAGGGGAGGGGGAGCGGCGGCGTCGACCCATTTTGGGAGGGAAACGGAGCAGGTCGGAATGGGAAGCGGCGACGGAAAAAAGCAGATAGAGTAAACCTTGGTGGAGGATGACACCCTCGCCCTCCCGAGCCAACATAACAGAATGTTCCAGAGACTGAAAAAGGAAGGCAGCCAAATTGATTTTTCTCCCCCATCGGAGATGGGAGAGGATGAACAGATGGGGGCCGAAGACCAGACGGTATCTTCCGTCGATAGTGAAGTACCTCATAATGACTTCCGCCACTCTGTCCCAGGGAGAGGGCAGAGAGTCACGGGTATAGCCAGAAAGATATTTCTTTGGTCTGTCACCTGGGGCGTTGAAATCTTGAATTTCGGCGTGAAGGGAACGCCTGTAGTAAATATCGCCCGCAGCAGGGAGCCCGGTGGCATCAGCGATGGCGTTCGTTGAGATGGTGAAACGAGTGCTGCCAATTTGGACACGACCCCTCGACCACGAAGCCGTGACAGCATAAGAAACCAGAGCCGAGTAACCAGTCATTTTTTCCAGAAAAGTGGCAATCCCATTTTCCACTAAAATGCTCCACACCTCGCCATCATTCTTAAACGACTCGCAGTTGTCGGGCTCAAGGCGCTTCAATTGACCCCCCATGAGATGAGAATTAGAATAGTCACAGAAGCGGAAATAGGAGAGGACGAAAACCAGCTTGAACAGGAGACCGGCAATGTTATTAAAACCCTTCCGCCACCTCCTCAGATGATTAATGTGTGAATAAAGCTCATTCGTGCGGGGATTTGCCGCATCATTACAAGGCACCTTAATCAAGTATCCCGTGTTAAGTATCAAATCAATTAAATTCGCCATATTCACCGCCGCCTTTTGAGAAGGCCAAGGCGAGCAAGCCGAAACCCGAGTCAGCCCTTTAATCCACCAGTCAGCAGTGGGATGTGTCGTTTTGAACAATCTGACAGAGGTCATTCGGGAAGTTATCAGTCCAATTTTGCTGATTTTCGATGAGGACACCCATATTAGCAAGAAGATCCGCCGCTTTATTTCCTTCCCGGAGGACATGCTGGAATTGGACTTGAAGGAAAGATCTTTGTATACTTCTAATATCAGCAATGATGTTCCTAATCGACCAATGGCCAGGGTCATTAGATCGGAGGAGGTTTATGATGTTGAGGGAGTCACTTTCAACTTGAAGGGGATCATTGCCTAAATTGATAGCCATCTCAAGGCCTTTGAGGATAGCTAAAGCCTCCGCACGATGGTTGGAGCCAAAATTGAAATTATGAGCAGAAGCAGCAACAATTAAACCCGAAGAGCAACGGAGAATGGCCCCTCCTCCGGACATACCTGGATTTCCTTTCGAAGCTCCATCCGTGTTGAGTTTTTTCCAGCCCCTTGGAGGGGGAAGCCAGCAGACCAAATTCCGATCAGTATGAGCTCTTTTACAAGGAATGGATAAAAACTTCTGCCACTCCTGGGTGTGACAGAACTGTAGTTTTTGCTGATATTTGGACCACGTGGTCAGGTTGATATTTTCTTGGAGAGCCAGAGCAATCTGAGTAGCCACCTGTCCAGGATTGAGACTTTTTTCTTTGAAGATTCTTCTGTTTCTTTCTTTCCATATGCCCCATAAACCATGCGGGAGGAGGAGTTTCCAAGCCAAGTTTAGAATCGGATGAGTGAAGGGAGAACTCCATTGAGAGAGGGTGTCCTGAATGGAATCCGGAAAGATCCAAAAGACACCGAATCTCGATAAGAGCCACTGCCAAATAACTTGCGAGAAAGAGCAATGGATCAAGAGATGTGATGAGGACTCCGCTTCATTGGCACATAGAACACATTTGGTGGGAAGGGAGAAACCCCTTCTCTTCAGGTTCTCCCCAGAGAGGAAAGCATTCTTAGAGGAGAGCCAAGAGAAAAAACCAATTTTAGGGGTGATCTCCTTAGGCCAGAAATTTGTAAGAGGGGGGCCTATGTCAGCACTATGCATCGAGAGATAAGCAGCCTTAACTGAAAAGGAGCCCGATGTAGAGAGAGTCCAGATAATCTCGTCCTCATTATGGGAAAAGGGGATGTATATGGAAGAGAGCAACGCTCTAAGTGAAGACAACAGGTTTCTTTGCAGGACGCTGATATCCTCCCATTCCTTGATATCCCATGAGGGGATGGAGTTCACCCTCTGCCAATAGCCCGAAGCTAATCTGCCATGTATATTGATGATACTTCTCTTGATAGGGTCCCAAGAGGGATTGAGGTCAAGGGGTTCATCTCCAATCCAAGTATCCCTCCAGAAATCAATGAGACGCCCATTCCCGAATCTCCATTTAGTGCCAGCCCGAATGATGGGAAGCGAGCTACATATAGAGTTCCATATGGCTGAGCCTCTAGTGGGGATGGAAGTGATAAAGTCTTCATTGTTTGCTAAATACTTAGCTCTGAGCAAGTGGGCCCAACAGGAATCACCTTTAGCCACCTCCCAAGCAAGTTTGGCCAGGAGGGCCCCGTTCATCTCATTCATTTTCCGAAGACCGAGACCACCGTGAGCAGTTGGTTTACAAACCTCTTTCCAGGCCACAAGATGGATCCTTTTCTTTTCTTCAGTTCCAGACCACAGAAAGTTCCTTTGAATTTTTTCCACAACCTCCCTTACAGAGCTGGGAATCTTGAGCATAGACAGGAAGTAAGTAGGAAGGTTCTGAAGAGTGGCTTTCACCAGCTGGAGCTTGCCAGCCTGGCTGAGTAGAGCTCCTTTCCAAGCAGCGAGCTTTTTTTGATATCTTTCCATGACCGGATTCCACATATTTTTTGATTGCCTTCCATGGAAGAGGGGGATGCCCAGATAAGAGGCGGGGAGGTCCACAATCGAGCAACCAAAGATATCAGCAATCTTTCTCTGGACTCTGGGGGGCGTGTTGATGAAGGAGATGCTGCTCTTGATGAAGTTAACCGTTTGCTGAGAGGCTGATTGATAAAGAGAGAGGATATCCATAATAGCCCTGGCTTCAATAACAGAAGCCAAACTCAGCAATAAGGTGTCGTCAGCGAACTGGCTATGAGTGGCCGAGGGACAGTTTGAGGTGATTTTCATGCCAGAAATGATGGATTGATTTTTTGCCGCATCCAGAGCTCTGCTGAGGGAGTCCGCCATTAGAACAAAGAGAAAAGGTGACAGAGGATCGCCTTGCCTGATACCCCTGCTGCTTTTGAAGAAACCCGCAGGAATGCCATTGATAAGAATAGAGAAGCAAGGGGTCGAAACACATGAGAAAATCCAGCTACACCACTTTTTGTCAAAACCAAATTTTTCCAAGGTCTTGATTAAGAAAGGCCAGCTGACTCTGTCAAAGGCTTTTTGCATATCCAATTTTAAGATCATACCTGGAGACTTCGCAAGAAGAGCCGAGTGGATGGCCTCATGGACAGTAATTATACCGCCTTGAATAAGATGACCTTTTATGAATCCATTCTGATTGTGAGAGATGAGGTTCGGCATAAGAGGTTTTAGCCTGGAAGCCAGCATCTTAGTGATGATCTTGTAAGACGTGTTGCATAAACTTATAGGCCGAAAATTGGAAACCTCCTTGGAATTATGCACTTTTGGGGCAAGGGCCACGAAAGTGGTGTTCCATTCCTTAAGCAGTTTGTCATTCATCTGAAATTCATTAACTGCTAGGAATAGGTCCTGCTTGATGATTTCCCAAAAAACTTGGAAGAAAGCGGCAGGAAAGCCATCCGGACCCGGGGCTTTGTCTCTCTTCATAGCAAAGACAGCTTTATGAATTTCCTCCATAGAAAAAGGCTTGGTTAGATTGTTGTTCATCTCAGGAGAAACCAGATGTGGAATGTGCTGGAGCATTTCATTCATAGATTGTTCCGAAGGAGCCAGATCAACATGGAGAAGATTTGAGTAGAAGGATATAAGCTCATTGGAAATATCAGATTCAGCTGTTAGTAAGATCCCTGCTGACGACACCAACTCACGAATCTTATCTCTAGCTTTATGTTTACAAGCAGTGATGTGGAAGAATTTGGTATTACGATCACCTTGCTCAAGCCAGAGGGCCCGAGAACGCTGCCTCCAATAGGATTCTTCTTCTTTAAGAGTGTTGTGATAATCACTGAGGAGAGAGATTTCTTGTTGGTGAAGATGATCCAACCTTCCAACAGCCTCAATTTGTTCGGAAATTTTAACCAAGCTCTGAGAAAGCTCCTTCTTGCGAACCTTGATGTTACCGAAGACCTTCGACTTCCATATTTTGAGCTGTTTTTTGATTTCTTTAAGTTTGCTGGAAAATCTGAACATATTAGTTCCCTCAATCTCGATATTCCACCAGCTTGCTACCAGGGGAGTCAGATGGTTATTTTCAAGCCAAGCCAGCTCAAATCTGAAGGGAGGATTCTTGGCATTTACCTTGTGATTGGCGCTTAACAGAAGAGGGCTGTGATCTGAGCCAGCCCTTGAGAGGGAGCTGAGATAAAAGTCCGGAAAGAGAGAAATCCAATCCAGAGAGCCAAGAGCTCTATCTAATCTGCATTGGATGTGGTTCCTGCCCAATCTGCGGTTTGACCATGTGTAAGATGAGCCGTGGAGATCCATGTCCAGAAGTGAATTCTCCCTTATGAAGTCAGCCAAAGCTTCCATGCTAGATGGCATAGCAGGCATACCCCCCTGTTTATCCGATGGATAAAGAGGGCAATTAAAATCACCCATTATTAGAATGGGAATTTTACCACAAGTGATGATGAAGTTAGTGATATCTCTCCAAAGTTTTCCTCGATGAGTCTCCAAGTTTGGGGCATACACATTGATAGCAATCCAAGAGGAGTCAGCACCAATCTCTTGGAAGAGGATACATATAAAGTTGGGGTGCTTGAACAGGCAATCCCCTTTAAGACTTCTGGGATCCCACAAGGTACAAAGCCCCCCAGAGTTTCCAGTTGAAGGTTGAGATTCAAAGGCAGCCGCTGGCCAGATTTTATGGAGCCGAACCTCCGTTTTTAGTTTGGTTTCCTGCAACATGATGATATCAGGTGAGTTCTGGAACTTGATGTCTTTGATGATTCTTTGTTTTTGAAGAGAGTTGAGCCCTCTTATATTCCAAGAAATGATCTTCATTTCTTTTGTTTGGGTTTACTCCCCACCACCATGGGGATAGTGCTTTGGGTTCCTTGCGCCACATTTGTAGCTGCTTCTAGTTGAAGCTTAACACTGCTTGGAGTTCTGCCTCTAACCTTTTCCAAGCCAATATCGGGTTTCTTGTTGCTGCTTCTAGTGAAACGGTGATTGAAACAATCATCGGTGGAGAGATCCGAGGGAGAGGGGACAGGGCCTGAAACAGGCGGGCAGGGGGGAGGCAGGGTGGGGGGATCGAGGGAAGAGGGGATCGAAGGAAGGGGGGAGGGGAAAAGGAGCAGGCAGCGGCGAAGGGGGAGGGGAGGAGGCAGCCAAAAGAAGGTCCTCACCAAGAGACGAAGAGCCGGGAAGAGCCGAAGGAGCCGGGGGGGAGAGGGGATGGAGGGCTAAGGAGGAGGGAAGGATCTCAGAAGCAGGATCAGAAGAAGGGTTGATTTCTCCATCCTCAAGGAGAGCGAAGGAATTAGACGTGGGGATGATCGGGATCTCAATGGAGGACGATTTAGGAACGGATTTTTTCTTGTATTTTGGGGAGAGGGTTTGGGACATTGGTTTCGGTTGAGGTTTAGAGGGGCAGCCAGAGGCCCTATGGCCAAGTTTTTTGCAGAAGGAACAAGCTTGAGGAATGTATTCATAGTCAATGGGTTGTTTCCAGTTCCCTAAGTCCGAGATAAGCTCGATGTCCTTTGGCAAGGGGCAACTAATATCAGCATTAACACAGAAACGAGCATGAATGAATCTAGTTTTTGCTTTTGTGGCTTGATCTATAGCTATCAAAGAACCTATTGAAAGAGCAATACCTTCAATAACTGCCGGGTGCCAAAACTCCAGAGGGAGCCCCGGGAGGCGAACCCAGATTGGGGCTTGGGTCATGGATTCCATGTGTGGGTTGAAACCAGGTGACCATTTCCTGAGATAAAAACCCCGCCTGCCAAAAAACCACGGACCACCAAGCAGCGCTCTAGCGAAGTCTTCTTTCAAGCTGAAGGAGAATAAGATGAATCCATTAGGCATAGCCGCTATTTCTAGCGCTCCACATGGTTGCCATTTTAAACGAGCCCATTTTTTTATATCCTCCAGTGGGGGCCTAGGGCCCATCAGCGTACCCACCAAGGACAGGTCACGAGAAGCGCAGTAGCCTCCGTGATATGAGAGGGGATGCGCAGGGAAAAGGACCCTTCCGGACAAAGTGAAGGAGAGCTTTTCCGAGCCGTGAGCCGATGTGGAACCCTCCACGACTTTTGACCAAGTGAAAGGCTACGTTGGAGAGAGGACCCGGCGAAGGGGCCCCGATCCGGACCGAGGGGGTCCGACATTAGAAAGAATGGTATGCTTTATTTTGTGTTTATGTGTTTGTATTGTGTATTGTTTTATTTGGAATGTTTGTTGGGTTTGGGTAGATTGCCTAATTTTGGAGTAGGAGGAGACTATGGGGAGTTTTCTTGTATGGACGCATAAGATTTTACTTTCTTATTTGAGGGAGTTTGGGTTGGGTGCCCCACCTTGTATGAGGAATGCTTGCATTTCTTCTTATTTCTTGTTATGATGGAGGTATAAGAGATTGAGGGAGGCATAAGAGTATATGGGAGGTATAAGGGGTACTTGATGGAGAAATAAGATTTTGTAGGGGATTTAAGATATGCATTGGAGGCTTTAAGGTGGGCACCCATTCCTATTGGGAGGCATAAGTGGCCTCCCATAGGTCTTTCTTTTTGGATTTCTTGTTAAGCCTTGTTATATTGTAATTTTTGTTCTCCTTTCTTGTGTTGTTATTTTTTTTTTTAATGTGGATGGAATGGATGAGAAACTAATTATTAGTATTGTGAAAGCTTGTTGTTGCCATATGTTGAAATTATCTCCCATTGTGACGTGTTTGGGGCTCGGGGCCAATGAAGAGGATGGTTTCTCCTCTTCATTGGATGTCTTGGTTGGGTGGAGAGCGTTTCCTCTCCCCCCATTTTGTTGTGAATCAAACAAATCTTGGAGGAGCTATCTTGTGGAGTTGTGGAGCTTGGAAGTTTTTTGGAGTCCTTGAAGAAATCCCTTCTTGAGAGAAGCCTTTTTGTTCCCACTCAAAGTGGAAGATTGTAAATTTGTTCATGTTTTAAATGGAAATGTTGAAATGCAAGTTGTATTAATATTTGTAGTAGTTCATTGTAGGATTGTAAAGAAATAAATTTCCTTCTCATTAGAATGTAATAGGGAAAGAGAAAGAATCAAAATGAAAATCTTATGTAAGAGTTTAGTTGAAATTGTATGTGAAAAAAAGGAAAGTTACTTTCATTGTGGCATTGTATTATTGTATAAGAAAAAGAAGAAAGATTTGTATTGTGGAGATTGTTTGAGAAATAGAAAAGAAAGTAATTCTTTTATTTGAAATCTTGGTTGCATTGTGGGAAAAGTAATTCTTGGTGTTAAATGATTTGAACCATGTTGAATAGAAAAAAAAAGTTATTGTAGTATTTTTGAATCTATAATTTGTATTGAATGGAAGAGACAATAAATGGAAAGTATTTTCTATTTAGAAATGGTGATAACAATGTTAGAAGTAGATGTAAATTTATTTTAACTCTTGATAGTGACAAAAATTTAGTTGAACAAGATGGAACAGACCTTGTAGTTATAATACTATTTTTGGAATGGAAAGTGGATAAATGAATAAATTTTTAACTAAGAAGAGAACAATAGGAATGAAATCACAAAAATTGAAAGTCTATATGTTCAAAATTAAGCTCAGAATGTATATTAGCACATTTTAGTAAATTTTAATTTTTGTAAAAATCTCAGATTAAAGGTTCCATTTTTCGAAACACGACCGCCTCCCTCAGTAGAATGGAGGTCCTGTAACCACCACTCAGGCTAAGGCGGCGGTCTAAAAACACTTTGCTCAGTAGGGTGGTGGTCCGTGGTTTGTCACCCAAGCAAGTCGGCGGTCCCGGGACCACCGGTCTTCTCTGAGTGGCGCTTACATCATATATGACAAAACTCCGTGGGTCTCTGCGCTATGTGTAAATTTTAATGGTTCAATGTAATTTATAAAATGTAAAATTCATCTAATAGCTACCAGCAAGAAAAAAAAAAAGTAAAACCCTTAGATTGGATAATAAAAACATACAAATGGTGGATCTAAAACATTTCTTCTCATTTGAAAACCCAGTACAAATGGTTTAGAATAAAACAGGATTGGGGAAGAGATCCCTCCCAATCCTTGAATGAAAATGGAAACAACATTAAACCTTCAATCTAAACCTTATAAGTTTGGTCCTTGTAGAGTCCTCCATGATTTCTCCCCTCTTGCTCCCATGGCCTTCCTCTTCTCCAACCTGCAATTTAAAAAAAAACAAATAGACCAAATGAGGGAAATGAACAAAGGAAAGGCTTTAATAAAAGCTCATAAGGAAATTTAGGGCTTGATGGGAACCCTAGGATCTAGTGGCCAAGGTTGATTTGATCTAAGGGTGGAGGTTTCACCCTACTTTTGTTAGGTGAGAATGATTTTTATAAATGTTGTTTTAAAAACCTTATAGTATGTGTAAATGGGGAATGGGGCCATTTAATTGCCATAGAGTGCTAAGCCATGGTTAGTCCTTAGCAAGCTTTAGGTAGTATTTGAAAGGCCTCTAAGTTAATAAGATAATGAATTTAATTATTTAAATAAGGGGTTAACCATATTAGGAGGGAACATTAATTAAGTGAAGAAAACATTTAATTAAGTAAATTAATCTAGGGTACCTTCCTAATGCATAATTGATTAATGGACTCTAGAGATAAAATTGAGAATATAGTAACCTTCTAATAGACCTATATCCTTAATCTTGTAACAAAAAAAAAATAGTCACAATTTTGGGGTAAGTGTTAGGTGTTAGCGTGTTCTTAGAACATCGTTTTGCATGCGTTACATTTCTTTATCGTAGTCGTGGGTTCAAAGCTTGGACCCTTGGGAATAGCTAGAAAACATAAGACATGAGATTTTAACAGAGTGAAAAATTGTCCTTCTCGAATCTAGAAAATCACACTATATGATATTTGTATAATTTTAGAAAACATAGAAAAATCGAAACCAAACCTTAAATGATGAACTAACACTTGCCTTGGTCTCATGGAGGAGGTGCACCTAGACTAGGGACTTTTCACATAGACCTAGGTATACCACCGCGCCGGAGATCAGTTGTAATGGCCATTCTTCAACAGATTTGATAGACACTTCAGGATGTCAATGTCACTATACACAAAGTGTCCCTAAGAGGACGACCTGCAGGCGGATATAGAGCCATTAGTTGAGGCTAGGACATATCCTCAAAACAATGAGGAGCATGGGGTAGTGAACACTATCTCGTTAGAAAATGGTAACAAAAATTGCATTCTTCCGTAAAACTCAAAGAATCTAGGGTGTTGGAAGTGATCTCATTATTTTTCTTTCAAGAGATTTTAATCAATTCCTATTTTAAATGGAGATCAAAATTTGATCTATGGTTAAGATTGGATCACGGGTAATTAATTGGAGTGAGGTGGAGGGGTTTGGAAAATTAAAATGAGGTTGAAACAAAGGACAACGTGTGAGATATTAAATTAGAATAAAAAATAATCCAAAAATATCAAGAGGAAAAAGTAAGTGATCACATGATGGAATTGATAGTTCAATAGAAGGTGGTTATGTAACTATGGTAGGAGCCGAAACTTCCATCATGTAAAATGGAACCAAAAAGAAACCATCATAGTATGAAAATGATTCACCATGAAGGTAATGGAACCCCACTTTGTCAGATAAAACTACACTAATGGTAGGATAACCGCAAACCGCACTAGTGGTAGAATTAACACAATGGAAGAAACATGAAAAGTACTTGAAATGGATTAAAATGAAGGGAAAGAAGCAAAATATCTCTTCATATCACTAAAAGTAGGGTAAAAAGACTTGAATTTGGACAAAGTAATCAAAATGGGAAAGTGGTGTCTTGTGTGGGTAGTTTAAGCATTTCAAAAGAAAAATATCTCTTCATATCAGTTAAAGCATTGTGCATGCTTGACCTATCCCCTATCAATCTATATTCTGAATAATTTTCATTTTTACTCTGTCTTAGGTAAGTTCATGTGATTATTTTTTTAGGTGTTTATATTGGTCTTCTATGATGATTTTTGGTATGATATGGATATTATCACAACATGATAAATACTTATCTAAATAAAATGAAACTTGATTATTTTGAAATTTTTTTGCAAGTGGAGCAGATGCTCTAATTTTGAGACTATTCTCTCATTAGGATCAATGGAAAAGTTCAAAATATAATGAAGAGTGAAGAATACTATAAAATCACTCAATCAACCAAATTAAAAAAATCCACATCATTATCTAAGAGATATAGCAAACTAAATATTGTTTTAAAAGGAAACTTTTCTCTAAGTTTTATGAAATCTAGTTAGTTGAGTCAATAATAATAAAAAAAAAATTCTCAGATGTTACGCTACAAATGGAGTTTGTTGGCTAAAAATTATTTTATAAATAAAACATAAATCATGACATGATATCCTATGATCAATATCTCATATGATTTTTTTCCATGGAAAAAAAAGTGCAAAAATTTTCAAGGATTTTAATCAATTAAATCAATGGGAGTGAGTGAATATTACTTGAGCAAGGTATGCAATCTAATGTGGTTTCATGGAGAAAGGAACAACAATGAAATATTAATGGATTTTCTTCATGAAATTTATCTAATTTTGAGTTATGGGTTTTGGGAGAAAACATAACACCGAAATAATTACTTAGGTGGAGGAGAACATTGTGTGTTTCCCCAATAAATAAGAAAATACAAAATATTTGTCACTACCACTTCCAAAGGTAACTTGATTAATGTATTTCCCCTAAAATGATGTTTTCATGTGTTATTTATCTAGATATGCTTCAAAAACATGAAATTATATATTAGTGAGGTCAATATTTTGTAAAGTATTTACAATTAAATAAGGTGTCACATTATCCCATCTAGAAATAACAAACTATGTCCTGGAGAATTTCATCTTTAAATTAGGTCCAAGGGACCTTTAGTTTATGTTTCCAACAAATGTAATGTACTATATTCACCTTCACCTCTCACTATCTAATTTGTTTGATTTTGATCATGATTTAATAATTACTTAAATTTTACTATTTTGGATTCCTTAGGATTCTCTATCCTATTTTATATTGTCTATTCATATAAGTAGTTCTTGGGTATTAAAGAACAAAGTTATTAACTATAATTTCAATCCTCTGACACAAGAATTTTTATTTTCCAGTGAAAATTCCCTTGAATGTATTATCCTAAATTCAAGATGAATCTATAATTTATATCACATGCATTTTAATATGTAAACAACTCTCAATCACTTAAATATTATCTATGATTCTTGTTTCGCCTTATAGATGTAACAATATGCTTGTCTTATAGAAGGTCTATATACTACAAAAAATTGATAGTATTTTAGTTAAACTTCAAGAATTATTTTAATTTTTCCACCACTCCTTATCCTACCAATTAGTCCAAATCCTTTAAGTTATGATCCGCCAGTTTCTACACAACATAATTTAAATTGGTCATTATTATTATAGTAATTGGATAAGAGGATTAAATTTTTTTTTTTTTTGAGATAATAACATTTTATTCTTATAATTTATCAAAACAGATAAAAATTTCAATTACATTATGTAGAAACACGATCATGTATTCTCCCATTAGATATTTGTTGGTATCTACTAAAGAAAAGTTCCTCCTTGAATCTTCTCGGTACTATGTTTGGGCATTGTAAATTGGTCTTGCTTTAGACATAATTAGTTGTATATTTTAATTAACTTTGTCTCTTGACAGTAAATATGGATTATTCAAAACCCTTTTCCATGTTTAGAAATATCACCAGGTTTTACAAAACAAACCTATGTGGATTATGCATGTTCAAATTTCTATGATGACTACTTAGGTCTAGGTGGATACACACTTTACTACATATGGAATTTCAGTTAGATATTGCTTTAGTGGAATTAATATTCTTTTAAACCTCTTTTATTCTGAAGATTACCCTATGTAAAATATTTTTTCAAGTTTTATATTTGAAAACCATATAACGACTCAAATAGGTATAGTTTTGTTTAAAACCAAAAATAAGGGTTTTAGGAACCCGATGAGAAAACTCGACTTATTTTGATTTTGTGACAATTATAAGGCCTAAATCTAATGGAATGAGTTCTATACAAATTCTATGAAACTTATTTCTTTAATATTTCAGGATTGAGAGTACTTAATTATGTTTACACAATAAATTTTTCTAAAAATACAAGGAAATTTAAAAGAATAGAGGTACACTTCAAACTAATTCAAAGATATTATGAACTCTCATTACAATTTCATCCTCTTAACTCTTAATATACATCATCACACATCAAATGAAATCTAGAAATGAGGATTTATATAATAATGATCATATATTACTTCTTACATAATCTGAATGAAAATATAACTAAAAACATACTCGACAACAACAATATACATGAATGGTTTTGAATTTTTAACATCCTAAATTTTTATCCTTTACCTTATATAACTTTATAATGGATTAGATTGGTATCTTAGATATTATATAAGGATAATTTGAACCTAATAAGACTCAATCAAGCTCATTGTCTTGGAAAAACTCTCAAATGTTGCCTAAAATAATTAAACAAGTTTATCTTTACCTCTTCCTACATTGGAGACAAGTATAGAATACTATTGATGTGATTTTATATTGACGTGGAGGTTAAAATACATTTACAAGAGAATAATAGTTCCTGATGACCATTTCAACAAGTTAGCAAAGATAAACCCTTTGGGCCTAGAGCAAAAAATCTAGAATTCCATTCTAGGACAGTAATTGGTTGAGTTAGAATGAGGATAATTTCATCAAGTGCAAATTTGGTGTTGTTTCTTTGAGAGCAAGTTGAAGAAGAAGGGAAAAATTGGATTCTTGATTTTGGATGCTGTCTTCATAGCACATTGATGTTATTTACAGGTTTTTAATGTGTTTTCATATCTTATATTAACTTAATACATTCTCATAGTTCTATATCTTCATATGTATTTAGTTGGAGGTGACAAGGAATAAGAGTGGGGGAATGAATAAGTCCACAATAAAACCTTTCACACTTGTGCTTCAAACCTTAGCCACACATGCTCATGTACAACACATCAAAGTAGATATTTTTCATAAAAAAATTAACACCTTGAAAGGATGATAATATATACTCAAACAAACCTATATTGATGCTCAAAATAAGATCGACATGCTTAAATTTTATATTCAAAATAGAATACAAATTATATAATGTCTTAAATAATTATCAACAAGATACAACCATTAGTTCTTGATACAACCAACTATGTCTCATGAATAAATATGAAGATATGGAACTATTAGAATGTCTTCAAACAAATATCAGATCAGAAATCACCCTAGAAACCTTAACATAACATCCACATGTTATGAATATAGTTTCCAAATATTCCCTCCTTATTTAACTCTCTCTCAAAGAAATAACACCAACTTTGCACTTTCTCAAATTCTTCTCATGAAAACTCAACTAATTGGTGTGCTAGAAGGTAATTCTAGAGGTTTTGGTATAGTCCCAAATATTTTTTATTTTCAGCAAAATTGTTCTTTAAAATAAGATAAAATGGGGTTTCAAAAGTTAGAAATAATATGCCCATAAATTCACTTTTATAGCTTCTCCAAGACCCAAATTTAAACTCAAAATTTAATATCCTGTAGAGTGACCAACACATCATATAAAAATTACAAATTTAAAATAGGAATATTCATAAGTGACTCAATTACGTCAGCCTAGCTCAAACCATCATTACATGTCCTAAACATGGCTCCAAACCCCATCGGCACAATCTTAAAATCTCTCTAACATTAGTACCAAAATTTTCCATGATCTAAATCTCTTCACACATGTTTAAATTAACATTTAAAAATTAAACATGTTAGCAATTAATATAAACCAATCAAATTATTATTTTTATTTGGCCCAATTCCCTTTTCAATTCTCAAAATAGTTGTTTCATGCACCCTTTAGCACCATCGAAACTTCATAAGGCCACCAAATAACTTCTAATGAACAAAATAATTCCATGTAATCATTTCATGCAAATGAAAAAACCTATGGAAAACTTCTAAGTTTTAAGTCATGAAACATCCTTAACTTCAAACCACACCAACATTTTCCTTCACTAGATCAACATGCGATAAACATTATTTCAAAAGGTTGGCTCATACAATAATTTATAGATACATTCAAGACCTATAAATGGATTCATTGTATGCCATATTAATCCTCCTTAACTTTACAAGTGATATGATGCATCACCCAATCCATCTCATGCTTCAAATAACATCAAACTATCACTGTAACGTATCTTGTCTTAAACTACCAAAACCTTCCTACTCAAATAATTCCTTAGAAATCATACCAAATTACCACATCATAAGTTAATACATATATTAATGGAAATATACCTGAATCCTCTTTCATAATCAACTTTAATCATCTCAATAATCCACTTGTAACTTAAGTTATGCTCATTTTACTATAACTTCCTATTTACCACCAAGAAACTTCCCTTTGACCAGTCAACATGTTTGTGCCTCAAAACCATGTACCTAAATTAAATTGATCTTAAAATTCATGGAAATCAAGATAAAATCCCATAACGCATGCACCATCAATATGTCATGCTACTCATTTTGACTATCTTGTCCTAAAACCTTCTTCTCCATAAACTACTATTTTTAGGTGGGGCCCACTCATCACCATGAACTCAACCATAAATTTATGGAAATATTGAGGATTCATATACAACATATAATCATAAATTTTTATGAACCAATCAAAATGGGTCACAATACTTCATTTCTTGTTAGATGCTCCTAGCTAGGGTTTTATAACACTTTACATTCTTAACATTCATTCATAAAAACGAGAGATAAAATGACCTAATTTTTTTTGTGAAACCTTATAGACTCGCCTTAGAGCATCCCCGAAAGGAAAAATTTCCCATGCAAATCACATTGTTCACAACGAGCATCTTAAGTTGCACTTCGAGCTGGAAATAGACTTGAATTTCACCCTTTCTTACATAATAAGTCATATCTTGTAAAATTCACATAATGGGAGCCTAAATGTTTTTGAGAGAACTATTACTCATTCCTATAACATATCTAATCATCAAAATATCAATTACATGTCTCAAAATATCTTGTCACTAAGACTTTCCTATGCTTGCATGCTACATCCTTACTATAGAAACTAGGGTCACCTAAAATAATGAAATAAATAAATAATAAACCTATAAAAATGACCCAAATATACCTCATATGCCATGATACAATTTATTTCATTATTCTATGAGCTCATATGGCTCTAAATCACTCTATCACACCTCTAAGTTCTTATACTTGTTCCTAATGAGCACATGTAACAAAGTGATCCACTTGTACCTACACTATGAAACTACTATGAGTTTTCAATCACCCTCAAAACATATTATAAATCATGTCAACATGCTTCCCAAGCATCCAAGAATCTCACACTTTTAAGCTAAACCTCATAGGCACTGTGTGGGCTTACTGAACAAGCACACCTCACTGAATGCCATCAGAAGAATCGATATACATCTGAAACATAATTTTAGCACTATGAAAATTATAATATGACCTCAATGCAACATTCACTTTTTCATTAATGTGGTATTTATTCAATAACAACACCTATTATGACACCATGACAACAAAGTCCCTCTTTTCATTGATGGAAAACACCATGAACTCCCCATTTTTACATTAATGAAAAAGACATACGTGTAGCTCACATTCTTCACCTACCTCAAATTCATAACATCATGATTTGGGTTATCCAATTTTTCACACATGGACCCTAGGATCGAAAACCCCTTTATGAAACATTTTTGGACCTTACGAGACAAATTTTTTGTTTAAGGCACATCAAGTGGCATTACAAGAAATTTTGGGATCATTTAGGAGTGTTCTCCTATTTTGGGTCTTAGAGGTTAATGAGTTTTATCATAGTGCTGAGGTTGGATTTTGTGGGCCCAATTTCTTACAAGGAGTGACTGAAATTTATTAAAATTGAGAAATCATGTTATAAAGGTCCTATTGTGCTTCTATTATCTCCTCGCCTTCAATAAAGCATGATGAATCTCACAAATCAAAGCAAGATCATATTATGTGAGTTATAGAGGTGGTTTCGAGCTCAAAACAACTCACCGATCAACTCCACATGCTACTGGTGATTTTTTGAGCATTTCACGAAGAAAACAACACACAAGTGTAAATGAGTTAGGAGAACTAGGTGAGTCAACCTACTCAACCGAGTTTTTCTAAGATGAAAGCAATGAGTAAGGATGGCAAAGTGTAACTAATTTCAATATCACTTAGTTAAGTGAGAAAAAGGAGTGATCTTGGAGCTCACTCGGTTGAGTCAACTTCACTATCATTGGCTAGATGAGGAAAATTTGATTGACTTAACTAAGGGGAGTTACTTGTGCCTTATGCATGAGTGAAAAAGATATTGTTTGAGCTTTATATGATAACCTGATTCGAGTTAAGAGATAAGCTTGATGATTTGAGCTAGAGGAGGATTGTCATGATGAGTGAGATCGTGAGGAGTCAGCCATAAATGAGGAAATATAGAAACAAATTAGAAGAATCACCGACATATAGATCATGAATGTAATGAGCCATGAGCTTAAAGGTAGTGCTCAAGCTAATGACGAGCTCATGTGTTCGAGGAGGGAGCTCATGTATTCATCATGAAATTGATATTTCTCCTAACACTATAGCTTGTTGATTGATCCCATAAGCGGAATTGTAATTTAAAGAAAAAGGAAAAATTTCGGGAAGCTCATTCGAGCTCGGCCAATAAATGAAGTTTTGATTCAAGTCACACAGGAGTTTAGTTACAAACAACATCGGGAGTTCAATACATGAGTTCAAGCTCCATGCGATTTGCTAAGAGTGTATAATTAAGAGTAGTGAGCTCACTAGGAGCTCAAGATCCATGTCATGGTTGTCTCAAAGGTGGAGTGAAGATACGCGTACATGGAATAGCTTGGAGGTTCGAGCTAATGGTATAACTCGTGTAACACTAAATGGGTCACTCGATGAAAGACCATGATGGAGGAATATTTGGCCGACTTGATAGAAACAATGACATGGGCTTGCAAAAATACATGAGTTGATCATTGGGAGTGGCTTGTGGTAAGGTTGAGAGATGAGCTTGATACAACATGGTAAGAAATATTTGCATTGCCAATTTGATTGGAAGATCTTGTGGAATATTTCAAGCATCATGAACATGAAATGGCTTAGGTCAAGTCGATTGTCTTAACATAGGAGCAAGACGAGCTTGTTCAACTCGACAAAGTGAGCTCATGTTTTGTAATTTTGAGCTCGCAGTATTTTAGGCATACAATGGTTCTAATTTTACGTGATGGAGATGTAAAAGTTGACTACCTCGGATGGTATGACAACAAACCCAGGATGATCTCGGTTAAAATTTGGCTTGATCTCGGGTGTAAGGAGTTTAAACCGGTATGAGTACATCATTTCCGAGTCATGTTAGGAAATATTCGGGGGGGCTTAAAACTTATAAGAACCAATTTCTAGAAGCATTCATTTTGTCAAATTGATGTCAGGGCCCGTATAATTTTCTGCATGAGCATTTCATGGGGATCATGGAATGTGGAGCTGCATGGGGTTTCGGTGATGAAAAACTGAAGTAAAGGTTCCACATAAGGGGGTTTCATGACTCAAATTTATAGAACATGGGATATTTAGGAAAGCATGCTCAAGTGGGAATAATAATGGTGGAGATCCAAGGGAGAAATTCCACCAAGGATATGATTCATTAGGATTTTGATTCTAAGACTAAGTTATCAGGTGATTCGCCAGGTGAGTCAGAGCACATTGAAGTGAGTTGTGAGGGAGCCTATTATGATCGGTGGTAGAACATGAGATATTAGTGAAATCATGGTAAGCAACATGATGCTTGACTAATTTGGTCACTAAGTTGATAGGGTGAAAGTTAGCTTCCAAGTTGGATGTGATAAAAATTTGGCCTATGGAGAATTCATCACCATTATTGAGAAGATGGGAATGAGAGGTTGGTTTTGGAGGAATCTCACTTGGGATTAGAAAGGGTACGGTGAATTAAAATAAGGGTGTATCTCATTTGTCGAGTAATCTCGACATAGGTTATAGAATTAATGACTTCTTCATAAGGAATGAGGTATTTAATGCTTCTCACGTGCTTGCGAGAAAGAAATGGTAAAATATTGACTCATTTGGAGTGATGAGATCATAAGAGATCTAAGATAGTAGAGACATGTTTTTAGGATGCGAGGAACTCAAATCATTGAGTAATGGATAGTTCTTCGATGAGCATGGTACGGGGTGGTCTACTAAGGGCCGAGCTCATGGAGACGAAGGCAAAGAGCTCACAACAAGTTGAGCATTCGACATGGAGCTTTGTGTGAAGAAATGATATGTTCGTAATGGCTTGGTGGAACTATAGAAGAAATCAAGTGGATACGACTGGGATACTCAGTTGGTTTCAGAGAAAGGAATATTTACGAGTTCCTAGCTAAGCTCGGCATGGACATTGAGAGTGAGTCAGGTTGTTGAAGCTCGATGGAGTCATCGAACATAGGAAGCAACTCAGGGAAAATGATGTGAGTTAAGAGTGGCCTGTCATGCATGAAAGTTAAAAATGCTAATCGAGTGAATGGTCAAATGAATAAAAAAATGCATATGAACTTGGCCACATGTGGGAGAAAGTCTATCAACACACAAGAGTAGCAATCCAAAAAAAAAAATGGGCTCATGAAAAGAGAGTTGTCGAGATATCATAGACTATGCACTCACTCAATGCATTGAGAAAAGATTAAGGGTGCATCGAGATAAGAGTAAGGGTCTCAGGATTAAGAATATAACAAAGTTGATGAGCTCGATCGTCAAGGTGGTAGTTGGCTCCGAGGAACCGAGCTACACATGTATTGTAAATTTTGAGATATTAGATGATCCAAGAACCTGGCATTGAACTTAGTGAGTAAGACGATGAGGAGGCCAATACAAGGATACCGTTGGGGAATGTGAGAATCTTAATAAGCTAGGTTTGAGGGGGTGGAAGGAGTTGAGGAGATAAACTTACTGACCAAATTAGTCAATTGGAAGGTGATCCAACCATGTATCTGGTCCATCTTGTAAACCAGAGGTCCCTCTGAAGCATAAACCGACCCTAAGGGGATCCCATCAAACATTTAATAATATTTTACTAAAATGTTTTATTAAAAATATTATTTTTACTTAAATAATGGATAGGTTCAATATTTTAATTATTCATACATGATGGAATGTTCCTAAGTGGTGTCATTAGTGACACAATTAATGTAGGCCATCATGTGCCTTTATTCATGCCCTAAAATTTAGGCTTTCTCCATACTTTCTCTTCAAATAATTTTTCTATAAATGAAAAGAGAAATATCATTCCAAAGAGTTTATGGTTTGTTAATTGAACAAGTGCACATTTTTCAAGAATCCTCTCTCTTTCTACTAGTTTTGTGGATTGGGGAACTTTCAAGCCTCTCTTCCAATATTGTAATGGAAAATGTTTCCTCTTCTTGAATGTATTGATGCATTGTGCACGTGATTGAAGTAATAAAAGTGTGTGTTTTGTGACTATTATTGGTCCTTTCATCATTCTATCTACTTCGTTGTGCCTTTCTCATGCTTGCAGGTACATTGTGTAAATTCAAGTTTCCATTGCAGTTTTTTGGAGGTTCTATGCTTATCTAGTAGTGGAGTTTTGTATGTGGTTGGGTTGTGATGCTTTCTCATCCTTCTCAGCTTCATCCTTATTCACTTGAATACCAATTTATTTTTGTTTGATTGAGATTAACAAAGGGAATACTTGCTTCATAGTCTAGTGGTGTCTTGTTTACCCTCTCTAAGTTATAGTAGGTGAAATTAGATTGTGGTGTATTTTCTCACCCTCTTCAAATCAACCCTTCTTTGTTTGAAGATCATAAATTTTTCTAGCAACACCCTTTTCTTGGTGCATCACCATCCTTAGTGTAGGTTTTATTTCTTGCAAAATATCTTTCCCTAATCCCATGATAGGTTAGTATAGGTCTAGTTAGTTGTTTTATTGCACTAGGAGTAGTATAACACTTAGTTTAGGAAAAGGAATTTAGCCTTCTCTAGAGGTTCACCTTGAGCCCAAGTACCATATCTTGAGAGGTGATCCCATGTTACCCAATCACATAAAACTTCTTGTTCACATTTTTTCCATTCGGGGGCTATAGTGATTTCACAATAATAGTTTAGTTAGAAACATCAACCAAAGGTCTTGTCATAAGCTCAAGACATTGATCTTTCTAAAAGATTTTTTTATTCTTTAAAAGAATACAACCACCATTCTCCCCTAGGGAAAAGATACATCATCTCAATGTATCAAGAAATCATTAATAAAACATCATGTTACCATTCCATAAGCTAAGACATCATCATTCACCTCCTAGGCATGAAAAATAAGAAATTTTATCCTTAACACCTACTTTTTCCTTAATTTGAGAATTGTAGTAGACCATAACATGATCCATACATAATGATTACATTCCATATATTCCATAAATAATAATAAAATACTGTCATTCCTTCATTCTTAAGTGGTCTCATCTTGAGAAGACACAATCTTGCATAGACACATGTTTATCTTGACTTCATCTTTCCTTAAGAACGAAGATCCCCAAATGCAGACCCTTCAAGTAATTTTTGAATTTTTTTGACAAGTTATAAAACACTATATATACCTTAATATAACATCTCACACCTCCCCGTAACCTAGAATAACCACATCAAGTAGACATGCACACCACTCAACAACTTACCGTAGTGACTTGTCAAGGAATTAGCTTGTCTTCTTTGGGGTTTCCTTGAACCATCTTAACAATACATCATAGTCATATTTGGATGTTCTAATGCAAATATGGCTTTAAGATAACTTGAATTTTGAGAGAAACATCAAAAATCATACCTTTTATGCCTATAAGACCTCCAAGAACACCTTTTAGAGGTACACATACGTACTCCCCTAACTAAACTAGGACACATAAAACCTCTTACAACTGTAGAAAAAACATTTCATAACACACAGAGTAATGAAAGACTTTCGAGGTCATTTTAAATACTAATTTCTCTCTTTCACTTGAAGCATTTATTTCATATCTTCGAGTTATATAAAGCACACAAATAGGGGATAACATTTTGATATTAGTGCGCAATGACATTTTATATCATTTGATCATGCATTTAGTAGCATAAATTAACATATAGATCACCTCTATCTCACAATGATCCCTTTTTTCTTGTGTCAAATTCCAACAAACACCTACAAGCCTCACTTCTAGTGAATAAGCATATTCTTCTTCTAAGATTACACTCTTATATCCCTACATCATTTTGAGGAGAATTTATCACATTATCCTAATGTTCTTAGACCTCAAGAGTAAATGCAAGTAATGTGTCACATAACATACTATGCTAACACAACTCTTAAGAGTATCAAGCCTTGTCTTATCTCGTAGACACCTAAAACTCAGTGTCTGTTCCCTTACATTCCTATAGCTTGTCTTGTTTTCATAAAATGCCCTATACATCTTAACCATTGTCTAGACTAGGTTTACTCACCATATCATGAAAAAAAATACAAATACTATAGAAAAGTAGCATAATTTCCAACTCAAATATATCATTTAAGGAACATCATCAAGGTTCAGCCAATTATTCACCATAAAGACATTTTATAACTATAACAAGTATACTTCTTAAAGTAACTTGACAATTCAAAAGAACTCGGATATACCATATACATTAGAAAACACTTCGTACTTTGATGAAGCTGAGGTTTATTTGTCTCTATACCTCTAAGTATCCTTTTAGTTTGAGTTCACTTATCATATACTATCAAGTCTTGATATTATTTCACGATCATAAATCTAAATTACATAATGCATAAAATAATAATGGAAGACCTTCATACTAATATTTACAACACGAGACTAAGATTGTGATCTTTAAAAACAACTTCATGACTTGATTTAGGAATATAGCATATCTTTTTGTTATATTTTTAAGTTGGTAGTACCATCTTGTAGTTATTTGCACCTTTTTGCTTTTAGTACTGAAATCAACTCCATATATCCTTGATCTTGTACCTTTTAGAGTTCTGAAGCTTAAAAAAATTGATGATACAAACATCCAACACCACTTTATCTTAGAGACTCTAACCCTGAAGTGAAACTCCGAAAAGTATTTAAGAATCCATTATTTCATAATAAAGTTCTTTTTTTGACTTGTATTCTGATGTGTTAAAGGTTTAAACATAATCACATATGATATAAACTCCAAAAGACATGATTACACCTGTAAGAACATTTCCAACCTTATATCATACTCATTTGTTACCTCGAAGACCTGGTTCTAGACAAAACATGAGGTTCCTCTTTGAAGCATCAATCAAATACAAAGAATCATTTATTCTAATCTCTAAAAAAATCCACATTATTTACAATATCATACATAGCTTAAAGGTTCTTAGAAATTTTAAGGATCATACATCACCTTCCTCTCATCTGATACATAGTCAACTATCCCTTTAACAACTGAAAGACACATTTATCATTCAATGCATGTAACTCTGTGATAACCTCAAGATTTATTTTAACACACTTTTGATCATATAGTTATAATTTCAAACCTTGATGACTCAACACATAAGGATCTTCCTCATTTTGAAACATACACAACTAAAAATTGGATCTTTTGACATCCCACACTCAAATTTCACTACATTCAGAAATTTTTATGATTTTACAACCTTATTAAGATCAAATAACACTTTAATCCTCTATATCATCATGATAAGATAATATGTACACAATTCCAGCTCCAAATACTACCATTTGGTCATCCAAAACCTAGTTTCCATCAACATTGTTCAAAGATACTTTGAGAACCAAGTTAAGGGCGTAGAAAAAACTCTAGTTGCTCATATTTTTCTCTAATCACCACAAAAACCCCATCAACACATATTTCAAATAATTTCCCAAAACTTGAGCACACATATATCTGATACATAACCTTATATGGTATTTTTATACCTCAAACCCTTTTGACAAACTCTAGAGCACTCAATTGTTTTGAGCATATATTGATATAGTTTGATGAGGCTAAAATATGCCTCATCAATATGCAATGAATACTCTCATTTTACTACCCTTTTAATCAATTTCTTATTCATTTCATAACTTTTGTTTGATCTAAACATTAGTTTAGGATGTAATTGTCCATATTTTATCTTATTTAGTTCAAATGTATAAAAACTCTATAATTCCTAATAAATTGTGTGGAAATTCATTTTTGGAATAAACAAGATCATATTTGATTAGGATAAGTGAATTGTTAAGTAGTCATCATATTTTTAAGGAAGTTGGCTAAAATGTGGCTTAGCTTCTAACTCAAGCACTAAGCTCCGAAACTCTAGCAGCTTAGTTCTAGAAGGTTTCCCTTTGGTTCCAAAACTTCTCCAAAGTTACTAACCAATGGGGATCTTCTTACTCCATTAAAATTTGGTTATGCATCAAAGAATGGCCCTTCTAATAAAAATAGACCAACAAATTTCTGGCTCTTCACACTCCAAATATATATATATGTAAGATGAATAATCTGTATATCCATCTAGTTTTCTAAATTTTATATCTACTTTGGGCACTATTCGGTTTAAATAGAATCAGTATGTGGAAGGATAGCTATGGAAAACTCATGATTGAAATGGAATCTTTAGATGGAAAAATATATAGAGAGAATTGAAGATAGATGTGGGGAATCCTCTAGTTAGTTTTGTACGATTGAATAATTCAATAATAACAATAGCCATTTAATTTTGAAAGTAACATATTATGTTAAATCCTGATTCAAGGTGGAGCAAGGGCCCACTCCTCCAAGAAAAAGCATCTTTTATTTCATTGGTATTTACATTTTCACGTGATTTGTATAATTTTGTTATTTGGCAATTCTCTGACACTTTTCATTCAACAATTATATTTTGTTATGTGGAGTTATCTATTGTCCCTGTAGGTGTTATAGTTTACATTCTTATCTCTTTGAAAAACATTTTAAAAAACATTTACAAGTTGTGTTCAATTCTGTAAAGTTTGTTTATTTCAAGCAGTGTGTTTAATTCTGCAAAGTTTGTTTATTTCAAGCAATGTGTTTAATTCAGCAAAGTTTGTTTATTTCAGAAATGTCTATTTATTTAAGTAAGTTTCTTATAGTTTAACCTCAATAAGGCTTTGGAAAATAAGATCTTAAGATACTACTAAACACCCTGAAAGAAAAATAAAAATAATAGTAACTAAAATCAATTACTAGTTCACCTAAGACTTCCACTTGTTGCATATAGCTTCAGACACACACCTGGTTTAATATGACATCAACCATAAGTTGATCAAATGAACGGAATAATGACGCCCATCATAGTTCATCTTGGAAGCAATGTATTGATTAACATGTCACTTGAACACTTTATTAAAAAAACTTAGAGTATGATAAACACATTAAAACCATCCAAGACTTATGAAACAATATCCAAATACATATACTAGCTAAGACTTATTCTCAGGCTTCTTGAAATGACAATACTATATTTATTTATGAGGATTGAGTACCTTGATATTATTGATGAACTTTTACCACTACAGTGAAACCTTCATATACAATATGGACTACTAGACACTCTTTAAAAAAATTTACTCCATTTCATGATGTCCTTATGTCATGACAAGAGACTTTTATTTGACACCAAGTACCCCAAAGATCACATGCTCAAGAAAAATTAGTTACACAAATATTTTAATAAAAATGCATTTCACAAGAATGATATGATTGTATGAACCTCTTGTGGGACTTTATTATGATTAATAGACATATTATGCCATCAAAAAATCTCATACCTCAATACATAAAATTACTATACAACACTGATTTATATGGTTTGGAAAACTACAAGACATTAGACATGACACACCCATCATGACTAACAAATAAAAACACCATGAACAATTTTAATGACTTGTAATAACATACCTCAACATTAAGAAGAAGACATAGATTTGAAAAATACATCCCCCTCCACTCCAATGCGTAGTTTTCACCTATACAAAGATGTTATCCAATTTTTCCCCAAAAAATTGATCAAACATGACCTTGCATAGGAGAAATGGAGAGGTTGGTTAAATCATGCGAGCTCACATCTGATTTAGGTTCAAGAAAGCTAAAAATGGAGAAGCAAGGTCAGAAAATGAGTGGCCAAACAATGTCGAAGGAGATCAGAGCTCAAGAGGAAGAAGAATGGAGAAAGGCTCAAAGTTTTCAGTTTTTGCATTTTTGGCACTTTAGAGAAAAACGGGCAAAAATGGGTAGGCAATGTCTAAAATCCCAAAGTCTAAAAGTCTGAAATTTTAGAATTTTGGGATTCGGGGTTCCGTAACTCTCAAAGTGCGAAGTTGGAAAATCAGCCCCAAATGTCTGAAATCCAAGTCCGAAAGTCCAAAATTCAAAGTTTCGGGTTTTAGGTTTTGAGATCTCAAGAAACATGCCAAAATGGATTAGAAATGTGTGAAATCCTGAAGTTTGAAAGTATGAAAATTTGGACTTTCAATATTTTAGGTTTCGGGAATTTTGGGAATCATGCCAAAAAACAAGGAAAAATCCCGAAATCCTGAAAGTCTGAAGTCCAAAATTCGGGAATTTTGGGAATCGTGCCAAAAAAACAAGGAAAAATCCCGAAATCCTGAAATTCTGAAGTCCAAAATTTTGGACTTCAGAGTTTCAGGGTTTTGGACTTTGGAGTTTCGGAACTCTTGAACACAAAAATGAAAAAATCTCAACTCAATGTTTGAAGTCCCGTATTCTAAAACTCCAAATTTTCAAACTTTTGGAACTCTCATTCCGCTATTTTTACAGAATGACAGCTCGACCTTCAGATTGCCATAACTTTTGACTGGGAGCTTAGATTTATAAAAGAAAGGAATTTTTGGAAAAATCTTAGCTTCTGTTATGTAACTATAATTGGATATCTTTAAATTAGTGGGACTAAGTTCTTAAAAATGAAAAATAGAGTTTTCCGTTTTTGAGGTGTCCCGTGTTTCTCACCTACCACCATAATGAAGGTATGGGCTTCCTTCTTTCCCAACAAGGCATGGTACATGGAGGTATGGGTTTTTTCATGGCACCCATCACTGTTTTATAATAATTCAATACATTTTGGGGGTGGTTAAAGCTAGATTTCGGATTTCTTCTATCTCCTTTTGGAATTCTTTCTATATATTGTAAGGAGGGGAATTTTCTAAAGGCTAGACATTTTGGCTTTGCACCCTCCCTTATTTTCTCGTCTCTGTCGGTGATCTTGTGGAGTTTAAACCTCCCATATAAAATTTAAATTCAATCTTGCCTCTTCGCCATTGTAGTGTATTGTATCAAATTTGTGGAGCAATAATACATGTCGGTGCATGTTTTTCAACCCTCTTGTGTTTATTGCATCTATCCGATCTCTCATTGCAATCTTGGTTATCTCGTGTATGGTGGTTACATTAAATTTTTATAGTTTGTGTTTAATGTCAAAGTAGGTATTCAACATTCATTTGGTGAATCACCTTTGTTAGAATAGGTTTAATTTCTTGCATCTTCTTAACCTTGTCTCCTTGGCAAGTTAGAGTAGATTTTAGAGTAGATCCTCTGAAAATTATACGTGTGCACTTGAACAGAGGAATAGGAACTGACCTTCATATGGAGAGCTTTCCCGATTGCAAAGTCCACACTTTTGGAAAAGCTCCATGTTATGGAATCACATTGATAGTTTCAACCCATCGAGTTGCAAACATTTAGGGGTACTGTGATTACGCATCAACTTACACCTCTAAGAATCCTAGTAGAGGCATATTTCACCATGGATGAGCTTGATGAGAGAAGTAATAAGGTATTGAAAAATTGTTATCCCAAATTCAACCCCCATGGTTATTTGGATAACTTACACAAATTCTTCATTCATAAGCTAGTAAAATTGATTCAAGGTAAAAAATCATGTTTTTGGGGTACCCTTGGCTTCTCTCTGACTTCCCTACCCAGGAAAAAACCAAAGAAGTTAGAAAAATTGGAAAAAATATGAAAAATGGGCTCATTCTGGTGTTTTGTGGAAAATCAAACATTTTTGTTCCAGGCATCGGTGGGACAAGCTTAGGGCGTAGGTACGCGTGCGACGCGCAAAGATGAAATGGCCGCAGACAGTAAAAATTAGAAAAAGTGGAAGTTTTCATCCCGGGAAGTCTATGGGACATCTAGAACATAGGTACATGTGGGACGTGAAAAACTAATTTTTTTGCAAGTTAGTGCATTGTGGGTGGCATGGAGAAATGTGTCCGAAATATTCAGGACAAAAGTACGTGTGGGATGTGCAAAGGTGAAAAATCCACAAAAGGAACCATATGTTGTGGTGAATGTGGAAGTCAATGGACCTCATGGCCTCAGGTGAATGGAGGAATGCCAGACACATGGACCCGATTTTTCTGAAATAGCTGCAATGAAGAGAAAAAGTCAATGTTTGACCTCCCAAACTTCAAACGGCCATAACTTTTGATTCCGAGCTCCGATTTTCATAAAATTGGACTTTCTAGAATGAGAATGACATCCTTTAGATTGATTAAAATAAAATATTTAAATTTTGATGAGGTTAGATATGTTAAAATGAAAGAAACATGTTCATCTCTAGTCAATTAATGCTCATTCCCTTCAAGTGACAAAAATGCCCGTAGACCCAAAATAGCTAATCACACTCAGAAGGCCATAACTTTTTTGTTTCTCAATGAAATCACAGGAAATTGGTACCATTGGAATCATGTTTCGAGACAAAAGTATAAAAATCAATAAATTTTGGATTTGATGAAGGATTGATAGATATTTTTCAAAAAACGTGGCCAAGTTCATAATAGTGTTTTATTTGGTAGTTGGATGCATTCAATGGAGCATGGGCTGACATATTTCACTATTGCAAGTCATGGGGTAGTATGGGGAGCCTTTAGCAAGAAACAGAACATCATTTCACTCCATTTAATACCTATTACAAGTGGTTGAAGGACAAATTTTAGGATTTCTATTTTTCCCCCTCTCTCTCTTCTTATTTTTCTATAAATTGGAGTGTTGGGTTCATTGTAAAGGAGATAGTTTTATTATAGCAAATCTCTGTCAAAATTGCTTTGCTAAGCCAATGTGTTATAGGCCATTGTAGTGTACTCCGTGCATGGTGATCCAGACTTTATCTTGTAGTAGATTGAACTGCATATATCATGAAGCAATACAATACAAGTTTGTGGATGTATATTCCCTCGCTATGTTTGTTTGCACTCTTCTTTCCCTTTCAACCTTCATTACAGAATATTGTGTCTATTTTTATGCTCTTGTAGGGATCCATTATCACTGTGTATGTTTGAGATGTTATTGTGAATGCATTTTGCTAGATTGTGAAGAACTCATTATCACCCCTTTTAGTGTGCACTTTGCTTCAGTATCTCACACATTAGAATACTAATCTCACACCCTCATTTTTTGGTGTATCACCGCCATAGTCTAGGATTTCATTTTATTCATTTTCTCTCCTTGGTCCCTTGGAAAAGTTAGATTAGAACAGTTAGTTTTTCCTGTGTTAGAGTAGATTGTGGTAGGTAGTATAAGAGAAAGAACTAACTCTCTCTGGAGGTCATATCAAGTAGTAAGTCCCAAAACTTGGAGATAGTACCCATGTTATCCAATCACACTTTGTGAGCTCAAGTATATGCACTTGTGTAAACATAAGGGTGTTGTGATTTGGTGATAACAACAATATTCTTACACCTTTACTAAGTCGTCCTTTTTTATTCATCTTTTTCACAAAGAGATCCCTCCTTTAGCTCAATCACATCCTTGGAATCCTCTTTAGCACTTTGACTATTCTCACCCTTCTTTTTGTATGTTTGAGCTTGTGGATTAGGTATTTGAGACTCTTTCTTTAATTGAATTTCATTACAAAACCTTTTAATTTTTCCTATCTTTAGGAACCTAAATTGTTCCACTTTCCTTCCTTTACACTCATATGCCCTATGTCCATAACGTTTGGAAGCATATCAATACCCATTGAATTTTCTTACGTACCTTCTTATGTTTGATGGACCATTTTTTCTATACTCTACAATATGTCTTTTCTCATGAAAATGATAACATTAAATTCCATATATTTGACATAATTTTTGCTCCTTCTAAACTGGACATTGCTCTTCCTTATTTTCTTCATAATGCTCTTTTCTTTTGCCATCATCCTTGTTTAGAACCTTAGGAATACAAAAATAGCTCTATGTCCATAAGAACCACATTTGTAACAATTACCGTTAAATAAACCATACATATATGAATTTGGCTTCCCGATAGGTTATATTCTAGGAGGTGGAAGCCTTGAACTCTCTCCCTTGCTTGGCTACCTTCTTTCATTATTTTCAGATTTGGATGGAATATCATTGAATCCTAGACCTATTATATCCCCATATTCCCTTTTGATTTTCCAACAGTTTACTTAGATTTGTTGAAATCCCTTAAAAGGATAATACTTTTCTTTTCATTGTGCCTAGGTATTTCTTTAAATACTCTATTTATTTCTTGTTGATCTTCGATCAACTTGTTTTTCTCAAGTTTATTTGTTAAATCCTTGAATTTTAATTCTCTTTTTAAGCATCATGTTTGATACATTCTTCTCTCTTGGTCTTCAACTCATCTAGGGTCTCCTCAAATTTATTTTGTAATACTTTGATAATTTCATCTAATCATCTTGTAGATATGATCACCATGCTTAACTACCCATTGCATTGTCCTTCTAAGTATTACCCTAAATTATTTCCAATGATGTAGGTGTCATCTTGTCACCAAAGATCTCCCTATAGCCTGCTCTACGATACTTCCAAAAGCCTACTTTGATGCCACTTATTGGAGGTGAAAAGGATAGAGTGGGTGAATCACCCTCAATAAAACCTTTTACACTTATGTATCAAAACCTAACAACACATGCTCATGTATAAAAGATCAAAGTATATATTTTCACAAAGTAATTAACACAATGCAAATATCATAATATAGAATTAGATAAAATTATCTTGATGCTCAAATCAAATCAAAATGCTCCAATTTAACATTCAAAACATATTACAAATTATAGTTTATTCAATATTGATCAACAAGATACAACCATTAGCTCATGATACAATCAACTATGTCTCATGAATACGTATGAAGATATGGAACTATGAGAATGTATACAAATTAATATCAGATCAGAAAAAACCTTAGAAACCTTAAAATAACATCAACATGCTATGAATATAGCATCCAAAATTAAGCATCCAAATCTTCCCTCCTTTTCAAACTCACTCTCAAAGAAACAACACCAAATTTACACTTTCTCAAATTATCCTTGTTATGGTGAGATCATAGCACCCATGATTTCTTTCAAGTGAATGGTTGAGGCAGTCAATGTGATTTTTCAAACATGGAGTTATCTCAAAGTGTGGGAAATTGCAATCAAGTTAACCCTCTAGAGAATTTCATCTTCTTATCCTATCTTAGTGCAAACTACTCAAAAGTGAAAAGAGTTTCAACTTTAACACTAATCTAATGATTTCCCAAGGAGACAGAGTTAAAGAAAATGCATGAAAATTAAAACCTACTCTAAGGGAAGGTGATGCACCAAGAAGGATGTTGAACAACCTACACAATAAACACAACACAAATATAATCTTGTAATGAAAACACAACAATACACAATAACCTTGCATGCAATGAAAGATTAGAAAGATACAATAGAACACATAAGAGGGTTTGAAACATCCATAGATCTGATATTAATTCTCTCAAATTTGATGCAATACATCACATTAAAGATCAAAGGTGTATATTTTGCATTACAATGTCTAGTAGGGAGGATTGGAATCTCCAAACAATATCTTATAAACAATAAGTAGAAGGGAGGGGCATATATACGAAGAATTAGAGAAGGGAGAGATAATAATTCAAAATCATTCTTTAACCACGCTAAAATGCATTTAACTCACTTTCAACAATGATGGGCGCCACTATAAAACCTATACTCCATGTAATTTTCCATGTTGGGAAGAAAGGAAGCCCATGCCTCATCATTTTGGTAGGTGACGAATCTGAAAAAACCCTCTAAAATGGCAGATTGTATTTTCTCATTTTGTGCAAATTTGAGCTCCCAGTCAAAATTTATGGCCATAAGATGATGGGGATGCCATTTTGCAATAAATACGGTGGTTGATCTTCTCTTTTAGGACTTCAACAATGCATCGCAACCTCCAAAATCCAAAATTTTGGACTTTTGGGATCGTAACTTCAAACCTTCTAATTTTGGAGTTTGGGTTCTGCTTCATCTTCCTGGGCTAAAAAAAACCTCAAAAAATCAAACCTTGAATTTTGAAATTCGACATTAGATTTTAGACTTCAAGTTGTGATTTTACGCACTAGGGTACAAGGTTTTGAAATTCTAAAACCATGAAGTTTAAAAGTTATACTTTAGGTTTCAGACCTTTAGGTTTTTGTGGATTCGAGACTTTGGGTTCTAGGGAATGGGACATTAGGTTTCACAGATTTTTATTACCCATCTCGGCACATGAAACTTCCAAACTCCTTGAAGCCCGAAGTTTGGATTTTAAACTTTTAGGATTTAGAACTTCTCCTCTCTTCGCATGGAAATATTCATCGTGAGCTCGTGAAACCTATGAAACTTTGAAACCCTGAATTCCAAATTTTGGAATTCAAGTTTCATAATTTTTCCTCCTTTTTTAGAATTTTTTTCTTCTTAGTCACCGAATTTTCCTTAGCTTACCTTCGAAAACCCCCAACTCCGAAGTTTGAAATTTGAATTTCATATCTTCTTCATTTCCCAAAATTCTCTACAATTCCCTCATCCTTATTCAACCTATTAAGCCAATCCCGAATGTTAGTTCCCCTGACCAAATTGATCCTCCTAATTTTTCTGTGCAAGGTCTTATATGTCCAATTTTTTCCAAGTGGAAAAATTGGATAACAATCCTCATGAATACTCAACCATATGATGTCCTAGAATGGAATTCTAGGGGTTTTGGGCTATGACCAAAGGGTTTTTCTTTGTATCAAAAGGGTTGTTCAAAATAATATTAAAGCAGGTTTTAGAAGATAGAAACAATATGCCCATAACTTCACATTGATAGTGTCTCCAAGGACAAAATTAAAAATCAAACATTTTCCCTTCTTTGGCTTAGCCCATGCATCATAGAATTTTTTTAAATTTGAAATACAATAGTCATAAGTTACCCAATTAGGCCATCCTAGCTCAAACCATCATATCATTTGCTAAAAATGGCTCAAAACCTCATGGGCACAATCTTAAAATTTCCCTAACATTAGTACCATACTTTTTCATGACCCAAAACTCTTCACACATGTCTAAATTAACATTTAAACATCGTATATGGATGAAATATATATCAACCAATCAAATTATTGTTAGGAATAAATAGTGTTCATGTGAATATTAAGTTAGCATTATAAAGTGAGGTGGTTATTTAGTAAAATAACAACTCACCTATTTTGTTAGTTTGTTTCACGTATTGAACTAAGCATAGGGTTTGTTAAAATATTGTTATGATTGAATCCTTATATTAAGTAGATTCCATAGCCTATATATTTGTATGATTTATATTATGAGATTTAATGTAACATAATTATTCATTGTTAAATTTGCATCTACTTTTTCATTTGGTAGAAGAGCATTTTCACCCTTGTTTTTCAATGTGTGTATGAGAGTAGTTGACGAGGCATCCTTATGGTGTCCATTATCATATCTATTTATGTAGTAAATAAAAATATGTGTGAATTTATAGTATTATAGATTCATCAAGATCTACTACATTTCTATATATGCATGTTACAGTAAATTCCATCAAATAAAGACAAAGTCATCTTTTGTAGCCATGTGGAAGGTGATAAAGGAGTTATCAAAGTACTATCTACATTTAGATCCACACCTTTCTATCTCCATCAAACTACTTGTAGACTTTGGTGGGGGAATTTTCAATATTTTCCAAATCACCCATAGTCCATCCATCGATGTCTCTTTGTGAGCAGATATATCATGTCCATTTGTGCATTTTGAATTATATGGCAATTGTAGACACCTAAAATATGCTTACACTTAGCATTTCTTCCAATTCAGTCAATTAACGATACTTCGTTAATTCCCCATTCTTCGCTCCATTCTCGGATGCCCATTTACGACACCTTATTGGTCGTATTCTTCCTATAATCATCTAATTTGGTTAATATCTCTCTTATTAGCTAAAAATTCCTCCTTTTGACCATTCAGAATCTCCCTAGTTCTCTCTAGACCACTTCTATTGGCTTCCTAGGCTATCTATTAGTCACAATTGGTTATCTAGACCCCTCCTAACTCTCAACGAGTCTCTAATCACTTGCTAATCAAGTTTAACTAGCCTAAACCAATCTTAACTAAGCCTAAAGCATGTTTATCCTAATCTAATCTAAAAGAGCTTTAGTCCCACATGCACCCAAATTCCAAACTCTCCCAAGTGGAAAACTATAAATAGAAGGGTCACCCCTCCCATTCAGACTTACAACTTTACTCTCAAACACTTTGGAAAGGCATTAGAAACCATTTGTGATAGCTTTAAGCTATAGAACATTTGGATCTTGGCCATACTCCATTGTTAAGAGCTCCCCCATCTTGCATCCATCCACCTCCATTGAAGAAAACAACTAATCACATAATTTGATTGCTTAGAATCTAACTAGGTTCACATTTTATTAAGCTTTCATAGAGTAGAGAGTAGTATACATGTTAGTTTTTGATGTTTTTGTCAAAGTTATAATGTTTTCATGTTAGTTTCTCTTGTTTATCTCTAATCTGATGGTGCATGGTTGAGTTAGGAAAGCTTTGAGGTTCTTTAACCTCTTTCCATAGCTTTTGTAACTTTCCATTGCACACACATTGTGTCCACTCGTGTGGGACACTTATGTCAATCCTCAATTAGTAGAGGTCATTTAGGTTTTTAAAATTCATTTTTCAATATTTTTTTTAAATCACTTGTTATTTCCTCGTTTCTATTTTAAACCTTGGATTAATTAACTCTATTTACATGCATTTGTGGGTTTAACATAGAAATAGGAAGCTTTGACTAACTACTAACATGTTTGCTCTTTAAAATTTGAAAATCTATGTTTTTTGTAGTTTTTTCATAGGGCATGCATAGGTGTTGTGAAGGGGTTTGTATCCATTGAAACAGGCATGTACCCATCATTCGGCATGTCTCGCATCGTTGTTCTATGGTTTTTTGTGTTTCGGGCATAAAAACACTTACGCATGCGCACGCGTACACTGTTGAAAGCGCTCGCACTGCGCACTTTCATTTTTGGGAATGTCTCGCATCACTGTTCTATGTTTTTCTATGTTTATGGGTGCAAAAATGCCTACACACATGCATACTCGTTGAAACAGCATGTACCGCATGTCATATACTGGGCACGTCTGTGTTGGACTACATTCACCACCAATCTTCCAGAGGCCATAACTTTTGCTCTCGAGCTCGAAACGACTCCATTTTCATTGCGTTGGAAAGGTATTGAAGATAAATACATAGTGAAATCATAAAATTAGGATTTTTAATTACATAAAATATATGGTTTACATTATTAGGTAAATATTCATGTTCTAGCATATCTTATAGTCTAAAAAATTGTTTTCTTGGACGTTCTAACACTTTGAAAGGTTTTGTGACACTAATCATTTGTTTGCAGGGTCATTTTGGTTTTTTTTCGACTTAGTTAAGTGTTTTTCATTCCTTAGCTTGAATTAGGATTTTTAAAAGGTGTTTATGCTCTTTCCTCGCACTTTCTAAAGCGATCTTGGAGATCAAAAACACTTGCACAAATTCTATTTTTTATGTTAAAAACACTTGATTTTTAAGGGATAAAGTAACATTTTTATGTGCTTTTAGTAGGATTTCCACTTTGCTTATGCTCTTCCTTCACACCTTCGGGTGATCTTAGGAATCAAAAGCAAGTGTGAGTTCTCTTTTACCTCAATCAGTGAACCAGAAGACTACTAACCAACTTGTTTTCTCTGAGAACCTTACGTTGGTCAAAGAAAGGTGTTAAGAACAAAGCAAAAATTTCTAATACACATGTGTTTGCAGATTTCAAAATGGTGTGCCACTTTTGAAACCACATTAAGATTAAAAAGATTAAAAACACACCATACTCAACACACTTTGTATTGTAGGTTTCGGAAAAGGGTAAGTCCTCTCCACTTAATCGAACGTAACCCCTTTGGCATAACTCCTAAAGCTATAATAATGGGGTTGGTTCCAAGAACCCCAAAGTAGTCCACCGCTGAGTAACCTCATGGACAAAATGGGAAGCACCTCGCTTACCCACTTGACTAGTATGCCTTGTGAGTTAGAGTTGCAAGTTTTCTGTATCACGACCTTAGTAAAATTACATGATGGATGCATTCATTTCCCACTATACTTGAAGGGGGACAAAGCTAAGATACTCCCAAACTAGTCATTGCGAATTTTTAGGTAAATCATGCCTCGCTCTTAGACAACCTTGTAACACCTAGTTGAGAGAACTTATTAAGGAAACCATTTTGTCTAGAGGCCAACTTTACTAGTCCATGCATGTCATTTTACCATCACAAAGTGATAACTTGTTTGGATTTAGCATCGTGTTTTTCGAACATGGTAACGAACTCATCCCAAGTTTGATTTGAGTGTCTTTCATCATGAATCTAGACAAGTGTATTACTTAGCTTAGCTTCCTTCTCATTTTTTAAATGAGGTGAAGCTCTGCCCAAAGTGAAACTAAGTCTATTTTCACATATTCTTGATCTACACCCATGCGTTCGTACTTTCCACGTTGGAAGTCGAACAGAGGCATACTTTACATGTCATGTCAAAGATAGTGCTAGTTGCTTTTTTGTATGTTTACACTCATCCATGTTTGCGTTTGGGTGTTAAACGACTAAAGTCATGGGTACGTTTTCATGTCTTTGGCAATCCTACGATCTTGACTTCAGGATCTTCATCATTGTTATGGGTTGGTTTTATCATTTTGTCTCTTCCCTAGTTTGTCATTTTTTTCTTGCATTCTGGTCATTCAGTCTTGGTATTTACATTACGTCTCCCATTCTTTGGGAACGTAGTATAAATCCCTCTATTGCATGGTTACACTACTTACATTACCACAGACTTCTTGTTATACCTTCTACTTGATTTTAGTTTAGACATCATCTGGGTTTCTTTACGAGTGTTGATACTGAATTATATATGCTGCCATGATGTTGTCTTGATATCGACACCTTGCTTGCTTGGTTGACATATTTGGATAGCGTTGTTATGATATATCTAGTTGTGACATCCACTTTTCAAAACACATAGGTTTCATCGATACTCGAGTTAGTACTAGGTATACCTTGTGTGGAGGTCGCAATTGGTTCCTTTTGTTACACACCTTTTCATTTCAAACTTGATGTAAGTATTGACATGGTTTTGATCATCTTTGCATTGGGCTGTCTTTTGCACACACATTTTACATAGGGAGTATTTCCTTATTGATTGGATTTGTGTTTCACACTTGCGTGATTGTTCCTTGTGATTATACATTCGTAAAACTTGTTTTCTAGAACAATCCTTTTTATCTCATCGATATTTCATCATCATGATGTCTATTTTCCTTAGACCTTCTTCAAAATCACACATGCATCTCCATACATACTGAATGTCTAGTTGGCTGCCATTGTGCTGCCCAAATCGGCATGGGGCCTTATTCACTTTGAAGAAGTTTGATCACACTATCTAGGTCTAGACATTTGTGCTTAAACGACCCCAACCATGACTAACTATCATGTGGTTCCTCATGCTTACGACAATGTGAAACCTAGGTTTAGGCATTCACATCAAAAGATTCCCATTATGACTAAGCCTCGTTTGGTTCTTCGTGCTAGAATTCCCACTTGGGTACCCTATTCCCCACCTTCAGCTCATAGTCGGTGGTATGGTTTGGATGCTTCTGATCCAAATTATTATTTGGGTTCCCCCCACTCTTCTTCCAATTTAGATCCAAACTACCATTCGGATTCCCACTCTTCTTCTGAAGATTCGGATCCCAACTATTGTTCGGATACCCCTAGATCAAATCTTGAATCACAGTCCTCCCTTCCTTCGCAGGACCTTTATTCCAACTCACCTCAATGATGTCTTCCTCCTTTTAATACTCATGTGACTCCATCGATCGAACATCTAATTTGGTTCTTGAGTCACGGTCCTCCCTTTCTTCACAGGGCCTCCTTCATCAGTCATCTCAACAACCTCTTCCTCCATCAAAGAGTTCCATGACTCGGGTTACCTCTAGTCACTCATCCAATTCAAATCCTATGTCACAACTTAATGGATGGCTATGTGATCCTACTTTCCAACCTACATTACGTCGTCTTCTAGAAAAATGACCTAGGTCCAAATCCAAATCATCCATTCATGAAACGCCTTCCTCCAAGCCTACTTCCTCTCTTGAGTCATCTTCTTCTCACAATAAATCTTCCTCTCTTATCGATCCATTTCTTCTAGTGAACCTCCCATGTTCGAAGAACAACAACCTCTACTGATTGATTTATCTTAGGATAAAGGACCAATCAGACTACATGAAGATACCCCTTAAGAGGATTGTAAACAAGGTTTCTTTCTTGACCTCGATACGCTCGTGTATGGGGAGGAAGAGTTTGATTCCTTTTATCAAAACATAGAGGAAGATCCTAAGGTCATGAAACTTGATTATTCTTCTCGTTATTCCATCTTCACCTTCCTCGAACATGATGAGATGTTGGAGTCTAGCATTGATCCATGGCCTATCTTCTCATTTCCCAATCATTCCTTATCTATCATCATTCCTCAATCAAAATCTTGCCTTGGCTCACCTCCTAGTAGCCCATCATCTTCTTCTATCTTGGGGCCATGTCTTAGTAGCCCTCCATTTTCTACTTGTGGGTCACCTCCTAGTAATGCATTACCTTAGATTCTTGGGCCACGTCCTAGTAGCCATTCATCCTATTCTATCTATGGGACACCTCTCGAGTATCCCCTACTCCTTGGTACATGGGTCACACCTCCCTCATCTTCTATTCTTAGACCATGTCCTCGTAGTGTAAATTATTTTATCTTAGGGCCATATCATAGCAGCCCTTCATCATATTATATTGGTGGTTCACCTCCTGGTAGCCCATCCTCTTCAATTCGTGGACCGTATCCTTTTCGTCTGTCACATATTTCTTCTATCAATGTCTGTGGCAAGCCCACTACCATTTCTATCATTCCTTTCAGCAATCATAAACGTTTGCTTTCTTATCCTTCTTAGGATCAGAAAAATCATGTGTCAGCTTATAAAAAACCCAAACAGGTTCATTATCAAGCTCAGGTCAAAATTTCCAAGAGCTCCAAAGCTCCCAACAAAGTAAACGATATTAAGGTTAAAAATCAAATACAATTCAAGAATGCACATCAATGTAACCATCAAGTATGGCACAAAGTGCATAAACCTCTAGATAGGGAACTCAATCTCTTGCATATGAAATCCATGTTTCAGGATAAATCATAGTCATTTGTTGAGTATGAGCTCACCACAATCATCGACATCGGAGATAACATGACTCTTGATAAACAATCACACTTAGTCTCCCTTATTAAGGAACTCACAGACATTGTTGTTGGATCTTACCACACAGAGTGACTTATTTGGTCCCACCTTTCCAAAAACTATCAAAAATCTAAAAATCAAAACAATGTAAAAATACAAAAACATGAGAAAACATTTCATAGAAAAATCAAAGGTTCAAAGATCAAACATTGCAATCAGGTATTGCGTACACATGGATGTTTTTTCTTCCCTTTATTTCTCTTCTTCTGCAAGTCTTCCTACCATTTTCATCCCTTTGGTGATATCCTTGTTATCCTATTCACATGCATTTTGTGACATTTATCTCTATGGTATCCATTTGACCTTGGTCTTTATCACCTTGGTAAATTAAAGAACGATTGGCCTCTTAGAGATCCTATCACATTCAACATCTAATAAACTTGTTGTAAAGAAATTTTGGATATATTTTTTAACACTAGCCAATGTCATCATCACAATCACTTCCACCTCCTTCCATCAAGCCATTTGTGGTTCTTAACCCCTTGTTAAACAAGAGAGCTGAAATAAGTTCTTAAAGCAAAAGAATCAAAATCAATCAAAATTCAAAAGCTAAAAGCTACAAAGAAAAATAAAATTGATATATAACTCTCTCTTGGGGTATTTCCAATAATCTCTATCGGGGCTATGGACACCTGACTGGCAGTAGAGCAATGTTGTGATTAGAATCAAATGCATCTCCATCGGGGCTATGGACGCCTAGCTGGTAGCAGAGCAATGTATGACTATCCTTCCACCCTCCATTCACAAATCACCTTTCAAAATCAAACATTCCTACACATTGGCTAGGGTGTCTTCACTTGTTATCTATTAAATCTTCCCTTCAAGAGGTAATCTAATTCCACGTTCACACACTGGATCTCTATGAGTATGCACGATTAGTATGTTACCAAGTGTCTTTTTTTGGACCTTGTTCAGAATCTTACTCTAGTTTTTATCTTGTCTCATGATTTGTGCCTTTGGCTAATCACTTGTTTCATCGTGAGGATTCTAATCTACATTCATGTCTTTCACATCATTCTTCTACTTCATTCAGGACATCCATGTGTATAATATTTCCTTTTTTGCCATGTTTTTGGACACCTTTGTCCCCTTTCACAAAATCCAATCTTCTCCTTCCTTTCTATCATGTGCTTTTAGGCCAACTTACGCTGGGGGCATCCTTACTTCCTCTTAGCACTTCATTGGTTTATGTTCATCATCATGTTAAACCTATCCTTAATGGCCTTGGGTCCCGCTTCTATCCGTGAATATTTTTCCTTTGAATACTCCCACCTAATCGTTGGGGCATTTTCACATCTTCACCTTCCTCGCATGTGCATGGCCTTTTACCCTTGTACATCTCGTCTATCACTAGGGCATCCACGATTATTTGTATTCCTATACATAGTTTCAAAAAAACTTTAAAAATCATAAAAAAACATTCAAATATGTTTCAAGAAACATCAAAAACAATATAAATTAGCTTACAAAATGTCACTCTTTGTTCTCACCTATTCGTGTGTGCATGACTCATGCAGATCATCTTGATCTACCTCCATCAACAAAAATCTAGGTTGTTTACTTTGTTTACACTTTGGGGCACAATAGGTTTCCCCGCATCGCTTTTCGTTGTGCACATTTCTTTTCCATTGGACAGAAGTGTCCTCCAATATTCCCCCTCATATGTATCTTTTCTTGGGGCACCATCATCAAACCTTGTCATTAATTTGAATAGGTTGGAACTGAAGCTTGATAACAAAAACATTGCATTATGTTTCTCTATTTGGCTAGCTTGTTTACTTTCTTGTATTGCATTGCATTTTGTATGTTGCATGGAGTTAGGCATCTTTTACTTTCTCGTATTGTATTGTATTTTTTGTGTTGCATGGAGTTAGTGTTTTTTTCTTTAGCAATGGACATTTGTTCATATATGGCTTTTCATGTCATACTACACTTTTGTTCATTCTTTTTAATAAGGACCAATGATGAAGATATCTAGCAATATGATGAAAAATAAAGTTGTTTAAATGGCATTGGATGGATGTTAGCTCATTCCCTTCTCATTCTCATACTCCTTTTCTTCTTCATCACACTATTCTTTCTTTTGTTTTCTTTCTATCATCTTTTCGATCGTCAATCAATTTCTTCTATCACCCCATCGACAATCGAGGGGCATCCTTCATTCTACTCATTTTTCTTCTATCCCTTTAAAATTTTTTACTTTTTTATGCTTGTCTACTTTCTTTGAAGTGAGGTTACTTACACCACCCCAAAGAGGGGAAAATGTAGACACCTAAAATATTCTTACACTTAGCATTCCCTTTAATTCAACCAATTAACGATACTTCATTAATTCCCCATTCTTCGATCCATTCTCGATGCCCATTTACGACACCTTCTTGGTCGTATTCTTCCTATAATCATCTAATTTGGTTAATATCTCTCTTATTAGCTAAACATTCCTCCTTTTGACCATTCGAGTCTCCCAAGTTCTCTCTAAACCACTTCTATTGGCTTCCTAGGCTATCTATCACCACAATTGGTTATCCAGACCCTCCTAACTCTCAACGAGTCTCTAATCACTTGCTAATCAAGTTTAACTAGCCTAAACTAATCTTAACTAAGCCTAAAAGCCTAAAGTACGTTTATCCTAATTTAATCTAAAAGAGCTTTAGTCTCACATGCACCCAAATTCCAAACTCTCCCAAGTGGAAAACTATATATAGAAGGGTCACCCCTCCCATTCAAACTTACAACTTTACCCTCAAACACTTTGGAAAGGCATTAGAAACCATTTGTGATAGCTTTAAGCTATAGACCATTTGTATCTTGGCCATGCTCCATTGTTAAGAGATCCCCCATCTTACATCCATCCACCTCCATTGAAGAAAACAACTAATCACATAATTTGATTGCTTAGAATCTAACTAGGTTCACATTTTATTAAGCTTTCATAGAGTAGAGAGTAGTATACATGTTAGTTTTTGATGTTTTTGTCGGGTTATAATGTTTTCATGTTAGTTTCTCTTGTTTATCTCTAATTTGATGGTGCATGGTTTAGTTAGGAAAGCTTTGAGGTTTCTTAACCTCTTTCCATAGCTTTTGTAACTTTCCATGCACATGGTCACTTTCAGTATCCATGCAAACTGATTTTATACCAAGTACCTCATTTATTTCCTGAAACATTGACCATAAATTCATCCATATATTTAATAATAGTCCATAACCATGTGCATATTTGTAATTTTTCATACCTATGAACCCTTACCACTTCGTATTTGTTGCACTATCTTTACATTCATTCAATCCATAATTATCATGCATTATTCCTTCACCAACTTCCGAGATGTGCGTTGTTCATTTGATCTATTCATAGTTAAGCATATTTATTATTGTATAGAACCCAAACTTTTACCACTTCCATGTACATCCCAATGTCATGTAGACCTCACCATTTGCACATAAAAATCTTCCGTATACAAGCTTTTCTATTTGTCGATGGGAGTATTGAATAAGTTCATTGTTTTATTAAGTGTTCTTTTAGTTTTTTATTATTTTATGGGAAATTTAATATTACGGGAGTAGATAGTCAATGCTTTCATATATAGGTATTTTAGTTTATTAATGTGGTTAAAAGGGAAATTGGTGTGATAAATACATGGTTCCATATTATGTCTTGCAAAATATTTTGTGTTTTGCAATAGATCACGTTATTGGGATTAGTTGTTATACTAGTGTCTATATTATTTTTACATAGAAAGTAATTAAATATTAATTTATATTCATTTGATTATTATAAATTGTCAATATTAAAAGAAGTCAAAATTGTTAAAAATATAGTTATTGTTGATTCATTTGTGTTGTCATAAAAAAACTATTAGTAGAGTAATTTTTTTCATTTTTATTAATGTCATTGTTATATGTCAAAAGAGTCGAAAATTGGTTCACTATAAAAGTATAAAATAAAAAAATTCCTCACGGATGCATAATCAAGTGGAATACGATGTCTAATTAAGGTATGTAAAGTTCAAGTGACATCATCACATTCCACCGAGGTAGCAATGTCATTCATTTGAGGTCATAGGAAACTGTGGATGCAAGGTGATCAACACCTCTCATTAGTCACCAACGAGAAGGTTACATACAACACTTGTGGCACCCTTTTATTTTATTTAAGTTGTTTGCATTGTGTGGTGTGTCATTTCACTAACATAATATGATTGAAATGATGAGGATGTGTATTTTAGAATTTGTGAATATTTATATATGAGTGCAATTGAACCGAGTTATCCTATGACTTTTGACATTTTTGAAATTTGTACTTCTAACATCGATTGATCAATAAAGAGCATTCACTAGAACCGAATGTAGGAATTTTTGAGTTCGTGCACGTAGGTAAATCGGTGGAAGTTTGATCACATGGAAAGTAATTCACTGTGGTGAACTGGATTTTTCATGTGCAGGGATGATCTAGACAAAAAGATATAGGCCAGCAAAGATGTAAACCTAAAAATATGTAGAGACATACGATTTTATTTCCATCTTTTGAGATGTGTTTTCTTCCCACATAAACATTAAGGGGGATTATTAGGAATAAATAGTGTTCACATGATTATTAATATATAATTTTAAAGTGATTTTTAATTTATTAAAATAACAACTCACCTATTTTATTAGTTTGTTTCACGTATTGAACTAAGCATAGGGTTTGTTAGAAGATTGTTTATCTTGATTCCTCATATTAAGCATATTTTGTAGCCTATATATTTGGATGATTTGTATTATGATATGTTATGAAACATAATTAATTGTGGTTAAATATGCTTCTAAGATTTCAATTATTTAATTTAATGGTCCTAATTCCTTTTCAAATCTCAAAACAACTATTTCCTACACCCTTCAACACCTCGAGACTTTATAAGGAAACCAAATCACTTCTAATAGAAAAACCCATGGCATGTTAGCAATCAATGGAAATGGAATAATCTGTAGAACACTTATAAGAAAGTTATAAGTCATGAAACATCCTTCACTTCAAACCAAAACAACATTTTCCTTCACCAAATCAACCTGCCAAAACATCTGCTTCCAAAGTTTAGCTGCAAAATCATTTATACATACCATAAACACCTAAAAATTGATTACTTGGATTCCATATTCTTTTTTATTTAATTTCTAGGTGATACAAAGCATTGCCCAATCCATCTCATGCTTCAAATAACATCAAACTTTCACTAGAACACATCCTATCTTAAATTGCCAAAAATATTCTTGCTCAAATAATTCCCTAGAACAATGTCAAATGAACACATCAAGAGGAAAACCATTTATTAATGGAAATATATTTGAATCCTATTTATAATTAAAATTTAATCATCTCAATACTCCACTTATAACTCAAATTATGCTCATTTTAATGGACCTCGCTATTTGAGACCCCAAAACTACCCTTTTACTAGTCACCTTCTTTTTGCCTAAAAATACCATGTACCTACATGATATTTCTCTTAAACTTAATTCAAATAAATATGAACTCCCATAAATCATGCACCATCAATTTTTCATGATACACCTTTTGACCATCTCATCCTAAAACATTATTTTCTAGAAAAAATATTTTTAGGTGGGGCCCACTCATCACCATGACCTCAAGTATACATGTATGGAAATACTTTGGAGTTATATAAGACATACAATCATCATGTTTTATGAAAAAAAGGTAAAAATGGGTCACGGTAATTCACTACCCGCAAGTTGCTCCTAAATGAGGTTTTAGACCACTTTAACTTCTTAACATTCAACCATAAAAATTGAAGATCAACTAACCTCATTATTTTTGTAAAACCTTCTATAATAATAGTATAAGTATTCTGAAAGGTACAATGTACCATTCAAATCACATGTTTCACAATGATAATCTAAATTTGTATTTTGAGCTAGAAAGACACTAGAATTTCACCCTCTCTCAAATAATCACCATATATTACAAAATTCACATAATGGTAACCAATTTTTTTCTAAGATCACTATGACTCATCATTATAACATATTCAATCATTATAAGATGAAATTTATGTACAAATATGTCTACTCACTAATACCTATATAGGTTCGCATACTAGATCCTTACTTTTGTAGAACCGGGTTCAATTGAAATAATGCAATAAATGAATAGAAAACATCCAAAAATGACCCAAAAATACCTAATATTCCATTATCCACCTCATTTCATGATTCCATGAGCTCATATGGCTGAAAAATACTTTATCACACCTCTAATTTTCTATACCTACTCCCAATGAGCACCTATAACAAGTGATCCACCCGTACTTGCACCATGCCACTAATGTGAGTACTCAATAACCCTTAAAAATTATAGTCATCATGTCAACATGTTTACCAAGCATCTTGGAATCTCACATTGTCACACTACACCGGTAAGCACATGTATGGGGTTGTTAGAGCAAGCACACCTCACTAAATCCTATCAGAAGAACTAATATACATCTGAAAACATCATGTTAGCACCATGAAAAACATCATATGACCTCAATGCAGAATTCAAATTTTCATTAATGTGGTTTGGAATCAATTACAACACCTATTAGGACACTATGCGAACAACCTCCTCCTTTATTAGAGATGAGTATCGAATAATATCGGGGTGATTTTTATCGACATGGAGGTGAAAATAAATTTACAAGACAAAAAGAGTGCTTGGTGACCATTGAAATAATTTTTAGACTTCTTACAAATGTTAGTTATCATTATAACTCGTCATAAGAAATTTAAATTTTCAATTTACTCGATTTTTGAATGAAAATGAGTTAGAATCTTATAAATCTAGAGAGACAAATTGAAGTCTTTTTTTGAATTTTAAGAAATTATAATACCTTATTCCATCACTTTGAAGAAATATTTACAAGACTTGAAGAAAGCACTTATGATCCTCCTATATCATAACTCTAATCAAAAGGGGTAAATTTATGAAGTGCAAGAAATACTCAAAAGTGTGTTAATGTAATGGGGTGCCTAAAATGCACTTAGAATTTGGGATGAGCACTCCACCTCTCTTAATAAGTACAGAGTCAATTTTTGAGTTACTTGTATCTTTGGGATGGACCAATGGGGTTACAATGCACTAATGATGGAGAAGAACCATAAAAATATAATAAGATTTGTTTTTAACCTTCCAAAACCTAACACCATCCTAGAAAAATTGTTTCTACTCACTTAAGTTTTGACATCAACTTAATGGTGAATTACAAAGATAAAAATAATTTTTTTGGTCCATGAGAAAACAATGACATTTCCAAGGTAGATAATAATATCAATTTGACTAGAAATGGGCCAAAATATCTAATGGAACCATTTCTAAAAATTAATTTTTTTATATATTAAGGTTATGACCCAACTCACCCTTTTGGCATAGGAAGGTGTGACAATGAGATGACATACTATAGGAGTTTAAGATGAGTACGAGACAAAATAAAAATTGGAAAATGAACGGAATTCAAAGATTTCCATTTGACCATTTTTACGATGTAAAATCTAGTGAGGTTCCTGAAAATTTCGCTTCAAGTTATTTAAAAATATATTAGGATTCTTCATTGTCCAAAAGTATTCCATTATTGATGTTTCTAAAACCTTATATTGAGTATGAAATCATGTATTAGGCCATGAATTATTTCCAATTACTATGGTCTATATGTATTAAACCATTAAAGGATCCTAAACCCTTCCACACATGTTGAAATTCCTTTTAAGAGTAAGAACACCTTTTTCACAAAAAGAGTAGTGAATTTTTCCCTTTTGTCACTAAGATTTACAACCTCAGAGAAACTAGGTTTCAGAAATCCATTAAAAATGTTACAGATCATGAATTTGTGGGTTACTCATGATAATTTTCCAGATAAAATGGATGGTTCCTTCATTCTAATTTTTTGCAGTATATTTTGAACAAGAATCTATCCTAAACTATTTATACATAAGCTAAAACTTCTAAGGAGAAATATAAAAGTAAGTATCAAACTAAAAACAAAGGGGGTGATAAACTAAAAGGAAAGGGATCAATTCCTCGCTCATGAATCCACAAATGCAACCATAAAAAAATTAAAACATTCACATTACTAAGGATGAATATATAAAATAATGAATATATGTGAAAGAAATGAGTTTCCAAATAATATATAGAGTATTTATAGGGATATAACCACACTTGCATTGATATAAAAATTAAAAAAATAGAAACATGGATAAAAGTAAAATCCTTTTAATATGAGTCATAGATACCAAATCCAAAAAGGATCCTACCCTTTACAATGTTACTCAAAGACTTACATTTATATATTTTTGAGAGAACACATAGAGAGAGAGAGAGGATGCCACAAATTATGATTTAATTATTTCAACAACCCTCTATCCCAAATGACTAATATGATTCCTTTGTAGAGGAGGAATGGCAATTTGAAAAGTCTCAAAATATGCCATCAAAAATTGTAGGTGAAAATATGGCACCCATACTTCATTAAATATGATAAATGAGCTATCTACAACTCGAACAATGATATCTCAAACTATTTTTCCTCCTTTCCACCAACCAAATGCCACCAAATTTAAAATTTATGTGTTCCATAATGAAGCGCTCGATGATACCCTTTTAATAAGACTAATTTTGTGTTATTTTGATCTTAGGAGTGATAATTATTTCTATTTGAAATTTTATGGCTCAATGAAATGAGACGGTGTTCCTAGTGACAAGTGGAAGATTTTGATTTGCTACAGAGATTTCCTTTCCCAATGTGTGTATTTCCCATGTTTCACATTGTGATTGGTCACATGGGTCTTACCTAAGACATCAAGCACTATGGTTTGGGGATATGTTTACAAGTCAGTAGGAATGTAAGTTCCATAATTTGACCAATGGCCTCTCTAGGATGACATGTGTCCTAAGCCACGTGTTCAAGTCTCGCTTGCATTTTATGTGTTTGTAGGACTACACAAATGAAAATTACAATATTGCATTTTATACTAGAGCATTTGAATAACCTCCACATGTCCTATATGTAGTATGTCCTCAAACCTTCAAATCCATTTTTAATTCCAATATGGAGATGAAAAATTGTATGCCAACTCCTAATTCTTGCTAAGACGTTACATGATGTTGAGAGGAAGAGTTTCAGATGAATTTTCAACATTTTCAATCAATGCAAATATTTAATATGTGATATAAATCCTCGAACCCGATCAATACTATTAAGAGCTGTTGTGGTGATTTGTAAATTTACACATTCAAAACTACTAAAACATGAAGAAGTCTCGCCAAGTCATTAAAAAGTGTTTAATTTCAAATTCATTTCTACAAGTTGTCTAAATATTTGTAGTCTTTAATCTACTACTTGTTTAACAACCAAACCCAGTGCATAATCATATCATCCAGTCTTACCCATGAAGCTCATCCAAGGCATGTGCAAAGCTAAGTCCCTCCTTTATCTGAGCTTTGTGAGAATTTATTTTATCTACATGATGATGCAGTATAACAAGAGAATAAATGCAACTATCCATAGGATTTTAGATGTAAGATTTTACTCCTAGTTGATGTATCCCAAACACATATTTAACATGATCAACTAAAAGTAGAATCAACCATGAAATAACATTGAGGAAACTAGTAACACACACATGAACATAAGGGGAAAACACAGATCAAGATCCATTGCAAGAGTGTTACAAGAACTACTTCATTATATTTATAAGTCAAATACAATAGCTAAGATTACATCAAGAAGTTATATCCATGGAGATTTTCATAGTAAAAGAGATTTCTTTACATCATAGAGCACTTTGTTACACACATTACACACTACTTCCTTCTCCCCCTCTCTCTTTTAGAAACTGATCCTCTATATAAATAATTTGAAGGAATCTTCTTGAACCATCCCGTTAGTGTGGAATCATAAAACCCCTGAAGTCTACAACTCGATGGTTTGTGAATCTTAGTGTGATTGCATAACATGGAGCTTCTCCCAAAGTATGGGACTTTTCTAATCAGGAAACTCTCCGATGAAATTTGGCTCTTATTCCTCTATCTAGATGCACACATTCATATTGCAGAGGGTTTATTCTAAATCCTACTCTAATCTGCCAAGGGGACAGGGGTAAGGAGATACAAGAAATTAAACCTAATCTAATAGAGGTGATGCACCAAAGGAATGATGAACATCTACTTTGCAATAAACACAAACCATAAAAACACAAAACAACTACCATGCACAGATAACCAAGACTGTAATGAGAGATTAGGAAGATACAATGAACATAAGAGAGGGTTGAAATCATCCATAGAATTATACTATTATTCCAAAGAGGCAAGATTGCATTTGTGATTTGAATGGGAGGCTTGGAAGCTCCATGAATTTACCTACATGGAAGAGAAGAAGGGAGGGCACAAAGAAAGAGTTTCCAACACTTAGAAGTCAGCCCTCCTATACAATATATAGGAATAATTAGAGAAGGAGGTAGAAGAAATACATGACTCTTGTTCAACCACCCAAAAAGGGGCAATGAATTCCCCTGCAATAATGATGGGTCTCGCTGCAATACCCATTCCCCCATCACTGTCCCTTGCTTGGGAAATAAAGGAGGCCCATTCTTCATCATGGTGGTAGGTGGGAGACTTGATAGCCTAGAAAATGATGGACTAAATCATTAATAGTGGCAAGGTGCAAGTAGCAAGCGCTGAGTGCTTTTGAAACATCCTCTCCCACTCAATTTTGAGCTTTCAGTAGAAAGATATGGCCACCTCAAATTGGTTTAGGCTTGGAGTTTATTCACGTAAGATCCATGTTGTAGCCTTGCATGTCTCAAGATTCTTCCCCTCTCTTGCTTGGATCCTAAATTTGCACCGAACTAGCACGTGGCATCGTCCATGAGCCTCGTTTCTATTTCCTTTTCATTCTGGCTAACCCCCTCCGGTTGGTGGAGACAATCTACCTTGCTTGGGACACGTTGAGTCTTGGAGCTCATTTGAAGACCCTATTTAGACTCTTCCCTAAAGATGCACCGAGTTGACATGTGGAGGATTTCATTGGCCTTGTCTCAAGCTTTGACTTTTCAATGGCTTATGAAACATTCCTCCGACCATTTCGACTACGTGGCAGGTTGGTGCTCTTTTGGGGACCACCTTTGATTTGCCCCTTGAATGAGCACCAAAGAGACACATGGGGATTTCCACCGCCTTCTCTCATACTTAGCTAATTTAGGCCTCAAGTGAACATTGCCTAACTCATCCCAAAAGCCCCTTTACAAAGTTGGACCCTTGTATTTAACTCTCAAAATTGTGATAGTGGGACACTTGGCATCATCCACAAAGCCACCCCATGCATTTCCTCATGTTTGGCTTAGTCCTTTATGTTTAGTGGAGAAATATTTCTAACCCTATACATGTGGAGGGCTCACGCTTATTCGATCCTACCTTTTAGGTTTTACCTTTGAAGTTGTGCCAAGTTGACATGTGGCTCATTTCACCGGCTTTGGACTTCTCAACAGCCTAGCTCTACAACATTTTTTACTCTTACCATGTGCCATCATCCACGCTCATCTAATGACCGTGTTTGGACTTGACCTTCGTGAGGTGCACCATCGAGACACGTGAAGGCTTCGTCGGCTCATCCCCCATTAATAATTTTAACATCCTGTAAATTTTCGACTCGCCACGTGGAGGGCTTGCGCTCGCTTGGGGACCTGTCTTTTGATTTCTCCCTTGTAGTTGTGCTGATGAGGAATGTGGCACCCTCCACAGTTCCTTTGCTTTGCTCATTTCTAGACTTGACTTTGGGATCAAATATGATCCCACATGACTGGGCCAACCCCTCCATTTCTCCTGTGCAAGGTTGGATTCGGCCAATTTTTCCTAAGGGGAAAAAGTGGATAACAATTTAGTGACTCATGGGATCACCTACCTACTAGGTGAACAGATTAGTTTCCTTGAAGTATCCATTGGGCATGAAGTCATAGATGATAGCCTGATACTGATCCTATTCTTTGAAACTTGAATCTGACGCTTGCACTTGGTGACCCTAAACCTGCCCCACTGTTGCACTCTCAATTTTCATAAGAAAATATTGAAGATGAGATTTTTGAGAGTAGAAAATTGTCTTGACCTGGGGTTTTCACCTATTCCCAAAATGGACCACTACAACATTCACCAAGACAGACATCAAATTGTATAATGATACAACATCAGAAAGAACAAAACCTTTTCCATAAAGCACTTATAGAAATGAAACATATTCAAATAAAAACAAAAATGTGCATAAGCACTTGGAGGAATTAGATATCCTAGACTAATATGTACAAGGGTGAGAATTCTCCTTCTAGTAGCAATGTTTGAGATAGATCCCATTGGCTAGAATTTACAATTATTTACCATCCAACTTAGCCAACTAGAAGGCATTGCTACTATTGGTAACCAAATCGATTCTCCCTCAGAATTTGAATAGCATCACAAGTTTTCTAGGAAGCCTAGAGACAAGCATAATATGTAGTGTGTTGTTTAGTAGCCAGGATGAAATGCAGCTTACTCTTTGTCACTCGTAACATGGAGAAATGGGTAGCACCCTTAAGAGGATTTGACCTATCCTCACTACTTTATGGTTGTGCCTTTCAACCAGGGTGAGAGGACCCTTTTGTAGCCTACTTTTGTTTGTGGAGGAGATGGAGATATCCTTCCTTGTGAAGCTACCAAGAAGACCTTGAAGAAAACATGATCAATACAACAAAACCTAACTCTCACGAGTCATGTCACTCTAGATAATTGAGATATTTTCTAAGAAAGGTTTAGGCTACTAAAGACAATAAAACATGATTGTTTTTTCATGTTTTGGTAATGGAAACTATCCATTTATATACACATAGGACAACAAGGGTAGTACATGGAAGATTAGATGTTTTTAAGTGGATTTTTGTGGGAGGTGAGGTAGGATGAACTTGATTCACTGTGATCCTTGATAACTTTTTAAAAATGGTGAGATTGAACAACAGATAGCCTCAGGGTATCTAGGATGTTCCTTTGACCATAATATGTGCTTCAAGGAGGCCCAGATCAGTAATTTTCACACAAACTTCAAGGATCTAAAATGAAGGCTCGAATTGGAAAACTTAACTAAACATTATCAATCTCTATTTCATCATGCCTAAGATATCCTCAAAGGCTAACAAACAATCTTATAGTCATGCTAGAGTCACAAAGATTTTAAATTTTTTTATTTTACTATTAAATGAAAGCTCTTCGATAAATGAAATTACAAATGCCACCAAACTATCACAAGGATAAGATCTTGTGTGATTCAAAATATTTCAATGCAAGATTGCAATGGGAACAAGAAAACTACTTACGCATATCTCGTAATCGAGGCAAACACAAATTTTTCCCAAAAATAATGTAGATTAACTCAAGTTTGATTAAATGTATTAGCAATGGAAAGTTTCTAGAACAATCTCAGATCTTTTCAATGGTTGTACACTCGCAACCACCTTGACATGATCGAATTTAACACAAAGGAGATAAACAGGTTTCTTCATATGGTTTCTCAGAAGGACAAGTTCTATCAAGATTTTCTCTTAGAAAAAATAGTCCCGACCTCTAACTCTCCAACCATTTGCAAGACAAATTCATGTAATTTATATTATTTTTACAACAGAGTTTTCCCCTAAAAATTAGAAACATTTAATGTACCTATGGTAGCAATGATCTCAATCATGATTCCAAGAATCATATTTACAAAAGTTGTCAGCCACTCAGGGAGGTAGATTTCTTCAAATATCTTAGCATTTAATTCTTTCAACCTCTTATGCACCAACCAATTCCTCTTATATCATATTTATGTCTTACTCTTCCTCTTATGCACCAACCAATACCGCCTCTAATCTATCAAATCTGGTCCTCGCATGCCAAGGAACGAAATATTGGAAATCGATTGATCCCAATAGGTGAATTACATCTTAATGGTAAAAGACATCTTCGATATTCCTTACCAAATTTAGATATCAAATTAACCACCCTTCTGTGTTTTGCGTGCAAGAGATATCAAGAAATAATGAAGACATGCATCTCCAGGAGCTTTGGAGTGAAAATGGTAGAAAAATCAGATATAGATGCATAGCTACCATTGATTTCTATTTTGAATTTGGACCGTCCACGTGGTAGATCCAATTTAAAATGGGCCTGTGGGTTCATTTTTTCCATTTGCAACTTTTTGGAAAAATGTAAAAATTTCACATTTTTCTCCGCACCTCCACCCTTGAGAAATGGGCTTGACACATGTCCTAAGGTGGGTCCCAATGGAAGCATGCTCCCTTTCTTCACTTTAACCCCTTTTTACACAAAAGGAAAAAAATTAAATTTCCTCCGTAAGTTTGAACTTCCGCCGTTGACCCTTCCATAAAATTTTCACTTATCCTTTGTCGGGCTTGCGGGCCATTTTGATTATTTTAACCCTTTTGATGGCAAGAGGTAAAACATCCAAGTTTCCCCGATGACCCACTTCCCTACCCCTTTGACTTTTCAAATGGCCACGTGTCTTAATGGCGCATCTTGAGATGGTCCCCAAAATTTGAGACCCTGAATGAGCACGGGCTCACCACGTGTCCTAGCCCATAAAAATTTGTTTGAAGGTTGAAAGTTAGTAGAAAGAGCCATTTTTCAAGGTCTGAGGAAATATCCTATGGACATTGAAAATTCTAATAAAAATGAAAAGTGAGCGGAAGCCTCCAAGTTTCCTCCTAGTGCTTGTTTGAAATAAAACTCAAAGGTCGGTCCCCAAACATGTGTAGTCCCTCCACATGTCCCAGGCCACTCAAAAATAGTTTGAAAAGTCTAAGTATGAAGTAGAGCTGGTGGAAACCACCACGTGTCCCTATCCCACCAAAAATTATACTAGCTGCATGAAAATTTTACCTAAGTCTCGAGAAAAGCAGTGGAAGCCTCCACGTGTCCTCCCAGCGTAACTCCAAGGCCAAACAAAAAAGCAAATCTTCAAATGAGCGTTGTTCTTCCATGTGGACAAATTTTGAGTCAAGGTGATCCATAGAATTTTTAGAGTACCCTACCTAGCCACATCCAACCAAAAAGGGCCACGTTTCCTTTTGATGCAGAGATGTAAATTTGACCAGGAAAAACACCCGTCAAACCATAAAATGCAAGAAAATGACCATTTGAGCCTGAAAATGAAATTTTCTCCAAGGACAGAGAATTTAGAAATGTTACAAGGTTCAAACACATTCCCCTAGCTACATCCATTCATTTTTCTTCAAGTATTTAGGAAAAAATGACAGGGACAACAATTGACTTTGGAAAATGGAAAGAATGGGAGAACCCGAGCTTTTACACCCAATTTACAGACCTTTTCAGATGAATAGAGAAATGAGGAATCAACCATGGATCCATAAGTGATTCTCGGCCCAAGAAAGGATTGATTAAGGCAACAAAATGTAAGATAGAATCCTTTTAAGAATAACACAGGGAGACAAAATGTGATAGAGATCTGTAAACTCGTAGATCTCAAAGGAAAATGGGGTGAGACTAATCTGAGCACCAACAACTACCTTTGCATTCAGTGATCATGTATGGACCAATCTATATGGCATTGAACTTGGAATGTTTTCTTGGATTTTCATGGTCCACATCCCATTTCAGTAGCAAGTCTCCAACTTGGAATTTCTTGGTTGTAGCTTTCTTTTCAAATCTCTTCTTGATCAACACTTTATCCTTCTCCATGGTCTACACTGCTTGTTCTCTTTTTTTCTTCTAACTCCATCACTCTACATACCTGATCTCCGTAGGCTCAAAATCAGCTAGTTCCAGTTGTTTCATGAGTTCTAATGCTGGAAAATCAAGAAATATATGTAGAAATGCTTCCTTTCCCTATAAAATATTGAATGGAGGGATTCCTATAGACCTCTTATGTGTGATCCTATCTGCCCAAAGAGCTGATTTGGTTTTTTTGTATCAAGTTCTCTAATTCTCCTCAAGAGTCCTTCCCGATGATTCTCAAGTAAGTTCTTGTTTATGGACTATTCTTGGCAATTACCTTGAGGGTAATAGTTTGAAGAGGTACTTGAGGTATACAAACATGTTGTTGACATTCCATTAAGTGATCTTTGGGCCAAGGAATGCTAATGCATTATCTGATATGATAGTAGCAGGGGCACCAAACCTTGTGATTATCCCTTCATAAAAATCCAAGATGCTGGATTCATTTGCCTCCTTAAGTGCCACTACTTCAGTCCACTTGGTGAAATAGTCACCACCGTGAGTATCCACTTGTGGCTTTGACTTGAATTTAGGTTGATTACTCCAATGAAATATAATCCACATTACATGAATGGCTGATCTATTGAAATTAGACGAATGGGAAGGGTTGTTAATATTTCTTTCCATGTGAATAATTTACACTTCTTGCATTTCTTGATCCATGAGTAGTAGTCAATAAACATCGAAGGAGAATAATAGCCGACCTTCAAAATCCTAAGAGTTGTTACTTATGGAGAAAAGTAGCGTCCCGCTTCTCCGTCATGGAACTCATGTAACACCTTCTTGACTTGGATTTTCCCAATGCACCTCAATAGAACACCGTTGATGTCTCTTTTGAACAAAACAGTGTCAATGAGCATATATGGAATGGCTTGTAATTTAAACTATCTTCTCTTTGTTTTTCTCATTTCGGAGGGTATAAGCCTGTTTGGAGATAATGCACCAAGTCTTGAGTCTAACATGGAATGGGAACATTGTTAGCTAGTAGTTCTTGATTATTTTGTAGGAAAAGGATAGCCTCCTCTTCATATTTTGACTCATTTTGTTGTTTGGAAGTGAGCTACTCATATAGACCTTTGCCACTAACCAACTTGGTAACTTTGATTTCAATATCATACTCCATTACACGAGTGATCCAACCTAATCTTTTCTCATTCGATCCTTTTTAGGAGAAAATCCTTGAAACTAGCATGAGACACCAGCAATTGAGTCGTATTGTTTGAGACCAAGTGTCTGAACTTCTTAAAACTCCTAATGACATCAAGAACATTTTTCTCAATAAAAGAGTACCTTATTTCATAATCTTCCAGGATTTGGTTGAAGAACGCTATGGATTGTTCTTAACCTTCTCTATTTAGTTGTACCATGATAGCTGAGATTGTTTCTGACCCTCCAAAGGCATACAACATGAAATCCTTTGAAAAGTTTGGGTTAATAAGAGTTGGGGCTTGTGATATTGCATGCTTGATAGCCTCAAAAATCTCTTTGCCTTATGTTGTCCATTTAAATGCAAGGCTCTTCTTCAACATCGTTGTTAAAGGCTTTACAAGAGGGGGAAAATGAGGCACAAATTTGTGGACAAATTTTATCCTTCCTAAGAAGCTTTGGAGAGATTTCTTGTGATGTGGCAGTGGAAGTGTTCTAATGGATTCAACTCTTTTAGTGTCAATCATTAACCCTTCTCTTGAGACAATGTAGCCCAAAACTTTCCCTTGTGTGCCAAAAATACACATTTCTTTGGATTCAATGACACTTCGAACCTTCTACACCTTTGAAATACTTTCCTGAGGTGAAAGAGGTGGTCTGTGCATTCTTTGACAAGACAATGATATCATCTAGATATAACATCACCATATTGTTGATTAATCCATTGAATGCCATATCCATACCTCGTTGAAATGTTTCTCTAGTGTTGGATAGTCCAAATGGCATCTTCTTGTAAGCATATGTGCCCCATTTTATAGTGAAGGCTATCTTGTACTGATATTCTTTCTTTCACCATTATCTCGATTATAGCCTCGAGTATCCGTCTGCCTACAAGAAAACCTTTCGAGCCAACTACAACCTCCAAGATTTGTTCCATTAATGGAAGTGGATATTAATCCTCAAGTGATGCTCTTTACGATCACGGAAGCCCACACACAATCTGATTTCTCCATTTTTTCCCTCACTGCACCAATTTTTCAACCCAACTTGAATGTTTGATAGGGAAGATGATGCGAGCTTCAATTAGCTTGTTCAACTCTTTCCTCATGATAGGTTTAATGTGAGGATTTACTGCCTTTGCTTCTTTTCGATAGGTTTAGATCCCAAATCTTCCTTAATAGTGTGTTTTTCCAACTTTGGGTTGAAACCTCTTAAATCCTTGTAAGTCCAAGCAAAGACATCTAGGAGTTCTTGATGAAGTTTAACGAATTCATATTTTTCTTGTGGGTACTTACTTTACCAATTTGTAATGTGTTTCCTTCATCTATTTAAATGGGCTCTAAATCTTCACCCTTTACCTAAAATTTGTCCCTCTCCTTCCGAATTGATCATTTGGGTTTAATATTGACTCCAAAGGTACAAGACATTTTGGTAATTTGTTAGCTCTCACCGCACCACTTGGTCACCATACCATTGTTCCAACTTGCCTTGGTTTTGGTAGAGAACCCAACTTATTCTTGTAGAAAATTGACAATTTTTTTATCATTCTCGAAGACTTGCCAACTTGTGTTGTTGTTTGGATAGCTGGTATTACAACCACTTTAATATGGGGCTAAGATTTCTCACTCTTGATACTTTCTACAACATCAAATGTTTCCCGATTGCTGCCAATCTTTCTGCTACTTCATTCTTCTTCCTTGGGATGGAACTGATGCTAAAAGCTTCAAAATATTTAATGAGATCCCATACTCGATTCTTGTAATTCTTCAATAGATCATTCTTGGCATCATTTCATCCTCTAACTTGATTCATAACTAGCTCACTATCTCCAAAGACTTGCAAATTCTTAATACCTTTCTTTCTTGCCAAATGTAATCCATGAACCAAGGCTTCATAATCAGTTGTGTTTTTGATCAAGAAAACTGGAAACAGAAAGCCGAGTAATATCCTATACCTTCAAGTGAAACAAGCGTAGCTCCTCCTTTAGCTCCTTGTCTACTTCTTGAACCATCAAATAATAACCGCCATACCTAATTACCATCTTTGCGGTCGGCTTGGTGATACTAGGAGAGTATGATTCTCTTCACGTGAACAAAATACTCCTAGCTCAGATTCTTCCATTTCTTTGTAAGGGTCAAAAGCATGCCTCTTGTTTTCCCATTCATCAAGAGTCAAGTATGGGATGCATCCAACCTTAGTATTTGCTTCATAAGTGCTTGGGAGATCTTCCTGATCAAAGGATGAAAAATTTATGTTGATTGGATTCGGTGTATGAGGCTCTATGTGGAAGTTTACAATGCGCTCAGATCTGATCATAGAATTAGCTCCATACCTTGTTCTGAATAACATATGTGACCTATAAGGAGACAAATAACCTCCAATTCTGAATGCCTTCATTTGAGTTGATTCTCTTGATTGCACCATGCCAATCTCTATTTTTTGGATCTTCTCTAATAGACCAACATCTTGCATTTGATTATCTTCATTGTTTGCATACCCATGCTCTTGGAAAGCTCCATAGACAAACTGATTTTGACACTGCTACTCATAGGAGTAAACATGCTGATCTTGAATCTGCTCAAAATGCTGATTTGAAGGAGTTGTAAAGCACATTGGAGGTGGAATGTACTGCTAGCATTGTGAATGTGAATTCCATGATGGAAATGAAGTCATGATTGCACAAATTCATGGAATGATGGAAAATAATGAAAGATATGGAAAGAAGAGTGAATGGAAATGGATGGAAAACAGGTCTGCAACTCAGAGAATGAGTTATTTACCAGATGGAGTCGCCAGATGTGCAAACTATTGCTTCTCAAAAGATGGAAATTGTAACAAGTGCACATCGATCTTGTTACAATGAAGTGAAGACCTCTAAGGTCCCATCGGGTGCCAAAACTGTTAGTGTGAAGTCACATCAACCCCAAATGAGTTATAAGGTATTATTTTCTAAGGAAGGGTCATTTGGTGTGATTTATATAACATTGGATCATTCCCCAAGCTATGGGACTTGCAAATGGGAATGATCCTCTAGAGAAGGTTGGTTCCTCTTCCTAATCTACCTACCACAAGATATTCTAGTGTATGCAAGCTAATCTAATCCTAATCTAACTTCCAAGGAGATAAGGAGAGAAAGAAAACAAGAAAAAATAGAGCCTACACTAAAACGGTGATACACCAGAGAAGGAAAGTGTTGATCATCTACCAAAACTGCCATGGAATAAGGAGATGTGAGAAATGGAAAGGATGGACAAGTGCATCACAGAATAGAGATGGATTTCACACGAAAATGTTCCAAACTCCATGAACACAACTCCCAAATCTATAAATAAACATTCAAAACATACAAAAATACCTTGTAAATGAAGAGAGACGTAAGAGGATGCAATAAAAATGAGCAAAGGATGGACAAATGCATCACAAAAACACGTTTTATTGCTTCAAATGTTCGTGATAGAACATCATTCATGAACAAGAGTCAAAAATTACATTTATAGAGTGTGGGAAGAGGTTTGAACTCCATTTCGACCTTGGGGAAGAAAATAAGGGAGAGGCAGAGAAGAAAAATGAACAACCTCTTGAAAAATGATGCCTCTGTTACATTATATAGAAAAATGCGAGAAGGAAAGGGAAAAACATGGGATTTTCTCCAACCACTTTTCAAAATGTGTTTTAATTCTTCATCTATTGATGGGCTCGATGTAAAATCCAATATTTCCATGTATCTACTTCACAGATCAAAGAAAATGACCCATACTTCATTAAATCTAGTTGTTGGAACTGGTTTCTTGTCTTTTCCATGTCAAAACACATTTTTCACATTTCTCCCCAAAATATTCACCAAAATCAAAAATTGAAGACTCCATGATGAAGAGAATCTTTAGATCTTTCCATTCTACCAAGAACATAAAAATGGAGCATGAATCAAAAGATATGGCCTTCTGAGTTTTTTCTTAACGTTTTCAGCAAAAAACAACTCAGGCAAATTTTTAAATTTTCTCCCGCAAATCCATTGATGATGTGGCATCCACTGGGGTCGGCAAAGGCAGGGGCTCCATTTTTTCCATTTTACAATTTTTTAAAAATAGTCAAAAAATCTCATTTGCCTCTTAAGGTCCGTTGACCCGCATTAACTTTTTGATGTGCCAACTCAACACTTAATTTTCACCTTTTTGACAAAAGGGAAAATTTTCACTTTTTCCTCCAATTCCCCCCGGTCCGAGATTCCTTGGCAAAAATCTCTCCCAAGCCCCATAGGTCCACCTTGGGCAAAGTTTCCCTTCTAACTCTGTCGAGCCATAACTCAAAAATACAAGGAGTTAGAAAGAGCTCTTTACCTTTCGGAAAGGGGAAGAAATTCTCTATCTGATGGAGTATTTTCCAGAAATCCTTGAGTTCCTAAACTTTGTGAAATTTTGATTGAGGCACAAAAGGGAGTAATTTAACCTAAAATAAGAGGGAGCTTATTTTGGTTAACAACTTTGGCAACTCACAGGAGTCATCTGCCTGCTAGATGAATGATTAGTGGCCTTTGTTGCATCCATTGGGCATGGAGTCAAGCCTGATAACCAATTTTCTGATCTAACTCTGAAAATATGACCTTTGAATCACTTGGGAACCCACTGAAAATGGAGTTGATCTTCACCAAAATCCAACTGAAATGGACTGTGCAAGAGCAATACAACAACACCAAAAACTATATACAAATTGAAAATCATACATGCTCCAAATGGAACATGCAGAGTGTGCAAAATCACTTCTTCTACTGAAAAAAAACCTACCTACACTACTCTAATCAAGAGAAAAGGGAAATCAAACAAAACCTGTAAATGGCGGGAGAAATAGCTTCCCTTCTTCAAAAATGGCAGCCATACAACTGATTTGGCATTGAACATGGCTGGTTAGATGAGTGAAAAAATAACTACAAACTGATCTTCCACCCAAATGACCAAAGTATCAACTCAAGATAAATCCATACCTCTTTTAGTTGCTCTACATTTGGATTGAAATGTATGGCAACTAATCCTTGGTACTTTGTAGCTCATGCTCATGCCCTAAAGCAAGCATGACTGGTTGTGGATTATCGTTTGGCTCCAATGAATCCAAATCCTTGATTGGGAAAGGTCTAGTCTCGATTGATGTGCCTATTTCTCTCGATTTTCAACTCCAAAAATGGAGTCCTCTTGTAGACCTTTTTGATGAATGGCGTGGAAGAAGTGGTGAAACCCTTATTCTCTTTATCTTCTTCCTCTTGTGAAGAACATGGAAGATTCAAATCTTCCAAGCTTTATTCCAAAAGGTTTCTATAAGGTACAAACTACTGCAAATGAATGCTCTCCTCCATGACAACAGGTATGCATGTTTGGAAGGTGGATGAAGGAGGAGAAAACAATGTGATTTCAACTAGTTCTTCTCCATCAAAACAGTCCTCCAAATCAGACAGATAAACTACCTCATTGTTGTCCTGTTGTAAATGTTCAACTTCCTCCATGGTGTTCTCTTGATCAGAAACTTGTTTACCATGGTTTCTTTCATCCTCCAACATGAAGTTTGAAAGATCAAACTCTTCTCCAACATTAGAGCTCGAGAGAGATGAAGTGGAAGGAAGAACTGAAGGTTCTTCTATAGCCTGTTTTGTGTTCAAAGCTCTTGGACCTACATTTTTCTCCTCCACAACTGGAATGTGCTCCTCTTCTTTTGGATTTGGAGAAGCTTCTCCTTCCTCTCGTTGCTTGAAGACCATCTTGCTCTTGAATGACCTCTTTCTCTATCATGAATTTTTCCAAATCAAACTCTTCAATCTGCTACTCTAGAGGACAAGTTGGGACTACAAGATCTTCTTCAGAGCTCCTTTCCATGGTGGATTCATCAACCAAAATAGGCCCTTCGAATGAAAGCAAGAAATTATCAATGATGCCTTCTTCTTTTGCTACTATAAACTCTGATTTGGTCTCACCCATTTTCTCCTTTCCAATGGGACTTTGAGCTGATTTTCCTTCCTCTTCTATGGCTGATTGTGCAACTTGAATTGGACCAGAATTTTCTTCAAGTAGAGTGCCAACATGGAAACTACATTCGAGAAATTTATCCCCCTTTTCTCCAAATTGATTGTGGAGAGTTGTGCATAAATGGTCCCACTCGATGGATCTCTTGGTTAAACTTCTAAACCATTAAAAATATTTACCCTTAAAGGAGGTGATGGGTCGTTGTATTTGTGAAATCATTTAATTGACATAATATTTGCCAGTGTCATTATAAACCAGGGCTGTGTCCTAGGCAATATGCAATAGAGTCTAGGAGAACCATTTTGTTGGGGGTTGCTTAGATTTAGTGGCTATTCTACGGAAGTGCAGTTAAAATCTACGAAAATTAAATACAAGTCTACGGAATTCAACGGTTTGTAATTAAATGGATTTCAACAACTAATCTTCTACTGTAAAGTAAAATACGCACACACTTATTCTTAACAATTTAAACCATAACTGAATAACTAGAATTCAACAGAAAGCAAGACTATTTATGAACTAAATTGGCATAACAAAAGCATCTACTTTAAGTGAAAGCAATAATGGAGAAAATAGGGACAGTTAATCAAAACATGCATGCAAAAATTCATCAAATGATAATTGCAGTAAAACTAATCAAAGGACTGTATGCATGAAAAACTCAAAGTAACCTCGTATCTCCTCGATTGAGTGGGCCCTTGCTCTTCCTTGGGATAGAGTGATCAAAAACTTATGATTCTCAAAATACTGTAGCTTTCATTAACTTTGAAATGAGTTCATAACATATCAAAAATAAATCCAGAATAGTCTGCAGATAATTTTCTTCGATAATAATAATAATGTGTCTCCAGTTCTGAAGAAAAAGTATTCATATAGATAATTTTGGTTACAAGATCCGCCATATCATGCAACATAAAACAATGTCCATCAAATATCAATTAAAAACTCATAGATTCCTACAGGCAGTTAGAGTCAAGCCCAAGCTAATAGGTCAATTTGATGGAAAAGTATTTAGCCGCATGCTTCGAACTCGGGCTTCTTATCCACCAAGAACTTCCATGATTCCCTCCACACATCATCGCATTTGATCTCATAAAGGTATTTAGTAGGAAGTTCCCGGTATAAACAGCTTTCATAAATAATAGCAAGGAGAAATGCATCAACCTACTCAGACATGACTTTACAAAACATCCCATATACTAATAAGTCATATCACAGAGAGTATTTCTAGTCTGAAGAAATGATATAAATGAGCCAAATAATGCACTCATCATTTTCCCCCTGACTTTACCTGTTGCATGTCCCAATGCAACTCATCTGCGCCTTGCTCTCCTGCCAAGTTGGTCAGCCATGTCATACTCCTCGAATTGATCAGTGTATTGCTTCGTGGTATTCTTGCAACCCTGAGTATTGGATGTCATTTCCACTCGGTAGTGAAACTGTCATGGGACTGTGCTACATTGTTTTTCCAAGTTGTGAGAGGGCTTAAGAGGAGTGGTGGCCACACTTGGAGGCCTGCCCATTCATCAGTGTATTGCTGGCTGGTTTTCTCTGAAGTTTGTTTGATAATGGCGATAAGGGCATCACCCCTTCACATGCTCTAGCTCAAATTATGAGGGGAGAGGACCTCCCTATGTTTCAAAGGTAGGCTTAAAGTATCCCATCTCTTGTCACAAGCTTGCCAAGCAGCCCCAAAATTCTCCTGACTATAATTTTCAAAATCAATAATACACTGAAGCAAAATCTGAGAAGTATGCACCCCAACCCCTACCGGTAGTACAATGATCTAAAGTTTTTCCACAAGGAAACATCTATGTGATGGGTTGGGTAAATGTAGAATCCGATGGACTGAGTAGTGTTATTGAAACTATCTGTTTGCTGCCTCCAAATTATCTGATTCCACAATACAGATTGAAATGCTTTAATTTGAAAATCCCCCACAAATAAGTTGATCAAGAAATTAGGGACATTGGTTACTATCATGTTATGTAGATAAAATTCATAGAGCAAATTTTGAATTTTCGGAGTGCTATTCTTGTAGACTTATAAAAAACTAGGTCCATCGGGAATTTCATGAGGGGCCTGAGAACACAATTGAAATAACTGCCAAGAAAAAAATTGTTCTTGGACATACATGCTGTAGACTGAGGAGGGTTTCCTACAGATGACGGTGAGTTTGATGGCTAAAGGACAAACAAATTATAAGATAGATGTTAATTTTTGTTTTTCCTCTTCCAAAGATTCTTTTTCCTTTTTTAATTTTTGATTTTCTTTCTGCAATTCCCTTTTCTGAAGGGACAACTATTGGAAATTATTTAAGAGGGTAAGACCTGTATCACATTGTCGCTTTAGACAACTCACTTCATGCTGTAGGGTAGCAATCTCCCGAATTTTTTCTACTATCTTTTGTGTAAATTCAACTTGTAATAAAAGGGTGGATTCTTCCATACCTTGTAACTAAGATTTTAGCAGTGCTATCTCCTCTAGATAGTTGTGAGAAGGCACCACTTGAGTGTCAAGCATTTCTGAGTTACAGTGTGAATTTCCGTAGATGACGGAACAGTAGATGATGGAGCGGCCGGGACATCCTCCGTGTGTAATTCCTCCCGAATGTGGGTGGTGTCATCAGGCAAGGACTCCGATTGGAAACCACCTGTCTACAAACATGAGCCAAGCTGCTAGGACCGTAGTTGCATGGAGGAAGAGGGGGCCATGGGACACTTTCCTTTTGAATCGAATCGACAGGATGGTCCTCGGGGTATCGACCATGTCGGCATGCTCAGAATGCCACCACCTCTACTTGACTATGTGAAGGGCCCAATGCAAGGGTAGACCAAGGTGTAGAATAGAGACTAGATTTTAGTTGCTTAGGCCTGGACCCTTCGCCATTAACACGTCCCTTGAGCCTCCGCTTTGGGTGAAAGAAAACTCGAGTGTGAACACAATAGGTGAATCAACCCCGGGTGCTTAAGTATAGACTTGCCCCCACTAGACCAAAGTGTTTCTCGCATACCTTAATGATAGAATCAGTGAGGTCCTCTAGTGAATTGACCTGAAGGGCTTGGTTGACATATCCCTTTTTAAGGTGAATGAGCATTTTGAGTGCATCACCACCCAAAATAGAAGCCTGACCATCACATATAAAATACCTGTTGACCCATTTAGCAATCTCACCCCATATTCCAGGTAAAATTTTCTGCTTAACACCCTTCTAGACACCCAATGGAGTCAGGATGACCTCTGGGAGTGCCTCTCCTTCATCGTGGAACTGAGCAATAAGACTTTGCAAAGGGGCATTTGTCATAACCTTTAACCCAAAATTTGGTAGGCCAGATAGGTCAGAAATGACCTGACTGGTGATTTCAACTCGTCATCCACCAACTTGCGAGCATGTGGACTCAAAATTGTTCAAGAACTCTTCCACAATGTTCTCATCAAACCCTTCAAATTGCCGAATGAAATCTAACCATCTGAAATCATGAAATACCTACGAAAGGGCAGCATTCCGGAGTAAGGCATCAGGTGAAGCAGGTTTTGATGTCTTTCACGGTCCCATGCTAAGCCAAAAATAAGAAATACATAGTAGCAGAAAGACCAGAGCAGAGCATTTCTTCCACTTCCCGTCAAGTGTTTGATGAAACCAGTTGTGATTGATGTGCATACCACAATGGGAAGAGGCGGTTGTAGAGCATTAAATTTCAAATGACACCATATTCCTTGGGTAGCGCAACATCAAGCAAAGGTGACGGTGAAAAAATAGTGATGAGACCAACCACCCGTGTGAGATTAAGATTTTTGCGGTGGCACATATCCCATGGTTGAGGAGCATGCACCATCTATCCTGATGTTGAGAGTGCAACACATCAAAGCATGTGAAGATTTATGAGGCATGAATCCTTTTATGTCATCATTCATAAAGCCAGATTTGGAACAGATCCAAAATGATCATAACAATAATTTCATGATGGCATCATAATGACAAATGACTACATGGGGGAATGTTTCGCATAGAAATATCATTAGCAAGTTAAATGCACTTACCCATGCTACACTTAGTCAGCTGATATCTGTAGATTCCCACACCCTGTAATTTGGGATGAAACATGATTAGCAGCAGTAGAAACAACAAAAATTCCGCATTTATTGGAAATTACTATAAAAACTGCTAAGGGAAGAAGATCAAATGAAGAACCATCTTCCTTTATTGTATTTACACAAGATTGATTATTCCATGCGTGAGAGGCAAAGAGCCTCCTCAGCATGCATGTCTATTTGTAACAGAATGTCATTGGTAAAAGTCTTCCTATCCAGTGGTTAGTGATAAACTTGAAGCCTATGCCCATTTACCAGAAGAGTCTATTTATCTCCATTAATCGGTATCAATCAAACAGAGCCATTATCAAACACTTGATTTACCTGATAGGGACCTAACCAACATGTACACAACTTTCCTTTAAACTACTGATAGCGGGAATCAAAGAGCAAAACCCACTGTCCCTCATGAAATATCCATTTTTTTATGTGAGCATCATGCCAAGCTTTCCGCTGATGTTGTAGAATTTTGGTCTGCTGCTATGCCTCCATCCACATTTCATCCAATTCATTCAACTGCAACACTTGCTCACGCTGTGCTTCATCCAAATCGATCCCAACTTCCAACGCTATTCACCAGGTGCACAATTCAAACTCCACAGTAACAATGGGCTTCTTCCCAAAGACCAGCTCATAGGGAGAGAAACCAGTAGTTATTTTCAGTCGTGTGTTGTAGGCCCAGAATTCCTCGGGAAGCTTTGGTACTCAATTCTTTTTGTCATAATTAACCACCTTAGTTAGAATATTCTCAAGCTCTTGATTGGTTACCTCCACGTGCCCATTAGATTGGGGGTGATATGGTGATGATTTTTGGTGCCTGATTCTGTAGATTCCTAAGAAAGCTTCAATCATATTTGAAACAAATTGAGGACCTTGATCAGATACAATGGCCCTTGGTGCTCCAAATCACAGCAATATTTGGTTGTAGAGAAAATCAAAAACAAAATCTTCATTGGTAGATGCCAATGCTTAAACTTCAGCCCATTTGGTGACATAGTCCATCCATACCAAGAGATACTCCTTCCCGAAAGATGGAGGATCAAATGGTCCAACAAAATCAATACCCCATTTCTCAAATGGTCCTAGAACCAACTGAGGGTTAAGAGGAATTTCTGTAGAAAGTGTAGGTTTTTTGATTTGTTGGCATGCATCACACTTCCACACATACTTTTTGACAGTCTTATGGAGGGAAGGTCAATAGTACCCTGCTCCAAGGATCTTGTGAATTGTTCATTTCACTGAATAATGTCCACCACCTGGCTCATCATGACATGCTCACAATATGTCATGTACCTCATCCTCATGAACACACCTGTGAAGAACCATGTTAGGACAACATTTGAATAAGAATCCGTTACACCATTTATATGTTGCACTATTTCTAACCAATCGCCTTCTTTCCTTATGAGTAAAATAAGCAGGAAACTTCCCTGTTGTTAAATAATTTATGAGATCAATGAACCAGGGAGTCTTAGTGGAGATAGCAAACAAGTGTTCATCGGGAAATTGATCTTGGACTGCTTCGTCATCACCTAAAACATTTATTCTAGAAAGAAAGTCAGCAACAACGTTATATTTCCTAGGCTTATCTATAATAGTGAGATTGAATTCTTGCAACAAGAGCAACCAGCGAATGAGCCTTCCGCCAACCACTAGTTTGTTCATCAAATATCAAATGGCAGAGTGGTCAGTGTAAAAAAAAATTTATATCCAGTGATGTAATGAAAAATTTATTCAAAGCATATACCATAGCCAAAAACTCTTTTTCCGTAGTAGTGTAATTCTTTTCCGTAGGAGTCATATTTTTGCTGATAAAGTAAATTGCATACATATGATCTTCTAAGTCTTTTTGTCCAAGGATAGTGCCCATAGCTATATTAGAAGCATCAGTGTGGATATGGAAAGGCTGACCCACTGTCAGGGCCATGTAAGATAGGGGTTGTTGTCAAATTTTATTTTATAGAATCAAATGCCTGTTGAGACTGAGAAGACCATTCAAAAACACAATCTTTGGTTAGTAATGAAAACATTGAGGTGACAATTTTGCTAAAATATTTTATGAATCGATGGTAATAACCTGCATGGCCAAGGGAACTTTTGATGTCAGTCTGATTAGTTGGTGTAGGTAATTGGGTGATGACTGATATCTTTTTGGGATCCACCTTTATGCCTTGGACTGACACATGGTGACCTAAGACAATTCCTTGATCAACCATCATTAGACATTTTTCATGACTCGAGATAGTTGGTGTTGTTCACATCGACCGAGTACTTTCTCAAGATTATTCAAAGATTCATCAAAATTGGATCCATAGATAGTGAAATCATCCATATAAACCTCAACACATTCGTTAGCAAGATATGTGAAAATGGCCAAGACTGCGCTGATGAAATGTGGCAGGGCATTAAAAATCCCAAAAGGTAGCACTCAAATCTTTCTCGAAATGGCACCATTGATAGAGCTCTCTCTCAAGCCTTTCCGTAAAGGTAAAGTTTTCCTCCTAACTCCTCATATTTTTCAAGTTATGGCTCTGCGAGTTTTTGTGGGAAATTTTCCCCTTGGAAGCCCACAACCAATAGGAAGCTGCCACGTGTCCCAGGAGGTGGCGGAGAAGAGAGAAAAAACTTAGAAATTTTTTCAAGTTTTGGTCAAAATTTGCAAAAGGAAAATTTTTGCCCGCGGGCCCGCCGAGCCAATCAGACGTGACACGTGTCGGGAGAGGAGGCAAAGTGAAAAAAAATTTTGCTAAGTGTTTGGCGCAGGAAAAATTTTTTGAAATTTGGCCCGCAGCCAATGGGAACTCACCACGTGTCCAAATGAGGGTCGGCGGCGAGGAAAGGTTAGAAATCATGTTTTTTGGCTAAGTTTTTGCCAAAATTTCCAAAGTGAAAAATTGGCCCGCATGGCCCGCAACGAATAGGGTTACGCCACGTGTCTTCACCAATCGTAAGCGGCGGGGGGGTAGAAATGGAAAATTTTGCTAAGTGTTTTGTAAAAATTTCAAAAGGAAAGTTTGGGGCAGAGGGCCCGCGCCCAATGAAAATAGGACACGTGTCCTATGGTCCCAGGGGAGTTCGGAGCTCGGAAAGATTTTCAAAATTTGGCTAAGTTTCGCCAAAAAATTCAAAGGGAAAGGTTTTCCCCATGGCCCCTTCCATCCAATCAGGATGTGCCACGTGTCCCGGAGTGGTGGGGCATGGGGGGAAAAATGAAATTTTTTCCAAAGTTAAAAATGCAAAATTTTCAAAGGTAAAATTGCGCCCCTCGGCGAGCTAATCAAACCTCGCCACGTGTCCATGTTGCAAAAATTTTAAGGAAGGGCCCGTAAGAAAAATTTCAAGGATGAGCCCATGGCCAATCACATCATGCCACATGGCATCCAAGTGGTGGAGCATGGGGATTTTTGAAAAAATTTCCAAATGCAAAAAAGAGGTAAAATTCGAAATTTTTTCCCGCCGATCCGTTTTGGGCCTGTTTTTGCCCTAAATCTTCAAATGGCCATAACTTTCGATCCAGAGCTCAGATTTTCACGTTCTTTATATCAATGGAAAGATGGTGAAATTATCTACAATGATTCCATGGTCAATTTTGAATTTTGGTTTAGTTTGGAGGGAGAAAATCAAAAACACTTCTGGTACGCGCCCATGGACAAAACTGACGTTTCAACAACCAATTTTAATGCAAAATGGGTCGCATTCTTCTCCAGTATGGTCAAAAATGTCAGGGCATGGGTTTGTAAGGACCTCCATGCTGTTTTTAATGCATTTTGGTCAATGAGGAATGGCTCCCACGTTTTTTCACATTTTCTCTCTCCTGGGCTCGACCCATGCACTGTAAAAGCCAGATTTGGCTCATTTTTCAAAGGTGAACACTTTTTTTGCACAGCAAGCTTCTATTTTCACCTTCAACAAGTGATTTTGGAAGTATCAGACCTTCCAGGGATTGTAATAGGTTTTTCTACCTCTTTGGTGTTGGAATACAAGGATTTTGATGTTGAAAATCACAATGCAGCTCAGAATGCTTTCACCTTTTGATGTGTGTTGTTTGCTTCATTTCAAACCCTTGATTACAGCTTATCAACCTGTGCATGATGTTTTATGTTGCAATTTCTGATTTGTGTCAATTTTCATGAACAAGAAGTGCTCACCACTCCTTTGGTGTATCACCCTTATCAGTTTAGTTTCAATTTTTGCATTTCTTATCCCTGTCTCCTTGCAAATTAGGATAAAATTAGGATCTGAACCTCTCTAGTTGTGCAAATAATAGATCTAATCAGAGGAGTTTGAGGAACCAACCTCTAATCTAGAGATTCCTCTCTCATTTTTACAAGTCCCACACTTGGAGAGAGGTTTCAATGTTGTGCAATCACACTGGATGCCCTAAACATCAACTTAGAACCTTGATTTGCATCCAGGGGTGCTACTGATTTGCAACAACAGCTTTTGGCATACACCTGGGGACCTTAGAGGTCTCATTTTTATCACAGCAAAGTTGATGTGCATCTGCTGCAATTTTCTTGCTTCAAAAGAGCTATAAATTGCACATCTGGCGACTCCAAGGGGAAGAATCAACTGGTTTCAGCAGTGCAGGCCTGAAAACTCATGAGAAGAGTCACCACAAGGTCAAGAGCTGGAGAAGAAGAGGTGTTGTTTGAATACCTAGTTATCTCCAAGAAGAAGGCAAAGAGGAAGAAGGATTCAAAGGTCTCCATCTCCACCAAACAGAACTCTCTCAACTCCTCCACCTGGTAGGCCTTTCATTCAGTCAACAAGGGTTTTAAGACCAATTAGAATGGCACAAAACAACCCCTATGTCAATTTCACAGGCAACAGCCCACTTGCCCTCAATGCACAACATCCAATTCCAATTGCAGCCTTGAAGAACATTCCATACTTCACTGGAGAGAATCAGACTACTCCAGGTGATCATGTTAAAGACATTGCCAACCTTTGTGCAATTCATGAAATCAATGAGATGCAAGTGGTGACAAATTGCTGGCATCTTCATTCAAGGGGAAAGCATTGCAATGGTTTAGAAGTCTTGCCTCAGGTTCTATTCAGAATTGGAACCAGCTATGTATAGCACTTCATGAGCAATTTGGAGAGAAGGGAGACAACTTGTCTCTTTTGGAGCAGCTGACAACCATCAAGAGAGCTCCCAATGAGCAGCTGACTGATTTCAACTTCAGATTTCAAAAGACTTGGGAGAGAATTCCAAGTGGCAAGTAAAGCCAACAAAGAGTAAGGTGCTTTTTCTCTACTACCTCAAAGCTCTAAATTCTGATATTTCTATGTTGATTCAGTCCATGGGAGGCATAACTATCCCTATGGCTTATAAAGCATTGCCATTAGGGCTGAAAATTGTTTGATCCAAGCTGGCAAACTAGCCCCTAGACCTCCCATGCCATTGTTTCCAAGTTTAGAGAGCCCAAACACTAATCAAGCACCTAATTTGGCTCCTTCTCCCACTCCTAGAAATCAGAGTTCAAATGAAGCTTCTACTTCATCTCCAAGTGCCCCAAATGAGCTTCAAGAAGTCATGAAGCAATTGCAAAACCTAGGCAATGAGCTGGTTACTCTCAAGAGGCAACAAGCCCAAGGTTTTAGACCTTCTTATCAGCCCCAAGCTCAGCCTAACAGCAGCCATACCAACCACAAAGACCACCTAATCCAGCTGCAAATATAAATCAAACAAGGCCTCCTGCCAATAGACCATTTCAGCCCTATAATCCTAATGCCATATCTGCCTCTAAGGCATTGGTGCCAACACAAAACAACGTTGCTCAGGAGTATGATTGGTGTTTTCCATGCAATGAACCTCACAACCAATCCATGTGCTTCAATGGTGCTTTGAATCAAGCATTAATGGTGACAACTACTGGTGTGGAGGGTGAGGGCAGTCAAGGAAACAACCAACAACAAGAAACATTCCAACAGCAATCAGCCCCAAATGACACCACACTTGTGAACCGGCAGTGTAGAGATTTCTGTGGCATGAATCAAGTAGTCTCTCAAGGTGTTGCAGCCAACACAAGGTCAAAAAGAAGGAATTTGGGTGAAGAGCAGCCATTAGCTCCAACCAATCCACAACCTTCCATGGCTCCACAAATGGTTGGCAAACAAAATCCAATTTCAAATGCACAAGGGCAGCCAAGAACAGCTCCTAGACCAACTCAAATACCAGTTGTTGCTGCCCACATGCAAGGAGTGAATGTGCCAACCAAGGGACAACAAAGAGATCCTTCATCACCATTCAATATTATTGATCAGATGAAGAAGACAAATGTAAATATATCAATGTGGGAATCCCTATCTATCCTAGGCCAAAGAGATTTGCTACAAGCTGCCATGAAGGACTGGCCAACTTCGAATCAACAAGTTCAGATGCAAGAGAAAGTGCTCACAAATGCTGCCCAACCTGAGGGGAATCATGGAGGACAAAGCAAGGTAAAATGTTGAAGCCCCTCCTTTCTATGTTTCATTAATCATTGGAAATCCAATTAGTGCACAATTGCATGATAGATTCCGGGGGCAAGTAGCTCAATGATGCCTAAACAAATAGCTGATCAACTAGGGCTCCAATATGAAACCATATCCAAAGTAGTGCAGCTGGATGGGACAACAAAAAATAATAGTTGGAGTGATTAGAAACTTGAGTCTTACCTCGCATGCATGTCCAAATGTTGTTGTTTACAAGATGTATCGCTTATAGACCTTCCACCACTCTTTGCCCTATGCTTGTCAAGGGACTTCACAAACAAGATTGAGGATATTTGTCTCCGATTGGTCACACATGCTGTTCGTAATGAGGTATGGAACCAAAGCTACAATCAGGTCTCGAACCTATTGCAAACTTCCACATTGAGCCCTACACTCCAAGTCGATCAATCAATGCCAATTGTTCAGCATTTGATCAAGAAGATCACCCAAGCACTGATGAAGCTGACACCAAGGTTGGAAGCATCCCGGATCTAACTCTTGATGAATGGGAAAACAAGGTACATGCTTTTGATCCTTATCAAGAAGTAGAAGAATCTGAGCTAGGGGTCTATTGCATACATGAAGAAGATCAGCCCATTCCTAACATCACCAAGCCAAACCATAAGGATGACAATGAGGTATGGCAGCTGTTTTTTGATGGATCAAGGAGTAGACAAGGTGCAGGAGGTGGAGCCATGCTTGTTTCACCTCAAGGAGTAAAGTACTATTCAGCTTTTAGATTTCAGTTTGCATGCTCCAATAACACTGCTGAATATGAAGCCTTGGTGCAAGGGATGCATTGGGCAATAAAGAGAGGAATAAAGAACTTGCAAGTCTTTGGTGACAGTGAATTGATTGTAAATCAGGTCAAGGGACAACATGCTGCCAAGAATGATCTACTTAAGTGCTACAAGAATAGGGTGTGGGACCTCATGGAAGATTTTGAGGGTTTTGGCATCAAATCCATTCCTAGGAAAGAGAACCAAGTGCCGACAGCTCAGCAGCAGTAGGGGGCAGCCTTTGACATTGTGGAAAGCATTCAACAAGACAAGGTACAGCCAAACATCCATGTGATTGTGAGGCCTTCAATGCCAGATAACAATGTCAGTTGGCAAGTGTTTGAGAATGACCAGCAAATCATCCATTTCTTGCAAAGAAGAAGCTGAGTTCTCACTAAGAATCAAGAAAAATTGAACAACAGCAAGATGGTGACCAAGTGGTACAAATGAGAACTAACAAGCTGCCCAAGGGACTTATCACTTTGGAGTCCATTTTTAATCCCAATGATCAGCTTAGGAAGGAGAAAGCAAACATTCAAAGTCAAGAGAGAGAGATTCAAGATCCATCTTGGTGGAAGAGAACAAACCATTGCAAATTGGAAAGATGACAACTGAACAAGAAAGGTATGAGTTCATGCAGCTGTGTCAAGAGTTCCCTGATGTGTTTGCTTGGAGCTATGAAGACTTGAAAGGTTTCAATCCCAACTTAGCTCAAAGATACCATTGAATTGATCCAAATACTAAGCCTCGTCAGTGTAAAACAAAGACCACCAATCCACACATGGAGCCTCTCATGAGGAAAGAATTGAACAAGCTGATTGAGTCAAGGATCATATTCCCAATCAAGCATTCTAGTTGGGTTGCCAACTTGGTTCCAGTCAGAAAGAAGAGTGGAGAGATCAGATTGTGTGTTGACTTCAGAGACTTGAATAGAGCATCTCTCAAGGACCATTACCCACTCCCTTCCATGGAGAAAATCTTGCAAGTTGTGGCTGGCTCCGAGAGGTTTTCACTACTTGATGGCTACTCAGGCTACAATCAGATTATGGTGAAGGAAGAAGACCAGTTCAAGACAGCCTTCACAACCAAATGGGGAACTTATGCATACAGGAAAATGCCATTTGGGCTGTCCAACGCTGGTGCTACCTTCCAAAGAGCAATGGACATGGCGTTCAAAGGTTTGATTAACAACATGGTGCTGATATACCTTGATGATATCACTGTTTTTTCCAAAATGCAGCAGACCACCTCTCTCATTTGAGACAAGTCTTCACGAGGTGCAAGAGATTTGGAGTGTCTTTGAATCCTAAGAAGTGTATCTTTCTTGCACATGAAGGAAAGCTCCTTGGCCATATTGTCTCCAAAGAAGGATTAGCAATTGATCCAGAGGGTCAAGCCATAAGAGCACTACCATTGCCAAGCCACAAGAAAGCCCTTCGTAGTTTCTTGGGAGGATAAACTTTGTTCGAGGTTTGTCCTAGATTTTGCAGCCCTTGTCAAACCTATCACCAAAATGTTAAAGAAAAGCATGGCTTTCAAGTGGACAGCAGAAGGCAAGGAGAGTTTTGAAGCAATCAAAGAAGCCATCTCTCAAGCACCAACCTCTCATCAACCCGACTTCTCCAAGGATTTCATCCTCTATGCATTTGGAGGTAATGATACTATTTCTACCATTTTGGTACAGCAGAACAAGGACAACGATGAGCAGCCAATTGCTTTCTTCAGCCAGAGCCTAGATGACTATGAGGTGAGGTATTCTTTTATTGAGAAGCATGTACTTGCAGTAATCAGAAGCTTGAAGAAATTCAAGCATTTAGTCTCAAACAACAAGGTCCAGTTGCTGGTCTCTCATGTGGGGTTAAAAAGACTTCCTCCTCAACAAGGATTTGAATGAGAAAAGGGCAGGTTGGATCACTCGTGTCATGGAGTATGACATTGAGATCAAGGTCACCAAGCTGGTAAGAGGAAAAGGATTGTGTGAGCAGCTGATTTTGGGGAAGCAAAAAGAAGTATGCAATGAAGAAGAGGTTGTTTTGATAGTTCAAGACAGCCATGAGCCAAGTGGCACTCAAGAAGAAAATAATGTTGTCCCCACTCCTTGCTGGACCCAAGGTATAATACACTTCCTAAGCACAGGCCTATGCCCTCCGGAGATGAACAAGACCCAAAGAAGACACTTCAGATTGCAGGCTGTCCCATATGCCATTGTTGATGGAGTTTTGTTCAAGAAAGATGTGAATGGAGTGCTGCTGAGATGCATTAGCACAAATCAGATTCATAGGGTGTTGGAAGAGTTCCATGGTGGACCAGCTGGTGGTCATTTTGCACCGAGAGTGACAACTCTAAAAATTATGAAGGCTGGTTATTATTGGCCCAAGATTTTCAGTGATTGCTTTGCATGGATCAAGAGGTGTAAGAATTGTGCATTCTTCACAGGAAAAGAGAGACTTGCTGCCCTTCCATTGCATCCAATCTCAGTTGACCAGCCATTCATGCAATGGGGTTTGACTTCATCGAGTCATTAATCCCAATTCAAGCCAAGGGCACAAATGGATTTTGACAGCCACAGACTACTTCACCAAATGGACTGAAGCAGTAGCACTCAAAGAAGCAAATGAGTCTAGCATCTTAGACTTCTATGAGGGCATAGTAACCAGATTTGGCATACCTACTACAATAATCTCAGATAATGCATTGGCATTCATTGGATCCAAGGTGACTGAGTGGGCTGTCAAGAACGGGATCTACCTAAGTACTTCATCAAACTATTACCCTCAAGGTAATGGCCAGCCGAGTCTACAAACAAGAACTTGTTGAGGATCATTAGGAGAACTCTTGATGAGAATCAAAGGTCTTGGCATACCAAACTGAAATCAGCCTTATGGGCTGATAGGATAACTCCCAAGAGATCCACAGTAACTCTCCATTCAGGCTTGTTTATGGAAGAGAAGCAATCTTGCCCATGTCACTTGAGTTGCCAACATTGGAACTCATGAAACAGTTTGAGTTGTTGGAGTTTGAGCCCATGGAGGTGAGATATGCAGAGTTGATGGAGCTTCAAGAGATCGTAGATCGTGCATCCCAAGCAATGGAGAAGGATCAAGCTTTGATCAAGAAGACCTTTGACAGAAGGCCAAGAGTAGATCTTTCCAGTTGAGATCTAGTGTTAAAATGGGATGCAGATAGAGAAAACCGGAAGGCATTCAAAATTTGATGCCATTTGAGTGGCCCATACATGGTCACGAAGTGCAAGAACAACAATGCTTTCCAATTGGCTTCATCGATGGTGAAGAACTGCAGATTCCAAATAATGGAATCTATCTCAAGCATTGCTTCTAAAGGGAAATTCTCCACCTTGTAAATATTAGCTTAGGTTTCCATTCCTTCAAGTGCTTGTGCACATTGTTTTGTCAGTAGGTTAGTTTTGCTTTCCTAAGTGCTTTGGGCACAACTTGCTGTCCCCGAGATGTTTTCATAGTCCTCTCTTCCATCAGTGTGATATTCCATCTTCCTCCTTGCAACATTCTAAGTCACTTGGGGTTCCAAATAGAAAATTTGATGACTCCATGCCCAATGGACTCGCTTCAGTAACGGTATTTTCATCTAAGTAGTGCAGATGACCCTCCGAGTCACCAAAATTGTTATCCAAAATGTGCCCCTGCTCATTTTTGTGGCTAACTCCTTGTGTTCTTTCCTCTCTTGTGCCTCAGTCTCCATTTTTTGATTTTTAGGCACTCAAATCTTTCTAGAAATGGCACCATTGGATAGAGCTCTCTCTCAGCTTTCCAGAAAGGTAAAGTTTTCCTCCTAACTCCTCATATTTTTCAAGTTATGGCTCTGGAGTTTTTGTGGGAAATTTTCCCCTTGGAAGCCCGCAACCAATAGGAAGCTGCCACGTGTCCCAGGAGGTGGTGGAGAGAGGAGAAAAACTTAGAAATTTTTTCAAGTTTTGGTCAAAATTTGCAAAAGGAAAATTTTTTCCCGCGGGCCCGCCGAGCCAATCAGACGTGACACGTGTCGAGGAGGAGGCAAAGTGAAAAAATTGACTAAGTGTTTTGCGCAGAAAATTTTTGAAATTTGGCCCGCAGCCAATGAGGTGCTGCCACGTGTCCAAATGAGGGTCATGGGCGTCTGAGAGAAAGGTTAGAAAATTTCCTAAGTTTTTGCCAAAATTTCAAAGTAAAAATTTTCCCGCATGGCCCGCAAAATAATAGGGTTACGCCACGTGTCTTCACCAATCAAAGTGGCGGCGGAGGGGAAATGCAAAATTTGCTAAGTGTTTTGTAGAAAAATTTTCAAAAGGGAAAGTTTTCAATGAGGGCCCGCGCCCAATGAAAATAGGACACGTGTCCTATGGTCCAGGGGGAGTTCGAGCTCGGGAAAGATTTTCAAAATTTGGCTAAGTTTCGCCAAAAAATTCAAAGGGAAAGGTTTGCCCACGGCCCCTTCCATCCAATCAGGACGTGCCACGTGTCCCAGAGTGGTGGGGCATGGGGGGGAAAATGAAATTTTTTTCCAAAGTTAAAAATGCAAAATTTTCAAAGGTAAAATTGCGCCCCCGGGGCGCGAGCCAATCAAACCTAGCCACGTGTCCATGTTGCAAAAAAATTTAAGGAAGGGCCCGTAAGAAAAATTTCAAGGATGAGCCCATGGCCAATCACATCATGCCACATGGCATCCAAGTGGTGGAGCGTGGGGATTTTTGAAAAAATTTCCAAATGCAAAAAAGAGGTAAAATTCGAAATTTTTTCCCCCGATCCGCTTTTGGGCCTGCTTTTGCCCTAAATCTTCAAATGGCCATAACTTTCGATCCAGAGCTCGATTTTCACGTTCTTTATATCAATGGAAAGATGGTGAAAATTCTACATGATTCCATGGTCAATTTTGAATTTTGGTTCAGTTTGAGGGAGAAAATCAAAAACACTTCTGGTACGCGCCCATGGACAAAACTGACGTTTCAACAACCAATTTTAATGCAAAATGGGTCGATTCTTCTCCAAAGATGGTCAAAAATGTCAGGGCATGGGTTTGTAAGGACCTCCATGCTATTTTTAATGCATTTTGGTCAATGAGGAATGGCTCCCATGTTTTTTCACATTTTCTCTCTCCTGGGCTCGACCCATGCACTGTAAAAGCCAGATTTGGCTCATTTTTCAAAGGTTGAACACTTTTTTACACAGCAAGCTTCTGTTTTCACCTTCAACAAGTGATTTTGGCAAGTATCAGACCTTCCAGGGATTGTAATAGTTTTTTCTACCTCTTTGGTGTTGGAATACAAGGATTTTGATGTTGAAAATCACAATGCAGCTCAGAATGCTTTCAAATTTTCAGATGTGTTGTTTGCTTCATTTCAAACCCTTGATTACAGTTATCAACCCGTGCATGATGTTTTATGTTGCAATTTCTGATTTGTGTCAATTTTCATGAGCAAGAAGTGCTCACCACTCCTTTGGTATCACCCTTATCAGCTTTAGTTTCAATTTTTGCATTTCTTATCCCCGTCTCCTTGCAAATTAGGATAAAATTAGGATCTCAACCTCTCAGTTGTGTGCAAATAATAGATCTAATCGAGGAGTTTGAGGAACCAACCTCTAATCTAGAGATTCCTCTCTCATTTTACAAGTCCCACACTTGGAGAGAGGTTTCAATGTTGTGCAATCACACCGGATGCCCTAAACATCAACTACTGGTTTCAGCAAAGGCAGGCCTGAAAACTCATGAGAAGAGTCACCACAAGGTCAAGAGCTGGAGAAGAAGAGGTGCTGTTTGAATACCTATAGTTATCTCCAAGAAGAAGGCAAAGAGGAAGAAGGATTCAAAGGTCTCCATCTCCACCAAACAGAACTCTCTCAACTCCTCCACCTGGTAGGCCTTTCATTCAGTCAACAAGGGTTTTAAGACCAATTAGAATGGCACAAAACAACCCCTATGTCAATTTCACAGGCAGCAGCCCACTTGCCCTCAATGCACAACATCCAATTCCAATTGCAGCCTTGAAGAACATTCCATACTTCACTGGAGAGAATCAGACTACTCTAGGTGATCATGTTAAAGACATTGCCAACCTTTGTGCAATTCATGAAATCAATGAGATGCAAGTGGCTGTCAAATTGCTGGCATCTTCATTCAAGGGGAAAGCATTGCAATGGTTTAGAAGTCTTGCCTCAGGTTCTATTTAGAATTGGAACCAGCTATGTATAGCACTTCATGAGCAATTTGGAGAGAAGGGAGACAACTTGTCTCTTTTGGAGCAGCTGACAACCATCAAGAGAGCTCCCAATGAGCAGCTGACTGATTTCAACTTCAGATTTCAAAAGACTTGGGAGAGAATTCCAGTGGCAATCAAGCCAATAGCAGAAGGTGCTTTTCTCTACTACCTCAAAGCTCTAAATTCTGATATTTCTATGTTGATTCAGTCCATGGGAGGCATAACTATCCCTATGGCTTATAGCATTGCCATTAGGGCTGAAAATTGTTTGATCCAAGCTGGAAAACTAGCCCCTAGACCTCCCATGCCATTGTTTCCAAGTTTAGAGAGCCCAAACACTAATCAAGCACCTAATTTGGCTCCTTCTCCCACTCCTAGAAATTAGAGTTCAAATGAAGCTTCTACTTCATCTCCAAGTGCCCCAAATGAGCTTCAAGAAGTCATGAAGCAATTGCAAAACCTAGGCAATGAGCTGGTTACTCTCAAGAGGCAACAAGCCCAAGGTTTTAGACCTTCTTATCAGCCCCAAGCTCAGCCTAACAGCAGCCATACCAACCACAAAGACCTCCTAATCCAGCTGCAAATATAAATCAAACAAGGCCTCCTGCCAATAGACCATTTCAGCCCTATAATCCTAATGCCATATCTGCCTCTAAGGCATTGGTGCCAACACAAAACAACATTGCTCAGGAGTATGATTGGTGTTTTCCATGCAATGAACCTCACAACCAATCCATGTGCTTCAATGGTGCTTTGAATCAAGCATTAATGGTGACAACTACTGGTGTGGAGGGTGAGGGCAGTCAAGGAAACAACCAACAACAAGAAACATTCCAACAGCAATCAGCCCCAAATGACACCACACTTGTGAACTGGCAGGCAGAGGATTTTTGTGGCATGAATCAGATAGTCTCTCAAGGTGTTGCAGCCAACACAAGGTCAAAAAGAAGGAATTTGGGTGAAGAGCAGCCATTAGCTCCAACCAATCCACAACCTTCCATGGCTCCACAAATGGTTGGCAAGCAAAATCCAATTTCAAATGCACAAGGGCAGCCAAGAACAGCTCCTAGACCAACTCAAATACCAGTTGTTGCTGCCCACATGCAAGGAGTGAATGTGCCAACCAAGGGACAACAAAGAGATCCTTCATCACCATTCAGTATCATTGATCAGATGAAGAAGACAAATGTAAATATATCAATGTGGGAATCCCTATCTATCCTAGGCCAAAGAGATTTGCTACAAGCTGCCATGAAGGACTGGCCAACTTCGAATCAACAAGTTCAGATGCAAGAGAAAGTGCTCACAAATGCTGCCCAGCCTGAAGGGAATCATGGAGGACAAGCAAGGTAAAATGTTGAAGCCCCCTCCTTTCTATGTTTCATTAATCATTGGAAATCAGTTAGTGCACAATTGCATGATAGATTCCGGGGCAAGTAGCTCAATGATGCCTAAACAAATAGCTGATCAGCTAGGGCTCCAATATGAAACCATATCCAAAGGGGTAGTGCAGCTGGATGGGACAATAGTAACAATAGTTGGAGTGATTAGAAACTTGAGTCTTACCTTGCATGCATGTCCAAATGTTGTTGTTTTACAAGATGTATCAGTTATAGACCTTCCACCACTCTTTGCCCTATGCTTGTCAAGGGACTTCACAGCCAAGATTGGAGGATATTTGTCTACTGATTGGTCACACATGCTGTTCAGAATGAGGTATGGAACCAAAGCTACAATCAGGTCTGAACCTATTGCAAACTTCCACATTGAGCCCTACACTCCAAGTCAGATCAATGCCAATTGTTCAGCATTTGATCAAGAAGATCACCCAAGCACTGATGAAGCTGACACCAAGGTTGGAAGCATCCCGGATCTAACTCTTGATGAATGGGAAAACAAGGTACATGCTTTTGATCCTTATCAAGAAGTAGAAGAATCTGAGCTAGGGGTCTATTGCATACATGAAGAAGATCAGCCCATTCCTAGCATCACCAAGCCAAACCATAAGGATGACAATGAGGTATGGCAGCTGTTTTTTGATGGATCAAGGAGTAGACAAGGTGCAGGAGGTGGAGCCATGCTTGTTTCACCTCAAGGAGTAAAGTACTATTCAGCTTTTAGATTTCAGTTTGCATGCTCCAATAACACTGCTGAATATGAAGCCTTGGTGCAAGGGATGCATTGGGCAATAAAGAGAGGAATAAAGAACTTGCAAGTCTTTGGTGACAATGAATTGATTGTAAATCAGGTCAAGGGACAACATGCTAGCCAAGAATGATCTACTTAAGTGCTACAAGAACAGGTGTGGGACCTCATGGAAGATTTTGAGGGTTTTGGCATCAAATCCATTCCTAGGAAAGAAACCAAGTCTGCCGACAGCTTGCAGCAGCAGTAGGGGGCAGCCTTTGACATTGTGGAAAGCATTCAACAAGACAAGGTATATCCAAACATCCATGTGATTGTGAGGCCTTCAGTGGCTTAGATAACAATGTAAGTTGGCAAGTGTTTGAGAATGACCAGCAAATCATCCATTTCTTACAAGAAGAAGCTGAGTTCTCACGCTAAGAATCAAGAAAAATTGAACATCAAAGATGGTGACCAAGTGGTACAAATTGAGAACTAACAAGCTGCCCAAGGGACTTATCACTTTGGAGTCCATTTTTAATCCCAATGATCAGTTTAGGAAGGAGAAAGCAAACATTCAAGTCAAGAGAGAAGATTCAGTATCCATCTTGGTGGAAGAGAACAAACCATTGCAAATTGGAAAGATGACAACTGAACAAGAAAGGTATGAGTTCATGCAATGTGTCAAGAGTTCCCGATGTGTTTTCTTGAGCTATGAAGACTTGAAAGGTTTCAATCCCAACTTAGCTCAAAGATACCATTGAATTGGATCCAAATACTAAGCCTCATCAAAGTAAAAACAAAGACCAGTCAATCCACACATGGAGCCTCTCATGAGGAAAGAATTGAACAAGCTGATTGAGTCAAGGATCATATTCCCAATCAAGCATTCTAGTTGGGTTGCCAACTTGGTTCCAGTCAGAAAGAAGAGTGGAGAGATCAGATTGTGTGTTGACTTCAGAGACTTGAATAGAGCATCTCTCAAGGACCATTACCCACTCCCTTCCATGGAGCAAATCTTGCAAGTTGTGGCTGGCTCCGAGAGGTTTTCACTACTTGATGGCTACTCAGGCTACAATCAGATTATGGTGAAGGAAGAAGACCAGTTCAAGATAGCCTTCACAACCAAATGGGGAACTTATGCATACAGGAAAATGCCATTTGGGCTGTCCAACGCTGGTGCTACCTTCCAAAGAGCAATGGACATGGCATTCAAAGGTTTGATTAACAACATGGTGCTGATATACCTTGATGATATCACTATTTTTTCCAAAAATGCAGCAGACCACCTCTCTCATTTGAGACAAGTCTTCACAAGGTGCAGGAGATTTGGAGTGTCTTTGAATCCTAAGAAGTGTATCTTTCTTGCACATGAAGGAAAGCTCCTTGGCCATATTGTCTCCAAAGAAGGATTAGCAATTGATCCAGAGAGGGTTGAAGCCATAAGAGCACTACCATTGCCAAGCCACAAGAAAGCCCTTCAGAGTTTCTTGGGAGGATAAACTTTGTTCGGAGGTTTGTCCTAGATTTTGCAGCCCTTGTCAAACCTATCACCAAAATGTTAAAGAAAAGCATGGCTTTCAAGTGGACAGCAGAAGGCAAGGAGAGTTTTGAAGCAATCAAAGAAGCCATCTCTCAAGCACCAACCCTCATCAACCCGGACTTCTCCAAGGATTTCATCCTCTATGCATTTGGAGGTAATGATACTATTTCTGCCATTTTGGTACAACAGAACAAGGACAATGATGAGCAGCCAATTGCTTTCTTCAGCCAAAGCCTAGATGACTATGAGGTGAGGTATTCTTTTATTGAGAAGCATGTACTTGCAGTAATCAGAAGCTTGAAGAAATTCAAGCATTTAGTCTCAAACAACAAGGTCCAGTTGCTGGTCTCTCATGCTAGGGTTAAAGACTTCCTCCTCAACAAGGATTTGAATGAGAAAAGGGCAGGTTGGATCACTCGTGTCATGGAGTATGACATTGAGATCAAGGTCACCAAGCTGGTAAGAGGAAAAGGATTGTGTGAGCAGCTGATTTTGGGGAAGCAAAAAGAAGTATGCAATGAAGAAGAGGTTGTTTTGACAGTTCAAGACAACCATGAGCCAAGTGGCACTCAAGAAGAAAATAATGTTGTCCCCACTCCTTGCTGGACCCAAGGTATAATACACTTCCTAAGCATAGGCCTATGCCCTCCGAGATGAACAAGACCCAAAGAAGACACTTCAGATTGCAGGCTGTCCCATATGCCATTGTTGATGGAGTTTTGTTCAAGAAAGATGTGAATGGAGTGCTGCTGAGATGCATTAGCACAAATCAGATTCATAGGGTGTTGGAAGAGTTCCATGGTGGACCAGCTGGTGGTCATTTTGCACCGAGAGTGATAGCTCTAAAAATTATGAAGGCTGGTTATTATTGGCCCAAGATTTTCAGTGATTGCTTTGCATGGATCAAGAGGTGTAAGAATTGTGCATTCTTCATAGGAAAAGAGAGACTTGCTGCCCTTCCATTGCATCCAATCTCAGTTGACCAGCCATTCATGCAATGGGGTTTGGACTTCATTGGAGTCATTAATCCCAATTCAAGCCAAGGGCACAAATGGATTTTGACAGCCATAGACTACTTCACCAAATGGACTGAAGCAGTAGCACTCAAAGAAGCAAATGAGTCTAGCATCTTAGACTTCTATGAGGGCATAGTAACCAGATTTGGCATACCTGCTACAATAATCTCAGATAATGCATTGGCATTCATTGGATCCAAGGTGACTGAGTGGGCTGTCAAGAACGGGATCTACCTAAGTACTTCATCAAACTATTACCCTCAAGGTAATGGCCAGGCTGAGTCTACAAACAAGAACTTGTTGAGGATCATTAGGAGAACTCTTGATGAGAATCAGAGGTCTTGGCATACCAAACTGAAATCAGCCTTATGGGCTGATAGGATAACTCCCAAGAGATCCACAGGTAACTCTCCATTCAGGCTTGTCTATGGAAGAGAAGCAATCTTGCCCATGTCACTTGAGTTTCCAACATTGGAACTCATGAAGCAGTTAGAGTTGCTAGAGTTTGAGCCCATGGAGGTGAGATATGCAGAGTTGATGGAGCTTCAAGAGATCAGAGATCAGGCATCCCAAGCAATGGAGAAGGATCAAGCTTTGATCAAGAAGACCTTTGACAGGAAGGCCAAGAGTAGATCTTTCCAGGTTGGAGATCTAGTGTTAAAATGGGATGCAGATAGAGAAAAACCAGGAAGGCATTCAAAATTTGATGCCATTTGGAGTGGCCCATACATGGTCACAAAGTGCAAGAACAACAATGCTTTCCAATTGGCTTCATTGGATGGTGAAGAACTGCAGATTCCAGTCAATGGAATCTATCTCAAAGCATTGCTTCTAAAGGGAAATTCTCCACCTTGTAAATATTAGCTTAGGTTTCCATTCCTTCAAGTGCTTGTGCACATTGTTTTGTTGTAGGTTAGTTTTGCTTTCCCTAAGTGCTTTGGCACAACTTGCTGTCCCTGGAGATGTTTTGCAGTCCTTGCTTCCATCAGGTGATATTCCATCTTCCTCCTTGCAACATTCTAAGTCAGTTGGGGTTCCAAACAGAAAATTTGATGACTCCATGCCCAATGGACTGCTTCAGGAAACTGGTATTTTCATCTAGTAGGTAGATGACCCCTCTGAGTCACCAAAATTGTTATCCAAAATGTGCCCCTACTCATTTTTGTGGCTAACTCCTTGTGTTCTTGCCTCTCTTGTGCCTCAGTCTCCATTTTTTGATTTTAGGCACTCAAATCTTTCTAGAAATGGCACCATTGGATAGAGCTCTCTCTCAGCTTTCCAGAAAGGTAAATTTTTCCTCCTAACTCCTCATATTTTTCAAGTTATGGCTCTGGCGGAGTTTTTGTGGGAAATTTTCCCTTGGAAGCCCGCAACCAATAGGAAGCTGCCACGTGTCCCAGGAGGTGGTGGAGAAAGAGAAAAAAACTTAGAAAAATTTTCAAGTTTTGGTCAAAATTTGCAAAAGGAAAATTTTTTCCCGCGGGCCCACCGAGCCAATCAGACGTGACACGTGTCGGGAGAGGAGGCAAAGTGAAAAAATTGACTAAGTGTTTGGCAGAAAAAATTTTTTGAAATTTGGCCCGCAGCCAATGAGGTGCTGCCACGTGTCCAAATGAGGGCAGGGCGTCGGAGAGAAATCATGTTTTTGGCTAAGTTTTTGCCAAAATTTCCAAAGTAAAAAATTGGCCCGCATGGCCCGCAGCGAATAGGGTTACGCCACGTGTCTTCACCAATCAGGGCGGCGGAGGTAGAAATGCAAATTTTGCTAAGTGTTTTGTAAAATTTCTAAAGGGGAAAGTTTGGGGCAGAGGGCCCGCACCAATAAAAATAGGACACGTGTCCTGTGGTCCTAGGGGAGTTCGGAGCTCGGGAAAGATTTTCAAAATTTGGCTAAGTTTCGCCAAAAAATTCAAAGGGAAAGGTTTGCCCCACGGCCCCTTCCATCTAATCAGGACATGCCACATGTCCCAGAGTAGCGGGCATGGGGGGAAAAATGAAATTTTTTCCAAAGTTAAAAATGCAAAATTTTCAAAGGTAAAATTGCCCCCCGGGCGTGAGCTAATCAAACCTTGCCACGTGTCCATGTTACAAAAAATTTTAAGGAAGGGCCCGTAAGAAAAATTTCAAGGATGAGCCTGCGGAAAATTACATCATGCCATGTGGCATCCAAGTGGTGGAGCATGGGGATTTTTGAAAAAAAATTCCAAATGCAAAAAAGAGGTAAAATTCAAAATTTTTTTCCCGCCGATCCGTTTTGGGCCTGTTTTTGCCCTAAATCTTCAAATGGCCATAACTTTCGATCCAGAGCTCGGATTTTCACGTTCTTTATATCAATGGAAAGATGGTGAAATTATCTACAATGATTCCATGGTCAATTTTGAATTTTGGTTCAGTTTGGAGGGATAAAATCAAAAACACTTCTGGTACGCGCCCATGGATAGAACTGACGTTTCAACAACCAATTTTAATGCAAAATGGGTCGCATTCTTCTCCAGCATGGTCAAAAATGTCGGGGGATGGGTCTGTAAGGACACCCATGCTTTTTTAATGCATTTTGGTCAATGAGGAATGGCTCCCACGTTTTTTCACATTTTCTCTCTCCTGGGCTCGACCCATGCACTATAAAAGCCAGATTTGGCTCATTTTTCAAAGGTTGAACACTTTTTTTGCACAGCAAGCTTTTGTTTTCACCTTCAACAAGTGATTTTGCAAGTATCAGCCCTTCCAGGGATTGTAACAGGTTTTTCTACCTCTTTGGTGTTGGAATACAAGGATTTTGATGTTGAAAATCACAATGTAGGCTTTATGAATGCTTTCAGTCCTTTGTATGTGTTGTTTGCTTCATTTCAAACCCTTGATTACAGCTTATCAACCTGTGCATGATGTTTTATGTTGCAATTTCTGATTTGTGTCAATTTGCATGAACAAGAAGTGCTCACCACTCCTTTGGTGTATCACCCTTATCAGTTTAGTTTCAATTTTTGCATTTCTTATCCCTGTCTCCTTGCAAATTAGGATAAAATTAGGATTTGAACCTCTGCAGTTGTGCAAATAATAGATCTAATCAGAGGAGTTTGAGGAACCAGCCTCTAATCTAGAGATTCCTCTCTCATTTTTACAAGTCCCACACTTGGAGAGAGGTTTCAATGTTGTGCAATCACACTGGATGCCTAAAACATCAGGATTGATTCTTCATTGTGGCTGCCTTATAGGTTTGACGTCATCGGTGTAAATATGATGTGTACGATGCTAGGATGAATTCCTTTCATATCAGTGTAATCCCAAGAAAAAGCATGGGAATGTTTATTCAAAACCTCAAGCACCCTAGTTTCTTGATTGACCTCTAAGTCACTTCCTATAGTCAGCTCTCTACCCATACTGACAAGCACCTACTTAGTATCATCCGCAAGAGCAAGCTCTGTACTAGTGATAAAAGAATTCAATGGGAAAACATGGGCTAGAACATGTGCGGGATGGATACGTTATTAAAAGATAGAACCTTAGTTAAAGGACCATATAAATTAGGAACTAGATGTTCGGAATTATAACCATAATGTTTCCTACCGACTCAACAGAGGTAATGTCTTCTACCGATATTCCAAATTCTTTAGAAGTAGTACTAATTTCCGTAGTTACAGAGTCCTTAGAATCAATCAACACATAAGACTCTATAGCCTCAATCATATGATTGTGTACTGCAATAGTGGCTAGAAAAGAAGAATTCAAAGAGTTAGCATCCAAAGAATCCACCCGCACTGTCACAATTATTCGTATAAGGTCAGGAGGATATAATGAAATGTGTTTGGATTTCTGGAAATTTAGAATTTTCATGTTGCCTGACCTATAGTCAATGTAAGCAACAACCGTAGCCAACCAAGGTCTCCCAAGATGACTGGATATCCCAACTTTTGAGCTTTAGGCTGCAAAACCATGAAATCAACTAGGTACTCCCATGATTCAACAGTGACCATTATATCTTCAACCACACCATCAGGTACAACAATGGATTGATCTACTAACTGCAGAACAATGTTGGTTGCTTGAAATCCTATCAAGGATATTTATTTAAACATTTCTATTGTGATGACATTAATAGCAACACCAAGATCGACCAAAACATTAGATATTGACTGGTTGTTTATACAAATAGTAATGACAGGGCTCCCAGGATCCCCATATTTTGGTGAGATGAGGGTGCCAACAACTAAATCAGCCAAATTTCCTTTGACTCTGACAGTCTTTGGGTATTTATTTTTTTCTTCCTGGCGTCTTTATACATTTGTTTCTAATGGTTTGGTTTAGTTCAGGGATGTCCCTTATTGCACATAGTAGTGGAACCTCAATATGTACTTTTTTCAATTCCTGAACTAGTTTTGTTTCATCTGCAATCCGAGTGTCATGTAATCACTCAGGGAAAGGGGTTATAGTTGGTTTGGTTATTTGAGCATCCTGTTCATCGGCATTGGTGAAGAACCAAAGTGTCACCTTCAATTTTTTCTTCCTTATTGGCATCATCAGGTAATTTTGTGATAACAACAGGAGGGTTCAATATTTTGCCAGATCGTAATCATAAATTACCAATAGTGTTAACCTACATGGTATTACCTGTATCTGTGTCATCAATCAAAGTTGTCTGTTGATTTTTAGGATTGGCTATTGGCTGAGCTGGAAGTTGTGTTTGTGTTGCTTGTCCTTTATTTTGGTAGGCTTGAGGTGGAGGCATTAAAGCTTGTTGTGGTTGTTAGAACCTACGTTGTTGATTATTGTTTTGTGGTGGTGCCCAGGACTGATTTTGGCTAAAATTTTGTTAAGGACCCCACTTTGCTGATTGCGTTAAGGATTGGTGTGGGTGGTGGAGCCCAACTCGGATGAGTGTAGGGATTTTTCCAAGGTTGTAGATATGGATAAGTCATCCGGTTTGAAATTACCCACTCGGTTGTCCCCAAGAAGATTGAGAGGCCTAATTTGGCCGTGGAATTCTCTAGGGATTACGAGTTGGTCTAGATGAGAACCCACCTTGATTGTTTGGTCTCTGGAAAAAATTTAATTTAGCACTTGTTTGAGAGATGGCATTCAAACCTCCCTTCAATTGTGGTAGAAGTGTGCAATGTTTAGTGTCATGGTCAATAACTTCATGGATTAAGCACATATTTGTGACATCCAAAGGACATTCTCTCAAGGGGTGTCTCTTCCGACATTTAGGGCAATACATGTCCAATGGTTCTTTAGAATGGGTGGCTTTTACCTTGAGTGCATCTATGGTGGATGTTAATTGCGGTAGAATGTCTGCATTTCATGTTGGCCATTTCTTCTAGAAGTTCGTAGGTACTCAAAGACTTGGATGTTTGTTTCCTTCTTATCCCTCAACGTGTTCTAGAATATCTTCTACATAGCTCATAATTTGTTCCATGGTAAGCTTATGCACATCTCCACCTCCCACAAGATGGAGAGAATCCTTGGTTTCTTCATCCATTCCTTTTAAAAAGACTATTTTAGTGATGTCTGCATGCAACTAATACCCACTACGTTTATGAAGAAAGAGGAATCTATCCAGATAATCCTCTAGATTCTCATCTTCCTTTTACCGTATTTGGAAGAACTCCTCCTTCCTATCCCTTCCTCTACAATAGTCTTTGTATTTATCTAGGAAGGTTGTTTCCATGGCTTCCCAGAATTAATGGAGTTAGATGGTAACCCCATAAACCATCTCATAACATAATCTTTGAGAGTGGAGGGAAATAATTTGAGTTTTTGATTGTTAGTTCGGTAATCATATGTTTGGCATAGGATTTTAAATTCAAAAAGAAACTAATCAGGGTCTTCTTTGGTCATTCCTCAAAAGAGGGGGAGGATGGACGGTGAGATGTTTTTCATGGGTGCATCCTCATCTGCATCGAGGATAATGGGGTATGTAAATGTTCGTCCTAAAGGTTGTTCTTCAGCATTCCCAAGATCCCCCATTACAAAATGATGTGAAGAGGATACAAAATGCTCATAAAAGGTTCTAGGAGTGGAATTGGAATCTATATCACTCTCAGTGTTTCTCTCTTGTGAAGTGTCTAAAGAGATTTGTTGAATATTGCATGCTATAAATCTCCCTTAGTTATCTCGTGACCTATGCATCTAGGTTGGTTGGTTTAAATCGAGGTCTGAGAGAATGAATGGTTTCCTATATGAACTCTATTAACACCCATAACATATGGAATAAAATAATGGAGCTTATGGTTATGTATCCCGGAAACGGCACCAAAAATGATGGGTCGTTGTATTCATCCAATCATTTAACTGACATAATCTTTGCTAGTGTCATTATAAACCAGGGTTGTGTCCTAGGCAATATGCAATGGAGTCTAGGAGAACCAGTTTGTTGGGGGTTTCTTAGCTTTAGTGGCTATTCTACGAAAGTGCAGTTAAAATCTATGGAAATTAAATACAAGTGTATAGAATTCAACAGGTTTGCAATTAAATGGATTTCAACAACTAATCTTCTACTATAAAGTAAAATACACACACACTTATTCTTAACAATTTAAACCATAACTAAATAACTGGAATTCAACAGAAAGTAAGATTGTTTATGAACTAAATTGGCATAACATGTAACACCACTGAATGTTGTTACTTTCTCCTAAGCATTCAAGTGTTGATATGTGATTTCTTGTAAAAGGATGTGTTCCTCGATTCAGAAATCATGCTTGATATGTATTGGATTTCTTGCAGATTGCAGATCTTGACTGAGTCAAAATATGAATAGACTCTTTTATTTATTTCATTTTGTGTCTGAATATTAATCGATCATGGAATGAATTATAGAGATATTCTTCTATAATACCTAGACTTGGATCAGTGGAATTGATCCAAGTAATGCTTTAAATCTGTATGTGATAAATTATATCACAGACCTTGAACAGGTTACAAGGTATGGAAGTATTTATTAAGCTAGTCAGGATTACGACTCAGGCTGATCTTGAGAAATGAAACGGTTCCCGATATCAAAGTATATCTGGAAGGTCTCGATTGTAGACCAGGTAATAATTCGTTGACATACAATTCTGCAATAAGAACAGGAGTTAACTCAGTTCTAGAAGGTATGATGCAGGTCTTTTCGAGTTTTCAGGACAAGGACCAAACTGAATTATTAAGGGTTAGTAACCTAAAACTAAAACCTAACCTAGGGGTTAGATTATTGTTAGTCTAACCTAGACCTAGGCTATTTGTTAATATCTTAAGTTAGTATCTTTGTGTAAATTTGTTAGTGTGGGTATTACCCTAAGCTCTAACCTAAGATACTAACCTAACCTTGGAGGAGATTATGAAGGGGCCTATGAAGGGTGGCGAACCATCGGCGGTGTTTTCCATGGCAATTAATGTAAGGGATAAGGATAAGGGACAGGTCATGGCGGAGGCTTAAGCGGCGGCTAATCTGTGCAGATTTGGCAATTGCTAAGTTTGGAAATGAACTTGAGTTTCTAAATGGACTGTCGCCAATTCTGGCGGTCGGTGGGAGTAGAGTTTAAGCGGGAAAATTGGTTAATGGCATTCAATACTCTCGGAAGTCGAGCTTGGAACTCGCGAGAAGGCATGCAAGCGGAAATTTGGGGGTTTGTTTGGCTTGTCGCGATTTTCGGTCTTCTCTCTCTCTCTCTCTCTGCTTTCGTTTCTTCTTCTTCGCACTTTTGATTCTCTTTGAGTTGCATGGCATGTATGAACTGCCATAGCTCTTTTCTCTGTCATGGAAGATATATATGCGATGAAGACAGCGAAATTTTGTGGGTTGCTTTATCGTGGAAAAAGAAAAGGGAGTTTGAGCTCTTCCTGTGGTCTGCTTCGGAAATTTGATCAACATACAGGCATGCTAGGCCCTAACCTTTAAATATCTTGCTGTTTTTCAAGTGCTTTCATTAAAACAACTCTGTTCAAATGTTTTTAGAAGATTAGATGAATTTTCTATGAGATCTAGTTTGATTTTTGGCACTGTATCTCTTCTGGTTCGATTTTTCAAATTCCGCTTGATGGGTGTTTGTTGAAATCGAACTTCGACTCTATTTGTTTGAGTATTTATTCTGGCTTATGCATGTGAGGTATTTATTTACAAGATTCGAGTGTTCGGCCTGTTTGGCGTGAGCCCTTAGAATATACCTGTGTGCAGTATAAGACCACTGTATGTTTTAATTCGTGGTCGCTGTTTCTTGTTATAGAAACCGTATGGAATGATTGGGAAGAATACAGTAAGATTTATTTAGTATTATCGCTTCTTTGGGTACTCTGTCGTGGGATTTGTTGACAGCGACTAATGATACTTTCGGGTTTCATTTGTATTCAATTTTTGGCTTGGAACAGGCAACTGTAGTGTTACCGTAGTCTTTTCGACCTAGCGGAAGTTGTTTTCCTTGTTATTAGGTTAGCGGGATTACTTGCATGCCTTGTGTATAATATAAATACACTGTACTTTGTGGTATCGACCCGGTGGAGTCGATGATTGAATCGTATTGCTATCTATTGCTTTGGAAATGTAGATTCATCCATAAGATTTGTGAATGGATTTTTGTGAAAGCCTGATAAGATGAAACAGGGCTTTTGGCTACTGTATAATTGAAATAATTAAAGGATAAAGACTTCCTGTGTAGGCATTTTCTTTTCTATGAGAAAGCTGTTCGAAAGTTCGAAGCGGCTCAATTCTTTGTCCTTGCTTGAAATGGGTATTCGATTTGCTTCACTTGTTTCGATCGATTGTTAGCCATGAGTGGTATATATGGATTTATCAACCAATTTCATAGTACGTTGCTGTAGGTACAGAGGTTATAAGTGCAAAACCTTTAACAGTTACATTGTGATTATATAGATTTAAACTATTGTGGCTTGGACGACTCTGAGGAGTCGATTGAATGATTCATTTTATTTTTGAGCCAAATAAAGTTAAGTGTTGGTATTTTAAGTGCCGGCGACTTAATGGAATAACATGTATTTCGATTTTGTTATTGCGATTGGAATTCCTTCGTGTTTTTGGGATTTTGAGGTACAGATTCTTAGGTGGACATGTATGTCTTCGACCTGTGCAAATTAGTGTAAAATGATTGGCAGAGAGTAATTGTTGTCTGATTCTTGTTATGCTTCGTTGATGAATATCAGTATGAATTCATATTCATTTGCTTGAATTGTTACCTCCGTTTGAATCATTGGAATTCTGGAAAGGTAACTAGTACTTCTGTCTCCTTTTGAGCTTGACCTTGGACTGTCTTTGTTACTTTTTGATGTCCTTGAGTATGGATGACCGTTTCGTGTTCTGACCTTGTTGGGTAAGTCGCGAATATCACTCCAAGACTTGTATGCAGCAAGGTAAGGATCGTTGGCTGAATTCCTTTCTTTTACTTCAGTCCGATTTTGACTGAGCAAGAATATGTATGCTATGTTCTTTTCCATTTAATCTGTCCGATTTGACTGTGCATGATTTGGAAATACCGTGTGGGCAACATAGCATAGTCCATTGGAAACCTTCGATTGCTTGATACGATAAGGTTGTTGTTTTCAGCGATACGCTTGTATTTCTTGTTTTCAACTTGTGTCAATGCCTTCTTGTGTAAAAGGAACTAGCATTAGGCTTAGGGTTGATACATGTTTTGTTGATGTGTTAGTTCTGTACAAGAGTTTCTTTGTGTTTCTGTTTCTTGATTAAACAGTGATCTTGGTTGCGGCTTGTCTAACTTGTTCATTTTTATACTGGTTGAATGTTTTCATATGTGAAGGCAGTACAGTGATGAACTTATGAGAAAGGAAGTATGAATGGTTTGGTTCTTTCTCTTCCTTTATTTAAAATTATTGATAATTGACTAGCAGTGGGAAATTGTTGTAACATATTGGTGGAATCCTGAATTGTTATGTTATTTCCTTTTTGGAGAATGAAACAATCTGACCAATGTTGTGATTTTGGATTTAATGATTGTTGTGTACATTCGTTCCTTGTTTCTTAATATTTGATGAAATATTAGAAAGTGATTAAGACTATTTGTAACAATGATAGAGTTACATATTTGTAATCATTTTGTGTTACAAGGGCATAGTCTGATTATGTTTACTTATGTGAATATCAGATCTCATTTAAACAGGGTGTTTAATGAAAACAATTGATGGATTGCAATTGTTTTAAAAGTTAGTGCTTATCATGCTCGGTTCATTGAATCGACTCATGTTGACTATTTTTGCAGATGGTTTCCGTAAGAGGTAAAAACAATGCGGTCTGGCAAATTGATCAGATAGTTTATTTGATTTATAAAGAATTACAGCTTGATTTTATAGATGTACTATATGTGAAAAGATGTTTCTTTTCCGTTAGCATTGTATTAAGCATCTGTTGCATAAAATGTAATTGTATGAGTTTCGAAAGGAATGAAAATAAGTGTTTGATACTTATGTGTTGTATTCTATTCTGAAAGATGAACATCTTCGGTTTATGTAACGAAGGGGCATAGTTATCTTTGTATAATATGGATGCTTTTGTGATTGACAATGAAAGCTTGTAAGTAATTAGACTAAATTCTTATGAGTATTTAGTAGTTCTAATTTGTTCTAGCAAAAGCAACATTGTAATTTAATTATTGTCTCTCTAGAAGATAGGTTAAAATTGAGCCTAAAAGAGAATGCTAAACAAGTTGGATTGAATTACTAATCCCTAGTCCTAAGTATAACAGGACAATAGTAAATTGGATTCTTAATCATTTATATCTCTAAACTAAAAGTATGATATAAATTCGGTTAAGAGAACGATAGGCAATCAAAGGAGTTCAGATGGCAATCTCAAGTAAAGGTTATGAGATATTGTCCCATTCTGTTGCTTTAGAATCAGGTGTATTCTAATGACTCCTTGATGAGAGTGTGACCGTAATACCTCTACCAGTAATGAGTCTTTTAGAGGAGGGTCGTCATAAGACAAAGAATCCAGGGATTTAAAAAGGCTAACCTTAGGGAAAAGTCTTTAAAAGTAATTTAATCTCAAGTGCGTAACGCTTGTTATGGGGTAGATCTTCTCGAGGCGGATTTAAAGGTTGACGACATAAAGTCGACTGCAGGGCTGTACCTCCGAGAAGATTAGGATCTTCTCAAAGTTACAACAATGCAGGTGACTTATGGCGACACCCTTTGCATTGATCGCTAAGATTTACACTTGATTTCGCACGAGTTACCCTGGGACCGATTAAGAACGTGGTCATGTTATAAGACTGCCTCGGAGATTTGGGGTATCATGACACACTGGTTGAACTGCAAGGTTGAACCAGTATGTCATCATATCCCTAATCCTCGTGGGCATCCATATAACATTATCACCTTGTTAATCTGCCTCAGTGATTCAAATTTGTGAAAGGAAGGACGATGAGTCGGTATAAGACATTCTATATAACATATGAATGGGGTGAAGGACGTATTCCAAATTGACGAGTATGCCGTTAAGGAATACGAGACATGAACAAGATATGTTTGAAATCTTTGGCCAAAGTATCGCAAATCTGCTGATTGCGTTGTCCTAATTCACCTAGTCTAAGGGATGAGATGCCGATGAATAATGGTAACAGATTATTCGATTAGATTCCTTGACAGAGCATTCTGAATCCCAGATTAGGGAAGAGAACCGCCAGAGTGTTGTGTTAAATAAAAACACTAACTCTTTTTACTCATGAATAGATCGGTAGATTACCGAGTCATGGAATGAATAGATCGGAGATATTCCGAGTCATTACAAATGCATATGGTTGTGCATTATATAAATGGTTATTTGAATTGTGAGTTCTAAATTATGTATTTAGAACCAGTATGCAATTATCAAAAAAAAAAAAATTTGACTTGTTCTATTGTCTAAAATATGGATGTTACATAACAAAAGCATCTACTTAAGTGAAAGTAATAATGGAGAAAACAGGGACGAGTTAATCAAAGCATGCATGCAAAAATTCATCAAATGATAATTACAGTAAAACTAATCGTAGGACGGTATGTATGAAAATCTCAGAGTAACCTTGTATCTCCTCGGTCGAGTGGGCCCTTGCTCTTCCTTGGGTTAGAGTGATCAAAAAATTCTAATTCTCAAAATATTGTAGCTTTCATTAAATTCGAAATGAGTTCATAACATATCAAAAATAAATCCAGAACAGTCTGCAGATAATTTTCTTCGATAATAATAATAATGTGTCTCCAGTTCTGAAGACAAAGTCTTCATATAGATAATTTTGGTTACAAGATCTACCATATCAGGTGACATAAAACACTTGTCCATCAAATATCAATTAAAAACTCATAGATTCCTATGGGCCGTTAGAGTCAAGCCCAAGCTAATAGGTCAATTTGATGGAAAGAGTCTTCAGCCGCATGCTTTGAACTTGGGCTTCTTATCCACTAGTAACTTCCATGATTCCCTGCACACATCATCACATTTGATCTCATAAAGGCAGTTAGTAGGAAGTTCATGGGATAAATGGTTTTCATAAATAATAGCAAGGAGAAATGCATCAACCTACTAAAACATGACTATACAAAACATCCCATATACTAATATGTCATATCACAGAGAGTATTTCTAGTCTGAAGAAATGATATAAATGAGCCAAACAATGCACTCATCAGGAGGATTCCATCAATTTGACAACTACTTCCACTTGAGAAATCTCATGAATTGGACATACATTTGTAATATCTTAGATGTGATCAATCGGAGTCATCTAGTTATCTTCATAAAATATGGAATGCCCTTTAGTCTTTGTGGGTGAGATGGATTTTGAACATTGAGAGCCGGTGGGTTCTTTGTCGGTGAAATTGACCTAGGGGTTGGGTTATGCCATCCCGATTGGTCGAGAGGACTCTAGTTGATTGAATGCAAGGCCTACCGGGTGGAGGTGTTGACAAGGTTCTACTTGGTGGATATGTAGACCTTTGAGCTCTTCTTCCCCTTCTTTATCTGTTTGGGGATAAATGTAGATAGACAAATAGCCCCTCCTCTCTAGTTTTTCCTTTGTTTGTATTCTTCTCATGAACTTGACAAGATTACACTCACTGAAACTAGTGGATTATGCCTCTTTTGGAGTTCTTTAGATGTGTAGTTTCGAGCTTCTTAAAACTTGGGAACTTATAACAAGTGCACCTCAATCCTGCTACAATAGAAATGAAGAGTTCTTCTCCCACCGGACATGGAAAAACTATTAGTGTGGTTACACGGTGGCTCAAGATTTTTTGTTTATAATGAGACACCTCGGAAAGATGAGAAAATATAACTCCAACGTCCCTCCAAACCAAAAATCGTTAGTGCGGAATCACGTAACCCTTGAGGTCTGCAACTTGATGGGTTGATACTCCTAGTGTGATTGCATAACATGGAGATTATCCCAAAATATGGGACTTTTAAAATTAGGGAAACTCTCCGGATGAATGCCAAATCATATTCCTCTATTCGAGATGCACATGTTTGTATTGTAGAGGGTCTATTCTAAATCCTACTCTAATCTCAAGGGGACATGGGTAAGGTGATACAAGAAATTAAAACTAATCTAAAAGAGGTGATGCACCAAATGAATGATGAAAATCTACTTTTCAATATATAAAAACCATAAAAACACAAAATAAACTACCATGAAAAGATAACCAAGACCGTAATGAGAGATCAAGAAGATACAATGAACATAAGAGAGGGTTGAAATCATCAACAAACATATACTATTATTCCAAAGATTTTATACAATCCATTACAATGGCCAAGAGGCAAGATTACATTGTAATTTGAATGGGAGGCTTGGAAGCTCCACGAATTTTCCTGTAGGGAAGAGAATATGGGAGAGTGCAAAGCAAGAGTGTCCAACACTTATAAGTTTCACCTCTGTTTAATATATAGGAATAATTAGAGAAGGAGGTAGAAGAAATCCAGACTCTTGTTCAACCACCCCAAAAGGGGAAATGAATTCCCCTGCAACAATGATGGGTCTCGCTGCAATACCCATGCCCCCATCGCTGTCCCTTGTTGGGAAAGAAAGGAGGCCCATTCTTCATCATGGTGGCAGGTGGGAGACTTGAAAGCCTCGAAAATGGCAAACTAAATAATTATTGGTGGCGAGGCAAGTAATAAGCACTTTGAAAGATTTTCAAAACGTCCTCTTTTACTCGATTTCGAGATTCCACAAAAAGATATCATCTCCTGAAAGTGCTTCGGCTTGGAGTCTATTTTTGCAAGATCCACATGGCATTTTCATATGTCTAGAGATTCTCGGCCCCTCCCGTTGGTTCCTGAAGTTACACCAACCGACACGTGGTGTCATCCACAGGCCTGCTCTATTTCCTTTGTGTTTTTGGATAACTCCCTCCAATTGGCGGAGACACTATGCTTGACCTAAGACACATGGAGGGTTGATGCTCATTTTAAGAGGAATTTACCCCAAAATATGTACCGAATCGACATGTGGAGGCTTCCACTTTCCCTATCTCAAGCTTGGAATTTTCAACGGTGGTGAGACATTCCTTTGACCTTGACTACATGGTGGTTGGCACTCTTTTCGGGACTACCTTTGGATTAGCCCATTAAAGGAGTGACAAAGAGATACATATGGATTTCCACTAGCCATGTCTCATAATTAGATAATTTTGGCCTCGAGTGAACATTTCCTACCTCGTCCCTTTGGTGAGTAAATGGGGCCACCATATATAATGGAAAAAATCCCTTTATGGGTGGGACCCTTATAGTTAACTCCCAAAATTGTGATGGTGGGACACTTGGCATCATTCATGGGCCACCTCATGTATTTCCTCATTTTTTTCTTAGTCCTTTATGTTTGAGGGAGAAATATGTCTGACCCTAGACATCTGGAGGGATCACACTTTTTTGGGTCCTACCTTTTGGGTTTTACCTTTGAAGTTGCGCCGAGTTAACACATGGCTCCTTTTTCTAGCTTTGGACTTCTCAATGATCGAATCTACCCCATTTTTGACTTTGACCATGTGGTGTCATCCACACTCATCCAGGGACAATATTTTGACCTGGCATTCAGAGGTGTACCATTGAGATGCATGGAGGCTTCCACCGGCTCATCCCCTGTTACGACTTTTAATAGCAGGTGAAATTTTTCAGACTATGGCCACATGGAGAGCTCATGCTCACTTGGGGAGCTACCCTTTGATTTATCCCTTGGAGTTGTGTTGATGAGGCATGTGGAACCCTCCATGGTTACTTTTCTTTGCTCATTTTTGGACTTAACTTTGTAATCGAATATGAGCCCACATGACCGGGCCGACCACTCCATTTCTCATGTGCATGGTCATGTTCGACCAATTTTTCCTAAGGGTAAAAATTAGATAACACATCCATCATCATCTGTAGAAGATTGTAAGAATCCTTTCATCATTATTCTTCCACTACTTAGGAATCTACCAAATTTCACCATGTGTTTCCCTCAATCGAGTGTCTTTAGCAAACAGGTGCTAGCTAATCCTTAATAAACTTGACTCCTTATCCCCTTATGATAACTGTAATGATTCCCTATATTTTTTTTTCTTAAATCACAAGTATTCATAGCCTATCCACATTTGTGTCTGGTCACTTTTCCATTCACTCCATATATGTGACATTTCCACATTTGTCCAAAATTACTAAGTCCTAACTCCATTCTGCCCTAGCATGACCCTTCACACCTCCCCTAGGACTACTTCGTATGTGCCTTCACATCCTATCTCTACGTGCCACAAAGCTCTATGCCTTAGGTGCATAGTTACTTTGAGGGTCCATTATCACCCAAAGACAATACTGGTTTCTACCCCGGTAAACCTTCACACTAACCGAGAAAAATTCTTGTTGACCAGAACCTTCTATGGTAATGATGTTACTTAAAAGAATTAAGATTAGTGGTATAGAAAGAATCTGAGAAAATAATTAAAGAATGGGGGTTTCTTATATGACCAATTGAAGGAGATCAAGGAATTCCACATTTATCTCATCCTTCAATTTATCCCATGCCTTTAATTCGATAATGACATTGGGCACCTAGTCTGGGATGATTTCCTCCACCTTCCCCTTTAATGCACTAATGGCCACCCCTAACTCTACGTAGATACCTTTGAACTCATCAATCTACTCAGTAATGGAGTCTTAGAGCTTTTCAATTTTGAAATGTAGATTTTTTCCCTTTGTTTTGATCTTCTCTTTCTAAGCCATGGTGTTAACAACCAACTAGGTGTAATTTTTCTCGTTCGTGGGGATGGTCTCCTAAAAAAATTTCACCCATGTGTCGATTATTGGCTCACATTTCCTATAGTTGTTGAAGCCTCTATCTACTAGTATATTCACCTCCTTGAGTTGGGAGAGCAAGTCTTCTAACTCAGTGATTTGGGATTCAACGACGACCTTGTTATCTTCCTTTTCTTTTTTGAGCTCTATAGCCATCGGGCCCATGCCATCCTTGATATTAATGAGTAACATTCCTATGAGGTCCTCAAGATACTCCATCTCATCCCTATAATTTGTCATGTCCTCGCCTTACCAATTTCATACATTTCGCCATAATGTTCTTCATGAGGGTTTCATCTTAGTCGTATGCCTCCTTAATCTGTGATTTCTCTCCCCTTAATCCCTAGCGCAATCTATCTATTTCCTTCTCCTTTCTCTTTCTTTCTATGATCAAGGTCTAAATAGTGGCCCCGTATCAAGACTACGTCATATCACCTCATAATACATATTTTGTAAGGCATTATATGCCTACTCATCTGTAAGGTGGTTAGGATCCACCATATTATATGTATCCCCCTCTTCTTCTTTAGATGAATGGTCTCAATAGCATGATTAGTGACCTCAAACTCAGGTTCCTTGGCATGGTAGTAAATAGTACAACTAAGCATCTTCCTAGTTTTGGTCACACCCCCATCTTGATCCAAAAATTCCCAACCATGTAAATTTTTCTATAGGAGGGTGCCATGAAACCTTATGTGCAAGACCTTCTTGGGAATCCATGAAGTCCATGTCTGGGACACTATCATCAACTTCTTCCTTTTAGCCTTATGCTTTGTCCTCTACTACTTAGTTCTAATGGTGAATCCCACATCCTACATTATAGTAAAGGAGTCCTTGTTATATCCCTTTGGGTTGGCATTATATGGATTATTGGCCTCATGCATTGAACTCTTCTCCACCCCTAGAGAATTCTCATCTCCTTCTTCCCGTGCCTCACCCCGCATCTCTTGATTTAATCTCAGCCTCCTTCCCCTCTAACTCTGCTTCCAATTCTTCTTTGAAAGTGGCGGGGTCTTCTTCCTCTGAGATTTTTGTGGGGCTTGATGCGTCGTGTGTCTTCTATTTCTTTTCCTCGCATCCTCTTTATCTTATTCTTCTTCCTTGCACCCTTGTGATGAGATGTTTGCACCACACTATTGTAAAGTGATGACGCCCTTGATGCTATTCCAACGCATATATTACTTCTTCTTCCTTGAAGTATGTAACGTCCCTTCTTGTTATTGTTAGTCTTCTTCTTCTTCTTCTACTAACTTTATGGGTGTGATTGGAATCTCCCATGGTTTTAGAAAGGGATATTTTTAAACCTCCACCTCGATCCCTCCCTATGTTTTTGGGTGTAGCTACATGAACACCCGATGGACATACCCTTTGATGGTAACACTAACTTGTGGGTGTAAGTCAAGGAAATATTTCTCCAAAACCTTGACATAGGAGGCCGGGTGCCATACTTGTATGTAGGAAAAAATGTGTGGACAGCAACATCCACATTTTCTACATCAAACACTACTCTTTTTTGTCCTTAATCTTGTTGATGGTACACTTCATGTATCTAGCAATGAATGAAAAGGGGAGCTTGCACCATGGCCCCATATCTCCTTTGGCCATCATGAACCTTGCTAGACAGTAGTGTTGGGTGATGGAAAATTTTACCTTGTCACCAACAACTTGTGACAACTCATGGGGGATGTGCCAATTGTTCTCAAATTCTTTACACAATCACTCAAACCACGTAGTCATTCATGCTTTGTAGCATTTGAGATGGTCCCATCATAGGTGAACTATGTGAATTGGAATGTAGTGGACATCTCAGTGCAGGTGGGTGAACCCAAATATTCTCATCTTCTCCTTCCTCATTTTGTACCCTTACCTCTTCAATAATGTCATTCGTGATGAATTGGGAAAAGTTATAGTGTGCCCTCTTGGACACCATGTAACCAAATATAGGAATCTACGGTTGATGTCTATCTGCCTTTCTTATGTGCCCAATTTTGCAGATAATGAGTGGGAGGAAACTCTCAACAACACTGGTGCAGGAGATCTACAATTTTATGTGGCCTACCTACCTTCTCATAATTTAGCTTCTTTGGTAGATCCTTGATATTTGCGGTGGCACATAAATCAAGTGCCATATCTTCTCCAAGTATTTCATAAGTCTTTTACCATTCGAATCGGATGGCCTATGATCCATATTTTTTTCCCGTGAAGTATAAGAATTCTTCATACACCCATGACATTAACCACATGAAAAATGGAATGGGTTGTGTAAATAAGGAAAGATCCCATAGCTGCAAAACCTCGGTCTTTTTTTATCTCTTGTTTCACCGAGTTTTCAACCTTAGCGTTTTCAAGTTTATCTATCAAATAAGTGTTCGATACAAGGTCCACACACATTAAATTTTTGTTGTTGGTCATTCTCTAGTTGTACTTTCTAATTTTGCACTTGGTATAGCTTCAAGATCCTCTTCTCCACCTTGATAACTCCAAGATGGTACTACATCTCAAAGTAGATCTCCATGGGATCCTCCTTTTACACCACTTGTCTCTTTACGCATGGCTTCTTTGGTGCCATCTTCATTTCCTTTCCTTCATTTGTGCCCTAGGTGTTATGCTCATTCCTTTTGATTTTCTGAAATCAACAAATTCCCTACTTCTCTCTCATGCAACCTCTTTTCCACTCTATTGTCTTCTTCCCTCCGTGTTATGTCATAGATTCTACTACACCTTTGCACAAGTCCATTCATTCATGATACAACTTCATGTCACTATTCTTTGAAAAAAATCATCAAACTTCAAGCTCGAGAGCAAAAAGAAATTCTCTAAGGAAAGGTAGTCGAAATGACTATCCTTATCTCTTATTTATACTTTATCGATGCCTTAGAGTTCCTCCGACCATGTGTCCTAATGTCAATTTTTAATAAAACACTTTTCTTTACTTAAGGAAACTTCTATGACTTCCTCTCGTACTTCATAGCTATAACCTCTAGGCATTCCAATACCACTTAGAATGCAAAAAAACCTCCTTCATGTGCATCTCTCGCATAAAATTACATAACCTCCACATTGTCTACTAAGTAGTTCCCTATAATGATTCTTTCCTCTTATTGTACTTCACGATCCTTCCCTTCTTGTGGTCTTTAGGTACTCAACCCACCTTCATAACCACACATGAATTTATGCACCTTTTCCATCCCATCGCTCATTATTCTACCTCCGCACTAATTTTTTCCAACATTTTAGCCTCCATGTTCAATATAGCTGCTACCTCACCCCACACAAAAATGTATGTGTGGTCCTTGTGTAGAGAGCCCCTTTCAATGTAATTATCTACCAAAGTGCACCAATGTGTAAAACAAAGCTGGTAATGATGACAAAAGAAACAACCATAAAATAATCTAAACTAATTGGAAAAACTACCTTATTTCAAATTACACATAAGCCTTATTTATAGTAGGGCTTTAGCCTACTACCATTAAAATAACCTAGTAGCGTCATCCCATCTAGTGTTTGTAACTGACATGTATTTAAATCAAGGATTTATGAGATGATATATGGTCCTAACCAATGGACTTTCAATTTCCCAGGATGGTACAAAAATTTTGAGTCATAAAGCAAGACCATTTGCCCAACCTTAAATTACTTATTTTTATATGGTGATCATGTCATGCTTTTTTTCATGCCTTTTTAGTCTTTTGAATCCACCTAGCAAGTGATCAAATTTTTTCCAATTGGATTAACGTTTCCATGCACTCATGTAGTTCTTTCTCATCAGCTTAATCCTTCTACACACACAATACATAGGGACAGAGCATAAAATCAACTCGTAAAAAAAATTCTTCACTAAACACCAATTGGAATGGTGTGGCCTTGTTCAATCTCTTCTAGGTTATCCTATGCACCCATAGTATTGTTGAGACTTTGTCATCCCGATCCTGTCTTCCCACATCAAAATTTTGGTGAGTGTGTGACTCAGTATCTTGTTAAATGCTTCAGCACTTCCATTGGCTTGGGGTGATAGCGGGTGGTCTTGTGATAGGTAACCATGATCTCTACTAAAAAATCATGACCATCTCATTCAAAACTTGTGTTCCTCTGTCACTAGTCAAGATTAAAGGGAACCCATACTGCTTGAGTATGTTTTCCCACAATAATATTACTAATGTGGTTGTTGTGGAATATTTTGTAGGCACTACCTCTTCCCATCTTGTTAAGTAATTAGTACAAGTAATGATGTATCATGAAAAATTCCTTCATGCGGTAGGTGAAATCAGTTCTACAAAATCAATGGCCCACTTCTCAAATGGCTATGTGCTAGTCATTATCGACCTCAAATGCATCTCATCTCTTCTTCCTAGTTTTCCAAGGTGGTGGCAATGGTCACAGGCCTTGCAAATATCAATACAATCCTAGTATATGCTTTCCCACTAAATCCCTATAATTAAAATATTCCATGTGTTTGCATTCCCTGCATAGTATCCTCCTCAGTAATTCCACCATGCGCTTCCACCATAAATGCAACGCGCTCATGTTCCAAAGACAAATTGACAAAAACCTTACTATGGACTAGCTTGTATAAGTCACCTTTAATTAGTATTTCGGTGTGGTGCGTATAGCCAAATGCTTCCTTTCAAATGTATTCATTCGCTCCGGTGCCACACCTATTTTGAAAAACACAACAATACACTTCAAGTCATAGGGCGCACACTCGGAATCTAAATAGTTATGCATCTCGACATTGTATCCTCAATGCTATGTGCATCCTCTACTGATTCAATCCTTGATAAATGGTCAGGCCTTGAGTTACTCTTTTTCTTGGTTTCAAAATCAGTAAACTCAAACTCTTGAAATAACAAGACCCACCGACATATGCACCCTTGTAAAATGGGCTTGTTCACCAAGTAATTCAATGCCACATGGTTCATGTAGAATATGAAGGGTGTTTCCAATATATATTTCCTAAATTTGTGTAGCATGTGGAACATGGGTGATGCTTCAAGCTAAGTAGTATTATAGTTCTCGCTCTGTCTTGTAAAATTTATGCTTGCAAAACAAAAGGGGTGGTCAACAATTCCTTCTCTAGGTTGTGATAAGATTTCCCCAATCGTCGTTCTCAAAGCATCAACATGTACATGGAATGGCTTATCCCATGAAGGAAAGCGTAATATGGGTGTAGTGATAAGCTTATTATTCAATGTATAAAATGCCATTTACTACACCTCTCCCCCATGGGATGTACATCCACGCTTCAACAATTCCTCCATTGGCATGGCGATTTTGGCATACCCTGTATGCCCAAGGAATATGTGCACTACACTTTGGTTGGTAGGTTCCCCTAATCCCATAATAAAAAAACTTTGGTAGGATCCACAAGTAAAATTTCCTTACATATGATATGCCCTAACAGGGGTTCTCAATGGAGTAGGAAGAGACATTTCTTGATGTTGAGGGATATGCACAACTATCAACATATTTAAAAAATCAACCAAAATTTGTTAGAATGGTATTTTACTAGTCCATACATTGTCTAGTTATTAAGGTATAGCTGAAGGAACTTCGGATAAAATCCTAAAATTCTGGACCACTATGCATGAAAACATAGCAGCACATTCTTTAGTCTAAGAGGAGTGACTATGTATACAAACCTTCCCCATTCATTTGTTAAATTTGTCTTTCTTTGTCCTCCTTTGGAATTTTAACTTGATGATATCCTGAGAATCCATCCATGAAGGAATAGATCTCGTGCCCAACTACTCCTTCCAGGGTTTCCTCTGTAAAAGTGGTTGGGAAAGCATCAATTACACATACCACATTCAGTCCCTCTATTCAACACATGATTCTTATCCTTCCATCCTTTTTAATGTTTATGACAATGGGGCATATCTATTTTGATTCTTGTAGAGCTTCAATGATGCCTGATGTGAGAATCTTGTCTATATCATCCTTGACATGGATACGAAAATTTGGATTCATTTGGTAAGGTCTCTTACAAATTAGTTGTGCTCCTTTTAGCCTTATCTACATCTCCCCAGTATGGTGATCTCCCTTAAGCTTAAGGCACCCATGTGGAAATAAATCTTGAAACTCATGTAATAGATCAATTATCTTTGAAACCTCCTTTTCTAACTAATAGTCCCCAATAGTAGCCTCCTTAGGTTTCTTTTTTGAGCCAATGTTAACCTCCTTTATTTTTATGGGTTCATAGTAGGCACATGCTTTCTCATCGACACTATATGTTACTTCATGCATACCCATAGTATGGTTATCATTCAATTTTTCCACTTCCTCACCATATATCACACAAATAATCTTTCACTTCTCCTACTCCATGCAAGTGTGTTTAAGTTGTATCTCGTCTAATTATCCCTCATCAAAGTTCTCTTCTAACCTAGCTATAAACACCAAAACTGGGTCACACTCCCCTTGGCCTCCCGTCGAATAACCAACTCAAACATATTCACCTAACCATGGCCCCTTTCACCCCACATTAATATTAATTTAATTAACTTAATTAAATTAATACCCACCCTCACAATATACATTGCTTAATTATTATAATTAAGCTAATTTCCACCTCACTTAGACACCTCACCTAGCCACCTCACCCTAGACCTATTCTTGGCATGTTTCCATAACCAACTAAGACTTAGTCCCACTTACCTTAATGAGCTAAGACTTAGTTTAACCCTAAAAATCAATGCCTACTATCCCTCTAACCACCTTCCCACTCATAAAAATGTAACGTCCATTCCAAATCCGTGGATCAAGGAACAACCTAAGTTAAAAGAGGCGAGATCTGCCAATTTTAGTAAACCTAGGGAATCCCACCTTAACCGATATCTGGTCACCCCTAAATCGATGTCGGTCAACTAGGAACTATCGTTAGTTACCATTTATTCACCTAAGCAACCTTGTTTTTGGGTTGGCATATTCTAAGAGCAAGAAGACGAGAAGAGAGTTGCATGTAAGAAGAACCAGAGCCTTTTCATGCACCTAGACATCCATAGCCAACACCAGGATAGATCCAAAAGCATTTGTCACTCATGGTAACATTCTGAGAAGTGTCACTATTGCACCAAGATCCATTCCACCAACCGATCATCACCACCACCCAACCATTGGACCTGCAACATTGGTAAGTGTTTTATCATTAATCATTTCCATTCCTATTATGTTCATAGAGTTGTTATCATTTTTGTCATCATTCTTCTATTAATATTCCCATTCCTCCATAGCCTTCTTTCTGAAAAACCCAAAAATCTCACCCACCCATTTATCAGATCACCTATCCTGGCCCTTCCACCTCTCTCGAATGTTCTACGCATTCATACGACCTCGTCATACCATTATTTGGCCTCATCTAACCTTTCCCGAATCTATAGTAAAGTTTTCACTAAACTACATGTCACCCCATTTTACCGACACCGGTTACCCATAACCATTGTCAATATTCCTTGAACCGTCATCTGTTATACCCAACTGACCTCGGTCTCTATGTTTCACACCCCGTACCAATAACAAAACCAAACAACCTTTTACTAAATAACCTAAACAACCCATAACTCGACTCCTCTGACCGGTTCCAAGACCACGACACCTACCAACCCTTCAGATCTAACTATAGTCTATCTTGTTATATTAGATTTTCTTATTGTACCTTAATGAGATACCTAAATCACACCAACTATAGTAGGTATCTACTTATTTATTACATTAATTTATTTTAAATAGTGGATTAATATCCATCTAAGAAGTATCACACTTCCCGGAACTAACATATGTTAGGTAGCCCACTTTCATATATCATTTAACTTCTCCTTTGTGGTCTTTTTTTCTATTACAACTAGTTCCTCCTATCCAAAAGGAAGGTCTCACTGAATCGGCATTGGGTCAAGAATTCAGAATGTGCATAACAACCATTGACCAACCAGAAATAACAAGTATTCCTCCTACCCCATGCCCTTATCTATTTTGACATTCAAAAAGTAAAGAAAATAGTGAAACATTTTGGCACACCCAAAGTGGGACACATAAGTGATTCTATTGCATTTTCTTCATTTCTAGGTGAAAGTTGCATGTTTTTTTCCCTTTAAAAGGATTACATAGTAATTTTCTTCCCTAGTAATCTTCTTTTCTTTCTAATTTATCTAAATGAAACATTTCTCTTGGTGGATTTAAAAGGAATCATTCTTCTTTCTTCATTTCTGCATTTAGTGAAAGATCATACCCTCTCCTATTCATCATTTGCTTCATCGAACGTAATATTTTTAATTTGGGCTTAAAATTGGTTACATTACATTCTAATTTGTTGTATTTAGCTCACATTAAAATGAGGGTAACCTATATGCTGGAATTCATGCCAAGTTGATAGTTGACACAAAGAATCATAGAAAGCACATTCTCTCTCTCTCTCTTACCAAACTTACAAAAATTGAAATATACACATATTTCTTAAACAACATCTTACCTCAAAACATAATTCAATGATCACACAATCCAATTGGTAGGTACTCCCCAGCTTGTTACCTCTGTCAAGTCATTATCTTAGAGGATGGCCCGCCCCCACCATAACATACCTAAAACCTCTCCTGCTAGATATCCCTCTTTATAGGAAGCCTTCCTCACCCAAAAATTTATTCTAAATTCATGAGTAAATCTTCTAAATTCAACACATTAAAAATAACTTGTTAGGCACATTTTTTTAGTGTTTGATTGACGTGCATTTTGAGGTGTGAGGATACACTTCTCCATTTGTTTCATCATGTTGCCTTACACACTCCACAATCACAATTGGAGTATTCTAACTTCTTCTAATTGTGTCAGGACTTCATTGCATCATCTCCATACTTATGGGTTGATTATTTATCTTACTAAAATTCACAATGATCCATTTTCTACATCTTTCCAATTTTCACATAAATAAGCATCGGTTATCACGACTCGCATCGCTTTTCCTTGGTAGCATCGTTTTATGTTCTTTTGGGTTAAATTTCCTAAAGAACCCTTATTTCATTTTCTTTGTTGTCAAAGTTCCTGTGACTCTCTGTACTCTCTCTTCTTCTTTGATAAACAATCATCATATAACTTGTTCATCTAGCCATCAACAATCTTTCTCTCATTTGATAAAATTGTTCTGTCTCACATAACCAACCTTCATTACCCTTGACCGCATCGGTCATCCTTAACCAAATGATCGGTTATGTTGTACTTCGAACATCAATTGATATATTACCCAAATCTACCTATAAACACCTGTTTTCTTCATTCCTGCTACTTTCTGTGTCACCTGCAGGATACAACATCACCTGATATACATCCATTCACATGGTGTTGACTCGAGCAAGGCTAATGCTCTTATATTTCACACAAGTTGTCGAACAATCCTACCTATTCCTTCACCACTCTCTATCCTATCACCCATGGATCCAACCCTACCTATCACCATTGTTATAGGTGATGAGGAATTTACACAACTCCTTGATCATAATCCTACTGGCCTTATAGTTCTACCTTTCCCATTCTTCCACCGGGACTCCTCAAGTTAGTTGATATATGGAATGCATGTATCCATCTCTCCTGCCCTTATTCCCACTTCTACATCAGCCCCTAAGAATGAAGTGTTACCTTCACCTACTTCACCCCCAGTGGTTTTAAATCTAGGACCCATACCCATCATGACCATTGCGTCTGTAGTATCACTTGCACTTGTAGTATCTGTTGTCCCCTTGTTGACCACCCAAAACATAACCTCATCCACACCCATTGTCTCACAAATACCAATTGCAATATAACCACCCATGGTGTCGGTAACCCCTACACCATTCCAAAACATTGTCCTCTCTATTATGCAAACTTTACCCCTATTGCTACTAGAGTAACTATAACTATTCCACCTCCATATATATATTATTAACAACCCCCATCTCATCTCATCATTCATTTTGGGTATATACCCCTATATGATTCCCTCATTCCCAACCTTCCTATTTGAAATCACCATACATTAGAAGGCCATCCACATCATATATTCAACATCACCCCTCTTACATTACGAGAGGCCCCCTTCCATCACAACCTACCAATGACCTCATCAAGTTAATGATGGAAAATATGCAGACACTAGAAGCATTGGTTTCTGGCTCACATTATTCTCTCACCTATGATGAAATTTGTAATGATCCCATTCATCCATCCATCCATATTCACCCATACCCTATACATTAGAAAATGTAAAAATTCAACCATTTTAAAAGTAAAGAAGACCCACAACAACATTTGTTGTCTTTGAAACATGGGTGTTACCTGATCGCCCATGATGATGCTTTACTCCTATGGTCCTTCTCGATGTCCTTGATAGGACCTGCATTGGACTGGTATAGTGGGCTACCAAGATACTCCATCTACTCATTTAATCAAGTAGCCCAAGCCTTCTTAGATCACTTCTTGATCAACATTATTAATAAGGTTACCATGACTGATCTTTATTCCACATGACATTACAATGATGAAACTATCACTGACTTTGTTGCTCACATTTTAATTACCTCAAACTGAACTCATGGAGTTGATTACTTGGGCTTGTGTAAGACATATCTTACCAACTCGTAGATGCATACCTTTCGCACTTTTGACTAGACATTCACCATGTCATGGAAATTATAAATTTGTGCTATCAAAGAAAAGAAAATTCAACTTCATAACAAGAATATCACGTTCAAATCAAATGATGCTTCTTCATCTTAGAAACCCCAAAACAACTATTCAAAACCCAAAGGATCTACTAACTCCATAATTCTCAAGCTTGGACCCCCTCATTGATCAAACCCAAAAAAACCTCATGTTAATGTCTCTCTCGTTCAAGGTTTCCGGTTCGACACAAGAACAACAAAAGTGCACTTCCATCGAGAGAATCGTATTCTTCTATTTTGGAAAATCTTGTTAAGGCCGTGTCATTACCCTTCAACCTATAAAACCACATCTTTGGTTTTGACCACAGTGCCCCATGCCCGAATGGTATAAGTAAAATTAATTTTACAACTATTATCATGTCAAAGGTCATAGCGATAATAATTGTATCACCTTCAAGAATATCATCCAAGAAATGTTAGAAAATGTAGATCTAGTCTTGGATAGCCTAAATACATGGCTAACTAAAACCTACACATCTTCAAGAATCCATTCCTAATCATTCCCATCTTCTAACCAAGTTGGTGACACTTCAAAAATGATAGCAATGTCCCCGAGGTCCATGTTATGTTTGATGACATACTATGTAGCTTCCCAATTGCCTCATGTTCCTTCCATAAATGAAATCTTAGCTCGAGCTCCACTACCTAGCACAAGAACCGATTTCATCTACTCCTCCACCCATAGGGGATCCCCTTCATTTTCTCCATCACCCGTGGAAGAGCCTATAATTAGCATGCCACCTTTGACCCCTCAAATTTATGAGCAGTTGTCAGTGGCACCTCTCCTACTCATAGGAGATGCATGTCCACCGCCTACACCATCACAAGGAGATTCCACCTTGTCTGGCCCATCCTCTCCTCTACCCATAGAGGATCCTATAGAAATACCATTTCCTTTAGATGACCATTCACCATCGACCTTCAAGATCTCACTGATCTACTTTTGGCTCTCTTACCCATAGAGTGCGAGGCTAGGCATTTCCCTATATCTAAAACACATTTTATGGAGATTGCCACTCAATCCATGTCAGCCCCACCTATAATACCATCATTTTCATGCTTGATCAATCACCTAGACTATGTCAATATATCTTTACTATGGGTATACCTTCTACTTCCTATTTCTACACAAATGTAGTTGTCACTCGCTAACACCTACACTATCTATCCAAAAGTGTTTTGAGTAACCGAACCAAACACAACTACAACTATTGCAACACTTTCCACATCATCACCCATGGCCCAAATCACACCTCTTCCCATAACCCAACATACATCTACACCCAAACACCTACCCTCACCTATATCATCTCCCTTACCTAAACCTATCCCTACCTTGGGGGTCATACCCACAGCCAACCTTACTCACCCACCCATCAAACTAGATTTAGCCACATCTTCCAAAACTAACACTAAACTTACCTAGCACCAAAAGAGAGGATCCAATATCCTAGGCCTCATACAACAACCTCACCTACCATACCACTATCACCTTCACCCCTTCCATCCATCTTACGACCTCACCCCTCGACCCTAGGAAAGCAGCCCCATCCACTGTAAACTAAGAAACCAACAATCTGTTTCCTCATCACAGTTCAGTAATATACCCAAGTGACCCGTATAACCTCCGCACTCACCAGTAACCCTCTTACCACCCATACCACCACTACCATCCATAATTGTTTCACTACCCATGACATGTTCTTCTCTTCCACTCATGCCTCCTACCCAACCTACACCACCTACCTCCATAGCACCTTGATTACCCCCAATGGTAACCCATCCTATTCCACCATTTGCTTTTCCCTCCACATCTCATACACTTGTGTCATTGTTACCCAAAAAGATGTAACCTAAAGCTAAAAATTTGTTACCCTCTAATAAGGTAGTTAAACCAACCAAACCTTCAATTACTAGCTCTTCTACCATGTCCATTGTAGATACCAAATTTGTGTCTTACGACGCCTTTGTGACCCGCATCTCATTTCGTATCCTAACCTCATCACCTAAACCTTACACAATTATTTATTAATTACCTCGTACTTGATAAATCCACATCACCTCACCTGCCACCTCATTTTGCCACCTCATCGTGACCTAGTCCTAACCCTAAACTAACCTAATTAAGACCTATAACTTGGTCTACACCTACACCCATGATTAAGGACCCCTTTCTCGCACCCAAAACCGACATTCTAGTCACTTGACCAAGCCCGCAACTAATCCCTCGGGAGAAAAGTAGGGAAGGTGGGCTATTTTACTAAAAATAGCCTACTTTTTCCTTACCGATGTCGGTTCCTACTCGACCGCCGTCGGTTACGTAACCGCCATCGGTTCCCTGTAAAATGGGCTCCCCTAACCAGAAACAAGGGTCGAAGGATTTTTGAATCAACAGAGATCATTGGGAGTGATAAAGAGCATTCGGATCTTCACTTGGCCGAGCAGAGACGAGTGAAGAGACAAGGAGAGTTGCAGCAAAAGGAGATCAAGCCCAAGATTGCAACGGAATAGCCAAACCTGTGATACTCAGCTGATCATCGGGAGGGAGATCTCTCATCTTCTGTATGTCAAGCCATCCCACTTGAGTTCTGCCTTTGTCATCAGAGTTCCTGGACCTGCATCTTCGTCAATAAACCAGTAAGTTACACCTTGCATGTCCTCTTTAATAACGTTTCTTAGACTTTTTGAATCACAGTCCCCATAAATCCATTCCTAGATCCACTACCCAACGTGTCATTGCATCTAACTATCATTCATTTACCTCTCACCATCTCATTACCTAATATCACTCATATACTAGCCTTACCAACAACATCACATTCTACAACATGACCACCCCCACAAAACAACCAACCTACAGATCCTAGACCATACCGATATCGGTTATCAGCAACCGGTATCGGTTATTGTGACTCAAAACCAGAAATCAGCCTTTCCCCTACCCGTCTCAACGAAGCAATTTAATTGATATTTTACAGTCTTTTGTGTTAATTCATATTAGCAGGGGAACTGACCACCTTCGAAAGGAAGTTTTATATTTCCTGGGCCCAAGGCAGTTCCCTCATTTATTGTCTAATCAAAATCTTGTGGTCTTGTGTTCTTATTTGCAGGTAGTCCTTCCAAGACAAAAAGGAGTTCTTCGCAGTCAACCTGATCTTTCTCTACGGTACGCGCACACCATCTCGACGTTCAACAGGTATTCCTCCTAGCCCTAACCTTATCTGTTTCTAAAAGGAATGAAAGGATAGAAGCAACTCTATTCCCAGAAGCCGAAACATTCCGAGCGAAACATTTTGGCACGCCCGGTGGGACCCATTTTGGGTTTCTTTCTTTCTTGCTTGCTTTCATATAGGGAGTATACTTGTTGTTTTCTTCTTCTAAAAGATATTCACAAGGTTTTGTATTATTTTGATAAAAGAACTTGCTTTGCTTTTACATCTCGCATTAGTGAAAGTCATCTCTTTTGCTTCATCGAATATCATTTTCGATTTGGGTTTAAAACACGTGCATTGCATTATTGCTTGTTGTTTTCAATTCTAGTGAACATAGATTAAGTAACAGGTCGTACACGTGGGGGTGATATCCACGGTATTGACAAGAAATTAATCTTACTTTCACTACACAACACATACCGAATCACTTCACAATTAACACAACAGCTCAAACATCCCCCCTTTTCCACGGTATTCCTCCGCCCGATTGAGGTAACCTTATAAGCCAAAACAAACTTGACATTTCCCCTAAGTCTTTTGTTTAGGATTCTGACATCATTCTACGTCTAAAGGCATAAGCCCACGATAATTAAAATTAACCCTAGGGTTAGTCTCTGGATTTGCGTGTGCATCTTGCTTGTTTTTAGTTCTGTTTTCTTTCTCATACTCTGTCTTCTGTGATCAATAATTGGACAAGTATACTAAACGTTGTTAAAAATCAAATTAGCAGCCTTTTATATCTTGTTAGCCTAGACTTCTTACACCGACATCGGTTACCTGACCGACGTCGGCTATAGTATAACCGACATCGGTTACTAGACTGATATCGGTTACTGTCTTTCCCAATTCCTGACAAACCAGCAACCTACCAATTTTACTAGTCTGAGTTTGTTTCTATTCCTGACAGATTGAAACCCTACTGTGAACTCCTGTCCATGGTTGTTATCACTCGAAAGCAAGCCGCCACCATGGTTTCACATGCTTGCTCTGTTTCTTTGCCTGAATCACCCCCTTCACATTCTGTGGGGAATCCTACTGATACCAGCGAGGTTCCTAAAATTCCTGTGGGAGATAAGGACTTTGCCAAGTTTCTGGATGCTAATTCTAGCGCTGTACAATACTATTTGTCTCATACCCCTGACCGTACGCCTGATGGTCAGCTCCTTGTTGGTATGCCTATTAGTATAGCTACTCATTTAGCTCCCACTCCGCCTGATAACACCGCCTTGCTTCCTACATCTTTAGCCCCGTCTCCCAATCCGACGGCTTCAGAGGTTCATACGACTCAGATTGGCTTTCCGTTGGTTAATCTTGGACCCCACATATCATTACCGCCGACTGCCCCTACCTCATCTCTCTTGCAGACTGCTCCGTTCATGACTTGCTCTCTGCCACCTATCCACACTAGCTTTCCTTCTCAAGCTCCGCCTACCTTTTCATTCCCATACACGTATCCAGTGACCTCAACATCTTATATGGGACATCCCTATTCGGTCGCCTCAACATATTCATCCCCCATACCTTATCAACACTTAACCCTACCATTGTCCAGCGGAGGCCCTTGGCCCAATTTGCCTCCGTTTACCACAACCGCACCATCATCTCATCCAACCACGGATTTCATCAAACAAATGATGGAAAAAATGCATAATCTGAGGCTTCGCTTTTCAGAGGTCGTAGCGCCTTGACATACGAGCAAGTTTGTCGGAGCCTATTCACCCTTCTCCCCCTTCATTCATATCCTCCTCAATGGGAATTACCAAAATTTACCCGCTTTAACAAAAGAAAAGAGGACCCTCAACAACACTTGCGATCATTTAGACATGCTTGTTATTTGATTGCTCATGATGATGCCTTGTTGCTCCGCACCTTTCCCATGTCCTTATCAGACCCACCTTGAGTGGTACAGTTCTTTAACCCAAAGACTCAATCTTCTCTTTTAACCAACTAGCCCAATCTTTCTTGGATCATTTCTCCATTAACATTGCCAAGAAAGTATCTATCACCGACCTTTATGCCATCCGACAATTCGAAGATGAATCTATCGTAGATTTCGTTGGACGATGGCGGGGCCTTATCAACCAACTTACATATGCCTTACCTCAGGCTGAACTTATCAAACTTTTTACGCGGGCATGTGCTAAGCACATTTCTCCTACTCTTCAAATTCAAACTTTCCGCACATTTGATGAGGCCTTTACCATGGCTCGGAAACTAGAAATTTGAGACTTAGAAGAAGAGAAATTGCGGTTGCACAACAAAACCCCAATTTCCGAACTCCAGATTCTACCAATAAACCAAACACCACCACTCCTCACACGTCCACTTCTTCAAAATCAAAAGGAGCTGTCCACGCGGTGATGGTCAAATCTCAAACACCGTCTAATACCCCACCAAAAACCACCTATAAGTACAAAGCCGAGCCCATCAATTACACTCCCTTGGGAGAAACTTATGGTGTCATCTTGGAAAAATTGCTCAAAGCCGGAGCTATCACCTTGCCTCCTGTTAAACCCCACTCCGGGTTTGATTCTACCCGCGCTATACCTTCCTGGTACAAAGAAAATGACTTCTGTAACTTTCACCGCGTAAAAGGACATAGTCATGAAAACTGCAAAATGTTGAAAAACATAGTGCAGGAAATGGTTGACGCAGGTGATATAACCCTCGATAATCCTAATGCCCCTGCCAACCGAAATTTGAAAATCTTCAACAAACCATTCCCAAATCACTCGTCCAACAGTAACGTAAACCAGGATATCTTAGCCGAGGAGAGTGTTCATGAGATCCATGCAGTCTTCGACTCCCAGCCAAAAGCCTCTATCGAGAAAATTTTGAATCAAGCCTCTCCACTAACACAGGAGTCCGAACCTCCTTCACCACCATCAAGCCAAAGTGAAATCATTCCTTTACCCATAAAAGAGTTAACTGCCCAGACTTCTCTTCTCATCAATGAGTCTGCTTACACCACATCCCTACAAGACTGCGAACGGATGTTATCTAATTTATCTATTTCCCAAACGTCCCCTTCTACCGCTCTTGCTGCACAAGAGGAAGGCTCGCCACTCCTTTTGACATCCTTAGATGAGAAATCTCTTACACCAACATCACCAAATTCTTTAACCATAACAGACCCTCTCAAACATGCCCTCCTGCCTATTAGTCCTTCATCGCCTAAATCTTTTCAACAACCGGTCGACCTCTTAATATCTATTGATACAGTACCTCATCTACCCCCTGTATCACACCCACAGTGGACTGGAATCACAACCCGTCTTTCTTCCGTACCAAATTTACAATTCATGCCTGAAGATTGTCATTCTCCAGAAGATAGACGAGTCCTATGGGAACGTTTGAGTACCCCCTATTCTACTCAAATGCAGGTGACCGATCCGGACACCTCTACCATATACCCTAAGTGTTTACAGAAACTCAAAATGCCTATGTCCTCATTCTCACCCCCCGTATCTATACCGAGTAGCCCATCCACCTCTATTAACCTAACCAAATCTTCCCCTACACTTGGGACCTCACCAATGCCCAGTCTAACGCACCCGCCTAAGCGACTCGATTTATCCAAAAATAAAGCCGCCCCACCACCTAGGAGACAAACTCAATCCGTGCCTCTATCACAATCAAAACCATCATCGTCACACCTACCTTCCATATTGGGACCTCATCCCTCCACCTTGCATCAATATATCATACCTCCTGCGTTTTCTTCAAAACGACCTACGCCTTCTGCACCTATACAGAGATCAAAGGGTATATCAACATTGTCACCCCACGTATCCTGTCCACCCATCAACCCTAAACGAACTCCATCATCAAAGGATTTATTTTCTGTCACTCCCCTTTCTCCGTGGTTGTTTCCCGCTACCACGTCATCTGTAGCCTCATCATCTAACCAGCTGAATATAGCTTCTGCGCCAAAGAAACCACGTTTAGTGAAAACCACGTGTCAACACCCCTCGGCTAAACCACCACCCGTACGAACCAACCACGCCCAAACATTACCAAAACCCACACAACCAATACCCTCATCCTCCTCCGATTTTGACCCACTCAAAGGATCTTACGCCAAAATCCTTGCTATGTTGGTGGAGAATGCGACCATTTCCCTACCCCCACTTAGACCTTATGACCCGTCTAAACCTCGACCTATAGGTTATGATGAGTCTAAAATCTGCGCCTATCACCGCACACCAGGACATGATGTGGAGGGATGCAAAGCTTTAAAAACCATCCTTCGTCAGTCACCTCTCCCAGATACAAAGGTTAAGAAAGACAACTTACGAAGGGAGAGACCTTTAGCTTCAATTCCCTCTACTATACCATTTCCCCCCACCAAGATCTATCATTATTACAACCCCACCTCTTGAAGACCATGATTTATCCCAACCATCTTCCTCATCTCAGGTCTACGAGATTAATATGATTAGTGTTGCTACTCGAGCGCAGAAAAACAACGAGAAAGTGAAAGAAAGCACACATGCGTCCTCTCTTTCTCCATCCAGCATCCCGATTGCACCACCACCCAAAGTGGTTATTCGTGGACCCGCTTACCCCGTCTCTAATGGAGTTGCCCATCGAGCCATGATCAAACAGCTTCACCAATCGCCCGTAAAAATGACACTATATGATCTCATTCAGACTTCTGAATCTCATCGACAAGCTCTCGTTGAAATTCTTCAAGGGATCGAGGTCTTACCTAATGAAACCCTACCTGTTGCCTCCATTCTAACACCCAATCACATTGCTTCTCTCACCAAACAACCCACTGCCCCAACCACTTCTATCTCTGTACAACAAGCTGCGGCAGTCAGTTTCTCTGAAGATGAAATTGTTGACTTTGGTACAGAAGATCCTGACCCTACCCTTTTCATCTCAGCTTACGTCCGGGACATTCGGGTACGTCATGTTATGATTGACGGGGGCGCTAGCCTAAACATCATCTCTTCAAAATCCTTCCAACAAATGAATATCCCTTCTAGCTACATGTGTGCCAATCCCATCATGTTGCGGTCATTCAATGACGCTATTACCTCTACCTTAGGCACCGTGATCCTCAACATTCGGGTAGGACCACGTACTTTACCCGAACTCTTCTATGTCCTTGAAGGAGAGTTCCAATATAACATATTGCTAGGTCACCCTTGGATCCGGGCTATGGGATGCGTTCCCTCAACATTACATAGATGCATAAAATTTGAGTACGAGGGGAAGTCCTACACCGTAAAAGCTGATCCTCCCCCCTTTAAAACCTGCAATATGTTATACCGCCCTAACGATGTGCTTGTACCAATCAAGACACCCATTCATTCAACCCAACCGTCCTCTTCAAATGTACCTCAACCATCCACCTCAACCGCACCTACGCCTTCAACTGATGAAACCACCGTCGCAAAAACCACTTCCCTTCCCGCAGCTAACATCCCAACCGCAGACCCCTTAGTAGATGTTTTTCAACGCCTTACGCTGGGGGAGTATCACCTATATAACGTTAGTTCTTTCCATACCCCACAGGAGTACGGACAGGTACATGCACATCCTACCTATGACCATCGTGTGGGGGAAGTAATCTCTTACGGACCACCCCATTGCCGCACCAACCTAACGTATGGGGGTGTTGACGCATCCTCCATTACCCCTGAACCCCCTCTTGGTGTGGTTCCCTTCCAATCCGATTTTCAATACTTGAAAAATCGTCGTTTCGCCCTCACCTTCTTGACTCGCTGTGCTTGGAAAGGCTTTGGTTTTGGTCTTTATGAACAAGGCCGACATACACTCATTCCCGTGACTACACGCAAACACAATGATCGCAGTGGTCTCGGTTTTCCTGAAACACCTACACAGGAGGAACCTCATGTCAGTTGTCTTCTAGAAGACAATGACGTCACCCCTACCAAACCATCATCACCCATTTTTCCTTCGTCACCCACAGAGTCGATAGATCCCGAATCTATCCCTCCTAACTTTTTTTTTTCATAAATGCTATCTTCCTAGGTCCTCTCAATTATCAACGCGATAATGAGGACCCCTCTTCTATCCCCCTTCTGTATCCAGACATGATTGAAGAGGACTCACCTTCAATTAACGTTGTTGAGTGTCAGGATGATGACTCCATCCTCACTTACCTTGGCGCGGATGACTCTTATATTCAACGCGCCTTACCATCTGAAACTCAAACCATGCTGAACGAATCTACTATAGAAATCAACATCCACACGGAGGAGGATCCTCACATTGTGAAGATTGGACAATCCCTTAACACATCAGAACAAGTCACCTTTACTACCTTTCTCCGTGCTCGCAACCAAGCTTTCGCTTGGTCCTACGCTGACATGCCAGGAATTGATCCTGACATTGCTGTCCATAACATTACACTAAAACCCGATTCCAAGCCAATTAAACAGAAATTGAGAAAAATGCATCCACGCATTGCTCTCTTGGTCAAAGAGGAGCTTCAACGACTCCTTTCTATTTCCTTCATTCTACCTATTGACTATCCTCAATGGATTTCTAACATCGTACCTGTCACTAAAGCGACGGGGACTTCGATATGCACGATTTCCGGGATCTTAACCTCGCTTGCCCTAAGGATGACTTCCCCCTGCCTAGCATTGACCAACTTGTAGATCTCACTGCAGGCCATGAGATGCTCTCTCTCATGGATGGCTTCTCGAGATATAACCAAATTTTGGTTGCCCCCGCCGATCAACATAAAACTGCCTTCATAACTCCTTATGGAACCTTCATTACCGTAATGCCATTTGGCCTTAAGAATGCTGGTGCAACCTATCAGTGGGCTATGACCTACATTTTTCATGACATTATGCACACTATCCTCAAGATTACGTCGAAGATCTTCTTAGCAAATCTAAACATCGTAGTGAACATCTCGATGTTTTAACCATTATTTTTGATCGCTTATTACAATATTCTGTCCGCCTTCAACCAAAGAAATGTGTCTTTGGTGTCCTTTCAGGGAAACTTCTTGGCTTTATCGTCTCTTTGCGTGGCATTGAGGTCGACCCATCTAAAGTCAAAGCTATCCTAGAAATGCCCCCACCTACCAATCTCAAACAATTGCGTAGTTTACAAGGTAAGCTCCAATCTATCCGACGTTTCATCTCCCAACTCTCGGATCGATGTCAACCTTTCCATCACCTTCTTAAAAAGGACATTGATTTTCAATGGAGCGAAGAGTGCCACCTAGCCTTTGAAGCTCTCAAAACTTATCTCTTGCATCCACCCGTGCTTATCCCACCTCAGGACGACCGCCCTTTCTACCTTTACCTTTCCGCCACTGACCACACTGTAGGGGCCATGCTTGCACATCGTGACTCTGAGAATCGAGAACAAGCCGTTTATTATATAAGTCGTACTTTGGTGGACTATGAGACTAGGTATACACATGTAGAAAAGTTATGCCTAGCCCTATCATTCGTGGCTACCAAACTCCGACACTACCTTCTGAATCACAAAACTTTCGTCATCACCAACACGGACCCCATCCATTACATGTATGCCAAACCTCATCTAAACCAACGCATCGCCAGATGGCTCATGCTCCTTGCCGACCTCGACCTTGAGTTTTCCACCAGAAATCAATCAAAGGACAAACCATCACAGATCAACTTGCGGAAGCCCCTTTACCAGGGGAACAATTTACCAATTTTACATTCCCCGATGAACTCATCGCCACTCTTTCACTCAGGGAGGAGTCGTATCCAATGACCCTCTTCTTCGATGGATCCAAATGCCAGCGCGGTGGAGGAGCCGGCATTGTTCTCATTCCTCTCGACACTAAGCCTATGCCTCTCTCATTCCGACTCGATTTCCCTTGCACTAATAATACAGCGGAATACGGGGCCCTTGTTCTGGGTCTCTAAGTTGCGTTACACTTAGGTATCAAATCTATCAATATTTTTGGCGATTCTCAATTGGTAATCAATCAAGTTATGGGCATCTACCAATGCAAAAATGAGGAACTTCAAAATTACAAACACTACGTGGATTCACTTCTAGCCTTATTTACTCGCTATTCTATCCAAACCATTCCCCGCTCCACTAAAAAATTTGCGGATACTATGGCTTGCTTAGCCTCGCAAATTCCAGCTTCATCAACTGACTCTGACATTTTCGTCTTGGTCCAACAACTCTTTGCCCCATCTTATTCAGCCTCGGTTGTTTGTACGATAAATAATGTGTCTGTTAATTCACAGGATACCTGGTATCACCAATTTCACGACTACCTTACAACCTCTGTTCTCCCATCTGACCTTACTAGTACCGGAAAACGCGCGTTTCTTAAACATGTTTCTCGTTATCTTGTTATGGGAGGACTCCTTTATAAATGTGGCTTTGATGGCATCCTCCTTCGATGTCTCACCGGTGCGGAGGTCACCCATACCATCCAACAAGTACATGACGGTATTTGTGGCGGGCATTTTAGCGGCCTTGCCATGGCCAAACGAATCCTTCACCTTGGTTATTATTGGCCTACTCTCAATAACGATTGCTACGAATATGTTAAGCATTGTGTTATGTGTCAACAACACGCCAACCTTCAACATACTCCTAGCCACCCCCTACAGGTCGCCCGAGATCTTTGGCCTTTCTCACAATGGGGTTTAGACCTTATTGGTGAGATTCACCCGTCCTCTTCGCAACGTCACCGATGGATTATCACAGCAACCGAATATTACACAAAATGGGTGGAGGCTATTCCACTCATTTCAACCAAAAAAGAAAAAATTGTAGAGTTCATTAACCACCACATTATCTGTCGTTTTGGTGTTCCTCATCGCCTGATAATAGATAATGGAAAATCTTTCAAAAATAAGTTATTGCAAGACCTTTGTGACAACTTTGGTATCAAACTTAGCTTCTCATCACCCTACTATCCACAAGAAAATGGACAAGCCGAATCCTCTAATAAAACCCTAACCAAAATCCTCATGAAAGTTGTCAATGAGTCCGGAAGAAATTGGCACGAGCACATTCCCTTTGCCCTTTGGGCTTATCGTACTAGCATTCGTACCTCCACTAGTGCTACACCTTTTTCTTTGGTATATGGTACCGAGGCCGTCTTGCCTCTCGAAATACAAATACCCTCCCTCAGGATATCTCTTCAGGATATTCTCACCAATGATGATTTCCGCCAAGAGCGGTTAGCCCAATTGGAGCTTCTTGACGAACGTCGTCTTACAGCTCTCGATCACCTTCAAATCTATCAAAACGCATCAAGCGTGCTTATGATAAGTGACTTCATGAGCATACCTTTAAAGTTGGTGATCTTGTCCTCAAAGAGAATCAACATGTAACCAAACTGGAAAAGAGCAAATGTGGAAAATTTGCTCCTAATTGGATTGGGCCTTATATAATCACTCACACTTATGGATCAGGTACTTATTGTTTAGCTTCGCTTAATGGTAAGCCTGAGCCTGAACCCTTAATGCCTTGCATCTTCAACCATTCTACTACTGAATTTAGTGTTACATCACTTCCTATCTACCTACTACTCATCCCTTGAGCTCATTTACCGCTACATACACTTTGTTTCCTACATCTCCAAATAAAATCAAGCTCACTTCTCACCTCCCTTACCGATGCCTTCCCTTTTAGTCTAGTCCATGACTTCAAAGTATTAAAATAACACCTTCTTATGGGATTTTCTTGAGTCAAACTTCCTACCAAACTAGATGCTTCACGCCAAAAGAACATCTAGCTATCTAAATTATATATAGATCGCTCCTCGAAGGACAAATTATATGCCAAACTATTGCTGCTATCATATATAGACTGCTCCCCCAAAGGACAACTATGCACTAAAATCACAAATTGCACTATAAATAGATCGCTCCTCGAAGGACAGCTATGCACAGTCAGCCTTTTCTCAGAAGCTTCTCGCATTGATCAGCTTTGTGAAGACCTCAAGAATAATACAATCAATATCCCTTGTAGACTTCCCGCATCGATCAGTCTATAATTCAATAAAATAAAAGCCTCATTCAAAAGAACTTTTGAGTCATGGACTTGTCTATTTAGGGTAGGTTCTCTTTCGTCAGAACACTCACTTTGTAACAAGTTCTCTGTACCTCCGTTATATCATCCACCTCACCTCACCATTTGTTTCAACTCAAGGGACGTGACGTACACCCGATATATTGTGATTATACAACTCTTTTCACCTATCGACTTCTCGTCTATGCAAGGTACCTAGGGGTTCAAGCTCATTCTACGTTATTATGTGGTTTGTTTAGTTCTTTTCACCTACGGAGCATTCTTTCCTCTTTTCCTCGCATCTAGGATTGTGTGTTGATCTTAATCAGGAAATGGTTCCTTACTACTTGGGTAGGCTAACTTTCGCTTCCCTTATACCTTTTACAACATCACCAATTCATTACCAACACCATCAACCTTACCTTACCAATATTAATATCAACATTTTTACCAACCAACAAATTGCCTAACCATACCTAAATTCACCTCTCCCTGGTCCTAAGGGAGAACTACATCGGTCTGAGGCCCCTCCTTGCTTTGTGCAATGGGCTATGTAGGCAGCACTTCGAGACATGGGGTCTCCCAAGGTTAGCTCGACCATCCCCTACCATAACCTATCATGTGTGGTAAATATAAATATTTTTGTGTATTTCTATTTAATCACATTCCTCTTTTATCCTTTTTCAAAACACCAACAGTCAAAACGAAAACATTCTTATTATTATCATAACTCAAATCAACATACATATTCAGTCTTATTTAGATGTTAAACAAATACATCTCCTCTATCATCGACACGAAGGTCGGCATCCTTATTTATTCTTATACCTCTATAACATTTACTTAGACCCTCACGATTCATCCCGACCCAGGAGATGATGGTGATCGTCGACGCTTCTCGCCGGGCCTCTCCGTCCTCAAAGGTACCATGGCTATTGGTACCGCCCACTGATCTGCCAATCTCTCCTGTAACATATGAATACGCCCTCTCGCATGGAGAAATCCAGCCTCTAGTCTCTCCGCCCGTGACTCTGCAACCGCTAAAAATCCTCTTGCCTCATTCACCTGCATTTGAGTCGCTGAACTAAACTCGCAGACGATCTCTCTCATTGTAATCACGGTTATGTCGGGCGATCACGTACACCTCGCAGCTCTGCTACCCACCATAACCTATAGGCCTCTGCTGCTTCGCATCCATTACACTCACGATCGATTTGCTATCTCCTCTCGGCCCTTCGGAGGTGTTAGCCGGGAGGTGAGAATGTTGCCTTGGCGTCGATCCTCATATATGGTCTATAAGCCGGGGTATATATCTCGCACAAATCCAAATTGCGCCGCACGCGATCTATAGGAATCCTCTCATACTCACCTGCCTGTGCCCTACGATCCACCTCAATCGCTCTACACCCCTCAACTCCTCCTATGTTCTCTCGTTACCATATAGTTCCCGTAAGGCCTCCAACATATCCGTAATTTTCACCCTCTCGCCATACCCGCCTGTGATACTCAATGTCACTCGTCACGGCTCGAGATCTTGCCTCTTGTTCCATTCAGACCCATCGTCCGAACCCCAACCTCTCGTACTCGGTCTCTCGACTAGATGGGTTGGCCTATTGGTCGCACACAAACAATGTGCTCATAGGCCCAACAGTGTAATAAGTATGAACAATCCAGTGTCGTCCTGTGATTTCGCCTACAAGCCCATAAACCCCTGTATAGTTCCGCCAAATATGCAGGTGCCCATGCAAAAGTCACGTTCCTTTCTATCATCTCCCAAATAACACACATCAATGCCTTTGGAAATCTTCCCCCTTCCGCTCTCGGTAATGCATAATACCCTACCGCTATCATTAATATCACTGCTAACCTTGTCTCCTCAGGGTGTGCTGCATACATTATCCCATATGTGAATGACAAACCTCGTTGTGTCAAATCTCGTGCGTATGGACCAAATACTGCTATTATCGCTCCCCCTTGCTAGGTAATGCCTGATATACTGGTTTTCCTGTAATAGGGAGCCTCAAAATACGGAACACATCTTCCAATGTTACTGTCATCTCCCCTGTTGGCAGATAGAACGTATTCTTCTCTGGATTCCATCTTTCAATCAACGCCTGCAACATAGCATGGTTACGTGTGATTCGTGAATAATAGCGGATTCCACTTAACCCCAAACGATTTATCAATGTCCATTCACCTTTCATCCGCTTCCTGATTCTGACAACAGTGCATCACATATCATTCATCCTCAACCCTGCCTCTGCCTGCATACATCAAAACAACAAACAACCATTCAATCCATCAAATCCCTAAGGGTTTTTCTCACATTCTGGAAATTCCTCCAAAGCGTTAGGTATCGGTTATAAAGCGTCGCGTTCGCGTATTTAACTTCTTGCATGGCTCTCAAAATTAGAACTTAAGTTGCCACCCTAGCTTTTCTATTTTTAGAAAAGCTCATACCTAAATAACCGGTATCGGTTACATAACCGATATCGGTCTACTAACTACCGGCGTCGGTTACCTAACCGATATCGGTTACACACCTGCCTTTTTGAAACATAGTTCTTTTCTTCATTTTCTACCTAATTTTTTATCGCGCCCGCCTCTTTTCCTGCATAACAACACCATTATCCATATTTGTCCATCCAATCCACTTCTCATTACGATTTCATCCATATCATCTATCTACATTACCAAAACAAACATGCCATCATCTAAGGATATCAAAAAACTATCAATCTATACACCATTTGGATCCAACTCATCAGATACATATATAACAATGTCACCAAACCAGCAACAAAACATGCCACATTTCATAATATAACATGACTGCATCCCATTAACAACAAACATCAACATCATCAATATATCAACATGTCAATTAAACTTATCATACATCAAATATCACAAACCATCGACAAAATACTTAAAAACATTTTGAACACAGCATGTGAGTCAAATCCTCATATCTATATATCACATATACAACGTTTCCAATATACAATATGCCCTGCATCGGGACCTCTGTGATCTCATAATACAACAAAGCCGGCACGCAGGCCGCAATAAATGACAATAATCTCGACTCGCTCACAGGCCGGTCCCTCATATCAAAAATATACTTGGCTCGCAGGCCGGTATCAACTATACAACCCGTACTCGGCTCGCAGGCCGGTATACAATAAATGAATGAATAAATGAATAAATGTAGGCACGCAGGCCTCTATCAACACAACCGGTGCGCAGACCGGTGCCCATGTCCATATACAAAAACAATGCAGGGATCCCTCAGCTCTCCCCACCGCCCTCAGCACCTCTCCCTGCTGGTCCCTGTGGTGCCTCTCGCCTCCTGCCTGTAACAGACACGCCGGCTGTGGCTGCACCTCCCTGCGATCTCTGACTATGGGAGGTCTCTGCTCTATAAGCTGCATATGGCTGATACTCAGCTCCGGTACCATCAAGAACATCTTGATAGTACCGGGCCTCCGCTCTCGCCTCCATATATCTGTCCCGTGCCACCGTAGGTGCTGGGGCTGGTCCCCGGACTCCTACTACCAGTGCCCCCTGTGCCTGTGATGGTGCCGCTGGTGGTGCCTGTGGCCGTGGTGGTATTCGTGTTCGTGCCTGGGCCGTGGCTTGTGCATGCCGCTGGTGGTGGTGCTGCTCGTGCTCGTGCACGTGCTCGTGCTCGCATTTACGCCAAGCTAATGCCTCAAAACACCTATTTGTGCAATGCGTGGCAGCAGCCTGCCGCTAATAGCTTAGCACACCCCCCTCGAGCTGATCTCGCTCTGCCATCACCACTGCCAAGTCTGGCAATGCGGCAGCAGCTTGCTACCCTCGCTGCTCTCTGACCAGCCCACCAAACCATATATGCTCCGTCATATAGCCATCATCTACAGTATTATCATCTGCGACCTCTCAAAGAACCCAATCTAGATCCACGGGGCTGTGCAGTGCGGGCGTGGGGTCTCTACATCATCCCTCCCAGTGCGAGGGAAGGGAGGTGGCTCATCCTGTCGCAGCCCCATCTACCTACGTACTCTCTCTAGGGGTATCCTCTTGTACTCTCCCGGCCTCCGTCCTGCTATCCAGAAAGTGTACTGGATCAAGCGTAACTGTACTCGGGCTCCTCTGTGTGGGTGATGACCTCTGTAAGGTCTCCATACGATATCTACCGCTATCAGGCCCTCTAACAAATGTCTATAATAGGCGACATCCCGCCCTGCAAGCACTGCTCGTGGCTGCCCCACGACCCCCAACCACCTCTGAAAGCCGTATCTGTATATGACCTGTGGCCCTGGCTGCTGGGGTAACCCTACTGGTCTGATGCATATGATGTGCTCATATGCCCAACAGTGAAGTAAAAATGTCGAACAAATCTGAATCACCTCATCCGGTGATAGCCCCACAGCTCCCTGTATAACTGCACCAGATATACTGGTGCCCAAGCATAACAGGTGTGCTCCTCCACCATCTCATGAAGCACCCCCATCAATGCCCATGGAAAGCGGCCTCCCTCTGAGTCCGGGAGGGCGAAGCAGGTGATCCCGATCATCATCAACACGGCAAGCCGTGTCTCATGTCGGTGCGCACGGTACATATCACCATACCCGATGCTCGCGCTGTGATATGTCACTAGCGCAGCTGCATCCCCGAAAACCTGTAGGATGCTGTCCATGGCTGTCTCTGCATCCACCTGAAAAATGGCCTCTCCATCAATAGGTAATCGAAGGATGCGATATACATCCTCCAATGTGATGGTCATCTCTCCAGTCGGGAGATGGAACACATTGGTCACCGGATCCCATCTCTCGATGAGGGCAACCATCAAACTATGATCTCTGTCGATAGCTCTATATCGCTGGACTCCACCGAGTCCCACCTCGCGCATGATCGCCCAGTGTGCTGTGGATACATGTGGTCGCATCCGCACCAACAGCGGGGCATCCTGTCCCGCATCGTCAGCTGCTGACGTGCCTGCAAAACCAACCCACAACATTAGCTCTACTCTTTACAACAACAACACCACAACCCTCTACACCCCCTTTTCTTCTCCACCTAGCCACACCACGACTCTCTAACACACCCCTCTACCCACCTATTCTCTACGCTATTCGCCTCCCTCTTCTACCCAAAACAACCCACCCCAAAACACCCCATCCCAACCCAAACAACACCTAACTCACCACCACAAACTCAACACAACACAATAACTTAATCCAAAAAAAAAAAAAAAAACCTAACAACCACTACGGACCGGTACCGGTCCCCAATAACCGACCCACGGCCCTCTTCCCACCGACGCCGGTCAACTACCGACTAACATGCCAAACACAAAGCACCCGTCCCTCGATTTTGTGACCGATGCCAGTCACTTAGCGACCGACATCGGTCGCTGTAATTTCCCAGAGCCGAACCCCCGCGCGGCCCCCCACCTACATTTTTTTCATTTTTTTCCAAATTACCCACCCAAATACCCTAAAAATCTACCCACCCAGCCGCCTTGGCTTACTTAACCTATCTACCCTCTCCCTTTTTCAAATCACTTCCATTTATTACTTATTTCATCCAAAACATACATTCCTACCCAAAACCCCAAATTTAGCATAATGCAATCAACTGAACACAATGCAGGGTTTTGAACCTACCGGTACGACGACACGTCGTCGTGGTGGGATGGGTGGTGGTGGTCCAGCTGGTCCAGCTCCTCCTGCTCCTCCTGGCTGTGCCATGGCTCCAAATGTCCTCTGCTGGGTCCTCTGCCAATCACCTACTGCCTCCTCCTCACTCGGGCCCGCCAATCAACTCACTTCTCCACTCAACTAGTGCCACCTCAGCCAATAAATACACCAATGTCAATATTCCACCTCAGACAACTTAATTTGATTTCCAAATTCACAAAGTGACAATGACCGGCCGTATTTTTCTTTTTATAGGTTTTTAACATTGAACCGATACCGGTCAATTCATGCCCTAAGGAACCGGCGTCGGTTATCTAACCGGTACCGGTCATATATAACCGATATCGGTTTTGTCCTTTTTTACCCGACTTTTTGCCCTTATTCACTACGTTCCCTTTCCCACCACATTGCCTCTTTACCACATCGCCTATATGCTCCATTGCTCTTTAGCCGTTTTTAACTTCACCGGCCCGACCCAAGGCCTCGCCCCACCATTTAGCCCAACCCAAGGCCTCACCCCAACCATTTGGCCCGACCCAAGGCCTCGCCCTAACCATTTGGCCCGACCCAAGGCCTCGCCCTACCCATTTGGCTCAACCCAAGGCCTCACCCTACCCATTTGGCCCGACCCAAGGCCTCACTCTACCCTTCCGGCCCGACTTAAGGCCGTTGGCCCGACCCACCACTTCGATACCTCGCCCAACATCAACACCATACACTTTTATCCACCCATCATGTAGCTTTTTGTTCCATTGAGCTCACCTGTTCATGTTTTAGCATGATTAGGGTCCTTGACTTGATCTGTCGACCAACTTTGCCTAGACCTAGACCGTGACGTTTATCTCAACCAAACCAACCATTTGGTACTGCCGAACATGCCTAAACGTTCCTGTACCTTACCTGTTATATACCCTGGAGCTACTTCCTATGCCTTGGATACCAGGATTATATCACCCTTGTTTGGATAAACTATCGACCTTTGCCTATGCATTGCCGGTTTGCTCGTCAAATCATGTACCCTAGTCACACTATTACATTTCAACATGCGTCTGCTTCCTTGGACCTACCCCACCATCTTACCATCCTCTCTACACCATTCACCCTTTATCAACCCTATCCCTGATTTCCCGTTCTCTCAATCTGTGATAGATTTGAGGGGGATTACCTATATCCTTAACAGGAGAAACCACTTCATATTATTGTCCGCGCAGCTTTACAAAACAAGCTACACGACAATAAGGGGCTAATGTAGACACCAAATTTGTGTCTTACGACCCCTTTGTGACCCGCATCTCATTTCGTATCCTAACCTCATCACCTAAACCTTACACAATTATTTATTAATTACCTCGTAATTGATAAATCCACATCACCTCACCTGCCACCTCATTTTGCCACCTCATCGTGACCTAGTCCTAACCCTAAACTAACCTAATTAAGACCTATAACTTGGTCTACACCTACACCCATGATTAAGGACCCCTTTCTCGCACCCAAAACCGACATTCTAGTCACTTGACCAAGCCCGCAACTAATCCCTCGGGAGAAAAGCAGGGAAGGTGGGCTATTTTACTAAAAATAGCCTACTTTTTCCTTACCGATGCCGGTTCCTACTCGACCGCCGTCGGTTACGTAACCGCCATCGGTTCCCTGTAAAATGGGCTCCCCTAACCAGAAACAAGGGTCGAAGGATTTTTGAATCAACAGAGATCATTGGGAGTGATAAAGAGCATTCGGATCTTCGCTTGGCCAAGCAGAGACGAGTGAAGAGACAAGGAGAGTTGAAGAAAAAGGAGATCAAGCCCAAGATTGCAACGGAATAGCCAGAAACCTGTGATACTCAGCTGATCATCGGGAGGGAGATCTCTCATCTTCTGTGTGTCAAGCCATCCCACTTGAGTTCTGCCTTTGTCATCAGAGTTCCTGGACCTACATCTTCGTCAATAAACTAGTAAGTTACACCTTGCATGTCCTCTTTAATAACGTTTCTTAGACTTTTTGAATCACAGTCCCCATAAATCCATTCCTAGATCCACTACCCAACGTGTCATTGCATCTAACTATCATTCATTTACCTCTCACCATCTCATTACCTAATATCACTCATATACTAGCCTTACCAACAACACTGTTACCCTACAACACAACCACCCCACAAAACAACCAACCTATAGATCCTAGACCATACCGATATCGGTTATCAGCAACCGGTATCGGTTATTGTGACTCAAAACCAGAAATCAGCCTTTCCCCTACCCGTCTCAACGAAGCAATTTAATTGATATTTTACAGTCTTTTGTGTTAATTCATATTAGCAGGGGAACTGACCACCTTCGAAAGGAAGTTTTATATTTCCAGGCCCAAGGCAGTTCCTCATTTATTGTCTAATCAAAATCTTGTGGTCTTGTGTTCTTATTTGCAGGTAGTCCTTCCAAGACAAAAAGGAGTTCTTCGCAGTCAACCTGATCTTTCTCTACGGTACGCGCACACCATCTCGACGTTCAACAGGTATTCCTCCTAGCCCTAACCTTATCTGTTTCTAAAAGGAATGAAAGGATAGAAGCAACTCTATTCCCAGAAGCTGAAACATTCCGAGCGAAACATCCATACCTAAGTAGATGTGATCAACACATAAGACCACACCACACACCAAACTAGAAGACCAACCTACTCCCCCTCCCGTAAATCTTCTTCCCCCATAATCAGTCACACTTGTACCCAAACCAACATTCACCTCCCATTGTGATCCATTATCGGATCCTACGCTAAAATCTTAACCAATCTCCTTGAAAACTCTGTCATCACATTACCACCTCTTAGGCCTTATGACCCACTCAAACCCCAACCAAAATGGTTTCATGAAACCAAAATTTGCACCTACCATCGTGTGCCCAGACACGATGTAGAGAACTGTAAGGCTTTAAAAATTGATCTTGTCTAATTGTGTCCTCCCAAAGGAAATTTTTATGACAATGATCTTCTTGATGAGGACCCAATTTCACCTTCACCAATTTCCATATATTTTCTCCCATTACCTACTCAATGACAAAAATATCCATCCCCATAACTCTTTGATCCACCCATGAGATTTGAGATCAACATGGTTCATATAAGATATTTGGCCAAACCACCACCAAAATGCCAATGCGCCCTACTCATTTCACAAGGATCATATCCCCCACTAGGGTTTTTTTCCCTCATGCTACTATACCTTCCATGACACACCCTTTTCATCCACCTCCCCTAGAATTAACATGATCAACATTCCCACCCATGCTTAGAAAGACAAGGGCAAGGAAAATACAATCGGCCCATCAACCAACCCTGTACCCAACATACCAGCTACACCCATACCCAAAATCACCATTTGAGGTCCTGCATATCCTATTTTTGATGGGGTCACACATCACACAATGCTAAAACAACTACACCAATACCCCTATAAATCTCATTATATGACCTCATCTAAACCTCATAGTTACATAGTCAAGCCCCGATGAAGGACCTTCAATCTATTGAAGTCTTACCAAATGACCCCATACTTGTAGCCTCCATCATTACCCCTCACCGCGTAGCCTCTCTCACTAGGTCTTTTCCTTCCTCTTCACCTCCACATACTCACCAAGTGGTCACCCTCAACTTTTCGGATGAAGAGATCACTCCCTTTTAGTCTAACAACCCCCGACCCCTCTCTTTTCATTTCCATCTTTATTGATAATATATGCATATGACTTGTTATGATCGATGGTGGTGCTATCATTAACATCATCTCTTCCCATGTATAGAACCTAATGCAGATACCTACTAATTACATGCATGGTAACCTGGTTATACTTTGCTCCTTCAATGATGCGATGACCTCTACCCTACGTACCATTGTTCTCCATGTCCGCATGGGTCCCCGCACTTGTCTCGAAAATTTTCTATGTCCTAGAAAGGGATTTCTAGTGTAACTTGCTGCTTGGATGACCTTGGATCCATGCCATGGGTTGTGTCCGTTCAAGTTTACATCGATGCCTTAAATTTGAACATAAAGGACATAATTACACCATCCCTACTGACCCATCACCTCTCAAGAACTGTAACATGCTATATCACCCCAATGATGTGCTTATACCGGTCAATGCATCTGCCGCTATCACTAATTCACCTTCACCTAGAAGCTCATCCACCAAAATCGTGACTACATCTCTTACATCTAACCTTGTTATCCCCACTGTAGTTGTAGCCTCTACCGCTGATGCACTTGTTTCCCCATCATCTAGAGAGCCATTTATCCTCGCTACCCACATACCGACTATCGATCCCTTAGAAGGTGTTTTTCAATGCTATACTCTGGGGGAATACTACCTATATAATATTGATACCTTCCTCACCCCACAAGAGTATGGGAATCTGCGTCAACATCCTAGCTACGACATCTACATCAGTGACATTTTTCCATATGGCCCTCCCCACTTTCGCACCAATATAACATACGAGGGACTTGATATTTCAACCTATAAACCAAAACCTCCATCCCAAGCCCAACCATTTTTTAAAACCTACACTCCCTCACTAACCATCACTTCGCTCACACTTTCCTCCATTGATGCGCATGGAAAGGATTTGGCTTTAGATTTTATGAACAAGGCCGCCATACTGTCATTTCTTGTACCTCTTGTAAACACAATGACCATAGTGGCATTAGTTTCGATTCTCCACCCTCCAAAAAGGTTTGTTTCGACCTTATCCAGGATGAGAAATCTTCCCCATCTCATTCACCCACATTACCATCTTCACCCATGAAGTCCATAGATCATGAATCTATTCCTCCTAAAAAAATTTTCATAAACACCAGTTCCTTTAGATCATTGACCTATAAACGCGATGGAAAGTCTCCTCTTCTATCCCATTCCTATATCCTCGACATGATCGATGACTATATTCCTTTTATTAACGTTGTTCAATGTGAGGATGATGAATCCATCCTAACTTACCTTGTGCGAATATTATTATATTCATTAGTCATTACCTTCAAACATAAAGCACTTAGGGCGACCACACATTCTAAAGATTGGCCAATCCTTAGACACTACTTGAATAGGAATCCTTCACCAATTTCCTTCAAGACCATGACAATGTGTTTTCCTAGTCCTATGCCGATATGCCCGTATTGACCCAAAATCATGGTTCAAAATATCGTAACCATTCCCGATACAAAACACATAAAAAAAAGATGCAAAAAATGCATCCTCGCATTGCTCTTAAGTCAAAGAAGAGCTTGACTTTCTATTGGTTTCCTTAATTCTACCCATTGACTATCCCTAATGGATTTATAACATCATTCCTATCACAAATGCAATAGGGGGACACCGTTTATCACCGATAATGGAAAACAATTCAAAAAAACCCTATGCAAACTATGTGATTCTTTTGACATCCAACTCACTTTTTCGTCACCTTATTACCCATAAACTAATGGTCAAATTGAATCAACCAAAAACCTTGAAAAATTATTATGAAGGTACTCAATGATATTGGGAAATATTGGCATACACACATCCTTTTCGCCTTCTATACTTATCGTACTAGTATTCACACTTCGATTTTTATCACCCACTTTTCTCTCGGTCTACATGCAGAGGTTTTCTTACCTCTCAAAGTCTAGATTCCATCTCTCTCTCATCTCACTAAAAGACATTCTCAATGACAATGACTTTCACCAAGATCGTTTAACGCAACTTGAGTTATTAGATGAATGTCGCCTCAATGCTCTCGACCATCTCAAAATCTACCAAAAACATATCAAACGTGCCTATGAAAAATGTGTTCAAGAACAAAACTTTCAGGTCGATGACCTCATCTTAAAGGAAAATCAACATGTAATCAAATAAGAGAAATTAAATGGGGAAAATTTTCCCTAATTGGTTTGGACCCTATATCATTACACATGCCTATAGATTAGGTGCTTATCATTTGTATTCACTCAAGGTAAACCCAAACTTGATCCCCTTAATCCCTTACATATTTGACCATTTTAATGTTAATATCACTTCCTGTCACTTGATCACTCATCCCTTGAGTATGTTTCACCTTCCATATTACCCATTTATGAGGATTCGCGACTCAACAAGAATCATGTGATTCTCGTCACATTGCAACCCTATCCTCAATATGATTACCATGGCTCTACTCATAGTGTGATTCTCAAGGATACTTTTCATATTCTTCAAGATGGAATCCCAAGGTCATTCATCACTTGAAATAACCTCTTTCATAATTTATTTCAATCGGTTATGGTCTTGTCGTCTAAACAAGAACCTAATCTTCCTCTATAGTCTTGTCCATGACTTAGACATCCAAAAACAAAAAGGGATACAACTCCTTGAGTCAAACTTCTAGCAAAATATGACTCCCCCAAAAGGGGACATCTCTTCACTCTAATTCCACCACTATAAATAGACTGCTCCCTTGAAGGACAACTATACAAGGTCATTACAAAGTATAATAAATATCCGAAGCTTCCCGCATCGATCAACTTCACGAAGACCTCAAGGAGATAATATACTCATCCCATATAGACTTCCTTCATCAATCAGTCAATTATAAAAAAATGAAGCAAAAAGATGAAATTTTCATCATCGAATTGCCTATTTTTTATCCTGGGTTCCTTGTTCGGAAAGACACGCTATCGTACACTAAGTTACATTGAACCACCCATTCTCACCTTCTTGCCTTTTTATCCTAATTTCCTCTTTACTCAAGGGACTTATTGTAACGGTACATTTTCATGATTATGTGACTTTATTAACCTTTACAATGGTCCATTATGCAATGCCTTAATGGTTTTTGTTAATAAGCCCATCTTAGGTATATTCATCTCATTAGGGTTCTTATCAATTCAGCAACTCTTTTACCACATCTTACCATTTACCTTCCTCATTATTTATTGATTATCCTATACAGGGTTAGATTAATAACACCTATATTTAAAACCACTCAACCATGCCTATGACCTAAAAATTTAATAATGCCCATGACTTATATTAACCCATGCCTAAACACCTATCAATATATTCCTCTACTTCATCATACACTTCCCTAGCTTATGGGAGAACTACATCGGCCTGAGGTCCCTTTTCACCGGGACTATGTAGGTAGCACTCCAAGGGCATGGGGCCATTGGATGTTAGCTCAGCCACTCTCTACCAAAATTGATTCCCTCTTTCCCTTTCCTATTCACATTCTATCCTAGCTAGTTTTCTGTCTATATCAATAACTAGAAATTACATCAAACAAGAAACAATTTTTACACATCTTTACCATCATAACTCATACATTCATTTCATCTTGTCTACAATTTCTTTACCATAATCATACATTTTCCTACAAATCATCTTAACACAATCCACACCATCATTAATTACACAAATTAATGAATTAGAAATTTGAGTCATACCTAAACCAACTTGCCTCCACCATGCCTAAATAACCCTAACTCAATCATCCATAAGTTAACCTGACTTGATCCATGCCTAAACCAAACTGACTCCATCATGCCTATGACCTAAATCGATCCATGCCTATACAAACCTAACTCCATCATGCCTAAACTAACTTGACTCAATCCATGCCTATGATCTAACTCCATCCATGCCTAAATAGACCTGACTCCACCATGCCTACACGACCTTGACTCTATCAGGCCTAATCCACTTGATTTCCACCTATATATATAGCAATGAAAATTAAACCATGTACACCATCCATACTATAAATACCATCATCTATAAATAAAAAGTCTATGTAAAAATACATGTGAACATATATACCAATAATAATCACAATCTCTCAAAATATCTCATATACAGCCTCACCATCTTCGGCACGCAGGCCGGTATATGATAAAAAATAACAAAAACTCTCATCTACATCCTCATCATCTTTAGCATGTAGGCCGGTATACATATCAAAAATATGTCAAAAACATGGATACATTGATCATAAATGATGACTAATCATCACCCCACCTGATATCCATCCTTGTCTCATCAGTCTCCTCCATCTCCCCTCTAGTGGGGTGCCCTACCAACCTCTCTCCACCTCACCCCGATCTGTCCTTTGATGGTCCCTCACCTAGAGCTGGCCTCCGTGCACTGGTATTCTCACCTTGACCTTGTCCCGAGGCTTATCGGTCCTCTCGTACTCTCTACATCTGTGGGGTCCATGACTTGGTCCTCTCGGTCCAAGTCCTATTGTTCCTATACCCCCATAGGATAGAAAATCTATCCTTGCAGCCATCAAAATATCCTAATAATACCTGACCTCACCTAAGGCATCCCTCGGGCTACCAATCGATCGTCTGTCAGTGGTGGAGCCATTGGCCTCACCCTAATGCTCTCTCGGGACCTTGTCCCACTAGTACCTATAAAGAGGGACCCGATCCCACTCCTACATGTATCTGGGCCTAAACGGATACAACCTATTCTTGTGAATTGGCCAAATAGCCCTACAAACTTGTAATCTATGCCTATAGGGTGGCCACCTATAACCCATCCCCATATCTACCCTATGTGGGTCCTTATCCCTACGCTACCTGGGCTTGTAGAGTGGACACCTGTGCCTGCAACATAACAAATTATTCCTCTGAACCTGTCAGCTGCCCCTATACCATCCCTAAATATGTAATCAAGGTAGCCACCTGCCCCTCTAGGGTATTGCTATGAACTATGATGGTGGCTTAATTTGGCTACCTAGCCTTAGTGGTACTACTCATAAATTTTTGGCCCACCACTACCTGTATCTATCCATAACTCCGACATCATCTATCCATTGGTCTATCTCCAACTCATCCTTCCCTATCAAAATTTTCAGCTGTGGCAGAGGAATAAGCCTCTCAATGTCATCTCTCGCTATACTACGGAAGGGAGGGGGGGTATATCTTAAAGCAGCCCAAATCTGTCGCCTAACCTTGTCCACAAGTATCATCTCATGCTCTCTTGCACATCACCCCTCTATCCATCGGAGTAGTTGTAGCTCCTGTAATTCCTCTGCCATCCACCCATATGATGGAAAACCCATATAGGGCCTCCAAATAATGTCCACACCAGAAAACCCTCTAGCAATCGCCTTTGTAATAGGCTACATCGTGTGTATCTCTAGCAGCTAGGTGCTCCCTAATCATGCAGGCACCCATCACCTAAAGCCCACAGAACAAAAATTGACTCAAATGCATCATCCTAGGGCATACCAATAAGAAGTGCACACATAATGTGCTCATATGCGCAACAATGGAGTTATGAAAGTACAACACAGGATAAATCTTCATAACCACCCATAAGACCATAACTCTTTGTATAAATGAACAAGAAATGTGGGCACACTGCTTGTGGTCAATTGTACCTAAACCGACATCAGTCATGTGCCCTAGAAAACCATGGTCGGTTTACCTAGACCATCAATCATTTAGTATGACCGTCATTGGTTACCTATCATAATCCTGTCAAATACCCTTTCCCATTTTTTTGACCAAAATTTACCCTTTCTCACCACCGTGCTTGCTATACCTTATGATGCTAGTACCCATGTTGTTTTGCCTACCAACCTTACCTTTCCTATTGCCATGTTGTTTATCTTGACCTGAAATTTGGTGTACTAGAACATATCTAAACGTTGCAAAGCACTGAACTCTATTTTGTTTCCACACCATATCCTATACCTTGGATACCATACTCACTTTAATCCTGTTTGGATAGACCTATCGACCTTGGACAATGTAGAGTTTGAAATCTCTTCAATTTGGTACCATGCTACAGTTCATATGTGTGAGTGTGTTCGACTGCCACTACCTTTTACCCTATCCCATTTCCCTATTTTCCCGATTTGACCTTTAACCCATTTACCAATATTTACCTCCACCTACCCAACCCACACCTACCCACCTAACCCTCAAATAAGTGGATATTCCTATGTCCTCACCCGTTTCACTTACAATGATGATACATGTTTTCTCAACCTAATATCCTTACCTTTCCTATGGTTGTGGACCTTAACAAATTAAACCTTGTTCTTTTGACCTTTTTGATGTATTGAAACCATGCTTATCCATTCCTACATCTTACCTAGTTGAGTACTCGATCGTATCCTTTACCCTGGATACGGACCCTAACAACCCTTATTTGGATGACCTTTATGACCCTTGCTAACATTCATTTGTTATGTTGGGAAACTCGGGTATCTCATGGAATTTCACAACGTGTGCATCCATTTGAATGCTCTACCTACTCACCCATCTTCATCTTTATCACACCCACCTTTTTATCAAACCACTCACCACTTCCTTCTCTCACCTCATCGGTTCATAGTTTGAGGGGGGTTACCTTCACCCATGCTTGGGAAACCACATCTTATTTTTGTCAACTTTTCTTACCAATAAAAGTTATGTAACAAAAAGGGGAAAAATGTAGACACCAAAATTGGGTCACACTCCCCTTGGCCTCCCATCGAATAACCAACTCAAACATATTCACCTAACCATGGCCCCTTAACCCCACATTAATATTAATTTAATTTAATTAATACCCACCCTCATAATATACATTGTTTAATTATTCAAATTAAGCTAATTTCCACCTCACTTAGACACCTCACCTAGCCACCTCACCCTATACCTATTCTTGGCATGTTTCCATAACCAACTAAAACTTAGTCCCATTTACCTTAATGAGTTAAGACTTAGTTTAACTCTAAAAATCAATGCATATTACACTCTAACAACCTTCCCACTCATAAAAATGTAACCTTCATTCCAAATTAGTAGATCAAGGAATGAACCTAAGTTAAAAGAGGTGAGATCTACCTATTTTAGTAAACCAAGAGAATCACACCTTAACCAATGTCGGTCACCTCTAAACCAATGTCATTCAACCAGAACCATTGTCGGTTACCATTTATTCACCTAAGCAACCTTGTTTTTGGGTTGGAAGATTCTAAGAGCAAGAAGACAAGAAGAGAGCTGCATGCAAGCAGAACCAAAGCCTTTTCATGCACCTAGACATCCATAGTCATAACCAACACAAATCTAGAAGCATTTGGCACTCACGGTAATATTCCTAGAAGCACCACTATTGCACCAAGCTCCATTCCATCAACCGATCATCACCACCACCCAACCATTGGACTCAGTAACATTGGTAATTATTTATCATTATTCATTTAAATTCCTATTCTTTTCATATAGTTGTTATCATTTCTGTCATCATTATTCTATTAATATTCACATTCCTCCATAGCATTATTTTTTAAACTCCAAAAAATATCACCTATCCTAGCCCTTCCACCTCTCTAAGTGTTCTCAGCATTCCCATAGACCTTTCCATCCCCTTCTTTAGCCTCATCTAACCTCTCCTAGACTCTACAATAAAGTTTTCAATGAACTACTTCACCCCACTCTACCGATGTCGGTTACCCATAACCATCGTCAGGTCTCCCTTAAATTTTCATCGGTTATACCCAACCAACCTCGGTCTCTATGTTTCATACCCTGTGCCAATAACAAAACCAAACAACCTTTTACCAAAAACCTAAACAATCCGAACTGCAGACCCTAACCAGTTCCCAAGACCACGACACCTACTAACCCTTCGATCTAACTATAGCTTAGCTTTGTTATATTAGATTTGCTTACTGTACTTGAATGAGATACCTAAATCATACCAACTACAGTAGGACTCTACTTATTTCTCGCATTAATTTGTTTTAAATAGTGGATTGACACCATCTAGGAAGTATCAAACTTCCTAGAACTAGCACACACTAGGTAGCCCATTGTCATATATCATTTAACTTCTATTTTTGGGTCTTGTTTTCTATTACTTGGTAGTTCATCTTAGCCAAAAGGAAGCTCTCCTAATCAACATTGGGTTAATAAGTTAGAATGTGCGTAACAACCATCAATCGACCAACAATAGCATGTATTCCTCCTAGCCCATGACCTTATCTATTTCATCATTCAAAAATTAAAGAAAACGGTGAAACACTAGACTCACCCAATAATTCCAATATTTTATCATCTTTCATGGGATTGTCTCCCATATGTAGGTTCTTAATAACCGGTAGCACCTTTTTCACCAAGGGGTTAGAACTTTTATATTCAAATGTCTAAATCAAGTCATTTTTAACTCATGTCGAGTTCCTATATGATAGAATAACTATGAATGAATGTACCATGCACATGCAAAACCTTATAGTTTCGAATAAATATTATACACCCGAGGGGAAGGGGGTAAAGCCTTTGCACCTTCCATCTAGATCCTCTCGCACTCCTAGACATGATCTAAGGTGGATCCTTTCCCATCATAGACACAAATTTTAGTTAGCATGTTACTCTTGAATAATCTAATAGAGAGAGAAGTTCTCTCCTCGTGCCACCCTAGAACATTGTCTTGATGAGTCATCTACCAATGTGTTGTGGTTCCACACAAACTGTAGATAAGCATGCTCCTTCATTCAATCTCACATCTCCATTGGGATTCCATGGATCGGAGGAAAATTTTAGGGTTTTAATCCTCATGGTAGCTTGGTAAATACTTCCCTTTAAGGTGCCTTAGTGGGTGCACCTTGTCACTCTTATAATGGAGCTGTCAATTGCCACCCAATTAACTCAAAACTATCATGCACCCAATTGCCACATTCTACATTAGTGGTATCACTCATAGATTGAGTGTCTTCAAACTGAATAACTCCTTCCATAGGGTGAATCACCCCAAGATCCTTGATAGAGTGCACATAGATCCTGTAAATAACTTCTTCCTCCAAGGGCTCAGTATAGGGTTTTGACTTACCATCACCAAGGGGATGATAACCCGTTCTTCCTTGTTCTCAAATATTATGTACCCCTTATTGAACCGTAGTTCAACATTGTTCTTATAACACCAGGGGTGCCCAACTAATGTTGGAAAGTTATCTACCTCAGCTAGTGCCAAGACTTTGAAGTATCCAATGAATTTCTCCTTGGATAGTGATAATAACATCCTTCAAGAAACTAATGGGCATCACCTCTATCTTGTTATCCATATACAAAACATTTAAATATGGTTGTAATGGGGCCTCCCCATTTGATGCCATGCATCAAAAGTGAAAAAATTAAATTATGCACCCATGTCTATCGTAACAAGGTTCATTTTAAGACCCCCCTCTAAAAAAATAGTTTAGAATTCATGGTGAATCTCTACATTGACTTTCACATCAATGGAAAATTTATGAAAAACTATTTTCTATCAAAGATGACTACATGGACGGTCATCCATCATTTTTCATACAACCTAGGTTGGACGCCATCCAACCAAGGTTATACGATAGATGATGGATGGTCATCAAACCTAGGATAGATAGTCTTCCATTATCTCGTCATCCAACCCACCATCCAATATAGTCATCCAACTCACTGTACATCCCTAGCCATCTAACCTAGCTGTCCAACCCTACCATCTAACCTGTCATCTAACCTATCCATCTAACGAGATCCATCCAACCCATCCATTTGACCTAGCCTCCAACCCAATTGTCCAACCTAGTTATCCAACCCATCCATATAACCCAATCATCTAACCCATCCATCCAACCAATCTGTCCAACCTAACCATCCAACCCATTCATCTAACCCATCCATCCAACCCAGCCTTCTAACTTAGTTGTCTAACCCAGCCATCCAACCCATCTATCCAAACCAGGTTATCTAACCCAACCATTCAACATAGTCATCTATCACGGGTTATATGATTGTCCATCATCTACCGTTGAACCAAGTCGTTTAACCTAGGTTATATGGAATACAAGGGTTATCCATCAAACATCTATCTAACCTAAGTTGGAAGATAGAAAATGGTTGTTCTTCCAACCTAAATTGGTCTAACAATCACTCTTTGGTGGGTGTTATTATTAAATGGGTACCCTTTAGAACCACATAGGCTATGTATTATACCTCAGTGAATACATGTATAAGCTAATTTTATACATATAAATAAGAGCTAAACCGACCCATACAAATGACTTGTCGGTTGAAATTTTTAGTGAATCTGGTCGCATATTGAATGCTAAAAATTCACCATTTCCAATTTCTAAAATATCTAATATTCACGAGTTTATGAAAATTCACAAGTAAAATTTTCCTTGTATCAAAATATTGTGTAGGATCCATCCATCAATAATCTGCATTCAAGATAATCTCCTTATCGTAGTCGAGGTGTGGGGAGGGAGGTTAGCATGCAAAACCTTCCTCTCGCGCTCTCCTCTAGCGTGTGGTACTTTTTCCTATAACCATTCCCCTACCAAAGGAATGATGTTCTCATGCCTCACCATTTTTCATACCTCCTTAAGCTCATCCAAATCCTTCGTGGAGCCTCGGTGCTCTTCCTTTTTCTCTAACTACCGTGACTACTCCTTTATGTTACGAATATCTCCTTACATGCTCTAAATTACACACATTGTCTCTTGATAAACCTCTTTCGATGAGTATGGTCCGGATACTTCCCATGCACCACCTATTCTCTAGTAACCAGCGGTTTTGACTTTGGTATCTCCCCGCATGTGCACCCTCATCTCACATTGTTATTCTGGTACAAGTTCTAACTCTTACTTGTGCACTACCCTTGGCATCCATTGCGAGTCTTCTTTCTTCATGCTTCCCATTCATGTGTGTTTATCCTTCCATTATTGCTAGATCATGTGTTCAAATAGATTAGGAAATACTCACTTATAGTGTTCCATAGATCCACATTTGTAGCAAGTCCAACATGGGAATTCACTCCTCCCGCCTCCGTGGTTGCCTTGACCTCTTAATACTTCTCAAAAACCTCTTCCACATGCCCCTCCATCCACATGCCATACATAGAAATGACCATTATCCTTAGAATTTTTTCGATGTTGGTGCAGCGCACTCCATATCATTTGCATCATGTATTTTGTAAATTAATCTATAATCCTTAATGTCATTAGTAGTAGAGGTGTAAATCTTGCAATAACAAGACATATTTTTGTGCATTGTGCATTGCATTAGTGGACACCTACTTACATCATGATCTTAATGGAAAATATTACTATCTACTATCATGGCACATACCAATTTCTAAGGAAAATTGTTTTTGTATGCCCTTCTACCTCATAATCCATGCACCATAGGCCACTATGAGTCTCATGTGTCAATTTCATAGATAGCTTCTCCAGCTTCTTTTTCATTGCAGCAATCTTATCTTCAAGAAAAGCGCTATCATCGGTATCCATGCTTTTAAAAGTATCGGTGCACAAGATAGATTTTAAGGCCTCACATAGCTCTATGAAAGTCTTATGAGAAATTTCTCTCCTAAAAGGTGTTATCAACCCTCCAACAAACCGTTGAGCATATTGAGAAGGATGAATATCATAAGAAATTTTTGATAAGAGAGTATAAAAACATACATCATACTCTTGCACACTCTCCACCATACCTTGTTGAATCTCCTTCATCGCGATAATGTTCTTCTATTCATACTCAAACATTTGAAATTTAGATAAGAAGGCATTCCATAGCGTAGTATAATCTACCATTTTCTAGTGGGGTCATACTTACGGTAGCAACTATACATGTATCCTTTCAATGTTGTTGCAAAACTGAATTTACTTTCATTCCGAGTTAATGATTCCCTTCGCATGCCATAGTAACTCACATTTTTAAAAATGCTCTACAACATCCTTAACAACTTTAGAGTCTGTACATGCAAATATATTTTATAAAATATGTGATGAGGAGGTTGAGGTCCTTATCTGCCTTATCTACAACCTTGATTCTCTCTGGTGTTTCCTCCACCACAAGATCCACTAGATCCACTAACACATGTCCCTCCCAATCCACCGATTCTCTAGATCTGCTAGGTCCATTAGGTCCACTAGTTCCTATTCCACCACATCCACCTCCCATAGTTGGTAACTTGCTCCAAGTGGCCATGCCTTGTGTTTCCAATGTTGTGCTAAACTATGTGCCAACAATCTCTAATATTGCACCACTACTAGATGTGTGTCCTCTGCCTCTTCTAGACGTCATAATTGAGATTTTTGTACCCACACTTTTCCCAAATTTTGTTCCAAACTATATACCTCCAAACACGAAATGATTGTCAAGCCATAGATATGCCAAATAAAAATATATATCTCCTAGGTGTTGATCGACCACCCCCACCAATACCAATTGGGTTATCAATACTTATCTCTAGATTTGGAAAGTTAAGTGTCGCCATTGGTCACTAATTTGATTCATATGTGTGCTAATGACTGATCTCCTTTCTTCATATGGTGAGCCTTCTCTTGAAGTAGGGGGTTTCTCTTTCATGCATTCCAAGATGGGGTAGAAAATTGCTTGGGCTTCATGTCCTCTACATGAACCTCAATTCCTTCCCGTAATGTCTACCTCCATAAATCCATAACTCTTTTAAATTCTTGTTATCTATCTAACTCCCTCTCATGTATTTCATTATACTTGAGATTTTTTTCTTCCCCCTCTCTCGGTTGTAAGGTTTGTCATCTTCCTCTGCTCTACTTTCCTCACCCAACGCTCGAAAGAAGCTTAATCGGCCGTAAGAAATTATTCCAAACTCATTGTAATGATAATGATCTTTATATCTAAAGGGATAACACGTAAGAATGATTCTCTTGGCTCCTTAAGAAATCAAAATCAGCAATATCTTGACAAGAATACATATAAATAGCATATTACAGGTATAATCGGTTAGCACTCTTCTCCACCAATGATCAACAACACGTGTCAAAGTCAGATCAACATCATATAGCTTATGATACTCATCTTGGTTCCACATGCAAGATCTATAGTACCATCTTGATCCGGATGCATACGTGAAAACCATTCATACAACTCCACTGGAAAGAAACAATAGAAAGTATCATATAGCTAATGATAGAGGTGCTCCTCTACCCATTTACACACATTAAACACAAGTCCATTATTGAATCTCTTACCAAAATCATATTTTGTGATCTTAAACCACACTTTGACATTGTCGATGTCAATTGTTCTATCATCACATACCATTCTCATGACAACTTTGAAAAGAGGTCCCCACAATGGAACCAAAATGAAATCTCTAGAGTACTACTTGTTTAGTAACCAAACCAAAGCATGTCGACATATCATCTAGTCTTATCTTAGAAGCTCACTCAAGGTGCACGCAGTTCTGAGTCTCTCCTTTATGTGATCTTTGTGAGAATGTTTTTATCAACATGATGATTCATTATAACTAGAGAATAAATGAAACTATCCATAAGATTTTAGATGTAATATTTTACTTCTAGTTGATGTATCCCAAACACAGATTTTACATGATCAACTAAAAGTAGAATAACCATAAAATAACATTAAGGAAACCAAGAATAACACACGTGAACATAAGGGGAAAACACGGTATATATCCATTAGAAGAGTGTTACATAACTACTTCATTATATTTATAATTCAAATAGTTGTAGCTAAGATTACATCAAGAAGTTCCATCCATGGAAATGTTCATAGTAGCAGAGATTTCTTTACATCATAGAGCTCTCTGTTACACACATTACACACTACTTCCTTCTCCCCTCTCTCTCTTCTATAAACGGATCCTCTATATCAATAATTTGAATGAATATTCTCCTAACCATTCATCATAACCTATGAAAACTGTTGGAATCCTTTCATCATTGTTCTTCCACTACTTAGGAATTTTTCGAGATGTTTCCATGTGTTTCCCTCAATTGAGTGTCTTTAGCAAGCATGTTCCAGCTAATCCTTAACAACCTTGACTCCTTATCCTCTCATGATAACCATAATGATTCCCTAGAATATCCTTTTCTTGAATCACAAGTCTCCATAGCTTATCCACATATATATTTGGTCACTTTTCCATTCACTCCCTATGCACGTCTTTTTTCCTGTTTGTCCAAAACTTACTAAGTCCTAACTCCATCCTTCCCTGACATGACCCTTCGTGCCTCTCCGAGGACTACTTCTACATGTGCCTTTGCACTCTATCTCCATAAACCATAAGGCTTTGCTCCTAGGTACTTATTTTCTTTTAAGGGTCCAACAATAGCCCAAGTGGGTATTTTAGACAACGGTTTTACAAAATTTTAGTTGTCATTTTCTTTCTATATGGAATTTCAGGTGGTTTTAAAGCATCTTTTGGGTATTTATTTGAATTTGAAAAAATGATAAATGGTCTAAAACATTTAAAAACATACCCTTGATCTTACATCGAATTAGCATCAAGTGAGTCACCACTGAAGAGATCATTCTCAATATAAGAATTAATTTGATTGAGAATAATGAGAATGGAAAATTGTCATAAAAAAATCAAACATCTTAACCCTGCTAAGGAAAATTTAAAGGACTCTAATTTTTAATTGACCTTAGGGGTTACATAATTACATTTTGAAGATTCCATAATAACATATTTATACCTCAAGCCAACTATGTGGAAGCATAGTAACAAAATAATGAGAGCCACGGAAAAGACATGGAACGGAATATTATACACGTTCCAAATGGAACCTACAAAGTGTGCAATGACACCTATTGAAAAATGATAGAATAAGGAGGTAACCTCCAACAAGACCAAACAAGTGTAGAAGATGAAAAATAATAACCTAATGAAAAAGCTTTAGATAAATCCCATTCCTTAGAATTTCAAATATTTGTCCACTAGGTGTTGGCAACTCAAAAGATCATCCTCATTAGAAGAAGAAATGATATATTGACCATTCTAAAGTGCATCAAACTTAGTGTGTCACCCTGGTTGAACACTATCAACATCACACTTGAGTACTAGATGTCCATATTTGAAATCTCTTTATATTTCTCTTTTATAAAACCACTTTACGGTAGAAGGTTTATCTTCCTACATTATGATCATGGAAGTGTGCATCAATAATTCAAGTTCAATAAACTCTTACATTCTAATTTCTCTTTAATCTGCACCTTCCAATTCCATCTATTAGGCCAGTTCAAGAGAAAATAGCTCAAGGGATAGTGGTATTTGAGTCTGTCTTCCATAAAGATGATTGAAGGGAGAACTTACTATTTCTATTGTTTGAGTGATGATATTATCCTAAAGTGCATTTTGGTTTTTAAATGCCGCCTTTGATTTTCCTCCATTTTCCTTCTCATGATTCTAAGAAAATACTTGTTTGAAAATTTAGGTAACCCATTACCTTTGGGGTGATAGTTAGAATAATTTGTCAAATATATTACATGATAAGGGGCCCAATCATAAATTTTAAAACCAAAGAAAGATTTAGCATTATAAAAAATGATAGTTTAGAAACACAAATCCTTGTAACAATTTCTTGTAGAAAATAGAGAATAAAAGACTCTTTAGTTTCCTTGAGTGTCATTTCTTGTCTTCACCTTGTAAAATAGTCAGTGGATGTTAAAACCCACTTATGGCCCACACTCGATGTGGGATTAATGATGCTCATAAAATAAAGTACCCATTTATAAAAGGGATCATCCACCTGAATAGGATGAAGAGGAAGGGTTGTTAACCTTACTTTACCTATGAAGAAATAACATTCCTTACATTTTCTAACCCATTTGTGAGCATCTCAACAAATTGGGCTAAAGTAGCTTGTCTTTAAGATCTTCATTGATGTAGATTTATCAGAGAAGAAACCATTATGAAACTCTCTTTACACATGATTTGTTTGTAATCCTAAAATACCCCTTCATAGTGATCCATGAATATTTTTTCCTAAAATGTATCCCATCAATTAGTGCATAAGGTATCTGTTATGTACCTTGGGATATGATAATATAATATATATGGGTTGATGGAGATGCCGACATGTGGCACACATCCCCTTAGTTATATGTATGGGTTCAAATGGGATATGATAACATAATGTATATGGGTTGATGGAGATTCCGACATGTGGCACATATCCCCTTAGTTAGTTGTATGGGCTCACATATGAATTAATTATATTGGGTAATGGGTTGGCCTACATTGGGATTAGGTGTTACCCATCCTATTTAAAGGATGTGAGTATCATTATGAGGGGGTCATGTATGTATGAGTTGAGTCTTGTACTTGGTAGAGGTATATTGGAGGTGTCCCCTCGAAGTGGATTCCCATCTCGGGATATTGTGGAGTTACTCCTTCCTTAAGGATCATTGTATGGTTTTTCCCTACGTTAAGGGTATTATTCTACATCTATTGATATTCGGGCATCTTGGCCCCCATATCTCTTTTGTTTTATTATCTTCTGTAATTTATTGATTTATTATATTGATTAATCACTTGAACTATGTATCCACTCCCCACAAAAATATCTAAAATTCCAAGTCTATCTCAAGATATAGACGAATCACCAACATTAGGGTTTCATCCCACAAATTACCCAGATCACTGCTCTGATACCACTTGATAAGAACCTTGCATATAATAAATCATAAGATAACACAACACAAGATATAATGAGGGCCAAGATGTCATAATATGAAAAATATCTAAAATAATACCCTTAAGGTAGGGCAACACCATTAATTCTCCTTAAGGAAGGAGTAAATCCACAATCTCACAAGATGGGAATCCACTTTGAGGGGGACACCTCCAATATACCTCTACCAATTAGAAGACTCAACTCATATATCCATTACCTTCATAATGATACTCATATCCTTTAAATAGGATGGGTAACACCTAATCCCAATGTAGGCCGACCCATTACCCAATATAATTAATTCATATGTGAGCCCATATAACTAACTAAGGGGATGTGTGCCACATGTCAAAGATTCTATCAACCCATATCCATTAGATTATCATATCCCATGTGAACCCATACATATAACTAATGGGATGTGTGCCACATGTCAGCATCTCCATCAACCCATATATATTATATTATCATATCCCAAGGTACATAAAGCATATGCAGTGCAACCTTAGATTCCTTATTTTCTCTTTACTCAAACTAGGAGGGTACATATCACCGGATAAGAATATTACAAGACTATCTATCTAATTGTTGTTAGTGAGGTGGACCTTTGTGCTTTTTTTCTCCTCATCTTCTTGTCCGAACAAGAAAAGCTATTGATTATTTGGGAAATAAAAAACCAAATGCTCAAAAATATATCTTCCAATTTCTAATTTTTTTGCTTTAATATTTACATCATATTCCTTTATTTTTGTCACCCATATAGATAATTTATTATTGATTTCTATTCCCATAACGAAGTCTCTCACACTAGAGTGTGAGACTAGGATTTTGACATGATTAATAGAAAATAAATTTTGAAGACCTTGCAAGGGGTTTTGACAAGACCTTCATTTTAGACCTATATTTGGTCCATAAAATAAGATAAGACCAATCAAGAGACATATAGTCTCCAATCTTGGCTATAAAATCATGAGAGAGACATAGTCTGAAGATTGGTGGGACATCTATTACCACAATATGTTGTCTAACGGTAATGTTCAGGTAGGAATAGAGCTACAACGAGAGTCCCTTAATAGCTCCTATGGTTTGGATGGAATTCACATCCAGTTGCATAAATCCTCTTTGTAAGGGCTCATATTTAATGACCAAGGCATCTACAATTGCTTTGGGCATGACCATAGTGCTAGCACCTAATTCTATCATGGAATTATGTAGTAATTTCCTACCTATTATAAGAGTCATGAAAAAGGGATTGGGCCTCGGTTTACTTACCTCTCCTTTTTATTCAATAGTACTACTTTTGTTGAGACTAGAATGATTTTTACCCATTCTTTCTCCTTTTCGGAGGTAATTTGATCATAATTTGATTTGAGCACTTCTTAGAGCAACTCCATTTGCTCTAGAATTCTAAACATTTCCCACAAGGATGCGATAGTGGGGCTTTTATAGTTGTTGAAATATGTTGATTGGTCTGAGAAATGGTGCTTTGGATGATGATTGGTGATTTATCCCTTCACTTGTGGGATGAATGAAATATTGATTCTTAACAGTTCTTAGATCTTCCTTCATGATCACGGGAGGTGGCATAGTGAGGGTCATGATTCCTTTTGAGTTACGCGATTCGCTTGAGATATGATTGTCTTCCTCTATGATCCTTTTCTTGAAGTGAGTGTTGTAATTAAATTAGACAAGATTGGAAATAGCTGCTTCATTAGTAAATACTGATTCCTCTCCTTCTAGACAAGAAAAAAAGTGTGTTCTCTGGTGTGTGATTGTCGCTTCTTGTTCCAGGGACATCCCTTGAATCTATGCTATGAAAGAAGAATTTTGGACTCCCATGGACTAGTAAGTTCATGATGTGTCATCATTGTGAAATTCCTGGAGCTTTATTTGGATACCCTTTATTACATATTCCCTTGGGGGAAATTCCTTGGCATGTGAGAATTATTGAAGGGGAAGCACCATGTCTTGGGATCTTCAAAGTGAAATTTTTCTACCCCGATACCATCTTTCTTTCGCTATTAGGTGGAATAGTTTGGAGTGGCATTGATACGATTAGTTGGTTAGACGGTTACACATGAGGTGGTATTTGAGTATTATGATATTGGGAGGAATAGGTATGCCTTCTAGCTTGATAATTTTGTCTAAGGTAAGCAACTTTGTTTCTTTTAATATTCACTATCTCATTAGAGAAATTTCAAAGGATTTTTTCATTTCCTCCGTTTTGGGAGAATAATAAGATGATGTTGTAATGGGGGTTAGATCCGGATGAGAATATGGGTAATTGTAGAAAGATGTAGGGGTTTGAGTAGAGCTCGGTACCTATGCTTGTGGAAGGGGAGCCATTTTAGGGTATATGGGAAAAAGGGATCTAGGGGAAGCTTCCCGAAATCTACTAAATTATTCTCAGTTTGGATGGAAATATCGTATGCTCATGGTAAGGAATACCCTCTTAATGATTGAATCATTACGAAATATCTAAATTTAGATATTTTAAGTAAAAATGATAGCCATACTTGTCAGTGGTCTTGCCATACTAGGAATCCTTTGGCAAATTTTATGGAACGTTGTGTTAAAATCATTCATTAGCTCTTAAGGTCATTTCTTGATGTTGATATGTTGTTATAGGAGTGATGATCTATTCCATTTTTATGGAATATTTCTACCAACACATTACCCATCTGGTCCCAAGTGTTGAAGGTATTAGGGTCAAGGATCAATACCAATCGAAATCCTTTCCTTCAAAAGAAGTAGGTATAAATCATAAGAAACATTTTATTCCCGATATAAAGTACCACACATATTTCTACCACATCCTAGAGGTGTTCCTCTAGAGTTTTTAAGTCTTCTCCATTAAATTTGGGAAGTTCCTTTAGGGCATTTACTAGAATAGGATTCCCCATTGCCGAGGTGTGGGTAGCATGAGCGATATCCCTTGATTCCATGAGACAAATTACCTTGGAGGCTAAGATTGAAGGTGAGACATAAAAATAGGTCTGAGGTTTCTAGTTGAATCTTTGAAGGGCCTACCTGATGGAGGTGTTGCGAGATTCTGATTTGAAGGAGAAAGAGATCTCTAGATCTATCTACCTCTTCTATTGTGTGGTGGGGATAACTGCAAATAGTCAAACACACCTTCAACCTTTTCCTCGCCCTTGTTCACATTCATCTTGTGAACTAGAGTAGACCAACAAAGTACTGCCAAAAATTAGTAAATCTTTGATGATGAAATATCTAGACATGTGGATGTTTAATTCCCACTCGCCATGCTAGGAAAATTGTTGACAATTATCCATATAGATGAATTGTCAAATTCATTGGATACCTTAGGTTAGTGGGACATGCACCCTAAGGTAACCTCCAGATTTTAAAGAAGTTGGCTCTTCTCTATGGGGTGAGATAAGGTTAGAATAAATATTGAAGGAAATGTAAAACTAACTAAGGTGATGCACTAGAATAGATCCTAAAAAGATACATAAATATCTAAGAGTCTATCTAGAATAGTTTGAAGAGAATTTTAGCATGATCCACTATTTTCAAAAGTATCTTAGAGCATCGTAGTCCGAGAAGACATAAAACATGATAATATGTATATAGTAAATGAATAAAGGAAACTTAAGGGTGTATAGCACGATAGATCTCCTAATTTATCTAGAACTACTTAGCAGTGAAAGAAAAGAAACATAGAGTACTAAAGCCAAAGTACATAGAACAACAAAACCTTTTGAATGGATAAAATAATACATAAGATTACTAGGGCATAGATTATAACTTCCTCTTATAACAAATTCTTACTAAGGCTAGCTATTACAAAACTAAATTCAAAACTTATTTCATAGCTATTGTCTATTCCCCCCTTTCCTCTGGATCGAATGCCCTTTTATAGATATCCTATCTCTTGCTTCTATGGTTTAGAATCGTAGCTTCCAAAGTGACATAATTTAATTTTCTTTCATGATATCCTCCTTTCTGGGTGAATATCCCAACTACATGTTGGGATATTTGTGATTTCCTTTAATTCATCCAACTAGTTCTCCTTAAGTTAGTGATGTTCCCTTTATGCCACGTGGGGAGCATGCACTCGTTTGTGGAATTGTTTTCCTTCTCTCTATTTGAATTTATGCCTAGGTGACACATGGAGCGTTTTTGTATTTCTGTTATATTTCTCACTTTGTCACCCACCAAGGCAACTTTCTCAGGCTTGGGACATGTGGAGGGACCGTGCTTGTTTCGAGACTTCATTTATTTTCTTCATGCTCTGAGTGCACCAAAGAGACATGTTGATACCTTTCGCTTTCATCTCCATACTTAGTCGAGTTTAGGCTTAAGAGGGAAAATGAAAAAGATCTATGGGAAACACAAGGCGGTGATTGATAAAAGTGTCTTATATAAAAATGACTCTATAGATCCCAACTAGGATGAAGAAGACAAGTTACTTGAATCCCCACATCATTTACAATATGAAAATGCTATGTTACCTGAATCAACCATTAGTGTATAGTTTAATCATGATCTGAAATACATAGTCAATGCTTTCGATTTCTTTCTTCACTTGCATGAGTGCCACATAGAGGTCCTATGAAAACATAAGTATGTATTTGCATGGAGATATGATGATATGCCTAGAATTTATCCTGAAATTATTTCCCACTATATCATTACCTATCAAGATACCACTCTCATTCAGAAAAAAATAAGGAACTTCCCATCCAAAATCATGGACCTATTTCATAAGAAGAACATCAAACTCTTAGACATAAAATTCATTCATACATTATAATATTTTTAGTGGGTGTCGAACAAAGTGTCCCGGTTTGGAAGAAATCCACCTTGGCCACCTCTATTTGCATTAACTTTCAAAACCTTAACCTTTCTTTTCCTAAGGTTAACATTCACTTACCATCCATCAATACCACCATTGATGTCATAGAAGGATAAGAAATTATATCTCTTATGGATGGGTTCTCAAGGTACAACAAAAATCAGATGTATCACAAAGATCAACACAAAACTACCTTTAGCATGGAGTGGGGTAACTATTGTTACTTGAAAATTACCTTTTAGTAAAAAAATGGCGCAACATATCAACATGCCATGACACACATCTTCCATGACGTCATAAATAAAATATTTGAAGTATACATTGACGATATACTCAACAAATCATAATGCACTGAAGATCATGCTCATGAATTAGAAAATTTCTTTCAAGCATTTGTAAATACAAGGTACACATTCATCTAGGAAAATACATATTCAAGGTGAAACAGGATAAATGCTTATGTTTCTTAATATCTCAACACAACATTTATTTCAATCTATTAGAAATTAAATCTATCCTTGACATTCCAACACCATCCTCCATAGAAGAAATATGGACCTTCCTCATAAAAATTAGGGAAATCCAAAGGTCTATCCTAGATATTTCCTATTGCACTGTTAGAAGCACAATGGACTAAGAGGGAGGTTGAATCAATCCTTATAAAAACTTAAAATTATTTTTGATATCTAAAACTCAAAATTTCATACACATTTTAATCACAATAACTACTTATTTAATACTATATGTGTGCACACAATAAACCATTAAAGAAAACAAACAACTCAAGAACATAAGATATAAGTGGGAAACCCTCAAGGGGAAGAAATCCCATTGAAAGATAATATTTTATTGATATGTTTCTAAAGGTAGTCGAGCACCAGCCCTATAAGGAGTACTAACCCCTAATTTAGTAGAGCACCAACCCTACAAAGAGCACCAACCCCAAATTTTGTGAAACATCAACTCCACAAGGAGGATATAACCCCCCAAGATGATCAATAATTCACTAAACCACCTTATTATATGTACATATCTTATTTTTTTCTGCCACAACTGATGGAGATGTATTATTCAACTCATACTTCTTTACTCTAACCTTAGGTGACCACACTTCACAAAACAAGCTCATCAAACACTCTAAAAATCATCACACTCTTTCTTTCATGACCTCTAATTTTTCTTAACCTGAAAAAAACTTGATTTATCCTAAATTTGTGCTAAAACACCTACGATCACACTTTACCTAGGTCACTCCACTTGCACACATTGAACTAGTTCCAAAAACCCAAAAATGTGATTTTATATGCTTCTCAACATTTCAAACATAGGAACAACATTTTCCCTCCATTTTTTTGACCTATACATCAAGGAAACATTTAAAATTTTAAATATAATATTATTAAGCTACCCAATTAGGTCGGCCTAGCTAAAATGCACATTACAAGTACTAAAAATGGCTCAAAATCCTATCAACACATTCTAAAAAATTCCCTTACATTAAAGGTGTAAGTTTTCATGGCCCAAAATGACTTAAATATAAATAAAATATCATAAAACATTCATATATGGCCACCCATATTATCAAACAATCAAATTATTTCATTTACTGGGCCCAATTCACTTTACAAATCTCAAACATTTGTTTTATGCACTCTTCAACACCTAGAAAATTTATTTGATCACGAAATCAATTTAACAAGATAAAAACATTCCATGTGACCACTAAATGTAAATTTAATAACCTGTGGAACACTTATAGTAAAGTTTTAAGTAATGAAACAATAATCTTTGCAAACCACAACTACTTTTGACTTCATCAAATCAACCTACAAAAACATTTTTTCCAAAGGTTATCTCATAAAATAACTTATACATATATTAAAGACTTCCAAGTTGCTTAATTTTATTCCCAATTCATCCCTATTAACTTTCCATATGATAGGAAGCATCACCCAATCCATCTCATGCTTTTAAAAACATACAACTTTCACCGAAACACATCCTTTCTTGAGCGCAAAAAATATTTATGCTCAAATAATGGATTGGAAACCCTATAAAATGACATCATCATGAAAAAATCCATATAAAAATGGAAATATATCAGAATATTATTTCCAACACAACTTTAATCATCTCAAAACTCCATTTGCAGCTCAAGTTATGTTCATTGTAATGGACCTGTTATTTGAGATCCCAAAACTATCATTTGACAAGTCAACTGATTTGGACCTCAAAAAATGAGCGACATGTATGATATTTCCTAAAACAACATTTATATCAATATTAAATCTCATTCACCATGAACCATCAATTTTGCATATTAATCCTTTCTACCATCTTTTCCAAAACCTTCCTTCTTAGAAACTGTTATTTTTAAGTGGGCGTCACTCATCACTATGACCTCAACCATACATTTATAGAAATTTTGAGATGTCCTCTATAACATCAAATCATCATTTTTTCACTATAAATCAATACTTTGGGTTAATATACTTCACTTTTTGCAAACTACTCCAAGGTAAGTTTTAATTAAGGTTTTAGACCACTTTAGCTTCTTAACATTTGTTCATAAAAACATGACAATCAAATGACCTTATTATTTTTATGAAACCTTATAAAATCACCATATACTATTACCTAAAATCCACAAGGTCCCATGTAAATAACATTATTCATAACTATCATCAAAATATTGACTTGAGTTTAAATTTGACTTAATTTTCACCTTGTCTCACAAAACCAGTCATATCGACAAACTCCAAATCATGGGAAACTAAAATTTTCTGATTACATCATGACTCATCCTCTAACATATCAAATCATCTTAATGTGAATTCCATATCTCAATTTCTCCAGTTAGTAAGACTTATCCACTCTTGCATGTTTGATCCTCGCTATAAAAGCTAAGGTCAACATAAATATTTCAATAAATGAATAGGAAACCTCTAAAAATGACCCAAACATACCTCATATTCCATGATACACTTGATTTTATTCTTTAATGATCTCAAATAGCTCTAAACCAAGTATCTCACTCCTCCAACCTATCATACCTACTCCCAATGAGCAAATATAACCACATTAACCACCGATACTTGTATTGTACCACTAATGTGAGTACTCAAACACCCTCAAATCATGATATACGTCATACCAAAGATGCTTCCCAAGCATCCAAGAATCTCATACTACCATGCTACATCTCCTAAGCACTTGTATGGGCTTGTTAGAGAAGAAATCCACACTAAATCCCATTGTATCAACTCAAACACATCATAAATAGTATGTTAGCATCATATTCATCATCATAGGACAATCATACAACAATAAATTTTTCATTAATGTGGTTTTTCATCAATTAAATCACTTATTAGAAAACCCGTGCCAACAATCTTCTCATTTGTCATTGATAGAAAACACCTTGAACTTCTCCATATTTTTATAATATTGACAAAGGCATACCTTTATCTTACCTCATTCACATATATCATCTTCATACCATCCTTTTTTGGTTATAAATATCAACCAAAAGTCTTTAAAAAGCTCAAATTCTTGATTTTTTTCACAAAAACTAATTCTTAGCCTCATTTCAAGTATGCAAGCAACATATCCACTGAATAGGAATTTCAACATATGAAAAACATCAGTGAGGAATGAAAGAATAAAAATCATACCTTTTTAGTGGCTACAACATCATATTCCACCTCCTAAACATGCATATTAGCATATTTTCACCTTGTACCTTGTTTTAAGCTTTTTGAGAACTTTAGCAACGTAAAATCTAAAACATTCACATCTTCATCATGCAAAAATGTCAGTCCCATGCATATTAAATTATTTTATCACCTCTCTTGATATTGATCCATCATTTTTATTATTAACTCATGAAATACATGACATATGCATACTATTCATACCAAGAACAAAACCATGAGTACAAAATAGACTTTGTAGAGAAATTTTGACCAATGTCAACATCCAACTATAGGAAAACCATGCTTTGACACAAGCAATCATCACGACCCTCGACATAATTCTTCAAATACCATCTCAAGAGTACAAAATATATCAACTATCCTTTCTACCTTATTTTTTAATTGGTTTGGTGATCGATGAAGTTTCGAGGATGTTAAAGGGTGCAATAAACAATTTTTTGAGATTTGTAAAGGGAAATGTGCCCAAGAATCGAAATAATTTGATTGTTTGATAAAATTTTCAACCATATATGAATGTTCTATGGTATTTTATTCATATGTGATTGGTTTTTTGTCATGAAAAGGTATACATTTAATATAAGGGATTTTTTGTGAATGTGTGTATGTGGTTTTGAGCCATTTTTTGCACTTGTAATGTGGGTTTTTGCTAGTCTGGCCTAATTGGGTCAATTTTGGCCGTTATATTTCAAATTTGAAATTTTTTCTTGATTTATTGGTTGAAACAAAATGTAGGGAAAATGTTGTGCCTAAGTTTGAAATGTGGAGAAACATATAAAGGCATGTTTCTTGGGTGCTTTTTGGAACTAGATGAGTGTGTGCAAGTGGAGAGACCTAGGTGAAGTGTGACTATAGGTGTTTAAGAATTAATTGAGGATTATTCAAGTGTGTTTCAAGTTGAGAAAAATGAAAGGACATGAAAGCAAGAGTTTGATGACTTTAGAGGTTTTGATGAGCTTGTTTTATGAAGTGTGATCACCTAGGGTTTGAGTGAAGAAGTGTGAGATAAAAAAGAGGTATCCATCAGTTTTGGAAGAAGAAAACCAGATATCTACACATCATAAGGTGTTTTAGTGTGTGCTTGATCATTTTGGGAATTGTAGCCTCCTTATGGAGTTGGTGCTTCACAAAATTAGGGGTTGGTGCTCATTGTAGGGTTGGTTCCTCACTAAATTCATAAACATATCAATAAATTATCGTTCTTCAACGTGTTTTCTTCCCCTTTATTGTTTCCCATTTATATCTTGTGTTCTTGAGTTGTTTCTTTACTTCCATGGTTTATGGTGTGAAAATATAAAGTATTGAAGAAGTGGTTATTGTGATTAAAATGTGTATGAGATTTTGATATTTATATCTGAAATATGATTTCAAGTTTTTATAAAGACTGATTCACCCCCATCTATCGTGCTTATAAAAACTGGTATCAGAGCTTATCCTATTTGCAGAAGTTTGAAAACTTGAAAGGAAATACTTGAAGCACAAAATGGCCAATAAAAATATAATTTGAAAGACACCAATGTTTTATGGTGTGAATTATAGCTTCTGGAGAATGAGAATGTATTCCTATATCTTTTCTCAATGGTTTGATGTCTAGGATACTATTTCAAGTGGTTATAGTCCTCCTAGCTCTTTCACCACTATTGATGATGAAAATAAGGAATATACCAACAACTCAAAGGACTTCAATGCAATATTAAGTGGTCTTGGAGAATATGAAATGGGAAAATTGATGCATTTAAATTCTATAAAGGAAGCATGGGAAAAAATTCAAGTGCTCTATGAAGGATACTCAAAGGTAAGAATTGTTAAGATTCAAACTTTTAGAAATCAGTTTGAATCTCTTAATATGAATGATGATGAGAATATTACAACCTATATTCTTAGAGTTGATAAGATTTTTAACAATATGAAAGGGTTAGGAGAAGATCTAAAAGAGGAAGTTATTGTTCAAAAAGTGTTAAGATCCTTGAATCCAAAGTTTTATTCAAAGTATCATCTACAGTTAAAACAAAGGATGTCATAAGCTAAACATGGATGACCTACATGCCACCCTAACAAGCTATGATATGAGGGTAATGGATTCCAAGAATAGTAAGAAGGAGATAGCCTTCAAGATGGAGTAAGTGGATAAATAAAATAAGGAAAAATATGAATATTCTACTCCAGAGCTCAATGATGAGGAGATATGTTTTATGGTTTCTCGAAGAATGACACTTGGTACTAGTAAGTACATAGGAAAGATGCGTTTCAAATGTTTTCATGTTGTAAAATTGGTCAATTTTCAACCAAGTTTCCTCATAGACATGATAAGAATATGAATGATGATCATGATAGTGATAATGAGAAGAAGAAAGGGTTCAAGAGGAATGAACCTATGAAAAATAATAAGAAGAGTCTCTACACTAAAATGGAGGAATCTAAGAGTGAAGAAGAGATCTGATTCAAAGGTTGAATCTGATCACAATGATGTTGGTGATGAAGTTATCTTCATGAAAAAGGAGGCCATGAGATCCTCTAGTGGTGGATCCATTCCTTGGGGTGATATTTCACCTGATTCTTGCAAGGTAGAAGAAGGAGAAGATGATGTTATAAGGATTGAATTAGCATGTGTGTAATCTTAAATTGAACATGCCAAGAAGAACAACAAAAAATTGTCATCTCAACTCAAGCAATATGAGAAAAAAATACAATAACTTGAAGGGAAACATTGGGTAATCTCTGAGAAACTAGAAGAATCAGTAAGAAGATTAGAATTGTAGATGAGTAACATGAATCTAAGCCTTCAATATAAGGAAGAGGAAGTGAAGGTTCTTAAGAATTAACTTACAGATGCTACAAGAAAGGATAATACCTATCAAAAGTTTGAAGAAAGTAGCAAAGCTCTTGATGATCTTAGGAGAAATAAAAATGTTACTAGTGATCAAACTTGTTTAGGATTTAAATATGAAATCAAGAGTAATAAAGAGGTGAAAACAGATCTGATTTCATGTAAATAAGTGGGAGAATAAAGAAACAAGGAATAAAAGAAAGATCCTCAAGAAAAGGACATGGACAAAAATAAGCAAATTAGGAAACCTAATGCCCCAAGGTATGAAAGGTATTTCAATGGTTTTTTTAAACATGTAATTCTTTTGATCATAGGGATAAGGAGTCAAGGATAGCTCCTAGAGATACTTAGTCATTAAGAAACATTAGAGATGATTATGGCAAGAAGGTTGTATGCTTCAAATTCAATCAAGTAGGCCACATTGCTAGTGAATGTATGAATGACTCATCTACGCACTCACATGAGTTAAATAAAATAAATAGACTTGTGTGTTATAACAATAAAAATGTTATACATATGGAAGAGAACTATTTTCAAGCTTACCCACGTCAAATAAGAAGCTATTAAGGTCATAGAGTGCAAGGCTATGGTGTTCAAAAATCCAAAGTGCATGAAAACGATCCTAGAAGGACTTAGGAACCTAAGAGAGAGAATGGTGTGTCTTACAATGAAACTTTGTGTGAAATTTGAAGTGAATCTCAATGCTCATATCAGATAAGAGAGGATGAAGGAGTTTTAGAGGTGCCTTAGAAGGCTTGGGACCTCTTCAAGACTTTCTTTTAGGTATTTGTGGAAAAAATATACCTTCACTGTGCTTCTTGAAGGTATATCAAATAATATGAAGCATATAAGTGAGAGGAAGCTCTCTAAGTCATCATAGGTATCCTCCAAAAGGTCAAGGTATGTTTTTTGAGTCTTTTAGTATGCATCTTGGTTCATTTGAGTTACTCTTGTATGTAAGTTGTTATGTTCTCTATGCTGGTATAGTAAGATGTATGTAATTGAGTTTCTTTGGTATGTATTGTGGTATTCTTGATTTGTTATTAGGCTAAGGTGTTTTAGTATGCTCAAAATCCTCTTGGTGATGTCATTTGGTGTGTGTTAGTGTATTTTAGTTTTTGGTGTATGTTTAAGATTTTAGTATATCTCAATTTTGCTACAATAGGAAAACATGATGTCTATGGTGTCTTGTTGACACAGTTAGAGCTCTCTACTGTGTCTTTGAGCTCTTATGAGGTTTCCATCAAGTTTTCAAGGGTTACATCATGAGTATGATGAGTTGACTAGGTATTTGAAGTTTAAATTTTTCATTATGGGTCTTTGTGCACTCATTTTCTCTATGGTGTCATCTTATTAACATGTGTGTCTAGTCTCGTGTCTTGGTTTTAGTAATTTGGGTATGTGTCATGGGTTACTAAATTTTTTTACATACCTTTTAGTGTCTTTAAAGGTGTTTTAAAGTTATCAAGTTCTAACTTGATCGATTTTCTCTCAAGAAGATGGAATGTTATCGCGATCTTGATTTGTTTTATAAGAAATTATCGGATGATACAGGTATAAGATGTGATTTTTCATGATATTTATACATTAAATAGGTGTTAATATTGATTTAAGATGTTATTATAAGGTGGTAGTTTTATTACGGAAGTGACATGATCTAAATCAAGAAAAATTCTTCTTCACTACCTCGGATCATGTTTACATAGTCCCCTTTAGTGGTAGAAAGGGAAGATCAAGTTTTGGAGGTCAAAATGGAAGATTCATAACCAATTTTTTTGAGAAAATATACTAGGCTCATGGGGCTAGAGGATGCAAATGTATTGAGCTCCGGTATGAAACAATCTTTAGTAATGTAGGACAATATTAAGAAGTTGCTTTTGTGGTCTCAAAGGGCCTTTCGGAAGACATAAGTGGTTTTAGACTAGAGTATGTTCCTTCATGATTTGAGAAGGTAATTTTAATTTAGTATAAACCTCATGAAGTGTAAAAATTAATTAATAAGGTGATCCATATAGTCTTCATCAGCTATTTTAATCACTTGGTTGTTCCTTGTCATGTTTTTTTGTCAAGATTTGGTTATTACAAAGATACGAGGCAAGGGCAATGTATTCTTAGGTGAATTTGATTATATTTCATCATATTTGGCTATGATTATAGATCTGGGTTTCCCTTGGAATATTTAAAATGGATTGAGAGATAATTTTTGTTGATTTCAATTTGATATGTGGTAGTGGGAGTTTATTGGTGCTCCATGAGGGAAGATGAAGACCTACAAGTTTTAAGTGATCAAATTATGAACAGTAGGACGTTTTCAGAGGTATTTAATGTTTTCAAAATATCATTCTCATTTGAAATAGGTGTGTACATTCATATATTCACGGTTTATAAGTAATTGTAGTATATGGAAGTCCTACTTTTTTATCATGGCTTGAGATGTTTTTCTTGCTCCATATTAGCATCCTATAGGCCAATAGGTGCTCATGATCAACATGGTGACAATGGTGTTGAAGTAAAAATGGATTTTCTCAATCATTGGTATGAATTTTTTCATAATGAATATATATGGATTAGTACATTCATTCAATAAAATGATCACGTTTAGGTCAATTTTTTGGTTCTTACTCTCCAAATGAAGATGAGGATATTGTTATTATACCCCGTGACAAAGGTATAACTACTAAGAGGTTGTAGTTTTGGTATTCAAGACAAGGGGAGCTTGATATATCTCACAATACAAGTGGTTGAAATTATTTAAGATCCATGAAGACATTTGATTGCTTTCTAGATGGATTTTTGGTATTAATGTGTTGTTGTCATCCTTTTAACAGTGTTGAAATGTTATCTCAAGAAGAAATGTTTCTCAAGGTGTATTTAGGCTCTCCAAGACAAGAAAAGTACTTGGTTGATATTTCATATGATTGAGATGGTGTCCTCAAGTCCATTTAAGGTGAGGAATTAAGTTGTGTTTATTTATCCATGCTTATGATGATATGTATTGGCTCCTATCACCATATATAATCGTAGAAAGACCAAAACATTACTCAAGGACTCCTCAAAGTTTCAAAGGTGATTTAAATAAAACATGCCATGTGATTAATCAATATAAATTGAAGAACATGTGGAAAACTTATAGAAAAATTTATAATTCATGAAATATTAATTTTTGCAAACCAAACCTACTTTTTCCTTCATCGATCAACCTTCCAAAAAAATTTATTTTCCAAAGGTTAGCTCATAAAATAATTTATACATATAGTAAATACCTAAAATTTGATTCATTTTATATCACATTAATCCCTTCACAGTTTCTATGTGATAGGAAATATCACCCAATCCATCTCATGATTCAAACAACATTAAACTTTCACTAGAACACATCTTGTCTTGAACTTCAAAAATAATCCTACTCAAATAATTTCCTAGAAACCCAATCAAATGAAATCATCATGATACAATACATATATAACTTTAAATATATTTTAATATTCTTTCGAACACAACTTCAATAATCTCCAAACTCCACATAGCTCATATTATGCTCATTTCTTGGACCACGCTATTCGAGATCCCAAAACTTCCCTTTGACTAGTCAACCTATTTGGACCTTAAAAGAAAATGTGCCTGTATGATATTACTACTAATATTTATGTACATAAATATAAAATTCCATTAATCATGCACCATAAATTTTCCATGCCACTCCTTTGGACCAAATGGTCTTATAACCTTCTTTCTCAAAAATGATATCTTTAGATGTGGCCTACTCATCACCATGACTAAAAATACAATTATTGAAATCCTAGTGAATCCTCTATAACATAAAATCATAAATTTTTAACTATCAATAAAATCTTGGTTAGTATACTTCATGTTTTGTAAACTTGCTCCTAGTTAGGGTTTAACTAAGGTCTTGAACAACTTTACCTTCTTAACATTCATTCATAAAAACTTTACAATCAACTGAGATCATTATTTTTCCAAAAAATTATAAAATCACTATAGAATATTCAAGAAAATAAAAACTTTCCCATTCATATTACATTATTCACAATGAGAATCATAAGATCAACTTCGAGCTGGAATTTGACTTAATTTTCACCTTATCTCAAAAACTAAGTCATATATGGCAATATACACATCATGGGAACCTAAAATTTTCTTAGAGAATAATTAATCATCTCTATAACATATCCAATCATCATAATGTGAATTAGATAGCTCAATCTCTGCAGGTACTAAGACTTGCATATATTTACATGTTAGATCTTTACTTTGGTAGAAGTTAGGATCAAATGATATATTGCAATAACTGAAGAATAAAACTATTAAAATAACCCAAAAATACCTCATATGTCATGATACATCTGATTTCATGCTTTCATGAGCTCATCTAGCTACAAACCTCTTTATCACACCTCTAAGCCGTCATACCTGCTCCCCAATCAAGACTGTAACAAAGTCAACCACCTATACATATACTGTGCAATTGTTATGATTACTCAAACACCATTAAATATTTCTATAATTCATGTACAATTCTTCCCAAGAATCTAATAATCTAATAATACTATGTTACATCTCCTAGGCACTGTATGGGCTTGCTAGACCAAGCAATTCTCATTGAATCCAACTATATCAACTCAAGCACATCCGAACTATTATGTTAGCATCATTTTCATCATAATAAGACAATCATTATTCATTCACTTTTTTAATAATGTGGTTTTTCATCAATGACAACACCTATTAGAACACCATGCCAACATTACACTCAAACCATAAATAACTTGCTTTGAAAACTTAGAATACTTGAATGGACCAATGACTCACAAGAAGAATTGAATATTTAATGAAAAAATCTTTATCATAATTACCAACCTTAAAACCTCCTTCTCAAGATCAAACTTTTCTTCTATATACCACTTCCACTCGTATTTTTATAAGAGAAATATTGTCACAAGAAGACAAAAGGGGAAGTATCATGATCCATACTAGACTATAAAACACTATACACATCAATTGAGTAGGACTTTTTAGCCATATATAATGAATATATGAATTTATGTCACTAAAATTTTGTATCAAATCCCTTATGTCATTATCCATACAAATCCCTTGAGGCACTTATTCTCACTTTTTATCCTCCCAATAGATCACATAAGGAAGTGGATGGCCCTCCTTATGGAGCTTGACCTCTGTATCATCACATGAAAGCTGATAAAAGGATAATTCATAGTGGATCAATTGGCTATTTCCTTATCTATATTCTTAATCCCATCCATGATGCACTACCCAATGAGGAAATACTCCTTAGTTAGGAAATGTGAAACACCATTTCCATCAAAGACTACTACTATAGCTTTGTGTTCGTGAATTGAGGTGGAGTCCTCCAAAGCTTGTAGTGAAGTTCTTCCATCAGCTAAAACCAAACCAACAAGAAAATTTATAGAGGAATATGTCGTCATTGGTCTCAACAAGGATACATATATATGTGTACTCACTAGCTCCTTTTGTCAAACCATTCCTCTTTCCCATTAAATTAGGTTTAAAGTCACAAATAATATTAGAGAATATGATGATCTTATCTTAGGCATACATATTTCCTTAGATAAGGATGAGTCATATCTTCATACCATGGGGATTCTCAATTGTTGTGTTGACAGGTGAGTGATGCATATAAGTGTCATAGTGAAAAGCTTAAGGCTTATGATGATTTATTCTACAATTTAATGCCATACCTCAATTCATTTACCATAAAATCAATCCCACATAAATAAAATGCCTTGGATGACTCTTTGACCAAATATACCACCTATTTTTAGTCATATTTTGATTTCCTTAATGACAAGCTTATAATACAAATGCGTAAAAACACAAACACTTCTCCTCCTCGAGATGGGATGTCTATAAGATCAAGTAAAAAGGCCCTTCACAGTAACCCTTTATATGTTGACATCCACCAATTTATACAATACAAGACATACCCTAAAGCTACTGACCACAAAAACTCATGAATACATAAAAGTATCTAAAATACATACTTAAAAATGACATGTTATATCATTGTAACTTCAAGGCACCCTATGTCAATGATTCAAGTATTTCACCACAATGTTGCATATAAAAAAATGGTAAAGGTGAAGTGAGGAGGAATACATGTGAAGTTGAAGAAGGTTGTGCATTGTTGAGAAGACAAGGTTGATTGTGAAGATATCCTTATTAGATACAAAGGACTACCTATAACAGCACAACAATACCACCAAATAGAGTTAAATGGCATATGAAAGTGTCCTGTCTAGTGTATGCAAGATTTGAGAAGTGTGATATTTCCTAGAAAGGTTGTCAATCCACTATTTAAAAACAACATAATATAAATAAATGACACTAAAAAGAAGGTCTTATTGTAGTGATATGATTTAGGTATCTCATATGCTAATGATAAAATAGATTTAATATAAATATTGAATGGACAACTAAATCTAGAAGAGGTAGGGTGTTATTAGGGTTAGTAGGTGTGGTAGAGTTGTTACGAAGGTGTGTTTGAGATTGGGTGAGGTTTGGGAATCTTTTGGGTATGTTAGGAGCTTGCTGGTTTGAGAAAAATCACTAGTCACAAAGACCGGTATCGATTGGGTGACCAATGCAAGAATTGGTAATAGCAAACGTCGCCGCATGACCTATTCTAGAAGGGAAAATTAGGTGTAAAGATTAAAATGAGGTGGTTTTGAGCTCTATGTGATTGCACAAAGAGTTAGGGAGGCTTAGGTAAGGTGGTAGGATTTTATTAAAGACTCAGAGATGAAGAAATAAGCATTTGGATGGGTATAGAGGTCAAATGGGAAATTGGTTTGGTGGAAGTTAGATAGAAGATATTTGGGAAGGGTATAAGGTGAAAGAAAGCAGATAAATGATTAACAACCAAAATACTAAAAGAAATGACAAGGTAGAAATAACTTACTTGTAGATTAGAAGTTGGTTGTAGAAAGAATAGTTGTTGAAGGAGAGACAAGTCCTAATCTCATGCAACAATATCAAAAGGTTGTGGAATTTCTTGAGAGTGATTTAATGCTCTGGAACACATTTTTTATGCTTGAAGGAAGTTGTGAATGTTTGGAATGATCTCTGGTTCATTGTGAAGTCGTTTGGATGCTCGAGAATACCAATGCCATAATGCCTAAAAGATAGAGAACAGATTCAAAACCAGTGAATCAGTTCAAATTGTCTTCTTAAAGGAACCGAAGGTAGTCTCATGATAGCCACCAGCTGAGGGAATACTGAATTTGATTACGAAAAGGTAGTTTATTTTTTCTAAAAATGATGATTCTTCCCCTTTTCTAATGTGATTGAGAATGGTTTGGGTTAAAAAGACTGGTTCTTGCTTACAATGGTGGTATTTTGATAGGATAAAGTGGTTAGTCATTAATGATAAGTCTAGAATAAGTCTTAGTTAGGATTAAAATGAGTTATGCCTAGTTAAGGAAAATTTTTAAGTTAGGATTAGGTGGTTAGGGTTTGGGAATGGGCCAAAGATGAGGTGGCTAGGTGAGGTAGAAGACAACGTAATTTAGGTGACTAAATTAATAATGATGTGAGTTAATAATTAATTTAATATAAGTGATTAAATTAATTATAATATGTGTAAGCGGCCATTATCAGGGGATGTGTAAAATTAATTAATTAAAGGGGATTAGAGGGTTACAACCTAATTTTGGGTGTCTCCATTTTCCCCTTTTTGTCATGTAGCTTCTATTGATAAGTGGTGATGAAAAGAAAAATGAGGTGGTTACCCCAGCTATGGGTAGAGATGATCCCCCTAAAACCATGAACTAATTGAGGAGAATGAAAAATTAGTGATGGGTTTGATAAAGTGGCAGGTGATGAAAAATGAGGTAAGGTGTGGGTATAGGAAATGATAAGACTGGTGTGGGTAATAGGTGGGGGCATTCAAATGCATGCACATGTCTAGAATTAGAAAAATCACTAGGTTCAAGGGCTCAAAAATATACATCATCAAAGTTTGATAGTTTATTCAAACAAGGTTGATATGGTCGAGGTATCCAAGGTATAGAAAATTCTCATAAAAATATAATGTGACTAGGTGCAAGAACATGCATAGGCATGTTTCAAAGCATCAAAAGGTTTGGTATGGTCAAGATAGACATCACGAAATAAGGAAACACAAGTAGCATCATCACAAGGTATAACAAGTAAGCACATTCGAGTGTCAAATGGGTGAGGTCGGTGTGGGTGTATAGGTAAGGCCATGGGTAAGGTCAAGGTGTAGGAAAAACATCTACCTAATTATAATTAGGGAGATGAGTCAATTGTTAGGTGAGCTAATATGCATGTGGTAAGGTTGTGTTTGGAAGAAAAAATGGCATTGTTGAGAAAAGATTCGAGTAATATGACATATTTGGGGGAAATAAGGGTGACCAATATTGGTTGAAGAAGAAATGATGCGGTAAGGGTGATCGACACCACTAACCTACGACATGACCCGATCAACATCACTCGGCTTAATGTTGGGTTAAGAATTAACAAATACATGAAAATATCTCATTTGAGCATTTTGACTATGTTAAAAATCACCGAGAGAGGGCATATTCATGAGGAAAGTGATAGAGAGACTGAGATAGTTGATTTGGTGAGAGTTTAGTGGTTGTATGAGTGGAGTTTTTGGGCCCACAAGATCTACCTAATCGAGTTGATTGGTTGAAATATAGGAGGTTTATTTAGACATGACATAGGTAGGAGAAGATTCAAGAGAGTTCTATTGTAGATACCTAACATCCCACCACACGAGACAGAGTCGAGTAGAGGTAGGATTGAGACTTCCAGGTGTGATCCCGTATAAAAATAGGTTAAGCTAAATTAAAATGTTTGGTTTGTTAAAATGTGATGAAATTCGGGTGAAATTTGGTGTGGGGAGGGTGAAAATAGTTTAAGTAGGTGGTAAATTGAATGTAGGAACAAATTAGGGGTTTTGGGTGGATAAATGAGGTGGGTTAGTAAAGTTTTAGAAAGTGGAGATGCAGAAGATTTGGCCCTAGGACAAACAAGTAACCAATAATGGTCACTATCGGCCGACATCGAGAGGCCCACCGGTGTCAACAGAGTAAAAGGGGGACACGTTGAAATCAGAAACTAGATTAAATTGCAAAAACAAGGCAGAGCTTGTTGTGATTTTATTAATATAAAATAAAGCATTACAATCAAAAGAGAGAGCTGCAATATTTATAGATATTGGACAGCTTGTATCTCTTCCACAATAAATGGAACAAATCTCCTAAACAAAGCAAATATGCAGAAATAGCATATTGCCCCTAAAAATCTTCCACAGGAAATCATTTGAAAACAATATTCTAACTAAAGAACATCCTCCACAATCTAAGGGATGATAACAACACACTAATAATAAAGCTAACTAAAGTAAATAAATAATTACTTTATTACTATTACACATTAATCCACATATGGTGAATTAAGTGAACTAGATTATTTATAACATTCCCCCCCTTAATTCATCATACTCTAAAGTTAACAGGAGAGAAATACTCTGAATGCCTCAAATTTAGGCCGTGCAAGAGATTTTATGAAGATATCTACACGTTGATGCTCTATCGGGCAATGTTGAAGCTGAATGTTGTTGTTCTGAACATGTTCATGAATGAAATGTACCTGCACCTCAATGTGTTTGGTGCATTCATGAAAAACTGATTCCAAACAAGTTTTATTACTCCTTCATTGTCTACATGTAGGATTGTTGGATGATCCTGTGGAATTCCCAATCCTTCAAGTATCCATCTGAGCCAAATTGCTTCACAGACAACTCCTCCTGCTGTGTGATATTCTGCTTCTATGGAAGACCTTGAAACACAATTTTGTTTCTTGCTCCCCCATGAAATAGGTCTAGATCCCAAAAAGAACACAAATCCTGAGGTGGACTTCCTGTCATCAACGTTCCTTGCATGATTTGAATCTGTATATCCTGTCAAGAAGAAGTTATCATTCTTCTTGTATTCTAGGCCAAAGTCCATGGTTACTCTGATGTATTTCAGTACCCTCTTTTCTACTTTCTAGTGACAAACCCTTAGTTCTTGCATAAATCAAGAAATATAACTGATTGCATAGCTGATATCTGGCCTAGAATAAGTTAAATAAATGAGACTCCCAATCAACTTTCGATAAAAAGTAACATTTACTTGTTCTGATGGATCTGCATGCGAGACAATTGAAGCCTTGTTTCCATAGGTTTATCCATTGGTATACTATCCATCATTCTGAATTTCTTGAGCATTGTCTTGGCATATTTTAGTTGAGTAAAAAGATGTGATTTTCCTTTTTCCATACTTCAAGTCCAAGACAATAATGAAGAATCCCGAGATCTATCATGTTGAATAATCAATTTAGATCTTCCTTAGTTGTTTCAATCATCTTCACCGAACTTCCAAAGGTGATGACTAGATCATCGACATATACTACTATGATCACTATCTCCCCCTTGCTTTTTGCGATAGAGATTAGGATCATATGGATTTCTTTTGAATCCATGTTTGAAGAGATGCTCATCAATCTCTATGTACCATGCCATGTGAGCCTCGTTTAATACCATACGGTGACTTTATGAGTCTACATACCTTTCCTTATTTACCTAGTATGACAAAACCTTCTAGTTGAGTCATGTAGAATTCTTCCTGTAAATCCCCATTGTGAAATGCACTTTTACATCTAGTTGATGAACTTTCCAACCAAATTGTGTAACTAGAGCAAATATCATCCTGATTGTTTTGATCTTAGTTGCTGGTTTCTAATGTTTCTTCATAATCAATGCCTTCTTTTTGTGCATAACCCTTAGCTACCAATATTACCTTGTATTTATCAATGCTTCCATTTGATTTGTACTTTGTTTTAAATATCCATTTGCAACCTATTTCCTTCTTCCCTGGTGGAAGATCTGTAAGTTTCCATGTATTATTCTTAATCAAAGAGTTGAATTCTGAATTCATAGCATCTGACCAAGGTTTTTACTGCTTGGTATCATGAACTATAGTGGGCTCACTTGATTCAATTACTATACTCATCAAGGCTAAGTTTACCTCATTTTGAGCCATACTATGAGTTCTTGGTCCTGAAGTGGATGTGTTAGGATCACTATCCAACTTAGCATCTCGAATTAGATTAGTATACCACTTAGGCATACGTTTAGCTATTCCTATAGATAGAGGAGTTGAATTATCCTTATCATCATTATATTCATCAACAACATCTTCTATTTTCTTAGTAGGATTGTTTTGTGAGTTTATGGAAGGAGCATCTGCTTCTTTATTTTCAAAAAACTCAACATCTCTACTTGTGAAAATTTTCCTTGATTTTGGATCCATTAACCTGTATCCCAAGGCTTCATCACTGTATCCCAAGAATATAAGTTGTTCTGATTTCATATCAAGTTTAGTTCTCTTTTTCTTAGGAATGTGCATACTTGCCTTGCATCCAAAAACTCTAAGGTGTTTTATAGATGGTTTTTTCCTTGACCAAGCTTCCTATGGTGTTATTCCATCAAGTGCGGAAGTGGGAACTCTATTCAGCAGATAAACTGTTGTTTTTACTACTTCTGCCCAATATGTTTTACTCAAGCCTGAGTCATCAATCATACACCTTACCATTTCCATTATAGTTCTATTCCTTCTTTCAACAACACCATTTTGTTGTGGTGTATATGGAGGTGCCATTTTCCGATGAATTCCATGTGTTTCCAAAAAGATTTGAACTCATTACTGGTGTATTCACCCCCTCAATCTGAGCGGAGTGTTTTTATTTTCTTACCAGTTGCATTTTCACAAGCTACTTTGAATTTCTTGAAAGTTTCAAAGGCTTGGTCTTTGGTGTGAATGCAGTATACCCACATTTTTCATGAGTAATCATCAACAAAGAGCATAAAATATTAAAACCTTAAATGACTAGGTCTCATAGGTCCGCATAGATTAGTATGCACCAGATCAAGTTTACCATGGGCCCTGAATGTACTAATTTTCTGAAAAGAAGCTCTATGTTGTTTTCCTGCCAAAAATTTGTACACTTGTCTGTATTCTTCTTGAAATTTGGTAGTCCTCTTACCATGTTATTTTTTCAAAGTGTTTCAAGATAGCCAAAACTTACATGGCCAAATCTTCGATGCCACAATTGTGTCGATGATGTATTCTTAGCTACAAGGTCCTAATTGTTGGTTTGAACAAAATCCAACTGAAACATACGACCCATACCAGAAGCTTGTGCAATAATGTTGGAATTTTTAGACTTATATTTGATTAAACACATCTTCTTTCCATCTCATGCACAATCAAAATCCACTTTTAAGGTGTGCTCCAAAAGCTAATTTACTCAAAGTAGATTATTTGTCAATCCAGGAACATATAGAACATCTCTTATTGTGCAATTTATTGATCCAAGAGGTAAGGATATGTTTCCAATTCCTTGTACTTTGTACGATGAATCATCACCCAACGAAACAGAGTCTTTGTTAGGTGTATTCTTTAACTCTAAGAACCAATCATTTCTCCCGGTCATATGTCTTGTTGCTCCTAAGTCAACATACCAAATTGCCTATGGTGAATTGATTTCTTGAGTTGATTGTGCAGCAAATAGGAAGTCCTCATCTGGTGAGTTATCTTCTTCTTCAACAATGTTTCCGTGCTACGGTGTTTTCTTTTTCCAGTTACTTTTCCTTTGTCCTTGTTGTTTGTTTTGATAACCTTGACTAGATTGTTGAAAATTTGGCTTCTTGTCACTAGATGAACCCTTCTGAAATGTGTTATACCAACAATATTTTAAGTCATGTCCTTTTCTACCACAAATCTGACACTTTCGCTTTTCTTTAGTGTTCCCTTGAGTATTTTGATTGTAATGCTTTATTTTATATTAATAAAATCACAAAAAGCTTCGCCTTGTTTTTGTAATTTAATCTGGTTTCTGATTTCATCCGTATCGAGCTCATTTTTTTCTTTTGCAGGTGTGAAGCTGTCAGGTAAATCTACAGGTTTGTAAGGTGAATTCACATATATATGCAAATACCGCAGTTGCATATAGGTTGCAAATCGGTGGTGGATGTTTCTTTTTTTATTAAAAATGAAACCTACACACCAAACCTGAATAGTGGTGCCTCAAAAATTGGGGGTCCACTAAATTAAATCACACTAAACGGGATCTTTGAATTAGAGAAAAAGAAAAAAACAATTGTATATAGTTCATATGTAATGAACAATATTAAAAAAATTGATACAATCACTTTGTTACCAATCTTGGAGGTGTTTCTGTACTGTTGCTTTTGTTGCTTCTAGTGTGTGGAGTAGGGTAGGGGCTCTGTGAAGAGGCTGGGGGCAACTCTGGCTCCTCCTAGCTCAAGCTTCTTATTCCTCCTCCCTCAAAACTTCCTACACTTTTCCTTAGATCAGAATGCTACTCTGATACCAGATGAAATCTGTAAACCAGATTAAATTGCAAAAACAAGGCAGAGCTTGCTGTGATTTTATTAATATAAAATAAAGCATTACAATCAAAAGAGAGCTACAATATTTATAGATATTGGACAGCTTCTATCTCTTCCACAATACATGGAACAAATCTCCTAAACAAATCAAATATGCGAAATAGCATATTGCCCCTAAAAAAGCTTCCATAGGAAATCATCCGTGAACAATATTCTAACTAAAGAAAATCCTCCCCAATCTAAGGGATGATAACAACACACTAATAATAAAGCTAACTAAAGTAATTAAATAATTACTTTATTACTATTACACATTAATCTACATATGGCGAATTAAGTGTTAGATTATTTCTAACACACGTATCGATTGGGGTGACCGATACCGATCCAACGTGAAAAGTGACCAAGTTTTTGGAAAAGGGTAAATTGGGGAGGCCGAAAGGTAAGGGAAGGGTGGGTAGGGGTGTCCAAGGTAGGAATGGGTGGGTTTAGGCCAGGTAAGGGTGGGTAGGAATAAATGATAAGGTGTAGGGACATATCAAAGGTATAGGTCAATAGTGTAGGATGGGCGCAAGATGGATGAGGTAAGTTAGGTCAATAGGTGAAGGGGGGAAATAAATGAAACATAGAGGTGGGAAAGAAGATAGAAGGAAAGGAAAATAGTGTAAGGAAGATAGGTCATAGGGTAAAAATGGTAAGGTAAGGTAGAATGTAGATCTTGGTAGGAAAGGGTAAATGTTGATGATGCAAGAAAAATAGTAGATGACGATGAGAGATAGATCTGTCACCATTATTTGTGTAGATGAGACCTAGCATCATAGAAGATGAGTGGGATCAAATGAGGGATGTCAGGATCAGCAAGGTTAGATTCTATAGGTAGATAGTTTGAGATCATAAGAATATGGTTTCTCTAATCGATAAATGGGATCCGTGACCGAAAATTCCACCTAACTATTGGGGAGATGAATATCACCTTAGAGGACATCTACAGAATTTTGTGGTTGTCAAGCATTAGACAACCACTCTATTTGGTGTCATCATTAGATGTAGTAGATCATACATCTATGGTTTTTGAGTTGGCTATGGAATAGTTGTCATACCATAGTGCGAGCATTAGTTATGATGAAATGTATGTGGAGCACCCTCGTAAAACCCAACTGGTTATGTTAATGATGATTGGGGTTGATTGTTATGTGCTCATAGACTCGATGGGAGTTTTATAGGACATGATTCAGGATATGGTCTTGTTTACATGGGTGCCAACCTTCCTAGTGTAGTTATACGGGAGGTATGGGCATATAGGATGATGCGAAGTTTGGTTTGTGTTGTACTTTTCATCTTCACTATTAAGGCTTCAAGCATGTTGTATGTTTGCATCCACTAGGCCTTCCATGATAGGATTAGTTCGTAGAAGGATCTATAGAGCAGGGAAAAGATAGTGGCTAAAGATAGAGGCACATGCAAGGACTAATGTAGCATCCCAAGATGTGATATACTATAGGATCTTGTTAGATGGATTATAAGAAGTTGATATCTTATGAAGGCCATATCTTAGATACACTTGATTTTAAGGTATGGTAGAGGACTTGGTAGGTTTACTGACTCTTGAGATGGATATAGGGATAGATAACTTGAGTGCATGAGATGATACGTTTTGACCGAGTTATACAATAGTTCAAGATATGGGAGGATGTTCCCCACCCTTCCCATAGTATCACCACGAGAGGATGTGGGGAAGCCACTATCTCCACCATGTCATATAAGTCTTGCTAGATAAGAGGAGTAGGTTATTGACATGAGGATTGATGATGTAGGAAATTACCGATGGTATAGGCACTAGTGGATATCCCAGGCTATAGGAAGAACCATCGAGTCTAGGACAACCCGACTTGCTCTTTGTTATAGTAGAAAGAGAGGTTAAAGTGAATGGTGGATATGTTACATGCCTAGGTCACAACATTACATGGGAAGCTAGTAAGAGCTCAAGAACAGTAACTACCTTATACGGATAACTCAAAGTAGCATAGGCACAAGTAAAGGCACAAGGACATACACAAGCACAAAGATGGACATGGATAGGACCCAATAGTGTAGGTTCCACCACCATAGGTATCGATACAGGGACAAGGATGACTATTACTAGGATAATGTCCACAGATAGGTGTTAGAGCGATGAAACCTCCATGGGTGATATCTATGGATAGACATCAAGAGGTTACGATAGAGGAGAGATATTGTGAGGATCAAATTACAAAGAGTAGTATCCCTTTCGATAGCTATGTCACCTACAAAGAGTAGCGGGAAGCTAGTGAGAGGTCCAATTCACATATCCATAGTGATAACAATTTAGGGAGCCACCGGTCTCATTAGCAAGGTCAATGGGAGGTGAGTAGTTCACGAGAGACAAAGGCTAGGTGAAGGGACATGAGAGAGTGGAAAACCCATCAAGCCCTCCTAGGGATTATACGAGATATGTAGATGTAGTTTATTTATTATTTTTGACTTATATACAGTGCATCTGTCTTTGAAGAGGCAAGATGTACAATAGATTTTTGAGATACTTGTTTATATCTGTATATTCAATGTATTGATACACGTAAATTCTAATATATAGATAGATGATGGTATTTATAGGTGTTGTGTTTGGTTTTCATTTCCACTGTATTGTTATCATGGAAACTAGATGTGTATGAATGGTTTGTGTGATGTATGTTGTGAATGATTGAGATTATTTCTGTTATATTGATGTCATGGAAACTATTGTATTTAAGCATGGGTGTAATGTATGAGTTGATTAAATGGTTTAATTTCCAATGTATTGATGTTCTGGAAATTAGATGATTAGGCATGGTTTGCTTAATGTTGTTGTGATATGAGATGATGTTGTTTTGATTTACAAGGAATTATTTTTATGGAAACTAGCTATGTAGGAATGGTTGAGTTTAATTTCCAAGTTATTGATGTTATGGAAACTAGATGTATAGGCATGGTTATGATGTATGGTTTGTTTGGTTTAATTTCCAAGTTATTGATATTATGGAAACTAGATGTATAGGCATGGTTTGGTTTAATTTCCAAGTTATTGATATTATGGAAACATGAGAAATATTTTAATAGTAAGGACAAATAATGGAAAAATGGTGAAAAATAGTGGAAAATAGTGGTTGACCTAACCTCTGAAGACCCCATATCTTCGAAGTGCTACCTACATAACCCTTACAAAAGGGCCCTTAGGCCGATCTAGTTCTCTTGTAGGATAGGGAAGATTAATATTACTGATAGGTAGGTTGGGAAAGGAAAATTGTCCTGGTAAGGCAAGGTAGAATAATAGGCAAGGTCAAATTTTGATCGAAAATAGAAAGGAAACTTGTTAATTTGTGTGATTGGTTTGGGTATTGTGTTGTTTTTGGTTTCAAATCATTTTTATTGGTGTGGGTGAAATGAGAATCAAACAAATATGTTGAATTTTATGGTCTCATTTTTCTAAAAAAGCAACAAGTAGGCGAGAGGTGAACTAGGTAGAAGTGAGATGCTCCATAGTTGGCAAGGACCATAATGGTCATAGAAAAGGCTTATGAACATAAACCCTAGGTGTGTTGCATGATGGATACGTCAAGATTTGAAAGAAATTGTGTGATCAAAATGTGTAGAATACATGCAATGTCCCTTGATTTGATTTAGAAGATAGTAAAAAAAAGGTAAGGTGAAAGAGTTAGTTAAGCATAACCTTGTTGTGGGATAACATGCCCCTTCTACAAGATACCCAAAACTAGAATAAGTAAGTCCATGACTATAAGTTAGTATTTTTCTTGATTTGTTTTGTTTATAAAGACTAATTAATGCGAGAAGTCTATTTTGGGATATATAGGTTCTCCTTGAGGTCTTTGTAAAGTTGATCGATGTAGGAATATCAAGAATTATTGTATTTGAGAGACACAGATTAGTCTTATTTTGGAGATAGACTAAGGGCAATAAGTAGATAAATTTGTATAGTTATCCTTCAAGGAGCAATCTTCTTATAGAAATTTTTTTGAGACATAGATGTTCATTTTGAGGGAATTGTCTATTTTCCGTAAGTTTGACTTTATAAGTAGAGTTTTGGGTATCAAACATACTTTTTTTTTTCTTTTTGTTTATACTTGAAGTCGTGGACGAGACTATAAATAAGTATAGGCCTCTTTTATGAAATAAAAACCATAGCACGAAAAGTTTAGCTATCAAAGAGTTGTTTCAAGTGATAAATTACCATGGGATTTTATCCTGATAATAATGAAAAATATCCATCAAAATCATGCCATGAGTAGAGACATGGTACTCATATTGAAGACAAGGATGAATGGTGATGGATAATCACACACTTCTAGTTTAGTCATTTTTCCCTAAAAGAGGTAGGTACAAGGATAGGTTTTCTCAAGCGATGAGCATATAAGGGATATAAAGTGATGTATTACTTTATTCAATAGTAGAATAGATGAAGATGCAAGGCATTAAGGGGCTTAGGTTTGGGTTTTCCCTCAAGAGAAGATAAATGATAAGCTCATGATCCATAGGTATGGGTGACAATATAGGGTCCAAGACAATTAGGAGAAAACTTTCCTTGTTTACTTTTCTCCATCTTGGTCACATGTTGATTTTCCTTCGAGACGAGGTCACCGATCTGAAATTTCCATTCTTAGATGTGTTTGTCATAGGCACGCTTAATGCACTTTTGGTAGATTTGGAGGTGTTTTAATATCTCAAGTTGTGCCAAATGTTCTTGGAAAAAGTCATCGTCTGAGACTATATCTTTAAGCCATATACGAAGCTATGGAATTTGGACTTTGAGAAGAAGCAAGACCTCTCTATCATAGACCAAAGAGAAAGGTGTAGTTTCATAGAGGTACGAATGCTGGTATGATAAGCCCATAAGGCAAAAGGAATGTGCGTGTGCTAATCCCTACCGGTGTCATCAAGGAATTTCATAAGAATTATTTTGAGAGTATTATTAGAAGATTCGGATTGACCATTTTCTTGTGGCTAATATGGTGAAGAAAACCGAGTTGAATACCAATTTTTAACATAGTTTGCGGAGTTTTTTTTTAAATTATTTTCCATGATTAGTGATGATATAATGAGGAACACAAAATTAACAAATGATCTGGTGGTTGATAAATCTATTTATATTTTTGACTTTGGTAGAAATGAGAAGGATAGATTCCACCCATTTAGTGTAATATTTAGTGGTTGTGATAATTCGGTGATGATGTTGAGAGGAATGAGGGTTAATCTCTCTAACAAGATCTAAACCCCACTTTGTGAAAAGGGTGAAAAGTATTAGATGAATTGTAATTCATGGATATGAGTATGATGAAGGTTTTCCTATTTTTGACACTTCACATAAATTTGACATAGGCATAAAAGTATTAGTTAAGTGTTAACAAACAATAATCGAGTCAAAGGATACATTTTGTGACTACGAGGTTGTTGAAATGTCCCGCACAAATTCCATCGTGAATTTATTTGATGGTGTATGGGATTTGAGAATCGAAGAGGCACTCTTTGGAGGATACCATCAAAGTGAAATTTATATAGAATACCCCCATGGTGATGTAACGAGAGAAACTTTTTACAAAATCTCGTCATCCATTGCAAGTGAGATGTAGAGGTAGAATTGAAAGGGAAGGTAGTCAATGAAATGATTATCCCAAACTTCCCATGGGTCAGTTTTGATTCTTCCCACAAAATTTATTCTACATATAATATAAGAGGGTGACTCAACCATTATATTGTGACAAAAATTTTAGTGGCCAAACATGAGGTACGTATTTGAGAAGACAGATGAGCCGTGGTATCCGTAAATTTGTTAGTGGATTGCGGAGTGGTTTAAATGAAAAAGCGGTCAAATGTGGTCAAAAGTATATTGAAATGATGTTTATACTTTTGGAATTTCCTCATTACGATAATGGTAGAAACCATTTACTTAGTTCACAACTAGTTGAGATTCACTAAAGATATTAATGGATATATTACTTCTGGAAATGAAAGTTTGATGGCCTAACACAAGTGCTTCATACTCAAACATGCCATTAGTGCATTCGAGTATAAATTAAATAATAATGGGATATTCTCACAATCAAGAGGAATGAGTATGACCCTAAACCATGCCCACATTTACATTTCGAACAATCTAAGAATAAGGTCATTTTGTAAATGGTGTCACCCAAGGAAAGAGTGTCGATGGATTCGTCACGAAAAATAAAAGTTATAAGATTGACTTCCGGAATATGAGCATCTGCAAGTTGATCTACAATGTTTTTTCCCTTGATAGACTTTTGATGAATGAATTCCAAATCTAATTCTACAAGGATGATGAGCCAACGTGCTCTTCTTTGGTGTTTTTAAGGTTTAGCATACATGTAATGTAGAGGATCAATGTTAGTGATGAAAAATATTTTGTGGTTAAGTAGGTAGAGGAGAATTTTAGTGGCCACAAAAACCAAGGTTAGGCAAAGCGTTTTAGTGTGAGTATACCTAGTCTCATGGTCTAAAATATTATGGCTTATGTAATAAACCGCTTGCTTGCTCCTTTTGTTGTTCATCATGATAGGTGATCATAGCCCCGGAGACTGGTTAGTGGAAGAAATGTAGAGGTAAAAAGGTTTTTCATCTTTAGGTGGGATGAGCACAGGTGGTTGAAGAAGGTATTTATTCAACGCTTCAAAGGATTTATGGAACTCATTGGTCTAATTTTAGAAGAAATAATTTTTAAGGAGATGATGAAAATGGTGACATCATTCTCGAAAGTTAGGAAAGAAAGTGTCAAATGGATTACAATTTTTTTACAAACTATGAAGTTGTCGAAGGTTATTATGTGGAGGCATCTCAAGAATAGGCTCGATTTTGGCATGATCGACATCTATGCCCCATAAAAATAAAATTAAACTAAGGATTTTTATAGAGATAATGGAAAAGACACACTTTTTTATTGAAGGTGAACACAATATTAGATGAGAAGATCAAATATGACTTTAAGAACTACAAGGTGTTCGGTTGGACTTTTGGACTTATCGAGAAGGTTGGAGGCATAATCGTCCAATATTTCATGCATGATATCATGAAAGATATAGGTCGTAATGCGTTGATAGGTGGCACCAACATTTTTCAATCTAAAGGGTATGACATGATAAAGCAAATTCCCCCAAATGGTGATGAAGGAAATTTTGTGTTGATATTTTTGAGCAAATAATATTTTATTATAACTCGAGAATCCATCCACAAGAGATAAGATCTTATGGGCGATAGTAAGATCAATGAGTTTGTCGATTCTAAGAAGAGGAAAATCATCCTTCGGGAAGGGAAGGTTCAAGTTGTAGAATTCCATGCAGATGTGGAGTTCCCTTGTCGCTTTGGTGACAGGGGAAATGTTAGAAATCCATAGTGGATAGTTAATTGGTAGAATGAAGGAAACAAAAAGAAGGCATTTGATTTATTATTTCAAAAGAATGAAAATGCATAGATTAATTTTTCTTAGCTTCTGTTTCATAGGTTTTACATTAGGGATAATCATGATATTGTGGAACATGATATTAGAGTCAATCTTTGGGAATATTGGTATACGACCAAGAATTATTTTTGTTATGATCTCAAAGGAAAGAGGTGAAGGGTTCCTTTTTGGTAGAATCTAAATATTGGCCTATCTTTACAATTGAAGGGTCATCCTAAGTGTGAATTTTGATCTCTATGGTCGATTCATTTAGCATGGTTTGTGTCTTACAAGATAATGATTGGTGAATGTAAGAATCATTTGCACCTAAATAGGTGAGAGTAGAATCATCATCTAGACATTGAATGACATTGATATAAGGTGTTTTTTCGTCAAACACATCAGATAAAGAACATGAATGGAAAAGGGAACCTTTCCATCATGACAATGGGTCGAGGTCCCAAAGAAATGGTGTTCAAGAAAAATGAAAGATAGGAGAGATGGATTATAAATCCATAGACTCCGTGGGTGAAGGAAATGTGGTATTTGAGTTAGGTGTGGAAGGCCTATCTTTCTCTATGAGGTCAATTATAGAATTCTTAGGAATAGGTGTCATGGAAAGTCCAATACCATAATGGTATTTTTGTTTTCATGTGGTACAAGGTATGACCATGTGATGCTCTTTCTCATAAAGACCAAAGAAAAACCCTTCTATGCACATCAATGAAAAAAACTATGAGCGAAGCTGCATTTGGTGAGGTATTGGAAGTCGGATGTGAAAGGAAGGTTTTGGGTAGGTTTTCAAGAGAATAAGAAGAATTTTTAGTCCCCTACATTTCAAGTTGGTGCAAAGGTATGGAGGACGATATGGAAAAACCACTCCTACACAAGTGTCAACGTGGGTGTTGTTGAAGGCTTCTATACTCCTAAGGAGTAAGGAAAGTGTCTATGTTGTATAGGTGGTACTCCCCAAAGGAATGGTGTTGATAAAAACCTACTAAGGGGTCTTATGTCAAGACTTGGGTAACAGGATGAGTTACTTGAAGCCCGAGAAGGTGGGGCATCGATCGAAGGTAGGGAGGACCATATGAAAAAACCTCTCCTACACAATAGTCAATGTGGGTGTTGTTAAAGTCTTTTATACTCGTGAGGAGTAATGAAATTTTATATGTTGTATAGGTGTTACTCCCTCAAGGAATGATGTTGAGAAACACCTACTAATGGGTTTTATGTTAATACTTGGGTAGCGAGGATGGATGAGTTACTCGAAGCCTAATAAGTTAGGACATCATTTTTCAGTGAAATAGGTAGGTTGGTAGATGATCTAGTTATGGAAGTTGTGATAGAAGAGGGGATAAATGCATTTTCCATGGAAGGTTTAGCAACATGATGGATAGATGGGTTGGGTGTGGAAGGTGTAGAGGTAGAAGTGGTAGATGAGGTAATTGAAGAAGATGAAGTGGTAGGGGTGGTACATACCTTGACTAGAACAAGAACATCATTTGGCCAAGAAAGAATGTTACAAGTTTAAAAGGTAAAGGATATGCCTAAATTTTCTAGGGGTCCCCTTCATATTAAAATTTTTGGAAACGATGAAGGGTTAAAGGTACACACCATATGGCACAAAGCTAGGGTCAACCAAGTAGCATGTTATATTGAAATTATCCCTCAAGAACATATAATAGTTTGAGATTAGTCTAAGGACCCATGTAGATGTGGAGGATTACGGTGACAAGGGTAGAAGTCATGGCATCATTGAAAGAAAGCAACATACTAGGGTTAATATATATGCGGTTATCGGTATGTGTAATTACTCATACACATGGGATGAAATGATATTAATGATAACACCTCCATTAATCATAATCCATGAAACATGATTATTATTGAGGTAGATAGAAATGAAGAGGGTAGGATCGCGATCATCTTATTGTACATGGGAAATATCCGAGTCGAGATAAAATTATGGTAGAAACCTAAGGAGAGGTAATCAGGGAAATATATTAAGGCATAGTGGTGAGGGAAGCCACATGATGAGTGGTAAATATTACGGCCATAGGCATAGGATTATTTGGTGGAACCTTGATAGATTGCAAAACCTCAATGAGGGTTAGATGATTAGACTCGGAGGTTTGAATTAGTTCATACAAGGACATTTTTAGAGGATATTAATGAAGTTACTTAATCATAAAGTGATGTGAAAATCATCGAAAATAGGATAAGTTGGCCCATGGATTGTTACATTGGGGATGGTGTAGGTGGAATCGTGGGTGTAGGTGCACAAGATGGGTTACCTTTTCTTTTCTTTTCCTTTATCTTTTTGCGATCGAGTGGACACTTGGACCATATTTATTTCAAAGATCGGAGGAGGAAAATAAGGTTGTGGGGATGCGAGTAAAAGCCATTTGAATAGATATAGAGCTAGACCATGTGGTGGTTGGTGAATGGGGAATGAAATTCTCCTCCAATATGTCATCTGTGTCAAAGAGACCATCTGTAGTATAGATTTCAAGGAATATTTTTTTAGGAACTTACAACCTTCGACATCATGCCTTGGTGATCGATGATATACACAAATTTTGGTATTGTCAAATCCGAGTAGTTTAGGTTTGAGTGGGTCATAAGGCTTAATAGGCGAGAGTGAGATACTAGATGTTTCTAAAAAAGAAAGGATATTAGAATAGAATAATACCAATGGATCACAATGAGAAGTTATAGTTGGCCTCGATGAAGGTGCAAGTGATTTTTCATTGGAGAGGTGTGTTATCACCGAATCACAGCACCCCTCTATTTATACAAGTGCATATACTTGGACTCACGGTGTGATTGGATAACATGGGTACTATCTCCAAGTTTTGGGACTTGATACTTGAGCTAGACCTCCGAGAGAAAGCTGGTTTTTGCTCCTAAACTACCCGCTTAATCTACTCTAATGCAGGGGAAAATAACTATTCTAATCTAAATTTCCAAGGGACCAGGGAGAGAGAATGCATAAAATGAAAGCCTACACTAAAGCGGTGATACACCAGAAAAGGAGGGTGTGAGAATAGTCTTCAAATGTGTGAAATACAGAAGCAAAGTGCACACTAGAAGAGGTGATGACAGTTCTCCATAATCTAGCAAAACACATTCACAACAATATTTCAAACATACACAATGATAATGGATCCCTGCATGAACATAATAATAGACACAATATTCTTGTAAAGAAGAGGTTGAAGGGGCAAGAAGAATGCAAGAAAACACAGCAGGGGAAGATACATCCACAAACTTATATTTTATTGCTTCCTGATATGCACAGTTCAATCGGTTACAAGGTAAGGGCCTGGATCACCATGCAAGGAGTCCACAACAAGGGCCTGTAACACATTGGCTTCACAAAGAAATTTTGGTAGAGCTTTTCTACAAAAACTACCTCCTTTTACAATGAGCCCAACACTCCAATTTATAGAAAAATGAGAAGGGAAAGAGAAGGGAAAATGGAAATCCTGAAATCTGTCCTTCAACCACCTATAAGAGGCATTAAATGGAGTAAAATGATTATATATTACTTGCAAAATGCTCCCCATACTGTCCCAGGTGCTGCAGCAGAGAAAGAATGATGACCATGCCTCTTAATTGCACTCCCAACCACCAAATAAAACATTGTTATGAACCTAGCCACGTTTTATTAAAAATATCGATCAATATCTCATCAAATATAGAATTTATTGATTGTTGTGTGTCGGGCTTGGAGCCAAAATTCCAATGGTACCAATTTTGTGCGATTTCGTTGAGAAATGCAAAAGTTATGGCCTTCTGAGTGCGGAGCAGCTATTTTGGGTCTGGCAGGCGTTTTTTGTCATTTGACGGGAATGAGCATTAACTGACTGGAGCCGAATATGTTTATTTTATTTAGATATTTATACCCTCATTAAAAATAATAAATCCAGTTTTTTTGGCGTAGAGGACGTCGTGCTCATTCCAGAAAGTCCAATTTTGTGAAAATCGGAGCTCGGAGTCAAAAGTTATGGCCGTTTGAAGTTTCACGGGTCAAACATTGACTTTTCTTCTTTGCCTTCGGCTGCTTCGGCTTTCCGCGTCCCTCACATCCCACACGTACCTTTGTCCCAGATGTCCCAGACAAAAATCTCCTGCTTCGGCCGAATCGGCCTTCCTTGTTCCTGTTTGCGGTGAAGACACGTGGCGAGATTCCATTCGTTGGCGGCTCTTTCAGCTTTTCACGTCCCTCGCGTACTTTTGGCCCAACTGTCCCGAACGAAAGTCCCTGTTCGGCCGAATCAGCCGGTTCGTGTCCTCTGCATACTTTTGGCCCGGATGTCCTAGACCATCTGGGGACAAATATCTCTGAACCGCCCGAAATGGACCAACTTGCGCCAAACCGGCCGATCCGCATCCCGCGCGTACTTTTGGCCCGGATGTCCCAGACCACGTGAAACAAGACTTAGGCAATTTTTTCCCTCTTTCGGCCGATTCAGATTTTTGCGTCCCACGCGTCTCGACGTTCCAACTATCCCAGCACCGCCTGACTAGGACTTAGCTGATTTTCTTCATTTTTTCGGCCCCAAGCTTGGTACGACAAACCTCAGTTCAACCCGAACTGGTACGACCCGAGCCCTTCAGACCCGAAATGCCTCAAAACAGTCCTGCAACCTTGTTTTTACATTTTTTCCATTTTTTCAACCTGTTGGGATTCCTTCTTGGATGGGAGAGTTAAAAAAGGCCGAGGGACCCCGAAAAACATGATTTTGGGCCTTGAATCAATCTACTTGCTCGGGACTGAATAATCTTATGCGTGTTATCAAAATTACCTTAAGGGGTGAATTTTGGATAACTAGGTGTTGCCGAGGTGGTACATGTGTGACTACCTTTCTATTAGGTAGTGAATTCTTTTTTTTCATTTTAGGTTTCACCTTCTTGGGTAAAGGTGTAGGATGGGTGCATGAGGTAAAAGGAGATAAAGAATGCGGGGTACCCTAAAAATCCAATGTGAGAGTGGAGGTATTGGAAATAGTGTTGTTGTAGGTAATGGAGATGATGTAGGAAAAATAGGTGATGAAGGTGAAGGTGTGGGTGTGGGTTTCCTCACCTTGGATTTTCGTTTACAGAGGTACTTGACCAAGCCGGGAAGGTTGTGGGCCGAAAAATGAAGGTAGAAGTGAAGGTGAAAGACAACGAATGGGAGAGACCAGGGTGTGAGGCCTAGGAGGTTGGGTCTTCCTCTTAGGTGTGGGAATCAATTTTTGATGGGTGATGGTTGAGTAGAAAATTCTAATTTCACTCGAGATGTAGTAGGATAGGTTTTGGTTGGACCCCTATGGAAGTGGTTGGTTTTATTGTGTATAAGTTGTTGGGTGAAGGCGGTGAGGTGAAGAAGAAGGGACTGATATGAATGGTTTAGGTGATATGGTCTGAGTTTCCTTGAATACCTTAGGATAGATAGTTGAGGTATCTAGGGATAAAATCTGTATTTGGGTGGATACTAGGAGTTGAAGGTGCCCCTAGAGTGTGGAGTAATCAACATACTCTAATTGTTCCACCAAACACAAGAATGGATTTAGTTTAGACGACGACTAACTAGGGGTGAAACCTATCTAGATATCTAAGTCTTATGATACATGGAAGGTTTTCACCTCTAATTCAGTAGGTAGGAGTGATGTAAGAAGGTTCACAGGATCTTGGAAGACCCTAGGAGAAGCATTGCTTATAGGAAGAGGAGATAAGAGTGGCTCCTCTATTGGTCGAGGAGAAGGAAAAACAAGTGATGTGGAATCCTCTTTAGGTAGAAAGGTTGATAGGGTTAGCTCCTCCTTGGGTAGAGGAATGGGTGAGATAGGTTCCTCCTTAGGTAGAGGAAAAAGAAAGATAGGCTCTACGGTAGGTAGAGGAATATGGTGGGTAGGATCCTTTATGGGTAGAGGAGTAGGTGTGATAGGATCATATGTGGATAGAGGAGTAGGTGTGATAAGCTCCTCTTTCAAAGAGAGGATTTCATGCAATAATTACCTCGATAGATGTTATGGGAGGAAACTGGCTATATTGAATAGGTACTTTATTGAAAATGACATGAACCTCATGCACATTGGTGTCACTAGTAGAGGTCTCCAAAGCCTAGTTTGATAATGGGGTATGATTACGAAAGATTTATAAAAAACCCATATTGGCATTGATAGGTGCATTAGGGTTTACGAGGATGACATCACCACTATCTAGCATTCTTTGGACAATGTTCTTGATGGTTTTGTAAATGTCATTTCTATTTCCCTAACTCGGTGATAATTATAGAAGTCATTTTTTTAGGTGTAGGATGAAAAGGATTAAAACTAGTGTTTTCTTTGATAGGTGGAAGGGTGATGGCTCCAACTTTTAAAATATTTTCCAACAAAGAAGAATATGGTTCTTTGATAGGAGTGCAAGCCCTCTGTTCATATTTTTATTGGAATTTTTGAACAAGAGAGAGGTTGACAGGTGATTTTGGTTGGTTAGATGGATGAGAGGGTCTGGATTTTAGAATCACCATATTAGCAAATCCTTTGGACTTGGAATGGTTATTATAATGGTTGTTTGGTAGTTTATAAGAAGATGTGTTAGCATTCTTGTTAAGCAACATAAGTTTCTCTTCTTCAAAGGAATGAATCTCCAAATTTTGGGCCATGGTGAAGGATTTGTCAAATGTGTGAAACAAACCTAGAGAGTCAAGAAAATGTGTCTAACACATGCCTTAATGAATAAATCTATCATCTCTTCTTATGGTTGCTGGAAGGTAAGTTGATTAATGATGCCCACTTATGTGTGACAAAATATGCGATAGATTCATCCTCGTATTAGTGAAAAGAATAGAAATTAGTCATGGAGACCTTCCTAGAGATATTGATTGAGAAATGATAAAGGAATTTATGCGCTAACTGATTGAAAGAGAAGACTAAGTACACCGGGTAAATCACCGTACTAGTCTATGGAAAATCTTGTGAAGAACATGGGAAAAGTTCTAGGGAACAAGTCATCATCATGGGCGATCAAGTAACACATGTGTTTGAATGATCGTAAATGTTATTTAGGGTCTTCCTTACTATTGAAATGGTTGAACATGGGTAAATCCCATTGTGCGTGATAAGGGTGGATAGGTATGGATGGGTGGATGGGATCATTAAAAATTTCATCACAAGTGAGGACATTACAAGATCAAGTAATGGAGGTCTTGAGTGTTTGTGTCTTATCCATCATCATCTTGATAAGATCCATGGTAGGATTAGATTGAGGAGTGCCCCCTACATTATAAGGGGGATGATATGAATAGGTCATAGATGACATACCCATGTATGGTGGTGTTAAATATGTGAAATGATAAGTAGTAACGTAGGCATGAATAGATGATGAGTTTATGTACCTTGAATACAAGGTGGACACTATAGGTTGTGGACTGAGCTAGGGTTTAGGTGGGAGGATATTGTCGAAAGATGCTCTTGGTATTAGGTGGAAAACTAGGAGGAATTGACACCACTAAATTATGGTAAGGCATATAGGATGTCAATGCAACTGGTGGTTATGAACTAATAGGTAATAATGATTTGGGGTTCCATATACTAGGAATCATGGATGAGGATATGGCGAGATGTTGTAGAGCTAGCGAGAGGTTGGGGAATGACAGACATCGAAGGCGTAATGGATGTTAAGGGTGTAGTAGGTGACATTCAAGCGGGAGTAGGTAATGCTAAAGTACAATTCATGAAAATGGTAGGGGGCATATATTTAGGCATACCAAATAGTGATTGACCTAATGAGTCATACGTAGAAGAGTTGACAAGGTAATAATATAAAGCTATGATATTATGATTGATGAATTTAGTGAAATCCTCATCACATGTAGGTACAATTTCAGAAATGTTTAGGTCCATTGGTGGATTAATAGAAGGAAGTTAAGGAAATTTAGTTAACGATATTTAACTAGCATGAAAATACAAATATTGTGCTTATTGGAGAGTACAAACCATAAGAAAGATAGATGATAGGTATTCTAGGCTCTACAAAAATGAAAAAACTTAGAAACATGTGTTTGGTGAAGTCTAGAGCATAGAAATAGGTTGTTGTTAATAATAAAAAATAAAAAACACAAAGACCGATACCGGTCAATAAACTAGTGTCGATTAGGTAGAAAGACCAATGTCATTCATTGGACCAATGTTGGTTACTATTAAAATGAATAAATTTGAAGATCTGGGGAAGAAAAGTAGAAACCGAGTATTCTGGGCTCTGTTAAGGGTGATAGTAACTCATAAACTGGTTAATTGAAAGAATCGAAACACATAAAGCTAGTATGTAAGAATATCTTGATATTTTGACATAAAATAAAAAACATAGAGAGACCGATATCGGTCGGTAAAATAGTGTCGGTATGATGAAAGAACTGATTTTAGTCATGTGAGCGATGTCGATTCTCGATAAAAACTAGGAAGTGAAGAAATTAAGATTTTTGGGTAAATATTTAGTCACAATAAGCTCCAAAAGAGGTTGTGTATAACAAATCTAAAGTAACACACCCAAAAAAACAAGAATTAACTAGTTCGATGGCTAAGCTTGGAAAGAAGAAAAAGTGGCGATTATGTCCTCACAAATAAAATTGTAGAAGACAAGAAAGAAAGGAAACAATCGAATAGGAGAAAACTAAATAAACATGTTATCTAGGAAATATTTTAGTGTTGTTTGGCTTATGCCTTAAAACTAACTGTGAATGAAATAGAATATGTTTGGATAATGAAGGTACCTAGAAAGCAATCTATGGCTAGTTTCATTTTTATTTTAGTGAGGATACCTCGATATACCTTTCGGTATGTGAGGTCTGAGATCTAATATGAAAAACAAGCTAGAACAATGGGTGGGGCCCACTGTCAATACGTTTTTAAATGCTTGACAACTTCTTCTAAGAAGGGAATGATTAAGAAGTTTGTAGATTGTGTTAATTTATTAAGTTAAGGAGTGTGCGCACAAATGTGAACTATGATTTATTATTCAATAAAAAAATTATGACCTTCATTATATGATTGCTACTTAACTATGTGAACCAAATATGCAACCATACAGGGGATGAAATACAAGTGTTTTAAGCCCCTAATCAAAATATAATATTCGATGTAAACAAGAGTGGATAGGAAGAAGGACGAATCTCACTAAAGAAAGAACATAAGAAAGAAGAAGGATTCTTTTTAAATGCACTATGATTTATTATTCAATAAAAAAATTATGACCTTCATTGTATGATTGCTACTTAACTATGTGAACCAAATATGCAACCATACAGGGGATGAAATACAAGTGTTTTAAGCCCCTAATCAAAATATAATATTCGATGTAAACAAGAGTGGATAGGAAGAAGGAAGAATCTCACTAATGAAAGAACATAAGAAAGAAGAAGGATTCTTTTTAAATGCACTAAAAGAAATGTTTGATTTAGAGAAATTAGAAAGGAAAAAATTACCGAGAAAAGAATATTTAGTGAATAATGATTTAGAAAGGAAATCACAAATGAGGGTCCTACCTTGTGTACCAAAATGTTTCACCATATTGTTGCGTATAAATAAATAAGGTAAATGTGAAGTGAGGAGGAATACCTATGAATTCGAAGAAGGTTGTGCACCATTGAGAAGACCAAGCTGATCATGAAGAGATACTTTTTGGATAGGAAGGAATACCTGTGGAAGCACAACAATACCACCAAATAGAGTGAAATGGCATATGACAATGGATTGCCTAGCATATGCTAGATCTGAGAAGTGTGATACTTCCTAGATAGGCCATTAATCCACTATTAAAAATAACTAAATGTAAATAAATGACGATAAAAGAAAGTTCATATTGTAACGATACAATTTAGGTATCTCATATGCTAATAATAGACTATATTTAAGTTAAATATTGTTTATACAACTAAATATAGAGGAGGCATGGTGTTGTCAAGTTTGGAAGGTGTGGAAGAGGTGTTTAGAAAGGTCTAGTTGAGATGGGGTGAGGTTTTGGAAATTTTTTTGTAAGTTAGGAGCTCGTTGGTTTAAGATAAATCACTAGTCACAAAGACTGTATCGGTTGGGAAACCGATGCTAGTACCTTGTAAAGCCGACACTGGTTGTGTGATTGATGTTGGTAGGGGAAATTGGGTACAAAGATTAAAATGAAGTGGTTTTAAGCTCTTTGTCATTACATGACAGATATTTGGGAGGCTTAGGTAAGGTGGTAGGAATTTATTAAAGACTCGGAGATGAAGAAATAGGCATTTATGGGTAAAAAGGTCAAATGGGAGTGTGATTTAGTAGAGGTGAGATATAAGAAATCTAAGAAGGGTAGAAGGTGAAAGAAAGAAAATAAATGATTAACAATAAAAATTCTAAGAAAAATGACAAGGTAGAAATCAAATACTTGAAGATTGAAAGTTGGTTGTAGAAATAATAGTTGTGGTTGAAGGAGAGAAAAGTCTTGATCCCGTGCAAAGTAGTAAAAAAGGCTCCGTACTTCACCGTATGTGATCCAATGCTCTCGAACCAATTATTAATGCTTGGTGGATGTTCGGAATGTTTGGAATGATCTCTTGTTTTTCTTGAGATTTCTTGGATGCTTGATAATACCATGTGAGATTTCCCAAAAGCTCAAGATCAAATTTGGAAATGGGTGAATGAGTTGGAATTGTCTTCTTAATAGAACCAACGATGGTTCCATGATCGGTGCTAGCAATGAGGAAAATCGGGTGTCGATTAGGGAAAGATGGTTGTTTTTTTATAAAAAACATATGATTCTTCCCCTTTTTAAACATGATTGAGAATGGTCAAAGTCAAGAATATTGATTCTTGTTTATAGTTGTGGGATTTTGATAGAAGTAAATGGTTAGTCATTAATGAAAGGTATAGGAAAAGTCTTAGTTAGGTTTAGAATTAGGTATGTCTAGTTAAGGAAAGCTTTTAAGTTAGGGTTAGGTGGTTAGGGTTTGGGAATGGGTCCAAGGTGAGGTGGAGAGGTGAGGTGGCTAGGTGAGGTAGAAATTAATTTAATTTAGGTAATTAAATTAATAATGATGTGAGGTAATAATTAATTTAATATAAGTGATTAAATTAATTATAATGTGTGAAAGGGGCCATGATCGGGGATGTGTTGAATTAATTAATTAAAGGGGCTTAGAGGGTTGTAACCTAATTTTGGTGTCTACATTAACAAATATGGGTATTTGTTATCCGATAGGAAGCACATGGGGGAACTTATAGTGGGCATTGTAGTAGTCATAGTACTATACTAAAGCTCCTACATATGGGTTACTATAGGCCTACACTCGAATATGGTGCTCATGCCTTTACCAAAATGTGTAGGCATTATAAATATCATGATGACCTAACTCATTGCATTTCGATGAGCTGTAATCTATTATAGATGTAATCACAAAATCATGTACCTATTATTACATTTATATTTTCGTGTATGTTATTTTCTATATGGATCTTGCATAATAAAAGTATTCACTACTGATCTATCTGCTAGTCATGTCGTTAGTAAGTTGGTTGTCATTGTTATATGTCTGGTATAATCATTAGTTGTGTATACATTTTGGGCATCTTTTATGGAGTCTTAGATATTATAATTTTCTTGATTGTATTCTTCATCCTAGCCTATGGAACCCAGTCATTTATTTTAGGTTGCTAGTTACCATAAATCTTGCTCCTAATTTCTTTCTTCGAGGTCAAGTATTTTTAATTACCCTATCATTTCCCTAGGTTGTACTTGGCATTTTAGGTCACTAGTATCAAAATTTTGATCAAGATATCCCTATATAAACATAAAATACTCACTACATTAATGGCAGATATCTTACTTCAAGAGAAGGTATCTACTAAGGCAAGGGAATACATTTGGCATCTTCTACATCTACATCACACACACATAGGGGGAAAGGGTTGTATTCATTCCATTCCATCCACCATTTACATTTTTACATGTAGTTATTTTTCCCTACTTCTATGTCATTGGCACTAGGGCACCATAGGCACAAAATTACACACACAAATATACATAACTAGATTGGGTCTAGAATGTAGTGCAGCAATTGGTCACAAGTCCACCATTGTGGTAGCTAAGTCGTATGACCCCTTCAATTGTATCTTTATTTTTAGGAATTGATTCTTTGTATTTGTTTTTGTAGGTAGATATTCACATCACATTATCGAAAACATAAGAAAAGATACAATGACAACTCGTGACAAAGACACAAATATAATGAATACTTAGCGGCACTTCTAGAGCCGGATCTCGAGCCTTTTACTGACTAATACATGCATAACATAGACTAGAGTGCCCACAAGTTCCCCATATCTCTCAAAGGCACCCTACTTCATTCCATTTTCTAAATTATGTAGTTTCTAGAACATCATATTCATATGTAGTATAGCTTGCATATCAATCGGTCCAAGTCTAGTATACAATAAGGTAAGTTATATTCATGTTAGTATCTCATCCCTTCTATTTCATTTATATTACTTAATAAAATCATCTAGCCTTAGTATTTCAATTCATATAACTTATTCCATTACCTTTTCTATTTAGATTAATTATTAGGCCCATAATAGTAATAATATTCCTATTTTAGTTAATAATTTTGGTGAACCCATATGTTTGAATAGTTTTACCTAAGATCCACTCAAACCTAATGGAAAAAATTCCCCATCTACTTTGTCCGTCATGTCTCACTTTAGTGTTAATCCTATTTATAATGAGGCTACCATAGCTGAACTCAAGGCTTTATATAGTGTTCTAATTGCTACACCCACTTATATCAAACAACATTTTTAGACGGCAACAACATGTGCCTACTTATTCTTCATATTCTCCTATAGGAATTAGCATTGTTGATGATTTGATTGCATTTACTCATTGTGGACCGTGCCATATAGTCACTTGTGATCCTCTTCTTGACATTGTTATCCCAAATTCACCCTCAAGGTAAATTTTGGTAACTTATGCAAATTCTTCAAGCTCAAACAGGTTGAAATGGTTTGAGGGCCAAAATTTGAATTTTCAAGGTACCTCTCCTCTTTTCTCTAACTCCCTTGTCTAAGAAAAATCCAAGGAGTTAGTAAAAAATTGCAAAAATCTGAAAAAACAAGGTCACAGGCCTATTTTAATGCAAATCAGTCTGAGAGCTGTAGATGGAACCAAGGCAGATCGTACCAAGGTTCATCGTACCAAATTCAGGCCTAAAATGCTAAGGAGATAATGAAATGTGGCAAATTTAGGTTTTTTTGGCCCAGGCCACACAAGTTTAGTTAGCATAGTCAGAACCCAAAAATATGATTTGCCTGAAATGGCCGAAAAAAAAGGAATTAGCAGAGTTGGGTGGAAATGGCCTAGGTGTTCCATGGGACATCAGGACACATGGGACCTACATCGCTGAAATTGCTGATTTGTAAAGGAATCTGCAAATTCAGGGTTTTTGGGCCCCGCATCGAGGTACGTGCAGGACATGAGTTCACTGAAATGCTGAAATAGGCTGATAAAAAAGGAGATGCAGTGAATGTGGAGGTCAACGTTCCTGATGGCCCACCAATAGAGGGATAGATGCGACATAAAAATCTAAAATTTCCATACAAAGAGGGAATTGATAAAAACGGAAAAGGGAGGCCTAAATGGTCAAAGTACACGAGAACACAAGCTCACCAAAAACTAATTTTTCTGCAAAAGGATGCTTGCAAGTGGATCGGATGCTTTTGTCTAGGACAACTAGGACACAAGGACCTAAAATAGCCGACATTTCCACATGCAAGGGAAAATTCAATACCCGACTCTCGCAAACTTCAAATTGCCATAACTTTTGACCCCGAGCTTTGAGTTTTAGGAAATTTGACTTTTTTGTAGAATGAGCACGATGTCCTCTATGCCAAAAAATTGGATTTCTTAATTTTGATGAGGTAGATTTATAAAAATAAAGGAAACGTCTTCATCCCTAGTCAATCGGATGCTCATTCCCATTAAATGATATAAATGCAGTAGACCAAAAATAGCTACTTGCACTCAAAAGGGCATAATTTTTGCATTTTTCAATGAAAACACACATAATTCATACCGTTGTAATCTTGGATTAGATATCAATGTAAAAAATAAGGAAACTATGGATTTGATAAAGGGTCGATGGTGAGTTTGTGGAAAACGTGCCTGTGTTTAGAATAGTGTCTTATTTGGTAGCCGTGATGCATTAATGAAGCATGGGCTGACGTATTTCACTTATACAAGTTATGGGATAGTATGGGAGCCTTTTGCAAGAAGCAAAACATCGTTTCACTCCATTTACTACCTTTTCCAAGAGGTTGAAGGACAATTTTCAGGATTTTTAGAAATCTATAAAATTGAGTGTTGGGCTCATGGTAAAGGGGGATAGTTTTGAGTAGAAACAATCTGTCAAAATTGTTTTTTGAAGCCAATGTGTTGTAGGAAATTGTAGTGGACTCCTTGCATGGTGATCTAGACCCTTATTCTATAATATATTGGATTGTGCATATCAATGAAGCAATAGATACAAGTTTGTGGATACTTCTTCCCATGTTGTGTTTATTTGCATTCTTCTTGCCCTTTCAAACTCATTACAAATATATTGTGTCTACCTTATGTTATTGTAGGGATTCATTATCATTGTGTGTGCATGAAATATTGTTGTGAATGTAGTTTCTAGATTGTGGAGAATTGTTATCACCCCTTCTAGTATGCACTTTTCTTCTATTTTGTCACACATTGATACTATTCTCACACTCTCCCTTTCAGGTGTATCACCGCTTTAGTGTAGGATTTTTTTCATGCACTATCTCTCCTTGGTCCCTTAGAAAGTTGGATTAGGAAAGATAGTTTTTCTTGCATTAGAGTCGATTGTGGCAGGTATTTTAGAGTAAGAACCAAATTTTTCTCGAAGGTCTATCTTAAGTAGTAGGTACCACAACTTGTAGATAGTACCCATGTTATCCAATCACACTCATGAGCTCAAGCACACACACTTGTGAGCTGGTGATAACCGACATTTCATAAGAAAATTTAAATTATTTCCTTATTGATTTCTCGTTAGGTATTAACAATCATTCTTCTTCTATTATTCTGGCTAGTGATATAGATCCTTCTCATGGACCTACATCTGGTGACATTTCTTCCCCCCTACATCTCATTCTAGCTCGCATTATCCTTTATATTATGTTGATGATCCTATTGATAATAATTTTACTAACAACCTTGTTCTATATACTACTGATGAGTCAGATAAGGGTCACAAGTCTCCTTCTTTCCATACTGCCGAGTGTAACTCAGCTACTCCTTTGCTATATTCCCCTGAGATTGCATCTAGTGATCCTCATGAGTCACCACCATTTACTACTTCCTCTTCACGTATTATTTCATCTCCTCTTAACACATCTTCTATACATGCTTCCTCACCAATTACTTCACCTATTATGGAGGTTTTTGATGCTAGTATAAATATTACCATGGATATTCCACCTATATTGCTTGTTATACTTTATTCGACACCTACTATTAGTGTGCCTTTAGCATCATATTATTCTCCATCACCTTTGGATATCCCTATGATCGCTCAAAATGGAAAATGAGCACCTCTTAACACATTATTACCATCTTCTACCATCCCTTCACAAGATATCCTTTCTCTCATGCACATTGTTAGACAATTATAATAACAAGCTCAATCTCTCTCTTTAGAAAGTAACTAATATTATGCTTATATTGACAAAAATTCATTGCATTGAAATCCAATCCCTAAGAAGATTCATAATCTGGCATTCCCTCATGACTTCAAAATTCTTGCTTTCACATGTGTTGATGGTACGAGACCCTTATGCACATCGATTATATTACCAAAAGGCTATGGATTCCTATTCTAATGATAGATTACTACTCAAGGATTTTTTTAGTCTTATTGATGAGGTGTTACAATGGTAAAATCATCTCCCCATTGGATCTTGTTAATGCTAAATTACAACCCCCATGAATAGCCTAATTTTGAATGGGGCATCTAGCGTAAGTTGTAAACATGGGGCCATCTCTCAAGCTATGGGACATGTGAACTTGATATGGTCCTCCGGAGAAATCCAAATTCTTCCAACTAATCCTAATGTTAAACTACTCTTAATGCAAAAATAACACCCAAGTACTCTTGTGTTCAATGAAAGATTTTTCAAAGAGCTATGGATATGGGGAAAAACCCCAAAGCTTTGTGAAAAGTCCCTCAATGGACCATTAGATAAGAAATGAGCAAGGAAACCTACCTTGCATGTATTTAAACTTGAAAAAAACAAGAAATGTAACAAAATAACATTTAACCTCTATTCTTTGAAAGCTTGAAATAATGAACCTAAGAGGATCTAAGCAATAAGTTTTGTTGTTTTACTCCATGAGGATGAATGGATCTCACTAAATGGCTACATGGCCAAGTTTAGATATTCCATTACTAACCTAACATGGGTGCAAGATGAAGTTATTTTAATGGTGGATGACCCAAGACCAAATGCATTATTAGCTTGGCTAATGCAAATGAGCTCTTAATATTTCTTAGGCTTGTTTTGGCTTTAACTTATGTAAAGTTGTGTGTAAATTTTGTAATTTGAATGGGTAGGCTTAGCCTTGTATTTATAGTTTTTAGTTTGGAAGAATTTGGAATTTGGGTGCATGTGGGGCTAAAGTCTAAAAAGCACTTTAGAATTAGATTATGATAAACATGCTTTAGGTTTAGTTAATATTGGTTTAGGCTAGTTAGCTAGGGTTTAGGATAGTAAAACTTGATTAGCAAGTGATTAGAGACTCATTGAGAGTTGGGAGGGGTCTAGATAACCAATTGTGACCGATAGATAGCCTACGAAGCCAATAGAAGTGGTATAGAAATAACTAGGAGGTTCTAGATGGTCGAAAGGAGAAATGTTTAGCTAATAAGAGAGATATTAGCCAAATAAGTTGAATATAGGATGAATACGACTGATAAGGTGTTGTAAATGTGCATCCAAGAATGGAGTAAAGAAGGGTTAATTAACGAAGTGTCGTCAATTAGTTGGATTAGAGGAAATGCTAAGTGTAAGCATATTTTAGGTGTCTACATTTGGCCCTCTTTGAGTTGGCGTAAGCGACGTCACTTCAAATAAAGTAGACAAGCATAAAAAAGTAAATTTTTTTGAAGGGATAGAAGAAAAAGGAGTAGAATGAAGGATGCCCTCTCGATTTTCGATGGGGTGATAGAAGAACTCGATTGACAATTGAAAATATGAAAGAAAGAGAATAGAATAAATAATAGTGTGAAGAAGAAGACAAGAAAGGGGATATAGAAGAAAAATGAGAATGAGGAAGAGGGAATGAGCTAACATCCATCCAAAGGCCTTTTAAACAACTTTATTTTTCATCATATTGCTAATGATCTTGATCATCGGTCCTTATTAAAAATAATGAACAAAATTGTAGTATGACATGAAAAGCCATATGCGAACAAATTTCCATTGCTAAAAACACCAACTCCATGCAACATACAAAATTCAATGCAATACGAGAAAGTAAACAAGATAAACTAACAGAAAAAACAAGATGTAATGTTTTCGTTATCAAGCTTCAATTCCGGCTGTGTGAATTAACGATAAGGGTTATGATGGTTCCCTAAGAAAGGATGCATGCAAGGAGGAAAACAGAGGACACTTTGGTCTAATGAAAAGCAATGTGCACTACGAAACAAAGCACTTTACAACTCGTTGTGCCCTAGAGTACGAATGAAGTAAACAACTCAGCTTTTAATGATGGAGGTAGATCAAGATGATCCATGAGTCACGCACATGAATAGGTGAGAACCAAAGAGAAACATTTTTTAGGATGATTTATATTGTTTAGAAGTTTTCTGAAACGTATTTGAATGCTTTTTATTTTTCTAACATATTTGAATGTTTTGATGATTTTGAAAGTTTTCTGAAACTATGTACATGAAGATGAGGAAGTGTGGATGCCCCTAGCAATAGATGGGATGTATAAGGGAATAAGGCCATGTGCATGTGAGAAAGGTGAAGATGTAAAAATGCCACAACGATTAGGTGGGAGTATTTAAGGGAAAACTCTTCATAGGTAGGAGTGGGACATAAGGCCATTATGGATAGGTTCAACATGATGGTGAACGTAAACTAATGAAGTGTTGGGAAGAAGCAAGGATGCACGCAATGTAAGTTGGCCTAAAAGCACATGATAAAAAGGAAGAAGAAGATTGTTTTTTGTGAAAAGAGACAAAGGTGTCTCGAAAACATGGAAAAAATGGTAATATTATTCACATGGATGTTTTGAATGAAGTAGAAGAATGACGCGAATGTAGATTAGAAGCATCTCGATGAAGAAGTGATTAGCCAAAGGCACAAATCATGAGATGAGATACGGACTAGAGTAAGATTCTGAACAAGGTCCAAAAAATACACTTGGTAACATACTAATCCCGCCTACTCAAAGAGATCCAAGGTATGTGCATGTGGAATTTAATTACCTCTTGAAGGGAAGATTTAATAGACAACAAGTGAAAACACCCTAGCCAATGTGTAGGAATAATTTATTTTGATAGATGATAGGTGATTTAAAGGGTGGAAGGATAGCCATACATTGCTCCGCTACCACCTGCATCCATAGCCCCGATAGAGATTATTGGAAATACCCCAAGAGAGAGTTATATATCAACTTTATTTTTCTTTTAGCTTTTGATTTTTTGATTGATTTTGATTATTTTTTCTTTCCGAAAACTTATTTCATCTCTCTTGTTTGAAAAGGGGTTAATAACCACATATGGCTTGATGGAAGGATGTGTAAGTGATTGTTATGATGACATTGGCTAGTGCTAACAAATATGTCCAAAATTTCTTCAATTTTTTTTTATTAGATGTTGAATGTGATCGGATCTCTAAGAGATCGGTTGTTTTATAATTTACCAAGGTGATAAAAGACTAGGGTAAAAAGATACCATAGAGATAAATGTTGCAAAATGTGTGTGAATAAGTTTCTGACCAAAATATCACCAAAGGGATGAAAATGGAAGGAAGAATTCCAGAAGAAGAGAAAGAAAGGGAAGAAAGAAACACCCATGTGTACGTTGTTATCCCGTAAAATTGACAAGGAAATTTTGTAGGTAACCTTTCAAAAAAATTTTGGTTTCTGCCGAGGTCCCTCAAAGATTCGAAATGGTGTAAAGTTCTTTTTGAAAAATCTAGTTTTTTGAACTTAGTCTTTTTGGTCTTTTTTTGGCTGGGCGCAAATTTTGTTCATGCAACACAAAATGAATTTACTCCCTCTTCTATTCCTTTGACACACCCTTTGGAGTGTTAACACAACAATTTTTGCCTCCCCATGATGCACCTTTCTTGCCTGCGCCAAGGCGCATGCGCCTACTTGTCGACACTAAAAATGTTGCACCCCTGAATAGTGCGCCAAGGTGTTAAAAAGATTGTGTTGATAGTCATGAATTCACGCTAAGGGCGCAGGTAATTTCTTGTTGACAGATGCATAACCACACCAAAGGGCACAAATATTTTCTTGTCGACATGTGTTTTGGTGTGCCCTTTAAAAATTTGGTGGCGCATTTATTGTGCCTTTTGCTATATATATACAAAGGCACTGACCTATCATTTTCACGATTGAAAAACACGTGAAAATTTTATTCCTCTGCACCTGTCGCGCCTCCATCATCCTCGTATCATTTCATGTTACATTCATGGCCCCGTGTCGTTTCTTCCAGTCTATATATTCTGGGTAGGTGGTCCTCTCTTTTCTTATGGTTTTTGTTTTGGTTTGGTTGTTGGTGTTAATATTAAAATGAACCTGAAGAAACCTAAACCCCTCCAGCCTATTTTGTAAGCTTCTCTCTTCCCCAAACCATTCAACCACCTCCCAGATCTGTTGGCCTGGAGGGATTTGTCCCAAAAGTGATCCAAGATCCTTTTTGCTCTATCCCCCTTCACTGTCGAAATCATGTTGATGAGGCCTAAAAACCACAAACCTGTCCAAGAAGAGAGAAAATGTAAATTTGTCGCATTTCCAAACCCGCGGTTCTCCTTTGGTGCAATCACCATCTATGTTACATCAAACATAGTCGGGACAAGGGCACACTGTCTCTGGCTGCAACATGCATTTTCCCTGCGCCCTTTGAGAATTTTAATCCTAACGCATGGCGCAAGCACAATCCCACCTACATCAACATTGAATGTCTTGCAAGCTCTATCTCGTGCTACACCAAAAGCCCTTTGGCACACCTTGACTTAATGATGCACCCTTTAATGTTGCACCCTCAAGGGCACCAAAATGTTCTGCAACACGTTCCATGTCTGCGCCATTGGCGCATTGTGCTTCCATGCAACACAAAAATTATTTGCACCTAGTTTAAACCTTACACAATGGCACAGGCACAAATCCTTCTACAACAACACTGATGTTATGTGTAATTTTCTTGTGCCCTGCCCCTTGGCACTACTTTCTTCTTTGCAACACTCGTATCAGTGTGCCATACTTTATTGACCCTGTAGCCTATAATATAGCTGCGCCCTGCGCCCAGAAGCATCTAAATTGCTAACTCCTCATTCTGTAAAGCCTTGATGGATAATCTAACAGCTAACATGGCTCTTCTGTGTTGGACTTTGCTCCTTCTTGCAGATCAGCAACTGAACTCAGATTCACATATGTCTACATCAAGCAAAAGGCCAACCAAGTCAAAGGGTAAGGCCAAACTCACGGAGGAAGAAATGAAATACAAGTATCAAAGGGTTAGGATGTCGGAATCCCATGCAGAATGTGACTTAGATATCAGAGATTTTGAGCTTGGCCATATAGACATGGAAGATTTTTGGGCTAGAACCAGAAGGGTCACAGGCAGTCCATGGATGGAAAAACTAGTGGGCAGTGGTCTACACTTCACGGGAGGGATCCCCGTTAGCGTGGTGAATAATGAGTTCATGATGGTGGTGGCCCTGCTGCTATAACAAAGACACAAGGTGTGTCAAGAACGAGAAGGGTGAGGTTATAATAAACCTCACTGCCCGGCACTTCGAGATCATGCTGGGTATCCCCACCACCGGCATTTTGTGGCCATAAGTTAGGAAGACTGCATTAAGGCATGGGAGGAAAATGAAGACAAATGCATGTAGTTAATGAATGAGGTGTATCTAAAAATAAGAAGGTAATAACTAGGTGGCCCCAGGTTATTCATCACAGTGACTTTTCAGAGGAGCTGAGTGACACCATTACCTTCCTGAGTAGGGTTTTGGGCTTCTTGATGCCCACTACTTCCACAAATGGATGCTCAGATACTGGAAACAATGAACAAAAATGTGCCTGATCAGCGTTTTGAGTGGGCAGAAATCATCAGCAAGCACCATCTCTGAGCAGCTCCAACAACTCACAACAACGGGGAGGTTCTACATGAACTCCTACGTGGTCTACGTTGCTGCTTCTGAGAGAGATTATCCAGTGCTGAGCCGATGTGGGGTATGGCCCTAGGTAAAAATATTTGAATATTATCTAGAATTAAGACTAGAAAACAACATTCCACAGTTCACCAAGATCAATGATGCCTTCTTCTATGGCATCATCTGCCTTTTGAGGCCCAATATGACTCATGGTCGATGACCAAGAGCATAGTAACTGCAACGGAGAAGTGGGGGCGTTGTTTACACAATTCCCCACTTTTACCTATCTCAGAGCAGCCAACTTCTTGGGGGAGCCCACCAAGTTACCAAGGTATGCAGCCCCTAAGTTGATCTTGTTGGAGCTATCCAGACAGCTCATAACATATCACAAGAAGTTCCTGGAAAGAAAGAAGGGTAGAACTCCATTCCCCCTCATAGTGGAATGATCCTAAAAGAAAGGAAAAGTGCTTGAAAATAAAGAAGCGGCTAAGATTGTTCCAACGGGAACATCCACTCGAGATGTTACCACTACTACAACCACCGAGGTACCCATCTTACTTTCTCCCACTCCTTCTTCCCCTCCTCATGTTTCTCAAGCAACCATTCCTTTGGTTGTGTCTTCTCCCCCATCTTCTACTTCCCCTTTCCTCTTCTTTTATCTTCTCTTCCCTCACGGAGCTGTCCCCTAGTATTTATTCCCTCATCTCTCAGCTCCCTTACACCCCCACAGCTTCCTCTCCTATAGTAACTCCTACCCCTATGAGTGTTGGAGGTTTGGCTTCTTTATCAATGCCACCACCAAGTGTCTCAACCCATTTCCCTGAGTACACTGTAGTTTCTCCTTCTTCTTCCGTTGTTCCTTCTTCTCCCTTAAGTCTAGCATGGATCTCCCAGCACCTGAGTCAACATAAGAGGAAAGTCCCCATTACACCTATGGACTTCTCTATCATCCCAACAAAAGGGGCTAAGAAGTAGAAGCCAATAACCTGCTTCTCTCAGAGTGCCTCAGGTGAAAGAGTAATGGAGATCACATATCCCGATCCCACAAAGGATAAAAATGATCTATCCCCATAGATTATACAATGACGCAGTCACAATGGGAACGTCATCCGAGATCATTCAAGGAGAGGCTTTATCCGTGGTGGATGCCCTTTTCATGAAGCTTTAAGAATAAAATGAAGAGAAGAGGCTACTAAAAGAGCAGAATAAACATCTTCTCCATGCCCTGCAGAAAATGGGCAGTGCACCTCCTACAACTGCCACTGAGACTCCTGAGGCCCTTAGTCAAGATAAGATAAATGAATATGGAAAGATTGGTGAACAAGGTATGGCAGTATCTTCTTGGAGAGAACAAATCCTCAAAGATAGTGAAGAAGTAATCATCAAGTTCACCAAGTTATATCATAACATTGGTCAAGTGAAAAAGGAACTCCATGCTATTGCAGGACCTATCTTCAAGAGTTAGACCATGCTATGTTGTAACATGAGACATTCGAAAAGATGATTGACTACTCAATCGATGATTTAGTTAAATTTGGCATCTTCGATCACCCCAGAGCACCCAACAAAGTCCTTGCTGCTTTGGACTACCAAGTCAATCAAATGGAATTTGTCCTGGAGAAGATAGATAAGGTCAAAGAGGAAGCCCTGAGTAATGAATCAAATGGAGAAAATTTTCCTAAGGATGTCTTCGAGCTTGCTCACTCCAAAATTCACCTTGAGGAAGGTATATGAAACTATTCGAAGATTCAAAGAGATCATCTCGCAAGGGTTAGGGACAGAAGTTACTTCTGACGCTAAATCCATCAACAACCTTTTGGCCTGCCACGACTTTGTGGGATACCTAATGGAGGTAGGTAATAAGTACTTCAAGCTCCCTGAAAAATTAGAGATGAACAAGAGATTTGTGAAGTCATCGGCAATCACACCAAGGGTCCTTCCCAGGACTAACTCTAGCCGATGATCAACAAATTCATGGAGTACCGGGCCCAATTCCATAATGCCTCTCCTGAGGAGAATTAGGGTACTCCTTTCCAGCCACGAGACGATGACGAATAGCCTTCCTCTTCTTGGCTTTCTTTTTTAATATTTAAAAGTATGTTGGCACAAAAGATGACATCATCCATGTTGCATAAAGCATGGGATGTTGTTATCCACCAATTTTCCCAAAGTCAACAGCTGACTTTTAAATATTTTGTAATTAGTTGTTGGTATCCCGTTTTGAGTTCACAACGAAACGATCGGATAACCCCTACAAAATTTTTGAAGTGATTTTGCATTATGACCTCTTTTAGAGAAAATCGGGTTTTCGGGTGTTACTAACAGCTTGACATAAGTTTTAACATGCTTTATGTCTTATGACCTCCGAAACCCGAAACCCGCCTTGCAATGAGAAAATCCTTTGTAATCGGGTTTTCGGAAATTCAACTCATCGGAACATACTTGAGTTAAAACATGCTTTGTGTCGCGTGACTTCCGAAACCCGAGACCCGCCTTGTGTTAAGACAATCCTTTGTATTCGGGTTTTCGGAACTCTAAAGCATCGGGACATTCATGTTCCAAAACATGTTTTATGCGCCATGTTCTCCGATTCCCGAAGTCCGCTCAATCCTTTGTAATCGGGTTTTCGGAAGTTCAATGCATCGGAACATTCATGATTCAAAACATGTTTTGTGCTCCATGTTTTCCAAAGCCCGAAACCCGAAATGCACTAAATCTCCTCGTGTCGGGTTTTCGACTCCTCCAACATGCTTGACGTGGCATTCATGCCGAGTGGTCGGTGAGTTGTTGCACGTGCTTGAGAGTTGAAGTGTATTTATTACTGATTTTCCTATAAATACGCGGATTTCCACGTCATTCTTACCGTTCATATTTTTAATTCGTGGATTTTTCGCATGCTCTTCCGCTCCCAAAACCCGCAAACTCGCGTTACTAGACTGGATCGTTTGTTTTCGATTTTACCTGTCTCGAATTGAAGGTATTTTTCGTTCCTTCTTTATTCTTGATTTTTCTGGATCGATTGCGTGTATTTTCTTTCCAATTTCTTGCCAGTTGTTGAGGGTTTTTCTTCCTTCTTCTTTCTGTGTTGTTTTGGAAAGGGTTTTGGGTTTTTAGGGTTTATTTTCTTTTTGAGATTATCGATTGGTGTTGTTCCTTCCAAATTTCAATTACTTGCATGATGTATGGAATATGAATAACAAAAAAGAAAGGAAGTTGTGTATGTAGAAATTCAAAGGAAAGACTCTGTTTTTGTTTCCCGGATTTTGAAGGTTGTGTTGCAGATTCAAAAGTCCGAAGAACATTGGAAGCTCGAAGTGACGGGGTTTCTCAACATTCCGACCTCAACACTAAGTGTCGGGCATCTCCTAAGTTCCGTCATCGAAAGTGGGTGCCGGGTTTTCTCCTGTTTCCGCCATTGAAAGCAAGTGTCGGGTTTCGCCAAGATTCCGACATATCAGACCTGTCGGGTTCTTCTCTTCTTCCGACGCATTCAGTCAATCAGGTTTTTCAGTGTGCACAGCATCTCCGGAGTTCCGAGCCTTTCTCCTTCCAATATTCTTCATGTCGGATCCTGGTTCATCACAGGAGAAGGCCGAAAAATCTAGCAGGATGAAATACAAATTTAAGAAACCAGAATCCCCGTCATATATCGACTGTAATTATGATATCAGGGATACTGAAATGGGCAACATAGATATGGATGACTTTTGGAATAGGGTGAAGAGTTCTTCTCAAACCCCATGGATGGTGGCTTTAGCTAACAGTGGCTTGCCCCTTGCAGCAGGCTTCCCCATGTCTGCCCAATGTCCAGAGTTTGTTTTGGCGTGTGCATCCAGCTACGACTCAGCTTCTCGTTCCGTAAGGAATCAGGCTGGTGAAGTAGTTATCAAACTAGATGGGGCTTATTTTGATGATCTCCTGAAACTACCAAATTTTGAAGAGTATGGGGCCCTAGACATCAAGTCGGCTCGAAGGCCCGGGACAAGAACCGAAAATTGCATTAGGGATGTCAATAAGAAGTTCTTGGTCAAGGCAAAACCAAGAATATCTAGATTTCCAAGAACTATCCCTAGATCGGATTTCATACAAGAAATCAATGATATTATCACCCTCACCGAGCCGGGTTTTGGCTTGTCGGAAATCAAATTTATTTCATGGATGGATGTACCAATTTATGGTCACCATCAAGAAGAACAAGCAAGGATTGATTGACTGGGGACCCTTATCGGTGATGAAATTGATTCCCGTATGACGACATGTCCTGTCAAACCGGAAAGTTTTATATGTTCTCATAACATATGTGGCTCTAGGCAAAGTGACCGGCTAACAAAGTATTATCCTCAAAGCGAAGAAGGGGCGCAACAAGATGCAAAGGATTCCATAGACGTCCTGTGCCAAAAGTTGAAAGAAACAAAGGTCAGCAGAGATGAGCTTAAGGAAAAAGTGGAGCAGTTGACAGAGGTTTTGATCAAACTCTCAAAACCCCTGGAATCCATACCATCTTCTTCTGTATCTGCCGGATTCGATTTCTCATCGGTGCCTACGATTGAGAAGATTGCTAAAAAAGGAAGGGTGGTTGATGAATGGATCCAAAAGTTGCTCCAACAAGGGAAGGAAGTAATTCAAGACGTGGTGAAAGTTCATCAGTCTTTGGGGGAGATTCAGAAGGAAGGAGAGAAGATGGATGAGGAATTCACTGAAGAAATTGGACAGCTTGATTTGACTTGTGAAGCTCTCCAAGTGCTAAAGCAAATACCAGCACATCTCTTGGTAGAAGAAGGCGTTCTTCCACATACAGATAAACACTTTCAGCTGATCAAGGCCATCAAGTTCAGAGTAAAGATTCTCAACGAAGCCCATGCAAAGCAAGTTGAGAGAATCAAGAGATAAATTGATCGATGGGAAAAGTGATCGGAAGAAAAATGCTTAAGATTTGTCCAAAGGTGTCGATTGGGAACTCAAGTGCCCTATCAGCAGATGATCTCTTCAAACAAGTTCAAGAGATCTATTCAAAGCATGAACTGTAGATGGATTCACCTTGAAGTCATTGGTCGGGCTTAAGGATTGAACATACGTTGGAGGCCTTAAGAAAGCTCGGTAAAGGTTGAAAAACTTCCCATCCGCCGATATCCATGAGACTGCGAAATGTGGAATGATCATTCCACTGCACCTGAGGAAAATGAAATGCAAGGCATTATTCGGAAGTTCCAGGAGTTCCTAACAAAATTCACTGGAGGAAGAGAAAGAAGAAGAATCAAAAGATGATGACTCGGATTAAGTTCCAACGTCCCATGACATTTCTATTTTTAGAATGACATATCTTTTATTTCCATTTTGTCATTATTTTTAATTCATACTTTGACTTGATCTCCTGCGTGAGAATCATGCAAAGCTGAACTCTAGTTAGCATGCTACTTTTCAGGATCTGTCCTGTTTTATCTCTAGCTTCTTTTGTTATAAATAAGGGATGCTTGTGCATTCTAAAGGGTCGAGAATTTTTGAAGCATTAAGAGGCTATTGGAAAGGAGAAAAACTTTGTGTTTTCTTTCAATCATTTTGAAGAATAGAAGTTGATATTGTTTTGCAGACTTTGTGTTGTGAAATATATCTTATTTAAGATAGTGTTCTTATGTTCATGATCTTAAAGCTATTCTTTGCATAGAATCTCAGTGTTTCTAATTATCTCGGACACTATATCTGTGATCTAAAACTCGTATGATTATTTCGTGCTCTGTGTTTACTCGAAAGAAAATACGTTTCTCCCATTTCTTTTCTACCGTGCTTCTTTCACTGTAACAGTTTCTAACCTATTTCACTTACGAAAGCAATATCCTTGAATCGTGTGAATGTGGATTTCGGGATTTCATCCCAACCCCCAATGGTTAGATTAGTGTGAATATTGTATATATTATTTACTGTGTTTTAGATTAGCAATAAACAGGCAGCCTCACCTGTCTTTGAGGAGGGATTTAATCCCATGTACTGTGGTTGAACCTCATATTTTGGTTTGACAAAATATCCAACCAACAGTTTTTGGCGACTCCGCTGGGAAATACGGATCAATAGTATAAAGCTTATCCTCTCGGTGTCTGGCGACTCCATATTTGCCTTATTTTTAATAAGATCTCCTTTCAGTTCAAGCTGGCCAGGAGGATCTTCACTCGGTCTCGCCGAGCTCAAGGTGAAATTGATCCACTCTTCGAGTTACTGCAGCAGCATAATTTCAGCCTTTCTCCCAACAGCGTTGTCTCTAACCGAGCCAGAAGTTCTTCACCTGTTCGGAGAAATCGGATCCCTGAAGAACGGGAAGCATCTGCAACTTGTCGTGCACTACTCTTGTCGATCGATACGGATCCTGTACGCACTCTTTTCGTAAGGATGGCGGTTCAACCTGTGCCTTGGGGTGCAGTCATTGGTCCTCTTACTTTGACTCCTCCATTGAATGAGTTACCACGTGGATCACGTAAAAACATTCCCAAGTTCAATGGGGATGGGAAGCAGCATCCTGATGAGCATATTGCGTCTTTCTTTGTTGCATGCGGTGTCCTCGGAGTAGCCCACGAAGATGTCTCTGTTCGACTCTTCGTTGAAACATTGCAGGGAGTAGCAGCTGAATGGTTTTATCACCTCCCGAATGCATGCATTCCAGATTGGGCTACCATGCGGACCAAGTTTGAGGCACGTTTCAAACCAGCCGAAGATTCTCATGCATTGTTAGCTCAGCTTACTCATATGAAGAAGGAATCGCATGAACCTATGCGGGAATTCGTGGCTAAGTTCAATAAGCTGATCCGGAAAATTCCAGTTATAGCTGTACCAACTTTGGAAAACCAAAAGTGCTTCTTCATCAATGCTCAACCTCCTGATATAAGCTTTTTATTACGAAGGTCGGTTATCCCAGATCTCAAGCTCTTTGCTCATCAACGCCATCTTTGAAATAGAGGATGATCTCATCTTAGCCGGAAGGATCAAGAAAGATATACCCAAAATCAAAAATCAAGGTTCTTCTCAAGGTAATACTGACCCTATGTTTCAAAAAATGGCTAATGATTTGATTGCTTTAAAGAAGCAAGTGTCTCGGAGGAGCAATGTTCCGTACCGGGATATCCCTAGGTGGAATTTTAATAACAATGGTGTACCTGCCAGAGATAGGCCACGGTTAGCTCCTGCTCAACCGAGATTAGCAATTGAAGCTCCGCCTGTTAATGCAGCAGTGGAAATAATTGAAGAAGATGATGAACCAGAAGAACAAGATTCCCGTGAGGATTTCGAAGCTTCAGGATATGCTGATGAGTCTTATGATGAGTCAGCTGGTGACTCCAGCATTGGTTATTTGGAATATGATGAAGATGAATGTGAGCCAGATGGTCAATCATTTGCTGTGTTCACTCGGTCCCAATCTCAGGTTCCCAGAAAGCCTCTGGAAAATACTAAGGAGAAGAATAAGGAACCTCCCATATCCATAGTCAAAAGGGGTACCCCTATTTCGGCACAAACTGAAAGAGAGGTTACTAAAAAGACAGCTGCTCCTTATTCTCCTTCTCCTAAGGCCAGTGCCCCAGCACAAGCTCATGTAATTAGAACTGAGCCTACTATCATTCCTTCTTACACTGCTTTTGATATTATTGATCATGCAAAGAGAACCAAAATTCAAATGTCAGAAGCAGAATACCTTCAGTCGAATCCCGAACAATTTGAAAAGCTAGCCAAGTTCATCAGAAGTAAAGCGGCCGTTCCGTCACCTGCTAAAGGTCTCCTTTCAAATCCTACTCAACCCACACCTCAGAATAATCTGACTTCTGCTTCTTCCTCAGGAAAGATTGAACCATTTTATTTGTCTCTACTTATAAATGGGTTTAAACTCAGCAATTGCATTATTGATTCAGGGGCCTCTGATAATGTTATGCCCACAAAAGTGGCCCATGCCCTTGGGCTTACTTTGACTAAGTCATATGGACGGTGCTATTCCATGGAAACTAAACAAGTCCCTCTGATTGGTCAAATCAAGGACCTTACGATTTGCATTTGTTGCCTTCCCTGAGAAGAGAGTAAAAATGACTATTCCTAGTTCTTTGATATCCCTACGGCTTATGGTATTCTCTTGGGTAGAGGATTTTGTAAAGATGTCGGAGGAGAGATTAGTGGATTGGACCAAAGCCAAGATCCCAGTCAAAGGGGTTCAACAGGTTCTTCATCCTGAACCGCAGTAAAGTATTTGGTGACTAAATCAGATGATCCTAAGGCTCAGATTCTTTTCGAAGATGCTAGCTTTGGGAATTATTTCATGGCTTCAGAGATACCCATTGTAGATGTTGAAGAGGAAGATCCCAATGCTATTTGGATGCTTGAATTTGATGGTAGCTGCTCAACCTCTGGATCAGGCGCTGGTGTTGTTCTCATATCTCCTAGCTCCGAGATTTTCCCATCAGCTTATAAGTTGCAATTTGATAATACTAACAACACGGCCGAATATGAAGCCCTGTTATTAGGATTAGAATTGGCCAGACAGAAGGGAATCAGGAATCTCAAGGTTCAGGGGGATGCGGAGCTGATTGTTAATCAGGTCAGGGGTATATATCAGGTGAAAAATGATCGGTTGAGGCATTACAGGAACAAAGTTTGGGATAGTATAGAATGCTTTGATGCATTTTCTATTAAGGCAGTTTTAAGAGATTATAATGACAAGGCTGATTCTTTGGCCGTATCTGCATCTCTTCTTCTTCCTCATCCTCAGTTCAAGCAAGACACATACTCTATCGAGATTGTGTACCGCCCTAGCGTCCCAGATAATGCAACTCACTGGCAGGGTTTCAATGATGATCAACAGGTGTTGGCTTTTCTAGAAAAGGCTGACAATTTCAGTGAGCTATATTTTGAAGGTTCGGAATCAGCCTTTCGTGAAACTATTTCAGAGCCATATCAAGAGGTTGATGGTGAATTTATCCAGCTGAAAGGCAACAAGATACCAAAAGGTCTGGTTTCCCTGGAGGGTCTGTTTGACAAACATGATCGCTTTATCCAAAACAAAAGGCAAGTTGAAGGAGCTTCTTCCTCTGAAGTAGATCAAATCAATCTAGGTTCATCTGATCAACCTCGGATGGTGAATATCGGTAAATGTTGTTCTCCTGAAGAGAAGGTAAGATTCACTTCGCTTTTGAAGAAATACATCGATGTGTTGGCCTGGTCCTATGCAGATTTGAAATCTTTCAAGCCCAAAGATGTTCAGCATAGTATTCCTCTGAAGCCTGATGTGAAGCCGTATAGACAGAAGCAAAGACATTATAATCCGAAGATTTCAGGGACAATCCTGGCAGAAATTCAGAAGATGTTAGATGCTAGAATTATTTTCCCAATCCATCACTCCACTTGGATTGCAAACATTGTTCCTGTCAGGAAGAAGAATGGCGAGATCCGGATTTGTGTTGACTTCCGAACTTGAATCAGTCCTCACTGAAGGATAATTATCCCTTGCCTATCATGGATCAGGTATTGCAAACTGTTACTGGATCAGAAATGTTATCCATGCTCGACGGGTTTTCGGGATATAATCAAGTCGAGGTAACCACAGAAGATCAACACAAGACAGCTTTCACGACCCCATGGGGTACCTTTGCTTACAGGAGGATGCCATTCGGCTTGATCAACGCAGGAGCTACTTTTCAGAGAGCTATGGACCTAGCATTCAGAGATCTGATGGGTAAGGTCATAGTCGTGTATTTGGATGACTTGACTGTCTTTTCTAAAAAGCGAAGTGATCATTATGATCATTTAGAACAGGTACTTCAGAGATGCAGACGTCACGGAATTTCATTGAATCCTAAGAAATCCATGTTCGGGGTGACAGAAGGAAAGCTGCTGGGTCATATTGTGACTAGAGAAGGAACTAAAATTGACCCAGAGAGGGTAAAGGCTATTCAGAGCCTTACCTTGCCCACAAGTAAAACAGGAGTTCATTCTTTCTTCGGAAAGGTTAATTTTTGAGAAGATTTGTACCTGATTTTGCTGACAAGACCAAGGATATCCTTGGAATGATGAAAAGCAAAGTTCCATTTCGATGGAGTACAGAAGGGAAGCTGGCATTTGAAGAAATAAAAAGGCAGTTGCTAGCGCTCCTGTTTTAGTATGTCCAGACTTCAAGAAAGATTTCATCATGTATAGCTATGCTTCTGCCCACACAGTGTCAGCGATCCTGATGCAGGAAAATGGAGAAGGCATTGAAGCTCCTATCGCATTCATGAGCTGTCCGTTGAAAGAGCATGAATTGAAGATGTCGCAGATTGAAAAACATGCTTATGCGGTGGTGCGAGCGGTGAAGCATTTCAGGTACTATGTGCTGAATTCTCATACTCGTGTTCTCGTTCCTGATACTGCTGTTAAATCCATTCTAACTCAACAAGAGCTGGGAAGCCAACGAGGTACTTGGATTGCTAAGGTTCAGGAGTATGACTTGGACATCAAACCTACCAAGTTGGTACGAGGAAGAGGCCTGTGTCAATTGATTGCAGAGAATCATGCTGAAGCAGAGTGTGAGAAGAATCAAGATACTTCTTCCGAGCTGCCTATGGTGCTTTTTGTGAGTACGACCGATGAATGGTACACGGACATTGCTTTCTTCCTAACTTATGGTGAATGCCCTCCACATTTAAATCAAAAAGAGAAGAGGACCATCAAGTTGAGATCTGCGAAATACCTTTTGTGGAATAATGCAATATACAAGAAAGGTATCGATGGTGTCTTCTTGCGTTGTGTTGATAAATCGCAACAGGAAAAGTTATTAGAATCCTTTCATAGCCTAGCATGCGGAGGACATTTTTCGTCCTCTGTAACAGCATATAAGATCTTACGGGCTAGGTATTATTGGCCTACTCTTTTCCGGGACTCAGCAGAATGGGTGTCTAAATGTGAAGCTTGTCAACATTTTGTTGGTCGTCCCAAGTTAGCAGCTCTTCCTCTGAAGCCTGTGGTGATTGAAGAACCTTTTCGCCAATGGGGGATTGATTTTATCGGAACATTGAATCCTGCTTCCAGTGCTGGACACAACTATGTGCTAACTGCTACAGATTATTTTACCAAGTGGGTAGAGGCTGTACCAATCAAGCAAGCAACTTCTGAAGCTGTTTGCAAGTTCCTGAAAGAAAACATAATCGTCAGATTCGGTATTCCTCATAAGATTGTAGCGGATAATGCGTCTAACTTCTCGTCACATGAGTTGACAGAATTCTGCTATGGATTCGGCATTACTTTGGCTCACTCATCTGACTATTATCCCCAGGGCAATGGGCAAGCTGAGTCCAGCAATAAGAATCTGGTTACTATAATCAGGAAATTAGTAGATGAAAATCAGAGGAATTGGCACAAAGCATTGTATGATGCGTTGTGGGCTGATCGGATCACTCCAAAGCGAGCCATAGGGATGTCCCCTTTTCAGTTGCTATATGGGATTGATGCTGAAATTCCTATCTCAGTAGAATTGCCAGCCTTGCAATTGGCAAAAGCGGTTGAAGATGTAGCTTTTCAGAATTCTATCGAAAAGAGGGTTATGTACCTAACCAGGCTAGAAGAAGAGCGAATTAAGGTGGTTGATCGTATAGCAGATCATCAGAGCAGGGTGAAGAAGATTTTTGATAAAAAATCAAAGCAACGTGACTTCCAGATTGGAGACCTGGTGTTGCTTTGGGATAAAAGAAGAGAACAGAAAGGAATGCATGGAAAGTTTGATTCTTTATGGAAAGGACCTTTCAAGATCCACGAGTTGAATGGTGAAAATAGTTTCCTTCTATCATATCTGGATGGAGGGTTACTCCCTTTTCCTTTCAGTGGACAACATCTAAAGCTGTTCCACCATTAATGCAAGATGCTCTCTTGCATTGTACATATTTTGCTTTTGTTGTGTGTTTGCTTTTGGTTTTCTTTCTTTCTTTCTTCGTTTTGTTTTGTTTTGGTTTTCTCCTTGACCCCGTAGCCCAATGAGCGAGACCAGAGATTCTGAGTTCTCTTCCTTTGGTATTACAAAGAAAGTCCCCAACTGGAGCCAGCTGTTATCCCCGTTTTGAGTTCACAACGAAACGATCGGATAACCCCTACAAAATTTTTGAAGTGATTTTGCATTATGACCTCTTTTAGAGAAAATCGGGTTTTCGGGTGTTACTAACAGCTTGACATAAGTTTTAACATGCTTTATGTCTTATGACCTCCGAAACCCGAAACCCGCCTTGCAATGAGAAAATCCTTTGTAATCGGGTTTTCGAAATTCAACTCATCGGAACATACTTGAGTTAAAACATGCTTTGTGTCGCGTGACTTCCGAAACCCGAGACCCGCCTTGTGTTAAGACAATCCTTTGTATTCGGGTTTTCGGAACTCTAAAGCATCGGGACATTCATGTTCCAAAACATGTTTTATGCGCCATGTTCTCCGATTCCCGAAGTCCGCTCAATCCTTTGTAATCGGGTTTTCGGAAGTTCAATGCATCGGAACATTCATGATTCAAAACATGTTTTGTGCTCCATGTTTTCCGAAGCCCGAAACCCGAAATGCACTAAATCTCCTCGTGTCGGGTTTTCGGACTCCTCCAACATGCTGACGTGGCATTCATGCCGAGTGGTCGGTGAGTTGGCACGTCTTGCCGAGTCTGAAGTGTATTTATTACTATTTTCTTATAAATACGCGGATTTCCACGTCATTCTTACTGTTCATATTTTTAACTCGTGGATTTTTCGCATGCTCTGCCGCTCCCAAAACCCGCAAGCTCGCATTACCAGACTGGATCGTTTGTTTCCGATTTTACCTGTCTCAAATTGAAGGTATTTTTCGTTCCTTCTTTATTCTTGATTTTTCTGGATCGACTGCGTGTATTTTCTTTCCAATTTCTTGCCAGTTGTTGAGGGTTTTTCTTCCTTCTTCTTTCTGTGTTGTTTTGGAAAGGGTTTTGGGTTTTTAGGGTTTATTTTCTTTTTGAGACTATCGATTGGTGTTGTTCCTTCCAAATTTCAATTACTTGCATGATGTATGGAATATGAATAACAAAAAAGAAAGGAAGTTGTGTATGTAGAAATTCAAAGGAAAGACTCTGTTTTTGTTTCCCGGATTTTGAAGGTTGTGTTGCAGATTCAAAAGTCCGAAGAACATTGGAAGCTCGAAGTGACGGGGTTTCTCAACATTCCGACCTCAACACTAAGTGTCGGGCATCTCCTAAGTTCCGTCATCGAAAGTGGGTGCCGGGTTTTCTCTGTTTCTACCCATTGAAAGCAAGTGTCGGGTTTCAAAGCCAAGATTCTAACATATCGGACTGTCGGGTTCTTCGCTTCTTCCGACGCCTTCCGTCAATCAGGTTTTTCAGTGTGCACAGCATCTCCGGAGTTCCGAGCCTTTCTTCTTCCAATATTCTTCATGTCGGATCCTGGTTCAGCACAGGAGAAGGCCGAAAAATCTAGCAGGATGAAATACAAATTTAAGAAACCAGAATCCCCGTCATATATCGACTGTAATTATGATATCAGGGATACTGAGATGGGCAACATAGATATGGACGATTTTTGGAACAGGGTGAAGAGTTCTTCTCAAACCCCATGGATGGTGGCTTTAGCTAATAGTGGCTTGCCCCTTGCAGCGGGCTTCCCCATGTCTGCCCAATGTCCAGAGCTTGTTTTGGCGTGTGCATCCAGCTACGACTCGGCTTCTCGGTCCGTAAGGAATCAGGCTGGTGAAGTAGTTATCAAACTAGATGGGGCTTATTTTGATGATCTCCTGAAACTACCAAATTTTGAAGAGTATGGGGCCCTAGACATCAAGTCGGCTCAGAAGGCCTGGGACAGTAACCAGGAAAATTGCATTAGGGATGTCAATAAGAAGTTCTTGGTCAAGGAAAAACCAGTAATATCTAGATTTCCAAGAACTATCCCTAGATCGGATTTCATACAAGAAATCAACGATATTATCACCCTACTGAGCCGGGTTTTTGGCTTGTCGGAATCAAATTTATTTCATGGATGGATGTACCAATTTATGGTCACCATCAAGAAGAACAAGCAAGGGATTGACTGGGGACCCTTATCAGTGATGAAATTGATTCCCAGATGATGACGGTCCTGTCAACCGGAAAGTTTTATATGTTCTCATATGTGGCCTATGCAGCAGCTGGGATGAGGAGCTATCCCGGGCTGGAGACTAAAGGAAGCAGAACGACAAATCCAGTCTATAAGTATTATCCTCAAATAACGAAGAAGGGGTCCAAGGATCATTTTAGGAGGGTAAATGACGCCTTTTTCTACGAGAACATCTGCCAGCTGAACCCAGGGCTGAGAAAGACAAGGGTCTCAGACGAGGCATGGGCTGAAGTATCTAAATGGGGATGTATCTTCTTGCAGTTCAAGAAGTTTACCTACCTTCGAACGGTCATGTACTCTGGAGAGCCTTTCCGTCTGCCTCGCTATCCAGGGGATAGATTGATATTGCTAGAATTGGTCAGACAGCTATTGGATTTTCACAAATTCCAACAGAGCAAGCATAAGGCAGCAGTATCCTTCCCAATTTCTATTGGGAGATATACTTGTGCAACAGTGGCAAAGGCCAAAAATGTTGAATGTGAACTCCAGGAGAAACTAAAGAAGCATATGAAGTCTCGGGATGGTTTTGACATCCGAGGAGTACTTAGAACCTATGGAGCCCTACATCTGCACAGGCCCGACATTGAGGATATCTGGGTGGATCTGCGCATGCTTGAAGTTGCGGTTCGCGAAAAAAGATAATAGTAGGTTAACTATTAATGAGATTCGAGCGCTAGAGCTTTTTTTTGCCGATGGCACAACCGACAATGAAAGTGTGTTGGATATGTCCTATGATGGGCTTAATGAAGATTGATACATTTTCCCGCCTATTGATTGGTCGGCCAGCGAAAAAGCCTCTATCACAGATAGGTCGGCTCTCATTCTTGCTCGCACCAAAAAATGGCTCTCTTCTTGGGGCATGAATTTTAAGGATGACAAGTTTCCAAAGTTGGCTGAAACGGAGGTGGGGCCCTCCCAAAAGAAAAAGGACAAAGAATCTTCTGGGGGGTCTATAAAAATCAGGATTCCCAAGAAGAAGAAAGAAAGACAAATCTCTTCAATTGTCTCTCCAGCTCAAACGGTGGTTGTGCCAGAATCACCAACACCACCAGAAATAGGGGAGATTAATTTAGAAGAAGGAGGAAGCCAGCTCTTGACTTCACCATTTGCTGATTGCTCAACTGGAGAGACCTTATCTCTTGCATTCAAGGCTTTGGAAACTGAATCAGTGCCTCCCCCTCAACAACCACTTCAGCCTCCTCATTCCCCATCCACTTCTTCAAGTATGGCCAATATTTTCTCCGGGCTCTCACCCCTCTCTGCTGGAACCCAAGTGATCACCAACACTCCTCCACAACCTGTGCCTCTATTCATTGCACCTACTACCACGTTGGCTGCTGTTCCCCCTCCAATAGTAGAATCTTCTCCCCTTGAGAGTAGAATACCAGTTACTACAACATTGGCAGTTTCCTCTGATACACCACAATGGCTACTCGAGCAAACTACGAGGAGGAGGAAAGTGATTGTACCCCTACCAGCCTTTGATTTCAGCTCACTTAAGGCTTCTACTGCGAGATCAGCCAAGAAACCCAAAACAGTTTCAAGGGTTTTGGTGGATGCTTCAGGAGATAAGTTCGCAGAGATTGCCACTCCCTCAGCTGACAAAACTAGAGATGATGTAACAACTGCTGATTACCAGGTAACCAGGGTGGCTCTAGGCAAAGTGACAGCAAAAGGGGCGCAGCAAGATGCAAAGGATTCCATAGACGTCCTGTGCCAAAAGTTGAAAGAAACAAAGGACAACAGAAATGAGCTTAAGGAAAAAGTGGAGCAGTTGACAGAGGTTTTGATTAAACTCTCAACACCCCTGGAATCCATACCATCTTCTTCTGTATCTGCCGGATTCGATTTCTCATCGGTGCCTACGATTGAGAAGATTGCTAAAAAAGGAAGGGTGGTTGATGAATGGATCCAAAAGTTTCTCCAACAAGGGAAGGAAGTAATTCAAGACGTGGTGAAAGTTCATCAGTCCTTGGCAGAGATTCAGAAGGAAGGAGAGAAGATGGATGAGGAATTCACCAAGAACTTAGACAAGCAGTTTGACTTGTGAAGCTCTCCAAGTGCTAAAGCAAATACCAGCACATCTCTTGGTAGAAGAAGGCATTCTTCCACATACAGATAAACACTTTCAGCTGATCAAGGCCATCAAGTTCAGAGTAAAGATTCTCAACGAAGCCTGCAGCAAGTTGAGAGAATCAAGAGATAAATTGATCGATGGGAAAAGTGATCTGGAAGAAGAATTGCTTAAGATTTGTCCAAAGGTGTCAGTTGGGAACTCAAGTGCCCTATCAGCAGATGATCTCTTCAAACAAGTTCAAGAGACTGTTCAGCATGAACCTGTAGATGGATTCGACCTTGAAGTCATTGGTCAGTTTGTGAGGATTGAACATATGTTGGAGGCCTTAAGAAAGCTCAGCAAAAGGTTGAAAAAGCTTCCCGGAAGTGCCAGTGATATCCATGAGACCTGCGAAATGTGGAATGATCATTCCACTTCACCTGAGGAAAATGAAATGCAAGGCATTATTTGGAAGTTCCAGGAGTTCCTGAACAAACAGTCTTAGCTGGAGGAAGAGAAAGAAGAAGAATCAAAAGATGATGACTCGGATTAAGTTCCAACGTCCCATGACATTTCTATTTTTAGAATGACATATCTTTTATTTCCATTTTGTCATTATTTTTAATTCATACTTTGACTTGATCTCCTGCGTGAGAATCATGCAAAGCTGAACTCTAGTTAGCATGCTACTTTTCAGGATCTGTCCTGTTTTATCTCTAGCTTCTTTTGTTATAAATAAGGGATGCTTGTGCATTCTAAAGGGTCGAGAATTTTTGAAGCATTAAGAGGCTATTGGAAAGGAGAAAAACTTTGTGTTTTCTTTCAATCATTTTGAAGAATAGAAGTTGATATTGTTTTGCAGACTTTGTGTTGTGAAATATATCTTATTTAAGACAGTGTTCTTATGTTCATGATCTTAAAGCTATTCTTTGCATAGAATCTCAGTGTTTCTAATTATCTCGGACACTATATCTGTGATCTAAAACTCGTATGATTATTTCATGCTCTGTGTGTTTACTCGAAAGAAAATATTTTTCTCCCATTTCTTTTCTACCGTGCTTCTTTCACTTATGTGAGCTTTCTAACCTATTTCACTTACGAAAGCAATATCCTTGAATCATGTGAATGTGGATTTCGGGATTTCATCCCAACCCCCAATGGTTAGATTAGTGTGAATATTGTATATATTATTTACTTTGTTTTAGATTAGAAATAAATAGGCAGCCTCACCTGTCTTTGAGGAGGATTTAATCCCATGTACTTTGTGGTTGAACCTCATATTTTGGTTTGGCAAAATATCCAACCAACAAAAAGGATTTGTACTTTTTGCAATAGAAGAAAGCATTAATACTATTTAAGACTTTGTGCTCAATATGTGTGTTATGGACATCCGATATTTCTTATGTCATATCTCATGCATTTATTCTGTTGGAACTATCTCTATTTTTTTGTCATTTTTTCATCAGTATTACTTTGTTCATTCATGCAAGTAGGTTTGGCTCCATTTATTACCAATCCCAAAACATAAACCCTCTGACCGTTCTGCTTTGGAATTCATTTCTTTTCTCCCTCCGGACCCATCCTTTCTTCATATTTTCCTCCTTTCCTTTCTTTTCACATTTGGAAATACCTCTATTGGGATAAGATCCCAAACCCCTGAAGGCAGAATATTGTGAGACTTGCATAGATTCCTGCTGGTAGAATAGCAATAAACTAGTTTCACTTTGTTGTCTCAAAGAGGGGCTATGCCCTACACACTGTTGGCTTGTCTATCCATAGATCTGCTCTCACAACAGATTTTTGGACCAACATTTTTGGTGACTCTACTTGGGAACAAAACAGATCTACGATTGTGGTAACTAAGAAAATTGATAAAACTGCAAGAGATCACTGCCTGTTTGCAAATCATAACTTTTTGCTTAAAATCCAATTTTTTTGCAAAAGTGCTCCAAACTAAAAATTTTCTTTAGAGATCCATAGATCTGGGCTAGTTAGAGATCTTTAGTTCACTAAGTTTTTACAAAAACCCGTATTTTTCTATAGATCTGAGATTCTGATAGTTTACAAAAAAATTCAAACCCTTACAAAAAGTCAACTCTAAGATCTTAAAATCATCTTACTAAGTTAACCTTCATTTTATACTCGTTGATCTTTGTCATTAAACCGAAATTAGTTTTCAAAAGAGGGATAAAATTAAATATTTAGAAAAGTACATGCTGCTAATTTTTGTCAGAAAAATCAGAAAATCAGCAAGTACAAACAAAAAGAGTTTTTAAATCTGCTCTAAAATCATTGCAAATCTGAACGGATACACTGGCGGGTGAACCATTTACCCGTAGCAAGAGAGCTCATGGAGAAGTTGATCCTATTTTCGATCTACTTCAAAATCAAAACTTCAGTATTACACCAACACGCTTTTCGTCTCTAAGTTCAGCTAGTCGGTCAGCAAGAAGTGTCTCACCCCCACAAAGGAATCATTTTTCACAAGGAGCATCCTCATCTCTTTGCAGTGCTTTATTTCTCAATTGAACCACACTTCCATCTCATGTCATTTTTCCAACTTTTCAAATGGTAGTACCATGGGGAAATGCTATGGGCCCTCTTACTTTTCCACATCCTGTTCACGCGCTCCCTCACGGAAACTGAAAGAATTTCCCAAAATTGATGGGAGCGGAAACCAAAGCATGGATTCACATATATCTGCTTTCATCATGTCATGTAGCATCCTAGATGTGACTCACGAAGATGTGTCAGTTCACCTCTTTCTAGAGACCTTGCAAGGACCCACGGCGAGTGGTTCCAACATTTACCGGCTGGATCTATCACTAGTTGGGCAACATTACAGACTACATTCGAAGAAAGGTATAAGCCTTCGAGGATGCATTTACGTTACTTGTCAAAGATCACTCACCTAAAGAAGGAATTCAATGAAACCATGCATGATTTCATCGCTCATTTCAACTCACTCATTAACCATGTTCCACTGCCATGCTGCCATGCCAAAAATTAGAAGTGTTTCTTCATGAATGCCATGAGCTCGAAAGTAAGTTTCTTACTCTTACAAGAACAAGTCACTACTCTGGTTCTTGCTCAAGCCACTTTGCCATTCGAATAGAAGATAACTTGCTCATATCTAGTGAATTAAAATGAGAACCATCCAAGTGAAGGTTTCAACTCCTTCTCAAGCCACTTTGTCAGATCCGACATTCCATAAGATGGCGAATGACTTGCTCACGCTAAAAATGTAGTTAGCTCAAGCTTCTCCTAGTAATTCATACCGAGATGTCCCATGGAGAAACTTCACTTCCAACAACGTCCCCCAAAGGCCGTGTTTACCCGCAAATACTCCATGTTTGGCACTCAAGGCTCCTCCGGTCAATGCCCTAGTTGAGATTGAAGAAGAGGAGAAAAATTATGAAGAACCTTCACCCCAAGATGAAGATGATCAAGATGTCGGTGAACCGGCTGGTGAATCTACAATTGGGTATATGGAATTTGATGAGGAGGAATCTGATGAAGAAGAGGGTACCCAAGGATATGCAAGCGGGTAGTCATATGCTGTTTTCACCCGCTCTCAAGGAAAAGAGGTAGAAGTTACTGCCAGGATACAAAGGAAAAGGTCGTGTCAAACACGCCTCCAACCATTGCAAAAAGAGGTAATCCTCTTCCTGCTCAACCTCTTATTAAGTATTTTACAAAGAAATCTTTTTCCCCTATCTCCCCTTTGAATCAGCCTTCTTCTATTCCCATAAAGACCAGTAATCCTACCCTACCATCGTGAAATGAGGGACTCATTCCTTCATCAATGCAACCCTTGGCCACATTCGACATAATCGATCATGCTAAAAAGACCAAGATCCAAATGTCTGAACCTAGTATCTTCAGTCAAACCCCGAACAACTTGTAAGATTGATCGAATATATTCAAAGCCAAGTTGTCGTAACTTCTCAAGTCTCCCCAAAAGGAATCCTTTCCACTCCTCATGCATCTTGCATAAATGTTGCCTCAACTTCCGCATCAGGTAAAATTAAACCTTTTTATCTCTCCCTCCTAATCAATGGTCACAAGCTAAGAAACTACATAATTGATTCTGGAGCTTCCAATAATGTCATGCTAGCAAAATTCACCCATGCTTTGGGCCTCACTCTTACCAAGCCTTTTGGTAGATGTTACTCCTTGGAAACCAAACATGTTTCATTGATTGATCAGATCAAAGACGCACAGTTTTCCTTTGCGGCATTCCCAGAGAAAAGAGTAAAGATGACCATCCTTGTTGCTAATATCCCTATGGCATACTAAATTCTACTAGGAAGGAGCTTTTATAAGGAGGTAGGTGGAGAGATTCATATGGACTGGTCTAAGGCCGAATCCCGTCAAAGGTGTAATGCAAACATTGGAGCTTGAATCACAAAAAAGTACTTGGTCACCAATTCTGACGATCCCCAAGCCCAAATTCTCTTCGAATCATTAGGGATGGGAAATTACTTCTTATATCTTGAGCCTAACAAAATGGATGTCTAAGTCCGGAAGAAGACCTTAACAAAGTTTGGACACTATAGTTTGATGACAGTTGTGCAACTAGTGGATGCGGCGCTGGAGCCATTCTAATATCTCTTGAGGAGGATATTTTTCATCTCTCTTTCAAGTTGTAGTTTTTCAACACGAAAAATACTGCTGAGTGTGAATCTTTACTACTTGGCATGAAAGCTACAAAATAAAGGGGAATCAAGAACCTAAAAGTGCAAGGTGATGCTGAGCTGGTCATGAATCAAGTAAAAAGGATATATCAAGTGAAGAATGAAAGGCTCAGGCATTACCGCAATGCGGTATGGGATAGCATTGAGGAGTTTGACACTTTTTCAATTAAATCCGTTCTAAGAGCTTAGAACGATATGGCCGATTCATTGGCCGTCTCAGCGTCCCTCATGCTCCCTCACCCAGGATTGAAGACAGACACATATACCATTGAGGTAGTCTTCTGCCCAAGCATGCCAGACAATTCTCAGCACTGGCAGGTATTCAATGATGATAATCAACTTATTGCCTTTTTGGAGAAGGTGGAAAATTTTAGTGAGCTTCATTTTGAAGGGTCTACTTCTGCATGCCATGAATCTATCACTTGGTCAAGCAAACGAATCAAAAGGAGGTGACGGCATATGCCAGCTCAAAGGAAATAAAATCCTAAAAGGTTTAGTTTCTCTGAAGATTATTTGACAGACATGACCGTTTTGTCAGGAAGAAGCGGAAAGATAATCCTAACTCCTCTCCAGAAACTGAGCTAGTCAATCTAGGTACTGCGGAGCATCCATAGTTTGTAAACATCGGGAGGTGTTGCACACCTGAAGAAAAGTGGAAGTTTGTCAAATTTCTGAAGAAATATATGGATGTATTGGCATGGTCTTACGCCAATCTAAAGTATTTCAAGAAGAAGGACGTCCAACATGACATCCCGCTGAAAGAAAATGTCAAACCCTTTCACTAGAAATAGAGGCACTATAATCCTAAGATCTCAGGTACCATCCAAGTTGAAATATAGAAAATGTTGGATGCAAGGATCATTTTTCCTATCCACCACAAGACTTGGTCGCAAAGATTGTGCCAAGACACAAGAAAAATGGTGAGATACGCATATGTGTATATTTTTGTAACCTAAATCAGGCGTCCTTAAAGGATAATTACCCGCTTCCCATAATGGATCAGGTTCTACAGGAAGTAACTAGTTCAGAAATGTTGTCCATGCTTGATGGTTTTTCAGGCTATAATCAGATTGAAGTCTCGCCTGAAGACCAATTCAAAACAACATTCACTACTCCCTGGGGCACATTCGCCTATAGCAGAATGCCTTTTGGTTTGACCAATGCTGGTGCCACCTTCCAGCGAGGAAATGGAATTTGTGTTCAAAGGTATGATGGGAAAGGTTATCGTAGTTTATTTAGATGACTTAACTGTGTTCTCTAAACAATGAAGTGATCATTGTGATCATTTGGAGCAAGTATTGATTAGATGCCGAGAGCACGGGATCTCCCTAAATCTGAAAAATTCTATTTTTGGGGTCACTAAAGGAAAGTTGCTGGGACACGTTGTTAGCAAAGAAGGGACAAAAATAGATGCTGAAAGGGTTAGGGCTATTCAGAGCCTTACTTTACCCATAAGCAAGACCAGCGTTCACTCTTTCTTTGGAAAAGTGAATTTTCTCATGTGCTTCATTTTTAACTTTTCTGAAAAGACTCGCCACATATTAAATATGATGAAAGGGTCACAAAATTTCTGGTGGAGTGAAGAAGGAAAGATGTCATTCAATGATATAAAATCCTCTATCGCTCATGCACCAATCCTGGTATGTCCCAATTTTTCCAAGGATTTTATCATGTATAGCTATGCATCTGAGCATACTGTATCGGCCATCTTAATGTAAAAGAATTATAAGGATGTTGAATCTCCAATCATGTTCATGAGCTCTCCCCTCAAGCCTCATGAGTTGAAGATGTCTCATTTGGAAAAGCACGCCTTCACCGTTGTCAAAGTAGTTAAGAATTTCCGGTATTACATCCTGAACTCTCATACAATAGTGTTGGTTCCTGACACAACAGTCAAGTCAATCTTAACTCAACAGGAGTTAGGGAGCTTGAGAGGGAATTGGATTGCAAAGGTCCAAGAGTATGATCTAGATATAAAACCAACCAAGCTGGTAAGAGGCAAGGGCCTATGTCATCTTATGGCTGAAAACAAAGATTCAGAAGACCTTGAAGAAAAAGATGATTGCATCGATGGAATGTGGGATCAACCAAAGAAAGCTGATTCTCTGCCCATGGTTCTATTTGTTGCAACTAGCGATGAGTGGTATTCTAATATCACCTTCTTTCTCACTTACGAAGAGTTCCTAACTCATCTAACTTCAAAGGAGAAGCGTACTATAAAGCTTAGAGCAGCTAGATATGTCATCTGGAATGAGGGTCTATACAAGCGTGGGATTGATGGAATCTTCCTGCGATGCATTGACGAGCCACAACAGGTAAAGTTACTCAAGAGTTTTCATGATTCAGCCTGTGGTGGTCATTTTTCTTCTTCCATGATAGCACACAAGATCATCTCGGCAGTGTACTATTAGCCGCATGCTATTTTGAGATACAACCACCTAGGTAGCAAAATGTGAGCTCTGCCAACAGTTTGTTGGCAAACCAAAATTGGCTGCTTTTCCCCTCAGTTGGTCATTATCAACAAACCATTTAGGCAATGGGGAATTGACTTTATCGGAGCACTACATCCACAATCAAGTGCTGGACATAGTTATGTCCTAACAAAGAATGATTACTTCACCAAATGGGTGGAATCCATACACATTAAGAATGTCACCTCTCGAGGTCATTTGTAATTTCATCAAAGAAAATATCATTGTAAGGTTTGGCGTTCCAAACAAGATCGTCACTGATAATGCTTCCAACTTCTCCTCATGAGAAGTTATCAGTTTTTGCTATGAATATGGGATAACCTTGGCACACGCCTCGGATTATTACCCATAGGGAAATGGTCAGCGAGAATCCAAAGAATAAAAACTCGGTGACCATTATATGGAAGCTAGTTGATGAGAATCAGCGGTCATGGCACAAGTCATTGTATGACGCTTTATGGGTAGACCACATTACTCCAAAGAGGTCTCTTGGTATGTCACCTTTTCAAGTATTATATGGAATTGACGCTGAACTCCCCATTTCTGCGGAACTTCCCCGCTCTTCGCTGAGCGAGCCATTGAGGATGAAACTTTCCAAAATTCTCTTGAAAAGAGGATCATGTATCTAGTAGAGCTTGAAGAAAAAGGGTAAGAGTGGTCGACAAGATCACCGAACATCAAAATCAAGTCAAGAAGTTGTTTGATAAAAATGCTAAGTAGAGAGATTTCTAGGTAGGAGATCTCATCCTTTTGTGGGATAAGTGAAGAGAGCCAAAGGGCATGCATGGGAAATTTGATTCTCTATGGAGAGGGCCTTTCAAGATCAGGCATCTCAATAGAGAGAATATCTTCTATCTCTCATATCTAGAAAGAATTGATCTCCTACTTCCCTATAGTGGGCAACATCTCAAAATATTCAGGAAGTAGAGCTTGCTCTCTTCTTTGTATAGTTTGCTTTATGTTGTGTGTTTGCTTTTGTCATTTGTGTGTTTTCCTTTTGTCATCGCCCTTGTTTTTTACTCTATTTCCCAATGGATAGGCACATGTTGATATGGGATTCTCTACCCTTAAGCTTTGCATAAAGATAGTCCCTAGAAAGAGCCATTTGTTATCCTATAAAATTGACAAGGGCAATTTTGTAGGTAACCTTTCCAAAATTTTGCTTTGGTTTCCCATTGAGGTCCCTCAGTGTTCGGTTTGGCATAAATTTCCTTTCTAGAAAATTTGGTTTTTCGAACTTAGTCTTTTTGGTCTTTTTCGGCTAGGTGTAAATTTTTTTCATGCAACACAAATGAATTTATGCCCTCTTCTATTCCTTTGGCGCACCCTTTGGAGTGTTAACACAAAAATTGTTGCACATCCCCATGATGCACCTTTCTTGCCTGCGCCAAGGTGCATGTGCCCACCTGTTGACACTAAAAATGTTGCGCCCCTGAATGGTGCGCCAAGGCGCTAAAAAGATCGTGTTGACAGTCATAAATTCATGTTAAGGGCGTAGGTAATTTCTTGTTGATAGATGCATAACCGCACCAAAGGGTGCAAATATTTTCATGTCAACATGTGTTTTGGTGCGCCCTTTAAAAAATTGGTGGCACATTTATTGCACCTTTTGCTATATATAGGCTCACCTGACCTGTCATTTTCACGATTGAAAAACACGTGAAAAGTTTATTCCTTTACACCTGTTAGTGCCTCCATCATCCTCGTATCATTTCATGGTACATTCATGGACCCCGCGTCATTTCTTTGATCTCTATACATTCCGGTAGGAGGTGTTATCTTTTTTATGGTTTTTGTTTTGGTTTGGTTGTTGGTGTTAATATTAAAATGAACCTAAAAAAGCCTAAACCCCTCCATCTTGTTTTGTAAGCTTCTCTCTTCCCAGGACCGCTTCACCATCCTCCTAGATCTACTAGTCCTGAGGGCTTTGTCCCAAAAGTCATCCAAGATCCTTCTTTCTCTATGCCCTTCACTTTGTTGAAAACATGTTGATGAGGCCTAAAAACATCAAACCTGTCCAAGAAGAGAGAATGTAAAGTTGTCGCATTTCCAAACTCGTGGTTCTCCTTTGGTGCAATCGCCATCTATGTTGCATCAAACACAGTCGTACCAAGGGTGCACTGTCTCTGTCTACAGCATGCATTTTGCCTATGCCCTTTGAGAATCTTAATCCTAATGTATGGTGCAAGTGTAATCCCACCTACATCAACATTAAATGTCTTGCAAGCCCTATCTGCGCTGAGCCAAAATCCCTTTGGCACATCTTCACCTGATGATGCACCCTTTAATGCTACACCCCTCGGTGCACCAAAATGTTCTGCAACACGTTCCATGTCTGTGTCATTGGTGCATTGTGCTTCCATGCAACACAAAAATTATTTTTTCCTAGCTTAAACCCTACACAATGGTGCAGGCGCAAATCCTTCTACATCAACATTGATGTTATGTGTAATTTTCTCATGTGCCTGTGCCCTTTGGCACTTCTTTCTTCTTTACGACACTCTGTATCAATGCACCATACTCTATTAACCCTGTAGCCTGCAGTATAGCTATGCCCTACGCCCAGAAGCATCTAAATTGCTAACTCCTCATTCTGTAAATCCTTGATGGATAATCTAACAACTAACATGGCTCTTCTGCATTGGACTTCACTTCTTCTTGTAGATCAGCAACTAAACTCAGATTCGCATATGTCTACATCAAGCAAAAGGCCAACCAAGTCAAAGGGTAAGGCCAAACTCACAGAGGAAGAAATGAAATACAAGTATCAAAGGGTCAGGATGCCGGAATCCCATGCGGAATGTGACTTAGATATCAGAGATTCCGAGCTTGGCCATATAGACATGGAAGATTTTTGGGCTAGAACTAGAAGGGTCACAGTAGTCCATGGATGGACAAACTAGTGGGCAGTGGTCTACACTTCATGGGGAGGGATCCCCGTTAGTGCGGTGAATAATGAGTTCATGATGGTGGTGGCCCGCTGCTATAACAAAGACACAAGGTGTGTCAAGAACGAGAAGGGTGAGGTTATAATCAACCTCACTTCCCAGCACTTTGAGATCATGTTGGGTATCCCCCACCACCAGCATTTTGTGGCCGTGAGTCAGGAAGACTGCATTAAGGCATGGGAGGAAAATGAAGACAAATGCATGCAGTTAATGAATGAGGTGTATCTGAAAAATAAGAAGGTAATAACCAGGTGGCCCCAGGTTATTCATCACAGTGAATTTTTGGAGGAGATGAGTGACACCATTACCTTCCTAAGTAGGGTTTTTGGGCTTCCTGACACCCACTACTTCCACAAATGGATCCTTAGATACCTCAAAATAATGAACAAAAACACACCTCATCGGCATTTCAAGTGGGTAGAAATCATCAACAGCACCATCTCTGATCAACTCTAACAACTCACAACAATGGGGAGGTTCTACATGAACTCCTACGTGGTCTACGCTTCTGCTTCTAAGAGAGATTATCCAGTGTTGAGCCGATGTGGGTATGGCCCCAAGTAAAAATATTTGAATATTATCTAGAATTAAGACTGGAAAACAACATTCCGTAGTTCACCAAGATCAATGATGCCTTCTTCTATGGCATCATCTTCCTTTGAGGCCCAATATGACTCACGGTTAGACGACCAAGAGCATAGTAACTACAACGGAGAAGTGGGGGGTGTTGTTTACATAATTCCCCACTTTTACCTATCTCAGAGCAACCAACTTCTTGGGGAACCCACCAAGTTACCAAGGTATGCAGGCCCTAAGTTGATCTTGTTGGAGCTATCCAGATAGCTCATAACATATCACGAGAAGTTCCTGAAAAGAAAGAAGGGTGGAACTCCATTCCCCCTCACAGTGGGCAGGTACACATGCACTTCTCACACCAAGGCTCGAAATGTTTATAGAACTCGAGCTGCTCAACCTGAAGCACAATTTCCCAGCAAGGCCAACCTTCGATCCACAAAATTTCCTCCCAAAGGCAAAACTCGATTTGATGCATGTTCCATAGATTTAGGATATCTACATCGACCTGTATCATGAGGTCAAACTCAGAAGGAAGGATCACTCCCATCTGGCCCTGGCAGAAATTATTCAATATGGCATGGCCATTATTCCGAAAGGCTTCCAAATGACTGATCAAGAAGTTGATCAGGTATATTTAGACACGGATGGGGACAACTGGCCATTCACCGAAATAGATAGAACAAGGGCACCTCAAACCATTGAGGAGAGGGTTAAGGGCACATGCAGCGCACAGAGCATTGGTGCAGGTATAACGGGCTCATCTACCTTGGGGTAGATTTCACCACATCTCCTTTGGGCAATGCACCTGCCAGGCCAAAGAATTTTCCAAAGGGAAAAGGAAAAGATAAAGAGGGAGAATCAAGCACTTGCTCAAGAAGAAGCTCCTGGGAGCCCTCCCTCCGCCGCACAGGAACAGGTTGTAACCCTGGTATCTCCAGAGAAAGAAGCATTGACAGTGTTCCAACGGGCACATCCACTTAGGATGTTGCCACTACTACAACCACCGAGGTACCCATCATCCCTTCTCCCACTCCTCCTTCCCCTCCTCATGTCTCTCAAGTAACCATTCCTTTGGTTGTGTCTTCTCCCCCATCTTCTACTGTTCCCCTTTCCTCTTCTTCCATCTTCTCTTCCCTCACGAGCTATCCCCCAATATTTCTTCCCTCATCTCTCAGCTCCCTTCCATCCCCATATTTTTCTCTCCTACAGTAACTCCTACCCCTTTGAGTGTTGGAGGTTCAACTTCTTTATCAATGCCGCCACCAAGCATCTCAACCCATTTCCCTGAGTACACTTTGTAGTTACTTCTTCTTCTTCCGCTGTTCCTTCTTCTCCCTTAAGTCTAGCATGGATCTCCTAGCACCTGAGTTAGCATAAGAGGAAAGTCCCCATTGCACCTATGGACTTCTCCGTCATCCCAACAAAAGGGGATAAGAAGCAGAAGCCAATAACCCACTTCTCTCAGAGCACCTCAGGTGAAAGAGTAATGGAGATCACGTATCCCGATCCCACAAAGGATAAAAAGGATCTGTCCCCTATAGATTATACAGTGACATAGGTCATAATGGGAATGTCATCTAAGAGCCTTCAAGGAGAGGCCCTATCCGTGGTGGATTCCCTTTGCAAGAAGCTTCAAGAAGCAAAGGAAGAGAAGAGGCTACTAAAAGAGTAGAATAAACATCTTCTCCATGCCCTACAGAAAATGGGTAGTGCACCTCCTACAACTTCCACTGAGACTCGTAAGGCCCTTAGTCAAGATAAGATAAACAAATATGCTAAGATTGGAGAACAAGGTATGGAAATATCTACTTGGAGAGACCAGATCCTCAAAGATAGTGAGGAAGTAATCATCAAGTTCACCGAGTTATATCAGAACATTGGTCGGGTGAACAAGGAACTCCAGGAGATTGTAGGACCTATCTCCAAAGAGTTAGACCATGCTAGGTTGCAACATGAGACATTCTAGAAGATGCTTGACTACTCATTCGATGATTTAGTTAAATTCAGCATCTTTGATCACCCTAGAGCACCCAACAAATTCCTTACTGCTTTGGACTACCGGTCGATCAGATGGAATTTGTCTTGGAGAAGATAGATAAGGTCAAAGAGGAATCCCTGGATGTAATGCATCAAATGGAGAAAATTGTCCTAAGGATGTCTCCGAGCTTTCTCACTCCATCATTTGCCTTGAGGAAGGAAAATGAAACTATTTGAATCTTCAAGAGATCGTCTCACAAGGGTTAGGGCCAGAAGTTACTTTTGACATTGAATCCATCAACAACCTTTTGGCCTACCGCGACTTTGTGGGATACCTGATGGAGGCAGGTAATGAGTACTTCAAGCTCCCAAAAACTCAGAGATGAATGGGAGACTTGTGAAGTCATCGGCAATCACACCAAGGGTCCTACCCAGGATCAACTCCAGCCGATGATCAACAAATTCATGGAGTACCGGCCCAATTCCATATTGCCTCTCCTGAGCAGAAGTAGGGTACTCCTTTCCAGCCGCGAGATGATGATGAATAGCCTTCCTCTTCTTAGCTTTCTTTTTGTAATATTTAAAAGTATGTTGGCACCAATGATGACATCATCCATGTTGCACCATGGGATGTTGTTATCCACCAAGTTGCCCAAAGTCAACAATTGAATTTTAGATATTTTGTAGATATTTTGTAATTAGTTGTTGGTTTCGTTTTGCCTTCTCTCTCCTTCTCCTTCTATAAATACTTGAATATTTGTTGTATTCAGGGGGTGGACACTTTTTAGATGAGAAATAGAAGTGAGAAGAAAAGGTTTTGTACTTTTTGTAACAGAAGAAAGCATTAATACAAATATTAAGACTTTGTGCTCAATATGTGTGTTATGGGCATATGATCTTTCTTATGTCAGATCTTGTGTGTTTATTCTGTTGGACCTATCTCTACTTTTTTGTCATTTGTTCATCAGTATTGCTTTGTTCATTTATGCAAGTAGGTTTGGCTCCATTTATTACCAATCCCAAAACATAAACCCTCTGACCTTTCTACTTTGGAATTCATTTCTTTTCTCCCTTCGGACCCATTCTTTCTTCGTCTTTCCCTCCATTCCTTTCTTTTCACAGTTGGAAATACCTCTACTAGGATGAGATCCCAAACCCCTGAAGGTAGAATATTGTGAGACTTGCATAGATTCCCGCCGTAGAATAACAATAAACCGCTTTCACTTTGTTATCTCAAAGAGGGGCTATGCCTTGTACAATCTGTTGGCTCGCCTATCCATAGATCTACTCTCATGATAGATTTTTGGACCAACATATGCAATACCGGTTGCAATGTTTGATCTTTGTACCTTTGATTTTTGTTGTATTTTATGAATTTTTATGTGTATTTTTGAATTGTTTTTTATTTTTAGCTTTTTTATAGTTTTTAGAAAGGTGGGAATAATAGAGTCACTCTACATGGTAAGATCCAACAACAATGTCTACAACTTCCTTGATAAGGAGACTAGGCATGATTTTTTATCAAACATAATATTTTCTCCGATCTCAATGATCGAGGTGAGCTCGTACTCAACAAATGACTATGTTTTTTCCTGAAACATGGATTTCGTATGTGGGAGTTTGAGTTCCCTAACCGAGGTTTCTGCACTTTATGTTATACTTGATGGTTACGTTGGTGTGTGTTCTTGAATCATTCTTGATTTACAATTTTGAGATTGTTTCGATTTGTTAGGAGCTTTAGGGCTCGAGAAGTTTTTATTTGATCTTGATAATGAACCTATTTGGGTTTGTTATAAGATGATGTGTGACTTGTCTTATCCCAAGAAGGAGAAGAAAGAGAATGTTGATGTTTAGAACTGATGTGAGAAATGACCACAGGCTTTCCATAACCATTGATAGAAGAAATATATGATGGATGAAAAGGATATGGTCCAAGAATTGAAGAGGATGGGCTACGAGGAGGTGAGCCACTAATAGAAGGAAACAAAGGGCTACTAGAATATGGCCCTAAGATGGAAGACGTTAGGCTAAAAGGACATGGCCCAAGAATAGAAGAAGATGACAAAGGGCTACTAGGGCATGGCCCAAGTATAGATGAGGAGGGACTACTCGGAGGCATCCCATAGATAGAAGAGGATGAAGGGTTACTAGGACGTGGCCCAAGAATAGAAGGTAATGGGCTGCCAAGAGGTAACCCATAAGTAGAAAATGGAGGATCGCTCTGGGGTGGCCCAAGTATAGAAGAAGACAATGAGCTACTCAACAAAGTGACCCAAGGAGAGATTTTGATTGAGGAATGATGAAAGATAATGAATGATTTGGTAATGAGAAGGTAGGCCATGGCTCAATGCTAGACACTCGACATCACATCATGGTCGAAGAAGGTGAAGATGGAATAAAAGAATAATCAAGTTCCATAACCTTAGGATTTTCCTCTTTGTTTTGATAAAAGGAATCAACTTTGTTTCCCCAATACATTAGCGTATTGAGTTCTAGAAATAATCCTTGTTTACAATCCTCTAAAGGGATATCATCATGTACTCTGATTGTTTCTTCATTCTAAGAGAAATCAATTAGTATAGGTTGTTGTTCTTTGGCCATAGAAGGTTGAATAGAAGAAACATGTCCGATAAGTGGGAAGATTGATTGATAGAAGAAGATGACTCAAGAGAGGAAGTAGGATTGGAGGCAAGCATCTCATGAATGGACGATTTGGATTTGGACCTAGATTAATTTTCTAGAAGACAACATAATGTAGGTTAGAAAGTAGGATCGTATAGCCATTCATTAAGTTGCGACGTAGGATTCGAATTAGATGATTTATTAGAGGTAACACGAGTCATGGAAATATTCAATGGAGGAAGAGGTCTTTGAGATGATCGACGAAGGACGCCTGCGAAGAAATGGAGGACTGTGACTCAAGACCCGAATTAGATGTTTGATTGATGGAAATTAGAGTCACATGAGTCTTCAAAGGAGGAAGACATCCTTTAGGTGATTTGGAAAAAATGTCTTGTGAAGGAAGGGAGGAACGTGACTCAAGATTTGATCTAGGGGTATTTGAACAATAGTTGAGATCTAAGTCTTCAGAAGAAGAGTGGGAGTCCGAATGGTAGTTTGGATTTGAATTAGAAAAAGAAGAGTGGGGGAACTTGAATAATAATTTGGATCAAAGTATCCAAACCATACCATCGACTATAAGCTAAAAGTGGGGAATAAGGTACCTAAATGGGATCTCTAACACGAAGAACAAAGCGAGGTTTAGTTGTAATGGGAATATTTTTATTTGAATTGGTAAACCTAGGTTCCATATTTTTGTAAATGTGAGAAATCTGCGCGATAGTCGTATTCATTGGCATCATTTTAAGCACAAATTTTTAGAGCTAGATAGTGTGATGGAAAACCATCAAAGGGAAGGAAATTCCATGTTGATTCAAGGAAGCATAATGGCAACCAGCTAGACATTGCGTAAGTATGGAGATACATGTGTGATTTTTCAAATAGGGTTTAAGGAAAATGGACATTGTGATGACGTAATCTCGATGACATAAAAAAGGATTTTTACTAGAAAATAATATTTCCCGATGAATAATAACAAGGAAAAATCATAAAAGTGTGAAACACAAATCCAATCAACAAGGAAATACACCCTATGTAAATGTGTGTGCAAAGTAATAGTTCGATGCAAAAGACGATCAACACAATGTCAATATTTACGTCAAGCTTGAAATGAACAAGGTGTAAACATTAACACAGGGAGATCAAATAATGAATCAACCCAAACTATGATGATGATCTTGGAATCAAGATCAAGTGGCCATCAAAGATATGAGGATGCATCCACACACTTTATATGTTTAACAACTCATCCGCAAACATGGATGAGTGTAAATGGAAAAAAAAGTGGTGAGAACTATCTATGACAACACTCCCAAAATATTCCTTCTGTTGCCCCAAATGGGCAACAAGAACGCAAAGGTGTAGATCAAAATATGGAAATGAACTAATCGTTACTTGGCGGTGCTTTTCCTTGTCTCAAGGTGAGAAAGAAGCTAAGATAAGTGAAAACATCATCCAATTTAAGTGGAGTCTTTTCCTTGTTTAAAAACAAGGTTCTCAATTCAAAAAAATTATCACTTTGTGATGGCCAAGATGCGACAAAGGACTAATAAAGTGGGCTCCTTACAAAATTGCTTCCCTAACAAGTTCTCTCAACTAGGTGTCACAAATTTTATCCATGAGCAGGGTGATTTACCCAAAAATTCACAATGACTAGTTTGGGAGTATCTCGGATTTTCCCCCTTCAAGCACAAAGTGGGCAATAAATGCATCCATCATGTACTTTTAATAGGGTTGCGATAGGGAAAACTTGTAACTCTATCTCACAAGGAAAACTAATCAAGTGGGTAAGTGGAGCGCTTCCTATTTCATCCACAAAGTTACACAGTGGTGGACTACTTTAGGGTTCCTAGAACCACCCCCATTTTTGTAGCTTAAGGTGTTATGCCAAAGGGGTTATGTTCTAGTTGATTGGATAGGGACATACCCTTTTCCAAAACCTACAATACAAAGTGTTTTGAATATGGTGTGTTTTTTATATTTTTAACTTAAATGTGGTTTTAAGTAGCACACCATTTGGAAACCTACATGAAACTGTATTAGAAGGTTTGTTTTGTTTGGATTTGGCATCTTTCTTTGACAATCGATTTTGGTCCTATATACCAAGGTTAGCAATTTTCCAAAATGTCATATAAAGGAGATAAGATGTTGTTTTTGATTTCCCGCATCACCCTAAGATGCAAGGAAAGAGCATACGCAACAAGGTATCTCACTCAAATTTTCAATAAATGGAAAATTCCTAAGTACAATGTGAAAATGAGTTCCTTTTAACCAGCTTTGAAAGCTAAATAAACCATTTTTCAAATATGAAGACAAGAGTGAAGCATTTTTATTCCCAAGATCACCTAAAAGGTGCGAGGGAAGAGCATACACGCTCACAAATAAAGATGAAAATGTTTTTGATTAAGTTAGTATAAAAAAATTAATGCAAAGGAAACTTGTAAACCACTATTAGCACCCTGCAAGAGTTAGAAAACCAAGAAAATTGAAGAAATTCCAGAAATCCAATTTTTGCACTTTTTTAATAGTTTTTAGTAATTTGCATTTTTAGAGGTCTCCAGAGCATTTTGGGAGTTTTGTGATAGAATATTTTAAACTCTAAAAACGGGTTAACAAGTCAAAAGATATGATCAAAACAAGGAGCATTAAAAATAAAATGAATGAATCCGGACTACACAAAGACACCTGCGCATCCAAAATGACACCTACATGCCCCAACCAATGGATACATGCCCAAGTAGACAGGTACATGGGCAAGGTAAAAATGCAAATTTAACAGAGTTAAATAGGACACCGCATGCCTAGAGTGACACATACGTGCCCCAGCCAACGGATACACACCCAAGTAGACAGGTATGCGGGAAAGGTAAAAAAATGCAAGGTCAATAGATTTAAACATAACACCCGCACACCCAGTGATGCATACATGTGCCAACTAATGGATACATGCCCAAGTAGATAGGTATGTGGGCAAGGTAAAAAAATGTAAAGTCAACAGTGAAATAGGACACTTGCGTGCCCAGAGTGATGCATACACGCCCAAGCATAAAACAACAATTTTCAATTTTTCACACACAAATCCATTTACATGTATGTGGCTAGAGAGATGGATACATGCACCATATGATAGAGATACATGCATCTTTGTGTAGAGGTAAAAATTTATAGTGTTTTACATAGTCAAGCGCTTGACGTGTACGCAGCCAGAGAGGTGGATATGCGTGACAGATGAAGGAGACACATGCACATCCTTGTAGAGGTGAATTTTGCAAAGGCTAAGGACCTCTTGATAGGTATGTACCTGATCCGATGGGTATGCTATGGTTTCAACGTGTATGCACTCTTTGTTAGACACCTACACGCACCTTGTGAAAAACTTGCAAAAAACATGGATTTTTAAATTTTCAAGAGAAAACAGGTTAATTGTTAGTCAAAATGTCATATTTCTATATCAAACCCACAAAATTTATAAAAATGAAGGTCATTTATCTAGGATTAGAAACAAAAAGAAGAAATAACAAGTGATTTAAGAAAAAAATTAAAATAAGCTTTGAAAAACCTGAAAGACCTCCATTAGGAGGGTGGACATAAGTCTCCCACCAGGCATGCCAAATGTGCTCAATGAAAGATTTTTCAAAGAGCTATCAATATGGGGTAAAACCCCAAAGCTTTGTGTAAAGTCCCTCTATGGACCATCGATAAGAAATGAGTAAGGAAACCTACTTTGCATGTATTCAAACTTGAAATAACCAAGAAATGTAACAAAATAGCATTTAACCTCTATTCTTTGAAAGCTTGAAATAATGAACCTAAGAGGATCTAAGAAATCAATTTTTTTGTTTTACTCCATGAAGGTGAATGGATCTCACTAAATGGCTACATGGCCAAGTTTGGCTATTCCATTACTAACCTAACATGGGTGCAAGATGAAGCTATTTTAATGGTGGATGACCCAAGATCAAATGCCTTATTAGCTTGGCTAATGAAAATGAGCTCTTAAGATTTCTTAGGCTTGTTTTGGATTCAACTTATGTAAATTTGTGTGTAAATTTTGTAATTTGAATGGGTAGGATTAGCCTTGTATTTATAGTTTTTGGTTTGGAAGAATTTGGAATTTGGGTGCATGTGAGACTAAAGTCTAAAAAGCACTTTAGGATTAGATTATGATAAACATGGTTTAGGTGTAGTTAAGCTTTGTTTAGGATAGTTAACTACAGTTTAGGCTAGTTAAACTTGATTAGCAAATGATTAGAGACTCATTGAGAGTTGGGAGGGGTCTAGATAACCAATCAGTAACTAATAGATAGCCTACGAAGCCAATAGAAGTGGTGTAGAGAGAACTAGAGAGGTTTTGAATGGTTGAAAAGAGGAATGTTTAGCTAATAAGAGAGATATTAGCCAAATAAGTTGAATATAGGAGGAATATAACCAAGAAGGTGTCGTAAATGGGCATCCGTGAATGGAGAAAAGAAGGGTTGATTAACGAAGTGTCGTCAATTGGTTGGAATGGAGGAAATGCTAAGTGTAACTATATTTTAGGTTTCTACAACACCTATCCTAAGAATGCCAAGGAGACATGGAGAGAGAAAGTACATGAAAAGGGAAATTCTACACTAAAAAGGGGTGAGATACTCTGCTGAGGGTGGAAGAAGAGGGAAAAATAGTGTTGGGAAATGTCATAAAAATAATGACATAGACCCAAACTCCATCTTTCATCTCGTATTCCATGAAACACAACATCTTACACCTACAAATGTGAAATACATGCACATAAAACAAACATGAAATGAACAGGCACACGACGAAACAACAAATCATGAGAAAAGGGTGAAAAACACCAAAAATATGATTTTATTTCTCTCTAAAGTGAAAATACCATTACATTGATGCTCGAGACATATATACACTTGCCAAGCATAGGAGAAGGCTTACACTTAAAATGGAGTTGAGGAAAATTTTGCAAGAGTTTCCCCAACTCCCAAAATGTCTCTTTGAAAAATGAGGGGTTCGAGTTATTTTTATAGCCAATTTTCACCCACCCTCATTAAAGAGGTATGGGCACCCATACAATTTCACTTCCCAAGGGTATTTTTGTCAGAAAAGACATGGGCGTCATACTACATTAATACTAGTTTTTGAGCTATCATTCACTCACCTAATTGCACCTAACTTGGGATTGGTGAGCCACACAACCATGTGACCCATATATCCTCACCGCACCACCACCCGGCATCCAAATTCATGACATGTCTAACCATGCGTCACACTAACCGACCATCCAACCCTGGCGGATTGGATGTTGTCCAACTATGTGGGTCGTACATTACTGTGGTCACTAACCAACCCCAATCACCATCTCTACATCATGGGTTTTACAACTCGAGGAGGGTTGGATGGCCTTCACTTTCTATTTGTATAATGAGCTACCTCGACCAAACTAAAGGTCATTCATCCGCTCACCGAAAAACCTTGGTATCTATCCAACTTGGTGACTCGACTATCTTGGAGTCCGTATGAATGTTGGGACAACCAACCTAGAGATCTGACCAAATTAAGTGTCATGAAAATTTGAGGGTATGATGGGAGTCTAAAATTTTTGTATGCATTGAAAAATGTGACTCGAACCAGCCTTACCCCACCAACCCAGCATCTAACTCAACCAACCAATCTCGGAGACCAACTTCCGAAGGTGATATCTCGAGTTCCCGACTGAGTTTTATGGTGAAATTTTATATGATTTCAAATGAAAACAACCCAATTAATCCAATGGTGGTGGTATCAAGATAAAATTTTGACTTTATCACCTTGAAATTGATAATTCCTTCTCGATATTTCCTATTATGTGCTAGAAGAATGAACTACCTTGGGAAGTGTATGATGCTTTAAGATGTCTCATATTTTCCACCATGTAGGGAATGGAAAATGACTTCCATAGGAAACTTGTTGGACTTATAATTCCTGACACAACTATTAGAATCTTCTCATTGAGGCTCAGTCCTCTTTCACATTGCACACTCCTTAAGGCCCGAAAGCCTACTTCTGATGGATGGCCCCAAGACCTCTGAAACTTCCCTGAATCACTTACAATGCTTCCCAAACTTGAAATCTCAGTTGTATCATTCCAGATTGCTCCATGAATCAATGTCTAGTGCTCAAACCCATCCTCCCAAGTTGTCTATTTTACCAGGGGGTAAAAATAGATAACAATTTAGCAACCTCTCGGGGACATTTTCCTGCTAGATGTGTGACCAGTTACCTAAAGCATCCATTGGGCATGGAGTCAGTATTAGTACACCTATAAATTGATCCTAAAATATGAATTCTTCCCCTGAGCCATTAAAACATTGATGTTTGAACCTAGAACTTCCTGCCACTACTTGGATTTTCCTCTCATTTAGAAAATTATTTGAATTAAGGTTTTATGAGAGTGGGAAATTGTCTTGATCCTGGAATTATCTCTCTTCTAGAACCTAATTTGGGAAGTACTTAGGACCTCATGTTTTAGCCAATCATGAACACACCCTGGACAAAATTCCACAGATATAAATGCCCATGCAATCGATTTCCTGATGCAAATAGAGGCATACGAGCTCAACTGTGACTGACCTAGAGAGACATAGAGATGAAAACATTGGAAAATATCCATCAATATAATTTAGTTGCTTTGTATTTAAACATACTTTAATATTGTAACTATTTCATTTCATGTTGAACCCTTTAATATCACATATTTCAACCCTGTAATATGATATATTGTGCAAGAGCAACAACCACGAATAAACTATGTATAGTGACAAATTTTATACATGACCCAAGTGGAACATGTGGAGTGTGCATATGAACTTATTCTACTGAAAGAAATCCTACCTACTTTATTCTAACTAGAGGAATGGGTGACTTCACATGAACCCTGACACATGCAAGGAAAAGTAACTACCTTCCCTTAACATTAAATACCATGAAACCAATTTGAAAACGGGCATGGTCATGCGTGAAATATTGACATAGGGGAAATCCTCCACCCATCCAGCCAAGGTATCAACAAACAAAGAAAATACCTCCTCCAATTGATCTCGCATTTAGTTTAAATTGTTCTTGTTGACACTTAGTGCATTGAAAATCATCCTCATGCTCTAAAGTTAGCATTACCAATGGAAACTCTAGTCCTTGCTCCAATGAAGCTAGGTATTTGATTTGGAAATTCCTGATTCTTTTCATTTTCCCACTCATTTGTTGTTTGGTCCCACAACTAGGGCTCTCATGCAGACCTTCTTCCTAAATATGGTTGTTTGTAGGCTAATCCATGCTTTCTTGTGCCTCTTCAAACAACTTTGTTTCCACTTTGATGGCCGTTGGCATTCCTTGGGTCTCTTCATCCTCTATCTCCTCTTTCTCTTCTGCCAAAAGTGTAGAAAGTTCTAGACAAAACATAGCAATGAGGATCATTGCACTCTGTAAAAACATCTTGCTCACTTTGTAATTGTTCCTCCTCGAGGCTTTGGGTTCTAGTAGTTTTTAAAAATAATTTCTCCTTTGCAAACTTTCCAATCCAAGCATCCTTCTCACTTGTCTATTCTATTAAGCCTTTTTCATATTTTAAATTTCTTCATCCTCCAAATCTGAATCAAACCTGTCTCCTATCGATACAAAATTTTCATCTTCAATGAGACTAGTTGAGGGAGAGGTATAAGAAGGAAGCTTCTACATTATCACTTGTTGGGATAGAGTTTTTGATGCTCAAGAAATCTAAATTGATCACTTGGGGAGGCCAAATAACCCTCCAAAACATAACCCCTACTATGCTGATATGTTTCCTCTAAAATAATTACATAATTATGCATAAAGCATTCCTGTTTGGGGCATTGCATGGCCATATCCCTTTCTCCAATAACATAACATGTTTCCCTCTCTACCAGCCTTGTAGGATAATTGGTTTAGTGATAACTAGGTATAAGGTAGGGACAACATATGAAATACCATAACTCTTAGGGACATTGGTGTATGAGTTAGAGAAGTTTGGTAGTGCATTGGGTAGAGATGGGAGGGATCTTGGTGTAACTTGGGGAATGTTATGGGAATGAAACACTTGTGAGACATCAAATGAAGGGTAAGGAAGCAAAGGGGATTCCTTATTTTGGCAAGGAATGATGGATTTTTCAATATTTGCATAAGGAGAAGGAATAACTTGAGGTGGTGAGGGAGGGACTGTAATAATATGGATGTATTTTATTTTTCCATCCTGAATGAGAATCTTCTCATCTTGTGATGCAATGGAAAAATCCATAGGAAGAATGCTACCCCTAGAGACTGAATCAATATAGCTAAGTCAACATCAAAGGACCTCAAATAATACAAGAATTCCATACCTTGTGAGGGTATGTATTCTTGAGGGATTTAGTGCTAGATTCTTGTGAATCTGAGGTTGAATCGAGGATGAACTCCATCAGATCCCATTGTATTTTTTGAGATGTTCTATGAGGAAAATAACATCTACATCCTCCTTGAACCAGGTTGTGAAGTTTTCTCCCAACTGATTCCATGTGGAAATGGATTGTGGTGCCAAACTATTGTACCAATTTTTTGCTTTTCCTTTGAGAGATGCAACTATAAGTATGAGGAAAACATTCTCCTTTGTGATAGTATGAGTGACACAATCGTTGAAAACATCCTAAATGTTATCAATAGGGGATTGATCTCCATTTCCATGAAAGAGAGGTAGATTATTTAGGGCCACATTTGGGTTAATTGTTAGTAATTTAATTTACCTTGAGAAAATGTCAAAAATAGTCAGAATTTTGTTTTTGAGAAAATCCTTTATACAATGAATTCCTCCAAGTCCTGGGGTCTTAAATTTTTAGTTTTTTATCCTAGATATTTTTCTCTTTAAGAGTTTTAATTGCACTTCAAAAATTTCGATGTCCTAAATCCCAAAAGTCTGAATTTTCAAACATTCTCGCTTTCGGGTGTGTGAGTTTTTATTTGAACAATTAGGTTTTTCGACCCAAAATCTCCAAAGTCTGAAACTCTGAAAGTCCAAAATTTCAGACTTTTAGGCTTTTGGGTTTCAAAATAAATTGGTCACACTTTTGGTAAATTATTTTTGGACTTTCGAGCTTTTGTGTTTTGGAACTTTTTCATCACCATTTCTTTTTCACCTCCAAATTTCCGATGTCTAAAATCTTGAATTTCCAATTTATTAGGTTTTCGGGCTTTCGGGTTTTGGAATTTCAGGAATTTTTTGAGTAATTAGTTCTTCACCAACCCCGTAAGGAATGGAAATTTTCAAATTAATATTGGGATTTATATTTAAACTTTATTTTATACTATCATTTTCACTTGACAAGTTAATTTGACATTCCATTTTCTCGATTTTTCGCGATATCATTTTCGAGGTATTTTGATTTGTTTGTGTCTTTTTGGTTTAGGTCTTCATTTGTTTGCTTTCTCGTTTTGGTTTCCCTCTACGTTTTTTGTGATGTTGTCCTTTTGGTTCACCATGTTTCATTTTTAGTTTCCTCCAAGTTTTCAAGATTGTTCAAAGGATCTTTTCAGGCCTCTTATACTTCCTTTCATTTCTCTATTTCCAGCTTGGAGATTCAACATTTATTTTGCAATTTCATCTAGAGATCTTCGGAAAGACTCATTTAGAAAATTCATTTCCAAGAATCTCTTTGGGAAATCAAAAGTTTTGAAAATCATTCGGAGAACTCCTTTGGCAAAAAACTTTGGAGTCTTTTAGTTTCAAAACCTTCTCATTTCTGGATTTCAGAGAACTGTAGTTTTTAGAATTTCAGAGAATTGTTGTTTTTTAGGTTTTCAGGACCTCTGGCTTTGGGAGATTTTTTTAGAAAATTTATTTTCAGATAAACTAATTTTGGATATTTCTTTCTGAGTTTATGATTTTGGAAATTTTAGTTCGGGAAACTCTTTCAAGGGTTTCGATTCGGTGATTCTTTTTGGACTTTTTTGCTTCAAAATTTCGGAGTTTTCTTTTTTTCAGGTTTTCATAATTTTTCTACGGCATTCAGCTCCTGAAGCACAGGTTTTGATGTTTACCTCCACTTCAAAAGGAAAAGAGAAGATGAAGTACATAATTCTTGGGGTTGCTCCCCAATCCTTTTTGTCCTTTGACATAGGAAATATTGGGGACACCAATCTAGGACAAATTGATCTACCCGAGTTCTGGAGAGATTAAAGGCCCCAACAAGAAGCCATGAATGTAGGCCATCTATGATAGTGGTCTTTCCCTTTCCGTTGGTTTTCCCACATCTATGTAATGCCCAGAGTTTGTCTTAGTTGTGGCACCAACTTGATCTCGAAAACCAAATTTAACTAGCAATTGTGTACACACATTTTCTTGCTTTGTATTGATTTTTGATGTAAAAATTGTTCATTATTTCTTTTTGTATTTTTAATAAAAGAATAAAAACTACAAGTACTATGCAAATACTTGAAAGAAATGAAGAGGAATTCACTAGCAACGTGACACAAGAATTGATAATGGAGTTCGGCGCTTGAGGCCTAAATCTCCGGTCCGGTTGAATGGGAGCGATCTATTAGAATCTTGAAAATAATCCTTTACAAAGAATTATCCAAAATTCTAACCTTCTCACAGTCTTCCTCTCACAAAAATAACAGGGTTTCTTTTTACATCTCCTTCAAACTCCACTCCTAGCTCAAGATATGAGCATTACAATATTAGTACACAGTCCCGAATGCATTACATATAGAATATCACCCTTCTTATATTGTTTGTGCGCCTCCTAGCATGCCGGCTGGGCGCTTATCTTTTTACTCGGCCCACCCGAGTTCCATTCTCCTCCTTTGTTTTTAGTTTATCCTTTTGGGATTATAATCCCACATTAGGCGCATGAAAACTCGGTCAACACTTTATATATTTAGTGGGTGCGGTTGTTGAGTGGCTTAAAAGCCGCCTAAGCCTATGTGGAGGGCGCTTTAGATAACACATTGCATTGGGGTTGGCGCATGGTTTAGTTTTGGGTGCCAACAATCCCACCATATGCACATGCTACAATGGACAGTTTACAATATGCGTGGAACATGGAATATAGGTAATGCGTTGAATAGTTTGAGAAATATGCGTGGAAAATTGCAAAGTGGGTAATTTAAATAATACAAACCCAATGTCCCACATGCATGGCGCAAAAGGAAATATAGAGGTTTATATACACAAGTTGGTTGAATGGTTGAATGAGAAGGAGGCCAAGGCACCCCTCCATAATCGAGTGTGTCGAACCTAGCTAAGGGCCCCACCAAGAATAGCGGGGTCCATTTATCTAAGAACGAGTGTCCAAGACCAGCCCAAAACCCATTTTTAATACGTCACACACAATTTATCCACGTGTCGCAATATGATCGTAAAACTTGGCAAGCGTGGACATGTCTAACCTACACAAAACTCCAAATTTCACCGATTGCCCAAAAATTTCAGCGGCTATAACTTTTGCAATCGAGCTCCGTTTCCTGCAAACAAACCGTCGTCAGTCGTATAATTTTTCTCCACACTTTAAAAATGACTCATGCAATTTTCGAGAAGATCTTAGATTGGTGTTTCTCAGTGAGGATCCTCTGGATCATTCCTCCCCACTGAGAAACTTTTGGACCCCAAAAGTCAACCTAATTGGTGAATAGGTGAGGTATTTCTCCCTCACCTTTCCGGTTCCATCCATTTTTCCTTGTTCGGATGCATGCCTCTGAACCCAACATGAAGATATTCAATATCACCCCTTAGCGAAGTTCTTACTTTCCTATCCAAAATGATGTCTTCGTGTGCACTCATCAAGATACTCAGGAGCAAAATCATCAATGGAAGGCATAATGTTAGAATCATCATGATCAACAATCATAGGCGGTTCATACAATCTTAAATTCTCAACATTTACAACTGAGTAGATTTGCATATATGGAGGTAAATCTAACCGGAAAGTGTTGTTACCAATTTTTCCAATATTTGGAACGGACCATACCGTATAGGTTTCAATTTTTTACCTTCACCTGTCAGTCTTTCCTTGCTGATGTGAAGCCAAACTGAATCACCAACTTTGAACTTGTGATCAGTTCTATGTTTATCATGCCTAGCTTTGTACTTAGCCTGGCTTTTCTCCAATTGTTCATGGACATACTGATGAACCTGTTGTATTCTCTGCACAAATCTTTTAGCCTTTTCAGAATCACTTGCACCATTAACAACAGTTTCATGTCCATAATATATATCTAATGGAGAATTAGGCGGATATCCATAACAAGTCTCAAATGGAGACTTCATAGTAGAAGAATGTAAGGCACGATTATAAGCATGTTGCACATAATAAAGATGTTCATCCCATAATTTAGGATGTTTGTTACTATAGCCCCTAAGTAATTGTACCATTGTGCGGTTTACAACTTGTTTGACCATCGATCCATGGGATGAAAAGCGAGTGCTCTTTTTTAGTTTTGTGTCCATTAACCCCCACAATATTGACCAAAATTCCCAAGAAATCTAGAATCCCGATCAGATATGATTGAAGTAGGTAAACCAAAATGAACCCAAACAAACTAAAAGAATAAATGTGCGCTCCCTCACTAGTTATTTGTTTAGTACATGGAACCAACACACATTTTGCTAAATCTGTCCCACTACCACATATAAGTAATCATGTTTTCTCCGTGTTATGGGAAAGCCTCCTACAAAGTCCATGGAAACACTTTCCCAAGGCCGTGTTGGAACAGGAAGAGGAGTGTAAAGTCCTAATTTCTTGTTACTTGGCTTGCTTGTGGCACAAAGAACACATCCCTTAATATATCGGTTTACATGTTCATGCATTCTAAGCCAATAGCAATATTTTTGTAAATGTGCAACTGTCTTACTTACACCAAAATGCCCTAAAATAAGAGAAGTATGTTCTTCCCTAATCATATGCTCACACTCATTTTCTAGAATACAAACTTTTCTAGAATGATATAACAATCCTTCATGCAAATGATAATCTTTTTCTCCTACTTGTTTCCCACTTACTAAATCCTCATACACTTCTCTAAAATCAACATCATTTGCATATTGTTCCTTGTAACTAACATGAGCCAAAGAACTATGCTGTAAAAGGATAGATGCTACTACCACTGGTGGTCTGGACAACATGTCGGCAACCTTGTTTTGAATACCTTTTTTATACCTGATTACAAGATGAAATTGTTGCAAAAATCCCATCCACCTGAAATGTCTAGACTGCTGCAATTTGGTTTGTGTTTGTAAATATTGAAGCGGTTGATGGTCAGTATGGATAATTGTTTCTTTTCCCATTAAATAATGCTTCCATTTTTTAACACTTTGAACCAAAGCATACAACTCTTTATCATAAGTTGGATAGTTTCTTACCGCACTTGTAAAGGTTTCTGAATGGTAACACACTGGTCGTTTGTTCTGCATCAAAACTGCCCCCATTGCGTAGTCACTAGCATCCGTCTCAATCTCAAATGAATGTTGTAAATCTGGAAGTGCCAAGATCGGAGCGGTACTTATCTTCTCTTTCAGTGTATCAAATGCTTTTGGTGTGTTCCTCCCCACTGAAAGACCTGTTTAATACTTGTCAAAGAATGCAAAGGAGATGCAATATATGAGAAGTTAGCAATAAATTTCCTCCAGTACTGAACTGCACCTAGAAAACTTCTAACTTCCATCACATTTGTGGGTCTAGGCCATTTCACAATAACCTCTATTTTTGCAAGATCAATTTTCAATTCTCCATTTCCTATAATATACCCCAAGTAAATTAAAGATGTTTTACCAAATTCACATTTTGACATCTTCAAATACAATTTCTCTCTCAATGCATCTAAGACTTTCTCGGATGTGTTTAATATGTTCATCCCATGATTTACTGAAAATAAGAATATCATCTAAGTAGACAATAACGAAATTATCAATGAATAGCCTAAAAATTTCATTCATAACTCTCATGAATGTTGCCGGTGCATTGCACAAACCAAAAGGCATCACTAACCATTCAAACAATCCCTGTTTTGTTTTAAAAGCGGTTTTCCAAACATCACCTTCTGCAATTCTTACTTGGTGATAACCACTTCTTAAGTCTAACTTAGTGAAATAAATTGCATTTCTTAATTGATCCAATAAATCATCTATTCTAGGAAGAGGGTAATGATTCTTTATAGTAATCTTGTTTAAAGCATGGAAATCAACACACATTCGCCAAGTGCCATCCTTCTTAGGAACCAATATAATTGGTGAACCACATGGGGATGTACTTGGGCAAATTATACCTTGAGCCAAAAGTTCCATTACCTGTCTCTTGATTTCCTCGTTCTCTACTACTGACAACCTATACATTTCGATATTGGGAAGAGGTGCATCCTAAAGTAACTGTATCTCATGTTGAACCCATTTTTTGGGAGGGAGACCTTGTGGATCCTGAAAAACATCATCAAATTGAGAAACAATTCTTACCAATTCATCTTTATGTTTTAGATCGCAAGTCTCAAAAGCCATCTCATTTTCTTTTTCCTTGGCTTTGACCACCATGAGCACAAAACTTTTTCTTGAGTTGACAAGCCTTTTCATTTGACCTATAGTTACCAAGGATAGATTATTCTTTTCACAGTGAGCTCTAATAATAAACTCAATTCCATCCTTTATAAGAAAATATTTATTTTCTTCCCTATAGAAGATTGCTTTACGATCATACAAATAAGGACTTCCCAAAACCACCCCACAAATATCCAAAGGAACTACATCCAATTCAACCTCATCAATAAACTTGTCTGTAATGGCAAATCTGAAAGTACAAGTTTTAGTTACCTGTAGTTTTGCATCATCACAAACCCAGCCCAAAGGATAAGGCTTAGGATGTGGTGTAGTTTTGAGTCCTAGTTTTTTAACAACCTCCTCTGAAATCAAATTAGCTTGAGATCCACTATCAAAAAGAGTATCAATTTTTGTATGCTTTGAAATTACTCTAATGTGGAAAAGCTCATTTCTTTTCTTATCGTCAGGTGTAGTTTGTTTACTAGAAGAAGATGCAACATCTGTAGTGCTATTGTTGGAAATTGAAAGAGTTGATTTACCTTGTAAACCCATAGCTGTGATTTTGGTTTCATCACCTGAATCAGAACCAAGATCATGCACTACGGTGTTTGTTTTCTTTTCTTTTCCTTTCTTAACCATCCATTTAGGCTTCTTTTCAGGATGTAATTTCCAACATTTAGACTCATCATGGTTTTTTTACAATGATTACAAAATGGTTTTTCATCTTCCTTCTTAGCAGAGAGTTTGTTTTATGCTTACCCTTTCCTTTTCCTTATTCTTTCGAACCTTTTCCTTCGATTTCTTGTTCTTCCGATTAAAATAAGAGAAAGAGGACTCCTTTGTCATTTTCCCTCATGCTTCTAGATGGGTTGCTTGAACACATACGCATCAAGATTAGTAGTACCTAAAAAAGTATCATATGCCTTAGATAACTATGCAATCCACCAATATATTTGAGTAGTGTTTCTTCCGTGTTTAGGAAATTCCCGAGTTAGAGCCCTTTTCCTAAATTCTTGTGTGTATTCTTGAACACTTTGTCCCTTAGTTTGTCTTAATGTTTGCCAATCCATCATAGCTTGTTGCTTATAACCAAGAGGATAAAATTGTTGCCTAAGATTTGAAACAAATTCGGACTCAAGAAGTGATTTCTATACCTTTGTTTTCTTCCACTTCCCGAAGCTTACTCTCCCACCAAATGAGTGTCTGTTTCCACCAACTCCAAGAGTTGCCAGATGAATCTTTCCTTCATCATCAACAATTATCTCGAACCCCGCAATATACTTCTATTTTCGTGACCCAGCTTATCCAACTTCTCTGCATTTAGCTCTCCAAAGATACATAGGCAATTCAAACTTGATATCTAACTTTAATGAAAGAAAATCAGATTTTAAGGAGTCTCTTTTTGGAATGTCAGAACTAGAGCTTTCTTCTTTCTTACCTTGTCTAGTCCCCTTTTCCCTTTTCCTTTCTTGGTACATTTCTTCCACCATTTCCTTCATCTGTTGGAAGGATTGACGAAAGTTTTGTTCCACTTCCTCTCGATCCACCATTGTAGGACTTCGAGATCGTCTGGTACCAATTTTGGGATCTCCTTCAACTAATTCTCCTTCACCCTTCTTAGATCGAGACCTTGTTAACATCCAACACACAACTTGCAATCCAAAACACGTTAAACTGAACCAAAAATCAGTCAAAACCAGCTCTGATACCAATGATCTGAAAACCAAATTTAACTAGCAATTGTGTACACACATTTTCTTGCTTTGTATTGATTTTCGATGTAAAAATTGTGCATTATTTCTTTTTGTATTTTTAATAAAAGAATAAAAACTACAAGTACTGTGCAAATACTAAAAGAAATGAAGAGGAATTCACCAGCAACGTGACGCAAGAATTGATAATGGAGTTCGGCGCTTGAGGCCTACGTCTCCGGGTCCAGTTGAATGGGACCGATCTATTAGAATCTTGAAAATAATCCTTTACAAAGAATTTTAAAAAATTATGACCTTCTCAAAGTCTTCCTCTATCAAAAATAATAGGGGTTGCTTTTTACATCTCCTTCAAACTCCACTCCTAGCTCAAGATATGAGCATTACAATATTGGTACACACACCCCGAATGCATTACATATAGAATATCACCCTTCTTATATTGTTTGTGTGCCTCCTAGCATGCCGGATGGGCGCTTATCTTTTACTCGGACCACCCGAGTTCCATTCTCCTCCTTTGTTTTTATTTTATCCTTTTTGGATTATAATCCCACAATAGGCGCATGAAAACTTGGTCAACACTTTATATATTTAGTGGGTGCGGTTGTTGAGTGGCTTAAAAGCCACCTAAGCCTATGTGGAGGGCACTTTAGATAGGACACATTGCATTGGGGTTGGCACATGGTTTAGTTTTGGGTGCCAACAATCCCACCATATGCGCATGCTACAAAGGATGGACGCTTTACAATATGTGAGGAACATGGAATATAGGTAATGTGTTGAATAGTTTGAGAAATATGTGTGGAAAATTGCAAAGTGGGTAATTTAAATAATACAAACCCAATGTCCCACATGCATGGCACAAAGGAAATATAGAGGTTTATATACACAAGTTGGTTGAATGGTTGAATGAGAAGGAGGCCAAGGCACCCCTCCATAATCGAGTGTGTCGAACCTGGCTGAGGGCCCCCAAAAAAAATAGCGGGGCCCATTTGTCCGAGAACGAGTGTCCAAGACCGGCATTCCAAAACCCATTTTTAATACGTCACACAATTCATCCACGTGTCACAATATGATCGCAACACTTGGCGAGCGTGCACATGTCTAACTCCGCACAAAACTCCAAATTTCGCTTGATTGCCCAAAAATTTTAGCGGCTATAACTTTCGCAAACGAGCTCTGCTTCCGGCAAACAAACCGTCGTCGAGTCGTATAATTTTTCTCCACGCTTTAAAAATGATCGCAACAATTTCGAGAAGATCTTAGATCGGTGTTTCTCAGTGAGGATCCTCTGGATCACCACTACAACGAGAACTCCATGTCAATTAGGGATAGTGATGATAAGGTGGTGATCCATTTGGACCCAGATTTCTTTAAGGATTTGTTTAAACTTCCATACATTCAAGATTATGCCACAATTTCACCAGAAATAGTAGTGTAAACTTGGATAAAAAATAAGAAGTATGCTCAAAGGTTATGATGAAATCCTATCTAAGAATTTCACCAAATTACCCAAAACTATACATCGATCAGATTTTATTCAAGAGGTCAACGATCTCATTGTGCTTCTAAGCAGAGTTTCAGGTCTTCCTTCTATAAAGGAATTCCAAGAATGGATGTTTTTGTACATAGCAACTATCAAGAAGAATGACGATTTTATCCGATGGGGTGAGCATATTAGTAGCAACATTCGCTATCAGTTGGGAAAAGTGTTAGAAATGAATACTTTCTACATGAAATATTTTCTAGTATATGTGGCTGCTGCTATGGGAGATTTTGTAGGATTGAATACTAGGGGTGTTCGTAACACCTCCCAAATATACAAGTTTTATCCCCAACTCACTCTGGACGAGGGAGCAAGCATTTCTGAAGAGTCAAGAACACTTTCGTTGTTGTCATCCTCTATAATTTTGAAAAATAACTATAAAATCGAGGATTTCCGATGAGGCTTTTCAAGAGATGTGAGAATGCGAGCAATCTACTTTTAGTCTCCTACATTCACCTACATTTGGATCCCACGTTTCATAGGTGCCCCAAACAAGTATCCGAGGTTCCCTACTGATAAATGGATTCTTTTGGAATTAGTTAGACAGTTTTGTTTTATTATCATCGAATCCAAAATAAGTGTCATAAGGTAGGAATGCATTTACCTATTTTGATTGGCACGTATTCCTACCCAAATATCTACCAGAAATAAATATTGATGTATAAATGGTGGAGGTAACCCTACGGACCTTTCATCCGTGGACTAATTTTGACTATTGGGGTAAGTTTGGGGAGACAGGTTGGTCCAGTGCTCACGTACCACAATTAGAGGATATATGGATTCATTGTCGGGACAAATATATCGTGTGGCAAAGGGATTATGAAAGGTTAACCCTTAATGAAGTTTGACAATTTAGATTGGCTGATGTGCCAAAGGACATGTAGGATAATGATGAGGTCCTAGATTCATCATACAAGAGTGATAATATTTCCAATCAACCACTGCCATGGGTTGATTGGTATGTGGAAGAATGTAGCAATACTAAGGAAAGGGTGGGACCCATTCTAAAGAGGACTTTTAGTTTGTTGGCCACCTTGGGAATCTCACCCAAAGGGGAAAATCAACCTACAAATATAGGGTCTACATCAACAATAAACCAACCAACACCCATAAAAGGAAAGAGGTCAACTCAAAGGGTTCCTACCATTCCAAAGAAGATCTCATTTATGGTTGGTGGCTGATCTCTCTAGGTCAACTCGCTCCCAAGATTACATCATTTGCACTACCGATTCTGAGGTAGTTGAAGTCAGTGACTCTCCTAATGTCATTCAGGATTCATCACATCTTCCCCCTCCTCCATTATCACTTCTAGTATCAGTCCTTTCCAACTCTACCATCATTTCTTCTTTCCCGTCCCCTTCTATGGCCCAGGTATTCTCATTACTTCCAGCTTCTATTAGGTGGGAGAATATTGGGTCACCCATTTCCTCTTCACTTCCTTTGACACTCTCATTTTCTTCAATTACAACCCCAACATTGCTTTGTCAATTCCTATGGCTTTCCTTACATCCACACCTTCCATCATTGCTACCTCTTCTCAAATATCAGCTAGTATTTCTAGTGATCTTTCTCTAACTGATGCTTTAGGTATCGATCCGATAATCCATCTTCATCAGCTCTAGCCATACCAGAATGGTTGTTTAGAAAAACTCCTAAGAAAAAGAAAAAGGTTCCTCTAGGAGATGTTATAGATCTCAACATATTGGAGTCCATGCCCAAAAGATAGGCCAAGAGACCGAGAACCGTATCAAGTCTGATGGTTAATCCATCTGGAGAGCGTGTGATAGAAGTGGTTACCCTATATTGGGGAAACAAAAAGAAACCATCATAGCAGCAGATTCATCGAATATAAAAGTTCTCATTGGGGAAGGATACTCATGAGGGAGATAAATAGAATGTGCACACTACTTTTTGGGCCCTTTTGGAGAAATATGACAAATACAAGGCTACCAAGGATGAGCTTAAGGCCAAGGTCAAGAATCTCACCGCACAAGCTACGAAAATTAACACATAACACTCCATCCAATGACATCTCAACTACTACGGATATGCAAATTTCATCTACAATCGATGATATTTCTTATCATGAGCTCAATAAGCTAGGCTAGAAAGGGAGATCGGTGAGTGGATGGATGAGAAGAATCTGCGAAGCCAATCCTTTCATCAAGAAACCATTGAGATTTATAATGATATGCAGGTTGCAAGACTCACCATTGGAAAGATGGATGAATCATCCTCCGAGGATAATAATATCTTAAATTTAACTTTTGCAACAAGGAGTGACATTAGAGAGGAAGATTATGACTTGATTTTGTAGGAAAATGTGATTGATCATGCCTCTAAGCTGTTTGAATATCAAAAGGATATGGAATTCTCGTATCGTATTACAAGATCTTATTAAGAAATTGGTGGAGAAGAAAGTGGAGATTACGGATGCCATCAATGATATCTCAGAGGAGTTTGACAATTCCAACTACAAGTTCTTTAATGAAAATATTGATGCTCTTCCTGAGGACTAGATTAAAGAAAATTTCAAGGAATTGGTGAAGCAGGACGATGACATTGAATAGTGACTTCATTTACTGACTAGCCTTATGTCATAATTTCATAGGGAGACTAAATAAATTCACAAATAAACTTCAAAGGTTGCCAACCAGGATCATGAAAGAGATCAAGATAGCAAATGTAGTGAACTACTATGCATGTTGACTGGAGATGAAGAAACTCGGGTGTTATCAAGTGCTTCTTTGAGTATAGACACAAAGTGGTCAGTATGGGAAGAAGGAAAAAATAAACTTGCAGAAAAGGAGACATAAATGAATCAGGCCAAAGATGAGAGGCCATAAAAGGACATGTTCAAGCTCTGGAATCAGTCAAAGTCAGAGGTTGACTTGGTCAAATTTTGCAACAAATTTGCTATTTTCATGGGACCATGTTTCGTTATATTAATGACATTACCATTTTTAGTTAAATATTAGTTAAATGCCTAGCTGTGATGGCTCACCTAGGAACTTATAAATAGTGAAATGCTTCCATTATTTGATAGATACATTTATAGAGATTTTTGGTGAAGTTTCTTGAAGATTACTTTCGTGAGATTATGAAAGCTTTTAATTATATTCAAAATTTCCTTACACGTGAAGATCTATTCTATTATGTTGAATGATTAGTCATTGTATGCTTTGTGAATGTGATTCCTTGGCATTATTGATTAATTTACCTTTATTTTAGATTATCTATTTCATATTGTGAAAAGAATAGTGTGATTACCTTTCATCAGCTATGAGAAACCATTTTCCTTCTGTTGATTAAAATTTGCATTATTATTATCACTTAAGTGGATGCTTGACATGTGCTTGTGATTATCCTCTTGATAAATTATTTATGTATCAAATCAAAGCTCATCTTTCTATTGTGTATGTTTAAAGTTTAATAGAGGAACATCTGCCATTGGTTTGTGGTATTTTTATACCCTTTCTAGTTGCTAAAGGTGAAGGTGGTCAATAATGCAAACCTTGTTCCCACATTAACCCTTCCTGATGTTTAACATTCCCAAAATTGGTGCATCACCACTTCTAGTTTAAGTTGTATTCCTTGCAAATCTCTCTCTCTAATCCTATGAAATGTTAGTATAGGTTTAGTTAGCCATTTTTCTTGCATTATAGGTAGTGTTGTGTTTAGTTTAGGAAGAGGAAGCTGGACTTCTATAGAGGTTCACCTCAATTCAAAGTCCCATAGCTTGAGAGAGGATCCCATATGTCCCAATCACAATGAATGTTGTGATTAATTTCTAGGCCATTTGGGGAGTGCAATGATTTGGAGACAATAATAACATACCACTAAAGCAAGTGAAGAGGAGTGGAACTAAAATGAGGGAATGGAAAAGCTCCTTAGAGAGATATGAATTGAGAGGAAACATTAAAAACAAGTATGTAACTAGAAAATGCCTTCTAGATGCAACTTGAGCTCACGAGCTCGGTGTGGTCATCTCGTAAGGTGCTCGTGAGATAGACTCTACTCTCTGTAACCAAATCTATTTAGAATTCAATCTCACATGGGGGCGGTAACCCCGATAGCTCCCCTAGAAATACATCAGCAAACTCTCTCAAAATAGGATGGTCATCTAGCAATGTTCCACTAGACCCATCCTCTAATCGGTCACTAACTGTGATAGCGAACCTCTAACAACCCCATCACACACACACACACACACACACCGCTTAAGCTACATAACAGAGATGGTGTGAATAGAAATGGGTCTCCTGACCCCATTTATCACTACCTCAGCTCCTAGATCATCTATACAAGATATGATCTTATGGTAACAATCTATCCTGGCCTTGTTTGCAGACAACTAGTCCATACCCAAGATGACTCCATATGAGTCCAAAAGAAGCATACAAAGATCTCGAGGTAGTGGTGAAAGGTCCCAATTCCACAACACACTCCTTAACTAAGGAGTCTCTATATATATATATATATATTGGCTCCGTAATCCATCTCAACATCCCAACTAAGACCCTACCTAACTCGCCACTAGCTCGCATCGTTGGAGAAAGATGGTGTGTAATAAAATAATCAAGAACCAGAATCAAACAAAATGGAGGTAGGAATACCACCAATGCTACTTGTAGTCTTAATAACTATACTCTGATACTCAACTTGACAGTTCTAAACCATAGGATAAATCCTATGACTACACCCCATGTCACCGACAGTAGGCTCTGAGATCTGTGTCTTAACCTTTTTATTAGGGTTATAAGGTAAATCTTTCAAGAAATGTCCAACAATAGTGCAACCAAAACAATTGCCTAATCCTCTCCCATCTGTAATAGTTCCAGTCGGTACTCTAGAGGTAAGTGGTGTGGATCCTGATGATCTAGCTATAGATTGTTGAGGTCTCTACCGGTGAGCTCTCGTTGAATGAGCTCTAGGTACACCCCTGTGTCCTAATGGGACACCTAGGAGGAGGCCTAATGCTCCGACCCTCCATGCATCAAATCTCTATAGATGTCTATAAGGTGGGAAGAACTACTATTGCTTGCTGTTGTTGTGGTCTAAAATATGACCGTGTTAGCAACGCTTTCCACAACGAGGAGGAGGTGCGACCCCCTTGATCTCGTTGTCCTACATCTCGTCAGTATATGGCTCCGGACTCAATCTCTAGCCTTATAGGTCTTCCGATGAGTCTCCTCTACTATATAGGCCTTCTCAACAATCTCAGCTAATGTCTGTGGACAATGGATCCACATTGCACCTCTAATATCTAGATTTAGGCCCCAGATGAACCTGTGGATCCTTAATTGCTCATCCTACATGTAATCATAATACTGGAGTAGATTAAGAAATCTAGTCTCAAACTTGGCTACTGTAAGGGATGCCTATCGGAGGTCATGAAACTCATCTATCCTCTGATGTATGAACTTTTGTGAAAAATATCTTCTCCTCAAAGAGCTCCTAGGTAATTATCTCATAATCCACGTGGATATTCTTCTCCTCTCGTCCTCCACCGGACACCTTCTCTGTCTCTTAGTAGATGGATCGCAACATTAGCTTTCGTGTTGTTAGAACCCCGGAAGAGCTTGAAGCATCCACTCAATCTCACCAACCAGCCTCTTCCCGAAATCTACCTATGTCACCAGAATAATGTTATGGTCATACCTTTAAGATCTCCCTCATGTGGTCTCAAAGCTATAGTCGATGACCCATAGGCCTCCCCGCATACTCATCTCTAAGCCTAGGGCTCTAAGACCTATCTCTATGTTCGAACTCGGTCTGCTTGACCCCTCTACGGTGAATCTGCTCTAATTGACTCCACATGGGATTTATCTCCTCTATGATCCTTGCTATGCCGAGGAGATGCACCAGCCTCAATGGATTTCACCCTATCATGTCTGACTGAATGTGCTCCTATGGTCCCTCCACCTAAAGTGGCATTAACATCTTGAAGTGTATGTAAAATCTATGATAGGATAGCTGCTACAACATGATCAAGTGGTGGTAATTATAGGTCTATGTGAAATGACCCCTTGTCTTGTCTACACCTCCTACAAAGACCAAGGCAAGAGTTAGTTCTACTTTCTAGGTTTTACTTAGTTTTCCATGTTTACTAAAATATGCAAATTTTCGAACAAAGTTGTTTTCTAGATTTAAAAGTGTGCTAAGTTTAATATTGTACTAAGTTTAAATGTTCATGTCTCAAGTTTTCTAGTGTGCCCAACGGTCCAAGATTTTGAACCACCGCTCTTATACCAAGTGTAACACCCATCTAAAAACAACCACTCGAGACCAAGGAACAACCTAGGTTTAGTTAGAAGGATTATGGAATAATTTTATTTTTGTTTTGTTATTATTTTGTTTTAAGTGTTCACAACACAATTTCCAAAGTGCATTATAACAATTATAAAATCACCTTAAAAGCACTAAGAGGGTGATAGTTACCTCGAGCACAAATATATTATCTTCTTGTGGGGCGCAGAAGAAATCTCTCTCAAGTGCGTAAGAAGCTTTTTCTCCTGGCGCGAAAGGATTTTTTTTTCCCAAGCGTAGAAGAAATTTTTAGAACTCCTAGGTGAAAAATATTGGTGTGAAAGATAATCATGGAAGAAAATTTTCTCCAGGCGCGGAAGAATTTTTTTCGGGCGCGAAGAAACTTTTCCTTTTTCAAAATTAGAAAATTTTTAAAGCCCAATGAAGTAAAAACATCTGGACGCCATAACGCTTTGATACGAACTTGGTTTTAAAAAAATGAGGACTTTCTGGAAATCACTTGACGTCCTCTTTACACAAAACCTTAAAAATTTAATTTGGATAAATTTTTAAGGGTCAATTTTGAGAAAATATTTTTCTCACTAAACAGGTGAACTGGTATTCTTAACTTACACGATTTTGTTCAAATTCATCATTAATAATTTCTCAACATGTCAAACAGACATGGAGGATTTCACTTGGGAGATTTTTAGGATACATTGTAAGGCTAATTTTTTTGATTGATTTGCAATTCAAATTTACCAATTTTTATACAACAAAATGTCTGCAATTTTGCCTTTTCCCGATTTGAAAGGTTCTATAAAATTTTCATAAGTATTTTAGTTTGTTTGGGACCATTTTGATCTTCCTTAGATTGTATTAGTGTTTCAAATGTTTTTCATAGTTTTACAGGGTTGTTCTAGTATCTTTTACTAAAAAAATTTGCAAGTTTACAATGAAATAAAAATGAAGTTTATACATTTCAAAAATAGAGATTAATCTATTTCTTTTTCCATACTATAAAAACATTGAATTCATTCCATGCTAGTTTTAAATATTTATCTTTCCTTCAATCAAAATGTAGAAACTAGAATGCAACTTCTATTTTTCAAATCATGCATTTCAACAAAATAGAGTAATGTATTTTCTTCATACGTATTTCTTTCTTTCAAACAGAAATTCCTCAACATATTTCAACATAGATTTTAAATAGTAGTAACTCCATTTGTGGAAAATAATACAACTTCTATTTATATTGATCAAATACAACTTTACAAATTACAGCTCTTTCTCTTTTCCTTTCATTCAAATGCACTTTCATGTTTTTTACATAGTACAAATTTCAGTGCATATATCTTTCTCATTTAAACATAGGATTTCATTTCCAAAACAAAATAACTATCCAATACAAATAATATTACAAGTCATCCACTTGAAGTGGGAAAAATGTTTACAAAAAGGAGTCTCACAAAGGACTGCAAAAATTGTCTTCTTTCTCAGCTTCAAAAAATAGCAGTATGAATTTCCATCATTCTTCAATTTGATCACAACAGAATAGGGGAAAGGAAATGCTCTCCACCCAACCAAGACATCCAATGAAAAGGAGAAGCCATCCTTCTTCATTGGCCCTTGAGCCCCAACCACATTGCAATAAGAAATGTGACTCAACACATGGCAACAACAGGCTTCCACAACACAAAGGCAATCTCTCACATGTAATATCATATTTAAAACATAGTCCAAAACAAAATAGTAGTTTTAGCAACCACAAGATAAACACACAACAATACTCAGGCTTCATCAAGTAAGCCAAAGGAGAAAGAAACTATGGGGGATGCTACTTATGCCTCCCAAAGGGAAAATGGGTATCACCACCTGAGAACAAACCTCCAAAATATATATCATTTCAAATCCTTGACAAGCCCTTATGCCTCCCACAAGTACCCCTTATCCCTCACAATTTCTTATGCCTCCCCAACCTCTTATGGCACCCCATAATGAGTAAAGAAATGCAAGCTATTTCTTTGCAAGGTGGAACCCAAATCCCAACTCCCTCCACACTTATACCTCCCCAAAACACTTATACCTCCCACAAAATATACCCCATAGCCTTCTCCTACACCATTCCTAGGCCATCTACCCAACAACCTACAAACATGCCAAAACATTCACAACAATAACATTTGCATAAATAAAAGAGGAGAATTTCAAGAGCCAAGCTCCTACCTCTCCATGATAGAGTTGTTCCAAGTTCCAAACAACAACTTTATTCCAATGCAAGTAGTCCAAATATCCAACAAGCACAAGCGTTCAAAATCTTCAAACTTCTTCAAAGAAAGAGATCTTTAATAGTCAAAAGAATTCCCCCAAAAAAATGAACCAAAGGTGAAGCAAACCAAAACAAGGTAAGAAGTTGGAATTTTCATAGAAGAGGGAAGAGAAGAGGATGAGGTGGACCCATGTAGGATTCCACATCACACATCCTCAACCCCAACACAAAAGTCAACTTCATTCCTAATGCATATTAAATAAGTGGGTGAATAATAGACAGTTTTACTTACACACTCAAATCAAGCCCACACCCCATAAGGACTTAAAGTTAAAACATGAAGAAAGTGTGACTAAAACATATAACTTGACTTACAAAAATGCATGAAGAAGGTCTAAATTTAACTCTCTAGCTATAGTTAAGGTTGGTATACAAATTTAAGAGGTATGGGGCAAGTTTTACTTGTCCCATAAGCCTCCAAAATCAGCCTCCTAGGACAAATTCTAATTTCAAGAAGGTGGAGTGTTTCATACTCCAAAATCAACTTACATACTCTTACACATTACTTACAAATTTCTTACACATTTCTTACAACACTTTAATTCAAGGCCAATAACTCTATTAATTACTTCCTTATGACATATTTTAATTACTAACTTAACAACATGATTACTCACAATATTAATAGACCATATAATAAATAATGAAAGGGGTCAATGCACTACAAAATAAACACATGCAAACATTAACAAGGAAACCAAATAAAAGAAAAACACAAGTCCCTTGGTCACATTTAAAGGTGATACCCCCATGGGAATCCCTAACAAAATCAAACACACATAAACAAATAAAGTTTCCATGGTGACCTTTTTGAATTCATATAGAATTCTAATGTGGTTGGTCTCCAATCCCCGATGTGTGTTGTGAAATTTTAACCTGAAAACAAAAATACCTCCTTCAGCCTTGTGTCCACATTAGAACGTCCAAACGGATATAGATCTAATTCCAAAATCATCAATATATATATGAATCACAAAAACATCAAGACCATCAACAATATCACTTAAAATTTTCATCAACAACTATATGATTATCAATTAATTCCATTTTCAAGGTCTACTCAATATATCCAAATATCACATGTCCGAACAACATCTATAACATAACCTAGTCAAATAGTATATCAACATCAATATATAAAATGTCTCTAGTACTCGTCAAGCATCTTTATAGAATCAAGTAAGCAATGATCTATTCTTTAACATCTAACATCATGCTAAAAAAAACTATAATAATGCCCATAATATAGTCAACAATGTCATGATCAGTATCAAAAGGTGTCAAAGGGAAGTGGGCACTACATCCCCCTCCCCATAGACTCGACTTCCTCCAAGAATTCATTGGAATAGATGTGGGAACTTAACTTGTAGTAAGGTAGCATCCTCCCATGTAGATGTAGTATCATCATATTTGACCCATTGCACTCACACCTGATCAATCTCTTTGCCTCGAAGGCCCGGTCCTGTGATCTATACTAAGAATGGGCTCCACCATCACCTACTCTTGATCCTACACCTACAATACGGTCCAATCCAACACATGAGAAGGATCAAGAACGTATCCCTTAAGAAATGAAACATGAAACACATCATGTATGTGAGACAAGCTAGGTGGCAACACGAGATGGTAGGCCAAAGGGATGATACACTCCCCAATATCTCAAAATGACCAATGAATCTAGGAGATAACTTTGAAACTTTTCTATAACAAATAGGGATCTTATGTGGTCTCGCACGAAGGAACACCTTAATACCCACATCAAAACTACGGTCAGTCCTATGGTGATCTGCATTCTTCTTTTCCTATCATGTTCCTCATGCAATCTTTGTCTAATCAAAATAACCTACTGCTCCATGTCCTATAACAAAGCTGGTCCAAGAGAAACCCTATCCTCTAACTTGTCCTAGTTAAGAGGTGTCATGCACTCTCTACCATACAAATCTTGAAAAGGAGCCATGCCTATAGAACTCTGAAAACTATTATTATAGGAAAACTCCACCAAGTACAAGTACTCCTCCCATCTTGATTGATGATCCATAACATACATCCTAAGCATATCCTTTAATATCTAATTCACCTAATCATTCTATCCATCTGTCTTGGGGTGATATGTTGTGCTGAATTTTATCCTCGTCTTGAGGGCATGATGCATGGTAGTTCAAAAATGGAAAGTATACAAGGGATCGTTGTCACAAATGATCTTTCACAGAATCTTGTGCAACTTGACAATCTCATTCAGATAAACCCATGCCACTGCACTAGCTATATAAGTTGTCTTCACCAAAGAAAAGTGTGCCACTTTTGTTAATTTATCCACCATGACCATGATGACATCATGGTGATATCTCAACATCGGTAGCCCAACAACAAAGTCCATAGAAATGGTGTCCCACTTCCACTCTGGTATAACATGAGGAAAGAGAAGGCCAACTAGATGTTGATGCTTGGCCTTCACTTTCTAGCACTCTAAATAGTGTGACACAAACTGAGCCACATCTCTACAAAGTCCTCTCCAATGGTACAACTATCTCAATGTAGCATGCATCTTCTTCACTCTGGGATGGGTTAAATAGGGTGCATGGTGCCTCTGTCGTAATATCCTGTCTCAAGATTCCATCTTTGGGAACATATATCCAACCTCTGCCTGAGAATTCCATCTTCCTCTAATGAGAAACCATCAAACTTCCCTCAAGTGGTCTCTAGGACTCGATCTCTGCTCTCACTACAATGTAAAAGCTATCAAGAGGAAGTTACTTTAGAATACTACTCTGCAAAGTTGTGCCCATTGAAGTGGCCATAATCACATGTCTCCATCTACTTAGAGCATCTATAACCACATTATCCTTCCCCTTCACATGCTCTATCTCCATATCATACTCACAAAGAAACTCCATCCAATGCTGCTGACAAGCATTGAGATTGGGATATGTGAAGAGATGGTGAAGACTCAAGTGATCTATCCTGAGTGTGAATCTCCGCCAAGAAGAAATCATCTCCATCAAAGCAAAGTGTGCACAACTTCCATAAGATTAAGATCATGAGTTGGATAATTAAGCTCATAATCTTTGAGTTTACAAGACTCAAAGGCCACTACTCTACCCTCCTGCATCAACACACCTCCAAGTCCTGCCAAGGAAGCATCCATGCATATGAAAAACTCACCCTATGGATCCGACACTGCAAGAATAGGTGTTGTCATGAGGTACTCCTTCGATGTCAAGGCATGATCATATCTAACTAACCAAAAAAACTTCCTCCCTTTTCGTTGAAGAGAAGTGATGGGGTACGCAATCCGAGAAAATTCCTTAACAAATCTCCTATAATAACCTACTAATCCTATGAAGCTGCACACCTCTATCACACTAGTGGGTACTAGCTAATCCATAATAGCTCGAATCTTAGAAGGATCGAATGTGATACCTTCCCCAGAAATGATGTGACCCAAATATTGTACCTCTGTCTAATATAATGCACACTTCTTCAAGTTCTAGTAAAGTTGTTTCTCATGAAGACACTGAAGAACCTGGCGAAGGCTCCCTTAATGCTCCTTACGTGTACGTGAGTAAATCAAAATGTCATCAAGGAAGATGAGCATGAAGTGATCTAAGAAATTCCTTAATACTCCATTCATAAAACTCATAAATAATGCGGGGGCATTTGTCAAACCAAAAGGCACCACTATGAACTCATAGTGCCCATATCTCGTACGAAAAATAGTCATATGAATATCCACCTCCGTAATCCTCAGCTGATGGTATCATGACTTAAGATCAATCTAAGAGGAAATTGTGCCTCATTTCATCTGATCAAACAAATCATCTATGCATAGAAAGGGATAATGATTCTTGATCATTACCTTGTTCAACTAGTGGTAATCAATACACAACCGCAATGACCCATCCTTCTTCTTCACAAAATCACCAAGTACACCCCAGAGGATACACTCGAACGGATTAGACATTTCTCCAAAAGGCCGTCTCTGCTATAACTTGAGCTCACGAGCTCTAGTGTGGTCATCCAATAAGGTGCTTGTGAGATAGGCTCTACCCCGAAACTATATCTATAGGGAATTCAATCTCATGTGGGGGTAGTAACCCCAAAGAGCTCCCCTAGAAAAACATCAACAAACTCTCTCAAAATGGGATGGTCATCTAGCGATGGTCCACTAGACCCATCCTCTAATCGATCACTAACTTTGACAAAAAAACCTCCGACAACCCCGTAACACATCGCTTAAGCTACATAGCGGAGATGGTGTGAATAAAAACAGATCTCCCGACCCAAGCTAGATCACTACCTCAACTCCTAGATCGTCTATACAAGAAATGATCTTGTGGTAACAATACATTCTAGCTTTGTGTGTAGTCAACCAATTCCATACCCAAGATGACTCCATACGAGCCCAAAGGAAAGATATGAAGATCCGAGGTAGTGGTGAAATGTCCCAATTCTACAACACACTCCTTAACTAAGGAATCTATAGAGATCTTGGATCCGAAGCCATATCAACGTCCCAATTAAGACCCTACCTAACTACCACCAGCCTGCATCGCTTGACTAAAGATGGTGCAATAAAAGAATCTAAAGAAACAAGATCAAATAAAATGGAGGTAGGAATGCCACCAATGCTACTTGTAGTCTCAATGACTATACTCTGATGCTTGGCCTTGTGGTTCTCAACCGCAACATAAATCCTATGACTGTGCCCCATGTAACTTAGAGTAGGATCTCGAGATTTGTGTCTTACCCTTGTTATTATGGTTTTGAGGGTAATCTCTCTAGAAATTTCTAGCAACATCATAAACAAAACAACCGCATGATCCTCTTCCATGTGCAAAAGATCTAGTCGGTACTCTGGAGGTATGTGGTGTGGATCCTGATGATCCAACTATGGACTGCTTGAGGTCTCGTTGGAAAGCTCCTGTGACCGAGCTCTAGGTGCGCCTGTGTCCTAATAGGAACCCTAGGAGGAGGCCCCAAGCTCCAACCTTTCCGTGCATCGAATCTCTATGGAGGTCTATAAGGTAGGTGGAACTATTGCATTCTTCTGTTGTGGTCTAAAATATGATTATGTTAAACCTTGACCACCACAAGGAGGAGGTACTAACCCCCTTGATCTTTTGTCTTGCATCTGTTGTATACGGCTTCAAACTTGGTCTCTATCCTTCTGGGTCTTCCCCCGAGTCTCCTCTGATATATAGGCCTTCTCAATGGCCTTAGCTAATGTCTGTGGACAATGGATCCGTACTGCACCTCTAATGTCTAGATTCAGCCCCCGATGAACCTATGGATCTCATGAATCGGTAGTACTACATGTAATATACATACTAGATTAGATCCAAAATCTACTCGCATACTCTTCTGCTACTCTGTAAGGGATGCCTCGCCAGAGGTCGAAACTTATCTATCATGTGTTGTATGAACCTCCGTGACAAATATCAGCTCCTGAAAAGCTCCTCAAAGAGATCCCAGAAACTATCTCGAATCCACCTAAATTTTATTCTCCTCTATCCTCCACCAGACACCTGCTCTATCTCTCAGTAGATGGATTACAACATGCGCTTTCATGTTGCTAGAACAAGGGCAGATCTTGAAGCATCCACTCAAGCTCACCAACTAGGTCTCTGCCTAAAATCCACCCATGTCACCAAAATAATGTGATGGTTGTAGCTTTAGGATCTCCCTAATATGATCTAAATCTATAGTCTGACAACCCCTAGGCCTCCCTGCTTGCTCATCTCTAATCCTAGGGCTCCAAGACCTAGCTCGTGTCCTGGAACTCGGTCTCCCTGTCGTCTCTGCAGGTGAATCTTCACCGATCGACTCCACATGGGAGTTCTCTCCTCTATGCTCCTCGCTATGCCGAGGAGATGCACAAGCCTCAATGGATGTCACCCTATTATGTCCGAATCAATGTGCTCCTACGGTCCCTCTGCGTAGAGTAGAGCGACATTAACATCCTGAAGTGTTTGTAAAATCTGTGGTAGGATAGCTACTACAACATGATCTGGTGGTGGTAAGTCTAGGTCTATGTGAAATGACCCCTCATCTTGTCCACACCTCCTACACAGACCAAGGTGAGAGTTAGTTCTATATTATAGGTTTTACTCAATTTTCCATGTTTACTAAAATATGAAATTTTTTGAACAAAGTTGTTTTCTAGATTTAAAAGTGTGCTAAGTTTAATATTGTACTAGGTTTAAATGTTCATGTCTCAAGTTTTCTAGTGTGCCCAAGGGTCCAAGATTTTGAACCACCACTCGATACAAAGTGTAACGCCCATCTAAAAACAACCACTCGAGACCAAGGAACAACCTAGGTTTAGTTAGAAGAATTATGGAATAATTATTATTTTTTTGTTATTATTATTATTTTTAAGTGTTCACAACACAATTTCCAGAGTGCATTACAACAATTATCAAATCACCTTACAAACACTAAGAGGGTGAAAGTTACCCCGAGCACAATTAGATTATCTTCTTGTAGGGATGGGAAGAAATTTCTCTTGGCCGAGGAAGGAGGCGCATAAGAAGAATTTTCTCCTAAGCGCAAAAGACGGGTGCGAAGAAACTTTTTTCCCGGCACGGAAGAAAATTTTCTGTCAGGCATGAAATATGGGTGTGGAAGAAACATTTCTCCTTGGTGCAAAAGATAGGTGTGGAAGAAATTTTTTTGTCGGGTGTAAAAGATGGGTGCGGAAGAAACTTTTACTTTTTTGAACTTAGAAAATTTTCAAAGTACAATGAAGTAAAAACTTCTAGAGGCCATAAATTTTGATAGGTAACTAGTTTTTCAGCAAACGAGGTTTTTATGGAAAGCTCTCGACGTCCTCTTTACACAGAAACATTAAAAATTTAATTTGGATAAATTTTTAAGGGTAAATTTTGAGAAAACGTGAACTAAATAGGTGAACTAGTATTTTTAATTTACACGATTTTGTTCAAATTCATCTTTAATAATTTCTCAACATGTAAAACAGACATGGAGGATTTCACTTGGCATATTTTTAGGATAGATTGCATGGTTAAATTGTTTGATTGATTTGTAATTCAAATTTACCAATTTTTATATAGGAAATTGTCATTAATCTTGCCGTTGCCTGATTTGAAAGGTTTTATAAAATTTTCATATGTATTTTAGTTTGTTTGGGACCATTTTTATCTTCCTTAGGTTGTATTAGTGTTTCAAAAAAAATTCATAGCTTTACAAAGTTGTTCTCATATCTTTTACTAAAAAAATTGCAAAAATTTACGGTGAAATAAAAATGTAGTTTATACATTTCAAAAACATATACTAATATATTTGTTTTGCCATACTATAAAAACATTGAATTCATTTCATGATAGTTTTAAATAGTTATCTTTCCTTCAATCAAAATGTAGAAACTAGAATGCAACTTCTATTTTTCAAATCATGCATTTCAACAAAACAGAGTAATGTATTTTCTTCATACGTATTTTTTTCTTTCAAACATAAATTCCTTAACATATTCAATACGGATTTTAAATAGCAGTAACTCCATTTATGGAAAATAATACAACTTTAAAAATTACAACTCTTTCTCTTTTCCTTTCATTCAAATGCACTTTCATGTTTCATTACAAAGTACAAATTTCAGTGCATATCTCTTTCTCATTTAAACATAGGATTTCATTTCCAAAACAAAATAACTATCCAATACAAATAATATTACAAGTCATCCACTTGAAGTGGGAAAAAGGTTTACAAAAAGAATTCTCACAAAGGAATGCCAAAATTGTCTTTTTTCTCAGCTTCAAAAATACCAAAGATGAATTTCCATCATTCTTTAATTTTATCACAACAAAACAGGGGAAATGCTCTCTCCACCCAAGTAAGACATCCAATGAAAATGAGAAGCCATCCTTCTTCATTGGCCCCCAGCCCCAACCATATTGTTATAAGAAATGTGACTCAACACATGGCAACAAGATGCTTCCACAACAGAATGGCGATCTCTCACATGCAAATATGATATTTAAAACACATTCCAAAACAAAAAAATAGTTTTAGCAACCATAATATAAACACACACCAATACTCAGGCTTCATCAAGCAAGCGAAAGGAGCAATAAACTATGGGGGATGCTACTTATGCCTCCTAAAGGGGAAATGGGTATCACCACCTGAGAACAAACCACCAAAATATATATCATTTCAATGTTGAGTATTTTTTCATTGATGTCAAAGGTACAACATTATATTTTTGATATAAATATTGAGGTTTGAATATTATCTTAATATTCAATTTTGCAACATTAGTGTTCGTAAAATATTTATCCATGTCAAAATTTGAAAATTTTAATATTAAACATCACAAAGGAATCCTATGACACATGGTGCGATGTGTAATGGATCATTTTTAATGAGGTAGATTTAAAATGAAGGTTACTTAATGCATGATAAATGTTTGAATTAAAAACGGGAGTTACATTTGCATTAGTGATGAGTTATGACATGGAGGAGTTACAAAATTGAAGTCAAAAAGAGAATATATCCTTATGGGGCGGATTTTTTCATTTATGGAACATTAAGGATGTGTAAGGGAAGTTGGTCATGCATATTTATTGAAAAATATGAGTTACACTTGACCATGAAAAAGAATATTGCTATTTAGAGAAAATATTCATTATTTTTGTAACTACCAAGTGATGTGGCTTCCTCATTCCAAATATGGTGCATTTTTAAAGTAAATTTTCCCATGGTATGGGCACATGGTTTTAGGGAAACCACAAGTGGTTTTTCCTCTCCTTCTTCCTATATAAACAAGTGTTGTGTGCACATTTTCGATGTGTGAAAAAGAGAGAGAATTTTTAGAGTGATATGTATGTGAAGTTATTATTGTAAATCTCTTAAGTGAGTATGAGTATGTGAGAGAGAAAATAAAGAAGGAGAAATATTATTGATTTGTATTGCAGATTTTTTGAAGTGGGTGCTTCGGATTGGGGATTGGTGTCTCTAGAAGTTGGTGCTTCGAATAAGAGATTGCAAAGTCAATGGTGTTTGCATTCAAGGGCTGAATTGGTGTCTTCTATGAGTGGGTGCTCATACTTTGTAAACACTATTTTATTTCAGCTGGATTTGGACAGTAGATCCAAGCAGTCTCCTTTTGGTGGATGTAGCCCACACTGGGTGAACCATGGTATATCTGGTGTTATGTGCATTTGATTTTTGTGTGTGCTCTCATTTATTTTTAGATTTGAATATCTTATTTAGTGTAAAAATAATTTATTAAGTTGGAGAAAATTTTAAATTATGGAATACTAATTCACCCCCTCTCAGTATTCCCATGCTTCTAACAATTGGTATCAAAGTAGGTTCCTTCTATGTAGCTTAACAGCTAGAAGGTAGATCAAAAAGCACAATGACAACTCAGAAGGATTCTCCACAAACAAAGCTCTGCTATTTGATGGATCAAACTATTCCTTTTGGAGCATAAGGATGCAAACCTACTTGAATTATCTTGGACATGATATTTTGCAGTCAGTTGAGAATGGCTATATGATACCAACAACTCTACCTACAGATTAGGCTTTGGTAAGAGACAATGTGAAAATAATGCTAAAGCTATAAATGCTATTTTGCATGGTGTAGCAGATTCAGATTTTGTAAAGATTATGCTTTGCAAAATTGCCAAGGAGATGTGGGATAAGCTCAACAATTTATATGAAGGAGATTTGAAGGTAAATACAAAGAAAGCTTTAGACACATAGAAGAAATTTTGAGAGTCTAAAGATGAAGGAGGAAGAGAACATTGCAGCATATTTACTCTGTGTGGATGAGACCGTAAACATGATAAAAGGCTTGGGTGAAGAGATGGAAGACCTAGTAATAGTACAAAAGGTATTAAGATCTCTACTTCCTAGATTTGATGCTAAAGTTTCAGCTATTGAAGAACTTAAGGATCTAGATAAAATGAAAATGGATGAGTTATATGGAATACTCACAGCTTATGAGATGAGAACAAAACCAGATAAGCAAAGAAAAAGAGAATCTGCTTTCAAAGCTTCAAAAGGAAAGGAGAAGAAGGTTGAATCAGATGATGAATCCGATGAGGAAGAAGAATCCCTATTGGTGAAAAATCTGAAAAGAGGATCTGACAAGTACAAAGGTAAACTTCCTTTTAAATGTTTTAACTATGGTGAGATTGGACATTTTGCAGCTAAGTGTCTCGCATGAAAAAAGTGAAAGTGATGATGAAGATCTTGTCAAAGCAAAGAAAGGGAAGCCTTTCTACAAAAATAATTTCAAGCAAAGGAATTTTGAAAAGAAGAAGAACTAGAACCAAAACAAGAAGAGTCTATGCACCAGAAAAGATGATAGCTCAGAGGAAGATTTTCTAGAAGGTGAATTTGAATAAATTTTTATGTCCCTTGAAGATGGAAAAGTGGAAGCTGGAGATATAGTTAACAAAGAAGGTGAGGTAAACTTGGAAGAAGAACTCATCTCAGTGCCTTGGGTAAGATCAAGAGACTCAAAAAGAAGACCACAAGCAAAAGCTGCAACTTCAAGACTATAAAGAAGCAAAGAAAAATATGGATGCTAATAAAGAATGTGAAGATACTATTTTTGATCTAAAGATTCAAGTTGAAGAGGCAAAGAGAATAGAGGAAGTGATAAGAAAATAGCTGAAATCAAAAGAAGAAGAATGCGAGAGATTAGAGTCAGAGATTGTCACACTTAGACTAGAAACTGAAAAGTTAAACAAAAGACTCAAGTTTGAAAAGATTTATGAGGTGTTGAGCAACATTCTAGATAAACAAAAACCAAAATCATCCAAAGGTGGTATTGGATTCAATGAAGTAGAAAAGAAAGAGACCAAAGAACTAGAGAAGAAATCCAGCTATGCAGATATCCTAAAAAGCTCTAGTAAAGGAGAAAACAATAAGAAACAAGAAGATCATCCTCCATAGAACAACAAAAAAGAAGACAACAAATGGAATAAGGTGCCAATAAGAAGTTTTAGAAACTCATCTTATCAAAGGAAGCCCTACATGACCAGGTATTCTTTTCATGGTTATTGTTTTTCATGTCACAATTATGGTCATAAGATGATGAACTGTAGATCGAAGGTTCAGAGTTGGAATCAGAAATTTCATGCTAGAAACTACAACTCTTTGGCTACATAGCAAGAGAAAGAGGGAAAACAGATCATACAGAAAGCCAACAATAAGAAAGTGTGGCAAAAAATAAAGGAGGGAGAAAAGGAAGAGGCTATGTTGGTACAAACTGCACTCCATGCACAAGATGAAGAACAACCTTGGTACATTGATAGTGGATGTTCAAGCCATATGACAGGTGACAGAAGCAAGTTCCTAAAGCTGAAAAAGGCCAGTAGAGGTACAATAAAGTTTGGAGATAACACTACAACCAAGATCATAGGAAGAGGTAACATAAAATTAAATGATCAAGCTAAAGTTGAAAATGTTTTACTTGTTGAAGGACTGAAACATAATCTTTTGAGTGTCAGTCAAATGTGTGATCAAGGTTATACACTCACGTTTTATGCTTTGAGGGTTGTGAAATTAGAAAGAAGGATACAGGTAAATGGGTTGCAGATGCAAATAGAACAAGGAACAACCTGTACATGTTGAGTGATGTTAAGGGAGAAAAATGTTGCATGAGTCAGATTGATGAAAGTTGGTTATGGCACAAGAGATTGGGTCACATTAATTTTGACAACATGGTGAAAATAAGCTCAAAACATGCAGTGAGATATTTACACAAGATCACAAAACCGCAAAATACTATCTACATATAGTTTCAACATGGGAAGCAAACAAGGGTCAGTTTCAGGAAAATGGATTACTCTAAGACAAAGATATTGGACTGTAAACAAGGAGGATACTAGCAAGTGCACCACAAGAGGTAAAATTTTCCTTATTGTCAAAAGTTGAACCGAGTAATTTTAATGAAGCTAGCAAGGATAAGTTTTGGATAAAATCCATGGAAGAAGAACTTAATCAGATAGAAAAGAATGACACATGGGAGTTAGTACCAAGGCCAAAGGACAAGAATATCATTGGTACCAAGTGGGTCTTTAGAAACAAGATGAACGAAGAAGGAGAAGTTGTCAAAAACAAGGCCAGATTAGTGTGCAAAGGGTACTCACAAGTTGAAGGCATTGATTTTGAGGAGACATTTGCATTTGTTGCTCACATGGAGGTGTGTATATTTTCTATGCGTGAAAAAGAGAGAGAATTTTTTAGAGTGATATGTATGTGAAGTTATTATTGTAAATCTCTTAAGTGAGTATGAGTATGTGAGAGAGAAAATAAAGAAGGAGAAAAATTATTGATTTGTATTGCAGTTTTTTTGAAGTGGGTGCTTCGGATTGGGGATTGGTGTCTCCTGAATTTGGTGCTTCAAATCAAAGATTACAAAGTCAATGGTGTTTTCATTCAAGGGCTAAATTGGTGTGTTTTGTGAGTGGGTGCTCATACTTTGTAAACACTATTTCATTTCGGCCGGATTTGGGCAATAGATCCAAGTAGTCTCCTCTTGGTGGATGTAGCCCACACTTTGGGTGCACCACGATATATCTGATGTTATGTGCATTTGATTTATGTATGTGCTCTCATTTATTTTTAGATTTGAATATCTTATTTAGTGTAAAAATAATTTATTAAGTTGGAGAAATTTTAAATTATGGAATACTTGATTCACCTCCCTCTCGGTATTCCCGTGCTTCTAAAATTTTAATCAGTGACAAGCCCTTATGCCTCCGCCAAGTACCCCTTATCCCTCACAATTTCTTATGCGTACCCAACCTCTTATGGAACCCCATAGTGAGTAAAGAAATGCAAGCTATTTCTTTGCAAGGTGAAACCAAAATCCCAACTCCTGCACACTTATACCTACCCAAAAATGTATACCTCCCAAAAAATATACCCCATAGCCTTCTCTTACACCATTCCTAGGCTATCTATCCAACAACCTACAAACATGCCAAAAATTCACAACAATAACATTTTCATGAATAAAGAGGAGCATTTCAAGAGCCAAGCTCTTACCTCTCCATGATAGAGTTGTTCCAAGTTCCAAAGAACAACTTTATTCTAATGCAAGTAGTCTAAATATCCACCAAGAACAAGCATTCAACAATCTCAAAACTTCTCCAAAGCAAGAGCTATCATATAGTCAAAGGAATTCCCCCCAAAAAATGGAGTAACCAAAGGTAAAGCAAACCAACAAAAGGTAAGGAATTAATTTTTATAGAAGAGGTAAGAGAAGAAGATGAGGTGGATCCATGTAGGATGCCACATCACACATCCTCAACCCCAACACAAAATTCAACTTCATTCCCAATGCATATTAAATGGGTGGGTGAATAATATGACAGTTTTACTTACACACTCAAATCAAGCCCACACCCCATAAGGACTGAAATTTAAAACATGAAGAAAGTGCAACTAAAACATACAACTTGACTTACAAAAATTCATAAAGAAAGTCTAAATTTAACTCTCCAACCATAGGTAAGGTTGGTATACAAATTTAAGAGGTATGGGACAAGTTTAACTTGTCCCACAAGCCTCCAAAATCAGCCTCCAAGGACAAATTCGAATTTCCAAGAAGGTGGAGTGTTTCATACTCCAAAATCAACTTACATATCTCTTACACATTACTTACACATTTCTTACAACACTTTAATTCAAGGCCAACAACTCTATTAATTACTTCCTTATGACATATTTTAATTACTAACTTAACAACATGATTGCTCACAATATTAACACACCATATAATAAATAATGAAATGGGTCAATGTACCACAAAATAAACATGTGCAATCATTAACAAGGAACTAAATAAAAAAACACAAGTCCCTTGGTCACATTTAAAGGTGATCCCCCCATGGGAATCCCTAACACAATCAAACACACACAAACAAATATTGTTGCCATGGTGACCTTGTTGAATTAATCTAGAATTCCAATGTGGTTGGTCTCCAATCCCTCGATGTGTGTTGTGATATTTTAACCTACAAAACAAAAATACTTGTTTTGACCTCGTGGCCATATCAAAACGTCCAAACGAATATAACTATAATTCCAAAATCATCAATATATATATGAATCACAACAACATCAAGACCATCAACAATATCACTTACAATTTTCATCAGCAACTATATGATTATCAATTAATTCCATTTTCTAGGTCTACTCAATATATAGAAATATCACATGTCTGAATAACATCAATAATATAACTTGGTCAAATAGTATATCAACATCAATATATAAAATGTCTCTAATACTCATCAAACATCATATAAGAATCAAGTGAAAAATAATCTATGCTCTTACTTCTAAAATCATGCTAAAACAAAACTATAATGATGGCCATAATATAGTCAATAGTGTCATGATCGTGTCAAAAGGTTTCAAAGGGAAGTGGGCACTCAGATTCTATGTGGAAATGGATTGTGATGCCAAACCGTTGTACCAATTTTTGCTTTGCCTTTTAGAGATGCAAGTATAAGTATGACGCAAATATTCTCCTCCGTGATTGTGCCTCTTGAATCGGTGGAGTCACTAGATATGCTTTATTGTGCCTCTAAAGGATAAAAACTTCACCAAGAGCACATCAAACTTTATGAAGTGAAGTGGTAAGGTGCTTCAAAAATGTTAATGCAATATTATAGCACCTCTAGAATGGCCCAAGTTTTAATGGGTCATCTGGTGTAATTTGATAACATGGGACCATCTATCAAGCTGTGGGACTTGCAAACTTTAAATCATCCTCTAGAGAAATTCATCTTCTTCCACCTAATCCTAATGCTAAACTACTCCTAATGCAGAATATACGCCTAACTATACTTATCCTAACGATGTCAAAGAGATATGGAGAGAGAAAGTGCATGAAAAGGGATATCCTACACTAAAAGGGAGTGATAACACCATAAAAAGGGGTGAGATACAATGCTTTGAGGGATGCCAAAGAGGGAAAAAATAGAGCTAGGAAAGTTCAAAACAATAGTGACACAAACCCAAACTCCATCTTCCATATGTGCTCCGTTAAACACAACATATTACACCTGTAAATGTGAATTACTTGCATAGAAAATAGACAAAAATGGAGAGGCACAAAGATACAAAAATCATGAGAAAGGGGTGAAAAACACCTCAAAATATGATTTTAATTCTCTCAAAGGTGAAGACCATTACTTTGATGCTCAAAGACATAAATACACTTGATAGGTATAGGAGAAGGATTATAACTCAAATGGAGTCAAGGGAGATTTTTACAAGAGTCTCGATAGCTCCCAAAATTTCTCTTTGAAAAATGAGGGGTTTGAGTTATTTTTATAGCCAATTTTCACCCACCCTTATTAAAGAGGTAGGGGTAGCCATACAATGTTTCTTCCGAGGGTAATTGTTTCGAAAATACATGGGCATTGTATCGCATTAGTGTAAATTTTTAGCTCTCATTCATTCACCAACATGTGCCTCTCCCGGGACTTGTGAGCCACCCAACCATGTGACCCATCCATCCTTGCTGCACCACCACCCAGGCATCCAACTTCATGACCCATCTAACCATGCTTCGCTGCAGGACCTCGACCGTCCACTACTTTGGGGGTTCGACATTGTCCAACTATGTGGGCCATACATTACTATAGTAGCAGACCAACCCATGTCACCATTTCTATAATGTGGATCATCCATATTAAGGGGGTTTGGATGGCCAGCTATTTATTTCTCGTATAATGAGCTACATGACCAACCCAATGGTCATTCATCTGTTGGGCTGACTCAACCTCGATCTCGTCCAACTTGGTGTTCGTATAATCACTACGACGACCAACCTAGTGATATGACCAGCTTGTGTGTTATGTAAATGTGAGGGGTGCGATGGGTGTCTAAAAAAATCCATATGCGTAAAAAAATGTGACCTGACCAACGTACTTGACCAACCTAGGCATCTAACCTAAGTGTCCAACCCACCAACAAAGCCCGAGAGGTCAACTTCCAAAGGCGATATCTTGAGCTCTCGAGGAATTTTGGGGTGAAATTTTATATGATTTTTCATAAAAACAACATAGTGAATCTAATGGAATTTCTCTCAATATAAAAGTTTGAATTTATCACCTCCAAATTTCTCATTCCTTTTGTTGATTACTTGTTGAGCACCGTAAGAATGAACTATCTTGAGAAGTGTATGATGCTTCAAGATGTCTCATCTTTTCCATCATGTAGGGCATGGAAAATGAATTCCATAGGCACTTTTTTGGACTTATAATTCCTGACATAGCTATGAGAATATTCTATTGAACCTTAGGTCCTCTTTCACGCTACACACTCCATAAGGACCAAAATCCTACTTCTGAAGGATGGCCCAAAGACCTCTAAAACTTCCCTGAATCACTTTCAATGCTTCCTAAACTTGATATCTCAGTTGTGTCATTCCAAATTGCTCCATGAATCACTTTCCATCACTCAAACCCATCCTCCCAAGTTTTCTATTTTACCAGGGGGATAAAAATAAATACCATATTCATTAGTATTATTTATGACATGGAGGGTACCTTTATCTCCAATTTATAATAAAGAATTGCCAAAAGGTTATTTATGACCAATTACCTACTTTACATTAGGGATCCACAAAACTTATTAAGGATTATTTTCTTAGATTCAATGCTTATATCTATGAACCTTTTTCCAACCCATAGATATTGAGAATTAATTTATTTTCGACGTGGCCTCATTGCTCCACTCTCAAGTAATGAATACGGTATGATACATGTGAGTCATTAATTCTCCTATTTTATGAGGTTATTGAATTAGAATACAATCTTCTCTACACACATATCATAGATCTCTCACAAACCTTTAAGGCTAGTGCCTCCCGTAGTTCTCTTCCGTGAGCCTATGGTTGAGAATCCTACACGCCTTCATCCTTGAATCACGAGAAAAGAAAAAAAAATCAACCCTCTTCACCATTACTATTATCTACCAATACTAAAATTATAATGAGAATTTATATTCATCAAACAGAAACAATACACATAATAGAACAATAACCAAAAAATAATACAACATCCATTACATCACAACAGAAAAACATTCCACATAAACTTATCATATATCAAAATAAGGTGTCCATACATATATCGCTAGTAAAATCATCATCATAAAACATTTATCATAACTTGGGATCAAGGTCCCCACAACATATACAATATTCCTAATTATACCTTATCATCACTATCACACTTGTGATCTACAAGATCCCTAGAACAATATGCCTCATCACCGATGTGATGTCATTTTTATGGCCTTGATACCGTTCAACCTTCCTTTGCAATAAGTTCATCTTTGTAGAATACTCCATGAAATGACAATCAAAATCCATGTACCACATAATCATGTCCTAGGCTAAGTGATCACATTCTTCTACTTCTCTAGCTCATCGAGTCTCCTCACATGCCTCATTACTCTCACCTAGTAGTATTGTACATTTCAAAGCTACTATGGTTGCAAGTAGCTAAAATATATGGGCATGTTCACCTATTATATCATCCACACACTCTAGTATACATCCTCCTAGGACATCCGTCGACACATTCAAATTCAATGTGGGGAAGAATGTTTCTGTAATCAAAAGGACCAATATGAATCACCTATAAACACACACAATAGTGTGCTAGATCACTAAACAACACAACATTAGAAAACCTTAACACACACAATGTGTATATACAAAATAACTTACGATTAGCCACAAATGCTCCTATAGGATTAGGGGCACTAACCCCTATCCCCCTCCTCTGGTTGTACCTCTATTGGAACTTAAAATAATGGGTACAACAATACCCAATGATGAGCTGCCAAACACACATGATAAATCTAAGTACAACCTACATCATCACCATAAATAGTCGTTATCACTAGATCCTCCTTATCCGGCCTCGGTATATCTAGCTACTCTCCCGTGAGCCTTGTCCTAGCACTAGCTTGCCTAGGTTCTCTAATAGATCTCTACCATATGTATGGCTCTGGGGTACATCATGAGCCATACAAAACTTCGTGACACCCTCTCTACCTAAAAAGCTCCGCCACACCTAGAAAGAGGTCCTTTAGCCAAATATTCCTTTGAAGACATTATAACTTTTTCACATCCTCTAGCCATGCGCCATAGTCATGATACGGCCTCCATATAACTACCTCATACCCCATCCTATCTATAAGTTCCCTAAATGTATATATATACATATTCCTACCATGAATGCCAACCCACCTCCTCGTAAATATCTTTGTCGTATCCAAATCCCTCGTGGACCTACAAGTATTCTCAACACATCTATATGATCATATGCCCACACATGTAGAAGTGAAGTGGCTCCTATCACTACACCATGCTCATTCTATGTAAACTGATTTAGATATCTATATAGGTGGGCCAACACACACTTTGTGACCACGTATATATAGTACCATCCTCCTCGATCCAAGAACGTATGTCATGCATCTTATACAAGATCCCTACACCTCCTCTCTCCATAGCTTTATATGATGCAATCATAACTGCTATAAAATTCTGAAGCGTAGACCACCAGACTACAAAATATCATCTAGGATAATATGTTCCTTGGTAGGTACTCAAGCCCCAAAAAATACCATCTTGTGGCTTACATTTTCCACTCCATATCCATCACGGGCATGAATCGCAATCTCTCCCCAACAACTAGCAATCAAAGTATGCGATATACATCCTCCAATGTCACAATCATCCCCCCATAAGTAACTAGAATATGAATGGATCCGCACACCATCTCTTGCATAAGGAAGTTAACATTGGCATATTATTGGGCATATACCCCATCCATGCTATATGCACCAAGATGACACGATCCATTACATCCTAATCCTCATTTTACAAACACAATTAAATCAACGTACTCATATGTCAACTACAAATGAACTCCCTTGAGTGAATATCTCTCTGCACATCACAAAATGAAAACTAATGCAGCATTAGAATACATTATAAGACCAATTACACTAAATTATCATTCTATCACCATGTCTAGCAACATTCTACATACATCCTGGACTAGGGTTACACGATGCAGGGCCAGGGCACTCAAGAGTAGGACATTATCACCCATTTTTGGCGCTTCGTCCTGTGGGGTCACTAACTCCCTCACCACTTTTTTCCAGTCTCAAACACCGAGAAAATATAAAATATTAAATTTGTAAAAATTCAATAAAAACAAGTAATATACAATACAATTTTTGAAAAATATGGACTTATCAACTCCATGGTCATATGTGATGCTATGGTAGTTACCACCCTCTCAAACTGACTAGGACACGCTACTCTCGCTTTTGGTATTTTCATCCACTTCATGCTCACTCTCAAAATTACATACAAAACAAATGAAGTGACTCAAAAACAATTCACTTCACTACATATAGCTACTTTTTCATCACTTACTTTCATATACTCATTATTTTGTGTCTATTTCACAACTAATAAATACTACACCATTTTCATTATATCGTGAGCATTACTAATCTGATTTACACCCTATTTGTGACATTATTTTAAGAATTCCACCCACCACAATATTGAACACATTTCCCACACGTTTCATCTTTTACTCGCACCGTATTCTATTCAATTTATACACGTTTTAGTGATTTTTACCATTTTCTATCTATTTCATGCTTACTTTCGGCTTAGCGTTCATTTTTTAAATCGCTTCCCCTTTCACCAAAAGAGGGGGCATATCATTAGGGTCATTCAATAATCCTCCTTTCATTACATTTGTTTAATTAAACCTACTAACTAACCATGTTTCAAAACATTTACTAATTCACTGTGTAAAAATTCACCATTAAACCCCCCTAATGACCTAATATGGGGGCTATAAAGATACTAATTGTTCTAGTGTGATATTTCGTCATTCTTATTGGTGTGTGTTATTTTCCACATCATCAGGTGAGTCATCTCACTTAGGTGAGATCGTAGGTCCATGTGTCATTTAGGGGTCATTATGACATTCCCTTATGCGTCAATGCGTCAGCGCAGCATGCATCGACGACGTCGGTGCGTCAAGGCGTCATATGTGTCATTGGGAGTTACACTTCTATTCTGGGAATGTAACTCCCCCTCTCTACTCGAGTTGTCATGATTGCAGCACTAGGGATTACTCAACACCTCCTATATGTACACGTCTTTTGATCTACGAGATAGAGGAGAGTTTTATGGCTTAACCAGGTTCTGCCCATTTTTTTAATCTTTGCATGCACATTTGGTTGATGCTCACTCCTCTCGAGATCTCTTCATGCTACAGCTCACACATCCATTGATGTGCACGTCATCCCTCGTGATCCTCTCTTGTGGGTTTTTGTACCCTCTTTCATGGTATCAGAGTGGATCTTGTGGATCTATGCACTCATCGGCATTTTGTGCATGTTTTCTAGCTTCGGCGTGATATTCAGATCTCGTTGCGTGTGTCATAATGGTTATTCCGACCGTGCTCTACTTGCATTGATTTAGGCATTTATACCTCTTGTAGAGTTGTTTGTGTGATCGTGGTTATTTTTGGGGTGTTCGTGGTTTTTTAGATTTTGCATGCGGTCTTCAGAGGTGATCTGTAGTTTTGGGTGTTATTTGAGGGCTTAGATCTGAGTTTTAGTTTTTGGATTTGGAGGCTCATCCTTGGTTGCATTGACTCTACATGTATTCAACTCAGTTTCTCCTCTCAGGTCTTGTATTTGGTCTTTGAAGCTCGGGTTTTATCTCTGCTGGTCATTCTCATTTGGGTTTTCTCATGCATGGTTCATGGTTTAGAGTTTAGTGGGTATTGGTCTTTGACCGTTCGATGTAGCTCTCTCATGCCTGAGCATTGATCTACATTGAATTAGGTTATTCTCATGCTTGGTTTGTGGATCTTCTTCCTTCATCTGCGCATGCAACTCTTGACCCGTGGTTTCTTGGATGTAGTGTTTTGCTTGGGCTCCTCTTACTCGCTATATGTGCATGCTCCATTTCAATGGCCTAGCACCTCTTGAACCCTGGATCTTTCCCATTGCACCCCTATTCATTGTCTTGGCTGCCATTTACATGTGCCCAGCTCTATAGGATTCTTGGGAGACTGTTTCATTGTGTTTTATCATCCTTGACCTGAGGATATAACACTGCAAATGGATTTAAAATAGAGTGTTTGCAGCGTCTACCTCTCTCCATCTCAGCCCTATCAACCTCAAGTGGGCATGTGGTCATAACTCAGTGAGGATCTCAACACTCTAGCATTGGTTTCTTTGCACAGCTCCATCCATTTCAGCCTCTTGCATAGCGGCCATTTCAAACTCAATGGTTTCATAGACCTCTGGCACGTGTTCAACGTTTCCCTACTGACTTTGGATGTTTTTTTGACTGCACACCCAAAGACACCATTTTTCTGTCTTTTTGGCATTTTTGGTGGTTTGGGTCTTCTCTAACTTCTGCCCAACACTCATACCTCTAGCACGTGGCTTCAGCACCTCCAGCTCCTTCCACCAAAGTTAGAAAACATTTTTTTCTGCATTGCGGTTACCAAAAACGTTTTTTTGAATCCTCCAAACAGCCACCTGCGTTGAGACCTACTCTTACGTTGGAAAAACATTTCACTTTGTTGGCACGTGGTCTCTTCTACCTTCTAGTGGTTTCCCTCTGCCACGTGGGCTTCCACAGCTCCAACGGTTCATTTTACCAACATCTCACTAAAGAAGCACGTGGCTTGGACTGCAGATTCCCCTCTCAGCTCGTTGCACCACATGGAACATAGGCTGGGCAGCTCCATTCCAAACGTGGGCCCCCTCCACCTTTTTAATGTTTTAAGGTGTAAAAAAATTAAAAGCATTCATTTTGGCATTGTAATTTGGGTTTTTGGCTTGTATTGTTCTCCCTCCTACGAGTGTCGAAGAAAGAGGGCGAGGTCCGAGGTTGGAAGGATCCTAACCCCCCCTCGCAATCTAAACAAACCCATATTTAAATTTTGTGCCATTTCCAACGAGTAGTCACACGATATCCTTTGCACCCATTTTTGTCATTTTTTAATGCGTTTGCAGCATCTAGTGTATTTTTCCATCAGTTGTGGGAATCATTTTAATGCTATAACTTTTGACTCGTTGCTCATTTTTGAGCACTTCTTTAGTCAAAGTTACATGATTTTCTAGACTCTATGTGATGGTATTTCCAATTTTGTAAAATGCACTACTTTATAAAGTGCCACATTTTGGGGGTTGCTTGTATTCTTGGGCCTTCACACGCACTGAGTACGACGTCTTGCTTTTGTGCATCTTGCATTTTACATCATGGAGAGTTCTCTTTCTAGACTTGAGCATCATAGGATCACCTTATAGCCTCCGCCACTTCTCACCAAGAGAGGGAACTATTCAGTTTGGCGTGCTTCCATGGAATGTTACTTCACCCATGAGGGTCTTTTACCCTTCTTTCTTGGGCCGCCTCCTGCACTCCACCGATCATCGTCATCTAGAGGACTTCCATGACACTTGTGACCATTTTTTGGTCACATGATGATGCATGTCTCTTGTTCTCTCTGGTTTCATGTGGCAGACTCAGATCCACCACACCGTGTCTGGAGCATTCTTCAGTCCTTCTATAGAGACCCTTCACATACTGCAGTTGTTGTTCCTACTGCTGATTCAGTTGTCTCCTCTTCTTCATGTGATGACAGTTCCACTGACATAGAATCATTTGGTTCTACTTCTGATGACGAGGATTGTGCACCCAATTCTGATGTTGAGAGCATTACAGAGGACTCTTCTCCTCTTTCTCTCACTATTCCAGAGAGTGTTGACACTTCCCACATCTCATCAGATATCAAGCAGTCTCCTACTCAGTCTCACACCATCATTACACCCACCTCCTTTCCACTTCTAGTGTGTGAGGCCCATTCCACTCCTCTACCTTCATTGGATGACTCATACCTATCTGACATCACTCTTCTGTTTATTAAACCCCCTCATTAGGATGAGTATTTACCTGACCTTAGTCATCTTTTAACAGAGTCTATTTGTGATGCACTCAGGTGTTTCAGAGGAGTTCATCATCTCTGTTGTTGGGAGTGCCCCTTCTAAGATTCTTACCACTTCCACTTTTCCAAAGACCTTCATTGATCCACCCTTAGCTATGGATCCCTCTTCTATTGTGCAGGATGTTTTGTTCCCTCCACATCACTTGGAAATCCTTTCTGCAGGTTTTCCTCTTCACTCTAACCATTATGTGCACGTGGCATTACCTTTGGTTCCTTGGCACTCACTTGCTAGACCTATGTCACACTTCCGTGCACTAGACTCAGAGTTCTTTGTGTTTTTTCCTTCAGTTTCCTTTGTGGAGTGGGCGGACTTCCAACACGTCATTTCTGTCCTTCCTAAGGGCAGGTACATAGTTCATTGCGGGTGGCTCTTCTTCAGTCCATAGGCAGAGGATCTCACCATTGACATTCTTCTGGGAGAGACTTTTTAGAGCTGTAGAGAGTCTAGATCCGTCCATGGAATCTTCTGCATTCCTCTCGTCTCCCTCTTCTTCTCTCTTATTCTTCTATCCGAGAGATTGGATCTTTGTACATAGGTACCCTTTTAGGATCGTCTAGAGCCGGAACCCATATTTGGCATCTTTCTTAGATTAGAGAGTGTTTTGTTCTCTTGTAGTGGATGTTTTTCCCACTAGGTTTTCCTTCATTGCTTGGGACTTCTTTCTTGTATATGGGTACCTCATCAGGCTTTATGTCGGGACCCATTTCTCATTTCTAACTTGCTGCCTCATCCTAAGTTACGATGAAGGGGGGGTGTTGGTGTGTGTTATTTTCCACATCATCAGGTGAGTCATCTCGCTTAGGTGAGATCGTAGGTCCATGTTTCATTTAGGGGTCATAATGAGATTCCCTTAAGCCTCGGTGTGTCGTACGCATCAATGCGTCGACGTCAATGTGTCATATGTGTCATTGGGAGTTACACTTCTATTCTCGGGAATGTAACTCCCCCTTTCTACTAGAGTTGTCATGATTGCAGCACTGGGGGTTACTCAACAACTCCTATATGTACACGTCTTTTGACCTATGAGATAGAGGAGAGTTTTGTATGGCTTAACCAGAGTTCGCCCATTTTGTCAAATATTTTCATGCACATTTGGTTATGCTCACTCCTCCTAAGATCTCTTCATGCTACTCAGCACGGCAGCGTTGATGTGCACATCATCCCTCGTGATCCTCGCTTGTAGGTTTTCGTACCCTCTTTCAATTCCCCCTAATGACCTAAATTGGGGGCAACAAGCGATTAAAAATATTTTGATGTGATATTTCATCAATTTGTATCAAATTCAACCTAATGACCTAAGCGGGGGCAACTTGCCTAAAATATCTCTATGAGTAACCAATCACTCAATCAATTAGCACATTCAAAATCTCTAAGAACTCAGCAACATTCAATCAACATGAGTTCAACACAACCAGCCTCCCCTAATGACATAATTTGGGAGTTACATGTGGCCTCTTAGATGACCTAACTTGGGAAGTTATTCTACATTTTATGCTTTCTTATAGATGACCTAACTTAAAGCCCTCTCACAAATTCATGTTTTCTTCCAGATGACATAACTTTGAAGAAATCATTCATTTCATGTTTTCTTCCGTATGACCTATCTTGGAAACCATCCTATTATGATGATACCCATAAAGTGAGGGCAAGATTTCCTTCCTATATCACTCCTATAAGGGTCAACTATTTGATCAAAATAATTTGGATCCAAAACCATAAAATTTTATTTGAGTCCATCTGCAACATCTATATCTTGAGGATATAGTTAAAGATTGGATAATAATAGACTTTTCTCTCTCCACTCTTCCTTTGTCACAAGGACACCAAAATCCTCTAGTCATTCATTCAGATATAAGTGTCCTGGATTAGGAAATGATTACTTCCTACCCACCTATTCATTATTATACCATGTTTGAAATCATAATACATCCTAGTCATTACATTCATTTAGTACATTCCATCACAATTTTTCACTTTTTCATTACCTTACATGGATCAAACCATTGATCCATGGTTCAAAACACTTATATAGTTCTATCGGAATGCTTCTACTACACATTTGTGTGTTCTTCTATAGTATGGGATTCTCTAAAGTTTTCTCGTATGCGTCTCTATCTACTTTATGTGACTAATCTTTTCACTCACCAACATAAAGTGGGGTAAAATGTAGTCACAAAATCATACACTTACTATTACATTTATATTGTCGGGTATGTGATTGTTTATATGGATTGACGTAATTAAAGTATTCAGTAGTGACCTATCCCATAGCCATGTCATTAGTTAGTCTTTCATCATTGTTATGTGTCCGATATAGTCGTAATTTGTCTATACAATTTTGGGCATCTTTTAGGAAGTCTTAGGTGTCGTAATGTTCTTGATTGTTGTCTTCGAGTCCTACATTGGGGATCTTTGAGGTTGGTATTTTTCATTACTTTGTTCATTATCTTAAGTGGTAGTCAATGTTTCAGGTCATTACTATTGAAATTTGAGCAAGAGATCCCTATATAAACATAATATACTCACTACATTATGGGTGGACATATTACTATCAAGGGAAATTATTTACTAAGGTAAGGAAGTCCATTTCGGCATCTGCTACTCGCATCACAAAAGCATAGGGGAAAGGATTGTATTCATTTCATTTTATCCACCTTTTTCATTTTTATATATAGTTATTTCCCCCCTACTTTTGTGTCATTGGTGTTAGGGAACACCAGGCACAAAATCACACACATAAGAACAAAAACTACATTGGTTCTAGAATGTAGTGCAATGCTTAGTTGTAACTCCACCATTGTGGAAGCTAAGGTTAGTCTGACCCCTTCATTTGCATCTTTATTTTTTAGGAATTGATTCTTTGTATGGGGTTTTATAGGTAGATATTCACATCATATTATTGGCAACATAAGTGAAGATACAATGAAAATTGTATGAAAAATATGAAGATATAACGAAGACCTAGCAACACTTTTAGAACTAGATCTTGAGCATTTCTACGAGACTTGGGCACCCAGAATATAGATCGAGTGCCGCCAAGTTCCTCGGCTTCTCACCATGGTGACTGAGTTTAGTCAAATCTCTAACTTTTGTAGTTTCTAGAGCATCATCTTCATACCCAGTCCATCCCGCATATCAACCATTCCAAGTCCAAGATAAAGTAAGGTAAGTTATATTCAGGTTAGTATCTTATCCCTTCTATTTCATTTACTTTACTTCATTTAAAATCAAATAAAAATCATCTAGCATTAGTATTTCAATTCATATTAGTTATTCCATTATTGTTTCTATTTAGATTAACTATTAGGCCCATATTAATAATAACTTTCCTATTTTAGTTAATAAACATATCCCTGGCCCTTCATTATCTAGGAACTGGATTAGATTGAGAAATTTTGTATTTTCTAAGATGGTTAGGTATTTATTAAAACATCCACGTAATAATTTACTAAGTGGGTTGAAGCCATGCCTCTCACTACTAGTATGTCTTTCCTTACTACATCTAAAGTTTTCCTTAATCAAATCATCTTCTTATTTGGCATTCCTCAAACTATCATATCTAACAATGGTGGGATCTTCAAATCAAAACAAAATGGTAGAGATTTGTGTTAAATTAAAAATCAAAAACTTATTCTCAAAACCATATGATCCAAAGTGCAATTCACAAATTGTGTCTATAAATAAAATTGACAACAAGATATTTTAGAAGAAATTTTGTGAATCACATAGATTTTCATAAGACATTATATCCTACATTATGGAAATATCGCACCAAAGATTCATATGACCAATGGGAAACCTCATTTTCCTTCACCTATAGAGCTGAGGTAGTTCTTCCACTCGGGTGGAACTCCATTTGCTTCACATTTCACTTTGTAATATCATTGTAGATGAGTAACTCCATGAAGTGTATATCTATGACATTGAATTATTAGAATAACAATGTGATCAAACATACACTTAAAATTAAAAACATAAAAATGACTTGCCAAACATCATAACAAACTTGTTCATCTATGTAATTTTGACGTGGGTGACCTCGGCCTTATACTTGACTATACATATGAAAATGAAGGAAAATACACTCAGAAGGGTAGGGTTTGTACCTCATTAAATATATCAAAGGTCGTAAATTATATTATCCTCAAACTAGTGAAGGCCACGTCTTCAAAGAACCAATAAATGCTCAATTCCTCAAAAATTTCAATGCATGAAGGAGCTTGGGAGTTGCGGTACTCATCTAGATACTCTTGTCCTTTCTTTTCAAATTCAAGTACATCATTAACCTTCTCTTTAACATGAAAAAATTATCCACATATTTTGTCTTTGTACAACTCATTGTTTCCCATTGGATCACCATAATATTATGCACATCCTTGCTTAGGTTAATGGCCTTTCTTGTATATATTTACCTATCACATAACCTTACTATTATATTATCCACCTTAGATTTATTTTCAATTTTCAGCATTTTTATCAACTTGTTGGGATAATCATCAACTGTTTCTTCATTTACACCTTTAATTTTATGATAGTTTCCCATTATAGCTTCTATTATATGGTTTTTTATGCTTTTCAGCATTGGTACTTATTGCTTGGATTTGACACCATACAACACTATGACACTATGGGATGATATCCATCCCATGGTCACCTTGCTAGGTGATTTATGTCCAATTTTACTAAAGATCATCTAGCGTTTACTTTCAATTTTGCTTCTTCAAGGTTCTTACAAAGGTCTTGATTATGCTGCATGTGGTAGGATGAGATACACTCTCAAGTATAGATTGGTTGGTATATTTCATTTTTGTTAGTCCTTTCTTAAATTTACTATCTAACATTTTTATTTATGTGTCATTTACTATATTTTTTTACCACCCCACGTTTTCTATTTCAACATGTAGTGATCAATGACTAGGACATATTTATACACCTATTTTTTTACTTTTCATTTAGTATACATGTTACAAACAACTTCACCGTGTAGATAAGGGTCATTGATGTATCTATTTTTGTATTGGTTTCTTTAAGGGGCATCAAGGAAATGGGTATGAATATTCACAAAGTAACTATGGGTTAGATATAGTACACATAGTGAGAATTGGTATGTGGGCCCAACCTTAATTTCCTTAAATTAGTTATCATTATCCATTTCTATCTCATACACATTACATGTCTGAAACCTTTGTATAATTTCACCATTTAGAACCTTGTTAATCCATCTTCTTGATCCATGATACCTATTTTTCACTCTACATGACACTTAGCATCTTTGGTCGACACCATCACTTGTGGACAATGGTGTATGTGTAAGGTATTTCCCAAGTGACACCATCATTGATGGGTAATAACGTCATATATATACACACAAAAAAATTCAAATTTCATATGGAATTAATCTGGAATCATAGGAACTATCCATTTACCTTGCTCTCTTGTGCAAACTTTTGTATTTTCTCACTTTTTCCTCATTTCAACTTACATTTTAATTGGATTAGATTAGAAAATCTTCTTCTTGGTGTGTTTTTTTACACTATTAGGTCATATGTAGCAAGTCTAAGACAAGAACAATGTTCCCCTTATCCACCCAATAAAATGATTATCTCTCATTATATTGCTTCTCTAGAGACAAAGATACATCAATGACCACCGTACGTAAGTTCTCTAAATATATTTATCATTTTACATAAATTAATTAATTTCCCTTTCTTGTTGTTCTATGTTATCTTAGTATTGTATGTACATCGGTAAAAGTTAGGATAGGGATATTATATGATTAACTATTTATCTTTCTTTCCTTTCCTTTCATTTATATTGTAGTAGAATAGATTTTGCATGCTTGACCTAGATCCCCATTAATCTATATCTCTCCTAATTTTATTGATATCCTAGAGTGCACTCTCCTCTATCTTGACTACGTGCCTTGGGAACCCTATGTTGACCTAGTTTATGGATAATTTCCATCTGTGTATGTGACCTTAATACTTAGTGTTTCCTCTTTAAATCAACATGTTGTGTGCTGCTTCATGTGTGTCCCTTATTTTTGTCTCAATACCCTTGTAGAGAAGAAGATTTAGGAGTACAAGCCATCCAAACAATTTTTTTACCTATTATACAGTTTATAAATTTGAAACCACCGGATGTTCTTGAACCCTTCTGCACACATTGATCTCTCTTTGATAACTAAGAACAAATTTTCCTCAAAAAAACCATTTAGTGAATATTGTCTCAAGACTACTGCAAAAAATATCATAATATCCAATAGACCATATTGTTATTAAGTAAATTCTAAGTCTATTCTACCGACTACAACATGTGCAACTAAAACAACTTGATCCCCTTATAAATTTTACACAAGTCATCATTTTGAAAGAGAGAATTTCAAAATTTCAATTAACATTTTGAAAAATGGAAAAATTTTCCGTATGATTATCAAGTAAATGTCCTAGATATTTTACATGTCAATAGACCCATAACCTTATGATGACCACTATAGTCATGAAGATAATCGATATGGTATTTTAAGGATGGGTATTCATAAAAATTGGAAGGTAGGAAGTCCTTGGAGGGTGGGAAGTTTATATTTCCCACATTGTTGGAGTGTATAAAATTTCCAAGGGTTGGTGTCTCTTTGTTCTTTATATATATCTCATATATGCACAATATTAACACATTGGTATGTGGATGATGTGATTTGATATTTTTAATGAATCCCTAGTCACCCAAGGAGGATATTATAAAACAATGGAAGTTTGAATACCTGAATATTACAAAAACATTGTGAGGGGGCTTAGTGATAGGAATCCAAATATAACCATTATGGGGCATTTTTATTTTGTCTTATCCTTGACATGTGATCCTATAGAGTTTTAGATTGTTGGTAGAGTAAATTAGTCTCTTAATAAGGTCATGGTACAAGTAATGCATCATCAAAAACATTCATCTATGAGTAATATTTTGGCCATGGTGTGGCCAATATGGAAAGAGATAAGGAGGGAGGTCCATATTTCTGAAATAGAAGCATATAAAATATTAAAGAACAAAAAGTGAAGCAAACACATGAGAAACAATTGATTGAGAGATTAGTAGAAATAGCCAACTCTTCGGATTGATGCATGATTATCTCTTCTAAATCACGTAGGTAAAGTTTTTTCCGTAAAGTGGGTAGAAAAATAATTTTCATAATGCAAAGCATTGACATAAGATGCTCACAATTTTGGGGTACAAAGACAAAAGAATTCTCGATAAGATTATTTTACTCAAAAAGTGAGATAATTCTATAAGATGGTCCCAATCTTTAGGATTTTCCTATAAAGTAGTAGTAACCTAAAGAATCTTTACCTACACAATTTCTGAAGAAGAGAGGTTAGTAGAAAGTTATAGATTTTGTGTTGTAGTTGTAATTTTTAAAGGATAAACCATGGTAGATATGATTACAAAATATTTTATTGTGTCACAATTCTCATAATAATAATTATATGGGATTGGAAATGTATTAATGTATATAAAGAATTTGATAATGTTCACGAAGACTTTTGATTGAGGATAAAGACTTGTTCGTGAGGTTGTTTCAAAAAATATCATAGATAGATAAACTTATAGGATTCATTTTGAGATGAAAATGGGTTAGAGGGATAAATATATGTTGTAATACATATGGTACCATCCATATGAACCATAATTGTTTGAGATACAATTTTATAGAGCTATGAGGTATCTAAAACAATTATAACCATATTATTATCTAAGAAAGGAAATAGGCTCAATTTTTAAATTTTTGAGTGATCAAGAAGTAGGTAACTATATATTTTAATATGTCCATTAGCTTAATTGATAAATTTGTTTCAATAATGTTTTTAGGATTTTTCACATCCCTTAATAACTTCATCCAAACTTGCTTGATGGATAACCCTATGATCAACAATGTTTCCGGGAGGAAGGTATATGCAAATATCAAGAGCCATGGTATTTATGGTATATATCCATACTAAGTGTTCCAACAAATAAATTTACATTCATTAAGCCATTTTTGAAGAGGTCAAGAAGGATCTAAGACCATGGTGAGTGTTTGAGGTAGACACCATCATAACTCCTTCATAGATAGAAGTTGGTGAAAATCAATACATGAGATAAGATTTATTTGTAGATTTGGCCATATACTTAGCAATGTTATGGATATTCTTATTTTAATAATTTCCTTGAATAAGAGTATATTCCACTTCATCATTACTAACAATCTTGATTCTAAGATGCACGTGGAATTAAATGTTCTTTGGAAATTTATACTTTGGAGGAGCATTTTGAAAGATCTCATGAGTTAATCCTAGTATCTGACTGTTTGTATACTTCCAAAAATGAGGAAGCATAAAAGGACCAAACCTTGTATTAAAGGAATCGTTCAAGTACTATAAAGAAAATTTGAAATAAAATTATGCTAGACATGTTGTTATGTTCCCTATTAGATAAGGTTTTCTAATGTTTAATGAAATATTTGGAAGATTCATTTCAATTTTGTTTCCAATTGATGAATGTTTTGATGTTATTCTTAAAAATATCATGCCACCGAAATTCATTGACTTGAGTGGTCACCAAGATTTGTATCTTGATAATTGAATTGGCTCTGAGGATATTGTATGGATATAAGGACTACCCCATAAGTTTATTTCCTAATATCCATGTGTAACTATAGTAATAGGTTTTGTCCCAATAATTTTTATATTTCAAGAAACCTTGATATTGAGAGTAGGGTCAATAGAACCATATTAAGTGATGGAAAGATTAAATCTTTCAATGTTTATGGAAAAAATATAGGGATTCAAAGGATTTATTTAAAAGGATTGAAGGGTGTTGTTAGGGATGGAATGTTCTATAATAGGAACTCTAATGAGTCCATCTAGAAGGGGATTCGAACGACCTTTTTACCCATTCGTAAGAGACCATTTGGTGTTGACTACTATGGTATAATATATTATTTTAAACCCAAAAATAATTTGCAATAACACCTCCACATAGTTTCAATTTGATTATCAAAAAGGGATCCAAATTATTTAATATCCCATAGTTTAATTATAATCTGGTATCATGAATAGCCACATCAATAATGTGGTATCTTGAATAGATACAATAATAATGATTCTATTTAATATTTTAATTTGGAATGATGAATGGAGGTAAATAAGTTATGGAATGTTTATCTTAACGTGAAAATATGTTTTTATATATTGTCACATATTCTACACAACTTTTTCATTGAATCAGTTCATAATAATGACATTTAGTCCAAAATTGAAATATTGTTAGAAAACGTGGATCACGTATACTCCTCATTTTGAAGCTTGCTAACCTTTTTTCTCGTGCTAGGAATTTTGATGCATTTTTCTCTTAGGTGGGTAACTTAAGGGACATGGATAGATTGGAGTTTGATAATACTAGATCATGTGGGCTAGATATAAACATTTGAGAGATATTACTATGTCATCCTTTTTTACTACAATAATTGTATCATCACCTTTTTTTCTCTTTTCTTCACATCTTCCATGAATATATTCACTTTTTCTCATTGAGTCATAGTTTTTCACTCCTTTTAATTTCATATTAGAACCTTTTCATAATTCCATTATGTATAAGTTTTACATTATTCTTTATCTTAAACATTTTACCATAGGAATTCCCACAAAGCTATAATATTGACCATAGAAGATATAATCTGGTTTTGAGATTCTCATCATGAATAATATCTTCAATGGGACACATCTACTATTTTTCAGTTCGTAAATTATTGACTATTAACAATATTGTAGGGTATATATACACAAATCAAGCATTTTAATTTTATCAATCATCACCATTTACTAATCTATCGCACATTTCACATTCTCACATTAGATCATACTTATTTGTTTGACTTGAGGTTTTTAATATTATCCTCCTATATTTAACTCACCATAATGAATTAGTATTGGAATTAATAATTATTGTTATTAAGATCTCCTTCTCCTACCAGAGAGTTTTTATATTTTTGTTATTATGCTCTGTAGGTATGTTTAGTGCATAAATAGTCACATTACGGTTAAGTATTAGAATCCCTCTCTTTCCTATAAATTATGTTCGAGATTGTGAGGATGATTTATCATTGAATACTATTGATTATGGTGTATGTTATTTTTCTTTAGTATATTAATTTTTATTATCTATGTTATTACCATTGGATTTATCCATCTCTCAAAATTCTCTTATTTTAAATCCCTATAGGATACCTCTCTTTTTATTATATATATGCCTTACAAACCTATAACTATCCTATGGTTAGGGTGACTATCCTATAAAATTATGAAATTTTCACTTGTTGAGCACATTTGGTATGTACATCTTATGTTATGGCATATTTTTTATCCTTAATATTTTAGAATAGAGGTTTGGATCCATGTTATCGTATCATACATTCTGGTGAACCCAATGTGATACTAACTCTTACCTTTTTTAGGTCATATTCACTCTTCTTTTTCATATTGCCTACTTTCTCTACTGAATCAGCCATAGTGTAAATTTACCTAGAAAAATTATACTTCATCCACATCATTATTATTAAATTTAATCCATTATTCTTTTGTATGAACTTGTAAAATATATCCTTTCAAGTTACTTTCTCTACCTCATACTCCTAGATCTATGATAGAATCGTCCCTTTACATTCTTCATGGTTGATCTTTTTAGTTTTTGGGGGAGTTAGACTTCATATAAATGAAAAATAATAATTTTCATCATGTCTCCTCTTATAAATATTGATACTATTCTAAACCCGCTCAAAACTCTCATGCGTTATTCTTTTGCTCTTTCTTGTATACTACACAATTTTGTTTTGGCTAACATTTTGTGAGCCCATTATTACTTCTATCATGATTGTCCCCATTAGAAACATAACATAACCTGACATTAAAATTTTAATGACATTATATTTAGTAATATATCACAAATTATATCATAAGACACCATGCGATCATCCATTCGTAATGATGGAATTAGTTAGCCTATGCTCATATGGATGACCTTGTTTTATTTTGTACAATTGAATCCTAATGATGTTAACCTCTATTTACTAGCATGACTTATCCTAATGACAAAAAATTAAATATTTTTAATATGGTAGTAATTAAAAATATTTATATATGGAAAAATCATTAAATATATAAACAATAATATATACTTCACACCCAACAACGATGGACAATTAATCAAAATTTATCAAGGCATAGGTCTTATGGTAGAGACAACTCTAAAACCCTCTTTTAAACCTATTATTCATGGAAATATTCCTATAACTAGAAAACCCTTAATAAATATCCAAAAATAACTCTACAAACCAGTCATACCAGTTATACTTCCTCTATTAGCCATAATCCACCAATTGATCATAATCTCATGATTATCAAGATCTTAGATCAAACTTATAGTATGAAATCATCCACCACTTCTATCATGTTCTAAATGAAATATTAAAGTTTATAAATGGTTTATAAATAAACTCAAAACACTATAGGTCCTAATAAATATTTAACACCTTGTTTTTCTTTTTGATGCTAATGAGAATCACATCTCTCCTACTTTGATGATGTATAATGAGGTTCTTCAAACAATATAATATGAACCCCTAGATATTTTCATAGCTTCTATGGGTGTAAGTATAATATCTTTGACCTTTTTATGATGGGTCAATTGATGTAGCCAAAGATATTTAAAAACTTGAAAGCATCTAGGAGTGGTTTCTAATAAATACTTCTTCTACAACTAATATCAAAGAATAATATTTTTATGCTTTAGAATAGTATAATCAACTCCCTTTACACTCTATTTTTGATCTAGTAACTTTATTCCAATATTTAGTTATGTAATTTGAATAACTTGATATCATTTCATAATTTCATTAACTTGAAACAATCCGGTGAGAAATGAGCCCATTATTTTATCAATCGATGGAGGATCATTTCTAATCAAGGAACAAATAGTCTTCGTAGTAGAAATATTTTCAAATCCTCCTTGAGGATCTTATTCCTATTTCTTAATATAAGGTTTGATAATTATATCCCACCATATTGTAAGAAACTCTTGATAATGATAAGTTATAGAACTACGTTACATGAGAATTTAAACAACTATATATTCTTGTAAAGACCCTTAATTCAATATCTATGCCATAAAAACCTAGGAATTAAATTTATAATATAAAATGTGTCACACATTCAAATTTATGTAATTATAGTCAAAATTATAGTTATTATTACCCACACCACCCACCCTTATCCCATGGTGGACCATTGAAAATTCTTTCCCTACATGGTATTTTCCATCTAGCAAAACAACCATCAGCTTCCTTTCAATCTTCAACTCTTCTATTTTTGGCATTCCACTACTAACCAATTGCATGAGGATTGTGACGATATTAAGATGGTTTCTCTTTAAATTTTATTATTGTACACCAATTTCATACTAATTTTAGTATTGATAAATATTAATAGAAATATTAGTCCCTTAAGTAAGATGATGAAATTAACCAATATTGGACAAAAATAAAAAATAATCCATGAATTACCTTGTAGGTATTATTAAAGGTTATTATAATCATAACTAACTCAATAAGGTATTATTATTGTTGAAGGATCTTATTATTGAAGTGTCTTATAAATAAGGTCAATTGTCAACGTAATATCGTAAATAATGATCTCATTCATAAAACAAATCCTTTTCCTAATACCCAAAACATGATAGTTCTCATTCACAATCCAATGATGATCTAACTCCCTTAGTTAATACTCGTCCAAAAACATTCTTCCCTCAACTTCCCAAGTTACTAGATTTATAGCTAGATATGTTTGTAAGGATCGTATGGTTAATAAAATATATAATTTCTAATGACGATACTCCCCTCCTTACTAGTGTAAGCATTCATGATGCCAAAGTAAGACAAGTATTGATGGATGAAGGATTTGGGAATTTTTTTATTTTCTCTTTGATTAGAAAAATTAGATTCTTGATGATAAACATAAGGATACTAAAATATCTCTTTGTGTATTATACAAAACCCATAAAAATTTAGTTATTTATATTTCATCCAAGTACCATCTACACTAATCTCATAGATTGTGATAGAGCTATTTCTTAAAATATTTTATTAAACAAACCTTGGATACACCAAATCGAAGAAATCACATCATCTATGTATAAATGACTTACATTCATTTATAATAACATAGTTTATAATAATGATGTTGGTCCTAACCCATGGGAAAACATGTATCCTTTCTCAATAAAGGATTTCCTTTTCCTACTCCTATGGTACATACTACTCCATGTCCTAAATTCAATGACTAGATACCTGATCTTAATTTCAATATTTGGACTTTATTGATGATGATACTAACTTACTAAAATACATTGTTAATAAGAACTAACTACCATAATCCATCACTAATCATCTTCCAGGTGGATATTTTACCCTAAGACCAATTTAAATGTGTTATAGTATGAGGATCCTCCTTGAAATGAAACTAAAACCTCTTATAATGTTAAAGATGAATTATTCTAATGTAATCAATTTATAATTACAACATTATTTCAAAATTATCCACCTCTTTCTAATGACTATTTCAGTAAGTTAAGCATCTATACCAAATATTATTCTTTTAAAACTATTACTGCTAATGACACAGATATACCTATGTGTAAAACTATTCCCTCCTTTCATGAGGATTACATCGTGCCGTAAGAACACTATAGACAAATTGATCTACTCGATTATCAAAATATATTTTCTACAATACATAGCTTTAACCAAACCACTAGCATGATTAACATTTATTTTTAGACATCTCACAATTCCACTTCACTTATTTCACGACACCATACTCTTGAGAACCTCTTAGAAACAAAATTTTCTTCAAATAATTAACTCAATTCCATGAAATATATAAAGAATAAAATTTAATATTTTTACAAATGATTGAAATTAAGTAATTCATCAATTTCTATTTTACTCTATTTTCATCTATCTGGGGTTTATCTTTCTCACACATGTTTATCCTTCCTTCTCATGTCTCTATAGGATTTGTATTCTATCCTACATACTTTAATAAACTAGTTATTTATATGTGAATTTAACTTAGTTTCATGATATCATCTCTGGTCATCACCTTTTATCTCACTTTATCATACATATAGAATATTACCATTTAATTTTTTTATTCAACATTACCATCCACCCTCTAGATACCACTCTCTTTATAAACATCTTCAACTAAAAATCCAACTATGGTGATTTCTTATTTTACTAATTATCTTCAAGTGTTTCCTTTTAGTTTTTTCTTGTTAGGGTTTAAAAAATCTATTGCACCCCCTACAGAAAATGTGAATGACATAAAAAGGTAAGTAAATATTACATTAAGTTTCTTATTTCTTAGATATATATACATTTTTTTCGATTATCATCTACTACTTTCTATTTCAAGAATTGCAATGAACCTTTTATAAAAAGCATTGCATGTTTCTCTATTATGAAACATAATAATCTTGAGATGGGGAGTATGTATACATCTTATTTTTTATACTTGTTAGCATTTTTAATTTTCTATTGGTTTTTACTCATTATCATCCTTGTCAAATTCTTCAAGGTGTTTTCCAATATTGGCATCTGATCATAATTGCTCACCTAGGCTAGTCAAAAATTTGGGATGTATTGCTTTATGTTTTCTTTTTATACTATAAAGTAACCTTATCCTCATCTTGTTAGCTCTTTTGTTCAATTTTTTTACTCATTATGTCCATTTTTTCATTCATAGTTTTTTCACTACATTACGTCATTTTAGTACTACACTACATATTTGGATTTTATTACTCTTTGTTTTGTTTATTTGACCTTATGATTTTTACCAAACCAAAAAGATTAAACATGGCATATCTTGTTTACTATTTTCAGTGTTGAAAAGATGAACTTATTCAATCATCAAGTATTAATGAACATATTATGTCATACCATTTTCTCAATCATCATTATTAATTAGCCACTTACACACTCAAAATTTTCTCCTGATCTTGCACTTATTAGTTAGAAATGAGAATTTTGAGATTACCCTATTACATTTAGGTCATGATATTGACTTAAGACAACATGTACACTTATTAAGATTTCCATTCTCCATGAATAGAATTTTTCTCTTATTTTTGTTTCTCCAGGGAAGATGAATACATCAAGAGTAAAAATTCGGGTAAGTAATTGTAACACTTTTTGTTTATCTTATGTTTATTATTTTGTAGATGGTTGATCATTAATTTCTGATTAGGGTAGATGTATGTTTTTGTTTTTTCTATTTTTTGTCTTATTTATATTATGCCCCTTATATTTATCCATCTCTTTCCAAACTCTTATTGTAAATATTATTAGGATACCTCTAATTATCTTAGATACAAGACTTAGAAACCTATAACTACCTAGGGTCTCTTTTCCATAGAATTGTGACATTTTCCTCCATGATCACATTTGGTATTTACATCTTATTTGTGGGAATATATTTAACCCTAAAATTTGACACCACAAGATGCGACCCATCTTAGACCATTATACAAATCATATATGTTGAATGATTTATTTTACCTATTAAGGGATTTCAATTAAGTTGACCATCTCACTTGGCTAGATAGTTATAGTTCCATCACATAAACTCATGTTGTGCATGCCTTGTGCTATACATGGCAATACTCATTTCAAATATAGTCCAAGATGTAAATTATCAAGCCTCTCACCACTTTCATTTTCACTATCTATTGTCGATTGTCTCAATCTATTTCCCTCAATTCTTTGATAGTTTAACTAAAATTGTTTGTGGCTAAAAATTAGTTTGATAGGTTTTTGTGTTATCACATATAACCTACAATCCATCTTCATCACCTTGTTTCTTATTCAAGTATTTTACATTATTTCCTTCCATTCTAGCTTATTTCATGCATCTCTTCCATTTCCTACATATTATTTTCCTTTATTGACACGTGTTTCATGGTTTTAACCCATCATAAAAACATCTTTCAGTAACATATCTATCATTCTCATTGTTGAGCCAAATCAATGTCTCTTATTAAGGATGCACATTTGTATGTTAAGAATTTTTATGGGGTGAAGATTTGAATAATATATATAGATAGTGTTATCCTAAAAAATATTCCTCCAACAAGGTTCGACACAATGTGACATTCCACAAAACTTGAGGTATAAAATTTCCCAAAAAAATTATAGAAATTTAATGTGTTGCACAAAGAGACATGTCTTACACATCTATCCCCAAACTTTTCTATCTTCATGACTTGTGCATTTTATTACATTTCATGTTCCAACACTACTTAGAGATAGTCGGCACATTATAATAAAGAAACACTAACTTATATAAGTGAAGAGAAGAACAACAAGAAAATTATAGATATTAAACTATTTTACTATCTTAATTTTGGGTGCAATGAGGAAGACACACATTTAATTCTTCTTTCTTGTTAATATTGATTTCACTTTTAATAAATATGTTGGACTTTCTTAATAATGTGTTGGGCTCAAAATTCATTTTTAACTTTGTTTGGACATTTCTATGTCTATTTATCCACAAATCACAATACAAATCAGCCCCAACTTTTGTTGTGCATCTTGTGTATTGTTGTATGCCATATCTATTTAAACATGGATAATGACAACATGTCTTAGAAATTTATGGAGCATTATCTTTCGCTAATCAATGGCACACTTTTCATTTTTACATTAGTTCGTATATTTTTGTTGGACTTGAGGTTTTGACCTAAGAATCTTACATTTGGGTCATTAGAGTGAATTAGGAATGGATGTCCACTTGAAAATATTTTTGTTCTCCACAAATATTTATTTTATCTTTGTATTACTTGTATTTGAAGAGGATAAATGCATCAACAATAAAACTATAGATAAGTATTTCGCATCTTATTTTTCATTTATCATATGTTTAATATTGTGTGGATGATTGATTATTAATTAAACTATATCTTAGGACCTAGATGCATGTTTTATTTAGTCTATTTAATTTTATTTTTATGTTAAACCCCTTGGGTTTATCCATCTCTTAACCTAATCTTATTATGAATCCCAATAAGATACATCTCGTTATTAAAGATGTAGACCTTGGAAAACTTTAGCTACTGATGTAGCCTAGAATTCAATGTAAATGACCTAGAAGCAATGAGACATCACTCATCCCGAGTTGAGTGCTCACCTAAAGCACACAAAGGTGTCAGGTCCCTCTTTAGAGTTTATTGTAAAAAGTTGGCATGATAGTGCATATATATATTTAGATTCTTAACCTATAGTAAACAATCCATAGTTCATAAACTAGATCTAGATCTAGAGAATATGAAATTCAGACTAAACAATGAGTATAATAAGATTTATAGTACAAATACTAGATTCAGTCATGTTCAACACCATTATCTAGCCAATATGATCCATTGTATTGATTACTATAAATCACAAAAGCTTCATACATTACAAAGGTATATTCATGAGTCATGTGCGCACATAACCGATAATATAACTCGAAAGTCATTAGCACTCTCTAAAGCGTGAAAATCAATACATATATATATAGGGGTGGGAAATATCCCTTCATCATCCATGAACTTTCCCACTATAGGCTACATGCTAATAATAGCCATGCACCTTTACAAAAGGATACAAAACATGAGAGTACTCTAAAAATATACTTCCTATAGTTAACTCCCGGTATAAATCCTATTATTATAATAAGCTATGCATGGTGTTTGAATTGATGCTTGCTCTCAAAATACCCTTGTTTCAACAACAAGTCTTCATGTTTTTGTGCACTCGAGTCACGCTAACTCAAAAATAGCCTTCACAATGAAAACAACTAAGTCCTGACCCTAGGTGGTTCAACCTTACTATAGCATCACACACTCTTTACTCGCCCTACATTCACGTGCCACACACTTAGGCTATTTTGGTCCACCCAAAATTACCACAAACTAAAATGGATTACTACCCCAGAAATTGATAATCACCTTCTCACTCCAAATAATATAGAATAATGAATGAAAGAATAAAGAATTTCACTCGAAGGAAATATTTTCGGTGATAATTTTGCTTACTTGGTACCCTTTTCTTCTTTTGGCATAATGTATTATGGATATTCACTTTGAATTTCCCCCTCGAACTCATACCAATCCTTTACCACTACATTTGATTTATCTAAGATATCTAGACAACTATGTCATCTAACTCATCTAGAGTCATGTTTCTACCATCAATCATAAAAATTATGAGTATATTGGCCATACACTGAGACCATCCCTTCTATCACATCGATCTTCATGGAAATAAGCTTTTGGTTGCTCTTGATTTGAAAAATGTGTTGCTTTATGGAAGAATCAAGCACATTGCACTTCATCTCTACAGGGTAACCCGTTCGGTGTGCGCTCAAGTGCTCCATCCTTTACTACCTATAGAACTTTATTTTTATCTCTTCTTTTTCTTTCCTATACCACGTTATCGGGAATTGAACACATGGCTAAAATTTACTCCACCTTCTCCATTTCATCCTTTAAGGCTTACAAAATAGCCTCATAGTTGGATATTTTCCTTGCAAATACAACCTTGTCCCTTCATGTTTCTTCTGCAACATCCTTTGGTTTAGGTAGGCACACTGGTCCTTCCTCTAGAAGAAAATGAATTTTTGTGCATAGATAATAAAGATTAGACTTAAAATCCCTTGGAACCATCTTCTTAAAATTGAGCCTTTTCTACAATATTTCATTAGCTATTTTCTTGGCCATCTTCTTAACATTAGATGCCTCAGCCACTTCCTTATCTCGTTTCTTGGTAAGTCACTATATTTTTGTGTCCTTTTCCTTTTTATCATCCAAGAGCTCCCATATAGTTTCCGCCTTATCAATATTATAGCGTGCTACCTCTGTTGACATTTTAACAAGTGCATTACTCACTGTTCATCCAATAACTATGTAGGATTGATGGTCATATGATAGATATGTGGTTCCTTGCTCATTTCTTTTTAAATACATGCCTCCTAAAAGCATTAAAATTTGGATCATCCATATGATTATGTATACTACACGATAGCTACTTACGGTGAGTGTATTCACCTTATCTAGGATCATCCAATCCCAGACCACACAACTACTTATTGGGAAGGGTAATCTGAACGTGGGCATGAATAAAATTTTTTGGTCATCCACGTAGCCCAAATTCTCGAGTTTGTACTACCTCTTCATCCCCATGTTGACTGTATTGTCCCTATTGTCCTTGTGAGCGAGATGCACCTCACCTTGTTGTACTTCTACACATGTGTCCTACTATAGAGAACCACCCACATTCGATATACTTACCCTTATTTCTCTCTTTCTTTATGAACAAGACGTACTATGAATTATGTGTCTCCACCGGTGTTGTTTTTCCCTCATCCGAGCTCTACTCATGAACACTCATACTTTGGTCAACGGTCTCATAAATGACTTGTTATCTAATATCCTCTTCCTCTTGCATTTCAAAATAAGGGGTGGCCTCTACTCGATGCTCTCCCATAATTTTAATGGCCTCCTCATCTTGCGTGCTTTGTTTTGGGGACTTATCTTCCTCACTATCCTTTATTGGAAGATATTTTCTATGATTTTTCTTTTGTTATTCAACATTGTTTACTAGAGTTACGCATGGTGATCTCCTCTTTGGATGTGAAGTCCCTAAGTGGTGTCTCTTGATGTTCACCTCCTATGCAAGACTCTCATTATGTGATCCAATCTAGTAATGTCTTCTTATTCCTCTTTCTCTAGGACATTCTCTAAACCTATAGGAAATTTATCTTCCGAGTAGGGAACACAGATACATCTTGTCTTGAGGTTCCCACCATCTTCTTCTTTTCAAAGGTCCTAGAAGATTCATATCCATTCATTTCAATACCTTTCCATCCTTGAACCTTGGCCTTAAGTATATGTATATGCGTACTAGTTCAATCTACCCTTCGAAAAACTCTTCGGCGTAATATCCAAATTTTTAGATTCCATTGTGTTAACATATGCCTCTTTACCTGCCCATACATAATTCTTACGCAGAATGTGAACATAAACATCTACTTTATCCATGTCAAAATAAATTTTATGTACATCAAGGAACTTATTCTTAGAATCTATGAAATGACTTGCGGTAAAGGAAAATAGTTACTTAAATAAAGGAATTTTCTCACCCAACTTCATGTGGAAGCACACCAAGTTGAAATGTTGGTAGACTACAAATTTAGCTTCTCCATCAAACACTTTGGGTAGTTCACATGAAATGCACCATTCTCCCTCAAATTCCTTGTGCAGCCTCCTAAACCATTTCTCCATTCGATCCTTATATGCATTAGAAACAATTCCTCCACAGAGTATACTTCACAAATTTCTTTTTGGTGATTTATTTTCAAAAGGAAACTCTCGGGTGTTTTCCCTTGTCCATTGGGCATGTAAATTTAATTGAATACAATTCACAAGAGGATGGTCCCAAGTTATCTTCTCACATTTATCTTCCTAGACATGCACCTCATCACCAAAGGCTCTCCGCATGATGTACCCAAAAATGTTATAGTATGTCTTCTTCACCATCTTATGTGCTATGTGCAAAGCATCTCTTATTTACCTCATTCAACCACTCGGTGGCACCCAACTTACTTCCTATTAGGCATGCTATAATCCTGGTGGCCATTTCTACAATGTATGTAAATTTAAAATATCGGCACCCTTATTCTACTAATATATGGTGGTCGTCACATCGATGTCCTCATCTTCTCGAAAAATCACCAATAATCTCTCGAGCACTGAGTTGCGCAACCTTTTGACCTTCCTAATCAGCTTGAAATGATTTGCATTTTCCTTCTCTCAAAGCGAGAAAAACTCCTCATGTACGCTTTGACATACGCCATTGATACAATTTCTCAAGCTTCCAAAAAAGGGTAATTCAAGGATTTACATACCCCTACACTATCGAGTAAATGTTTCACACATACGTCCAAAACCCTAGTGCCACCTGCTAACCATTGGTTAGTCTTCCTGTAGAATCCTATTGCAATGTCCTTCAAGATCTTCTCATTTTACTGGTTGTTTTTAGAAACCCTACACTATGTTATTCTTGACCTCTATGGCCACCCCTTAATCACCTCTTCAGGTATAGATTTTTAACCGGGCATTCCTTTGCGGGGTGTCGTCAATGTCCTTCTCCAAAATCTGGAGCACTATGTGGTGCCATTGCTCCTCTCAATCCCATATGTGCAAATGAAACCCTAGCTGTTGAAACCCAATTCATACCTAGACCCCTTTGTCACATAAACACACCACCACTTGAATCTTACTTCCATGTCCGAATGCTCAATAACATGCTTGAATCTCGTTAGGTTTATTCGATGTGTTGAGTGCTCATCATCTTAAGCTATTCTTCGTACTTCTCAATTCTCTTCAAACTTGTAAGGTAAAAAATGACATTGCAAAAGCTGGATTTATTACAATTATTAAAAATCTCATTCCTTAATTACTCTACCTACCACCGTACGAAATTAATTCCTCTTACACGCGTTTCACACTTCTTTATCTCACACCTAAAACTCTCGCACCAACTACTTATTAGTCATAACTTTCTAGCATGCCAACTACTTATTTGTCATAGATATCCTCTACTTGTTATTCTTTATACTGAATTATTTAATGAATTTGGTGATTATACATAGTCTCCATTGTTGCAGCCTCCTTGCATTATATTGAGAACTCATCACCTTACGCATGGTCTTGACTTTGAGAAATCCTCTTAAATTTTTCATTAATTTTGAAATCTTATCCCTTTTATGGTCTCCCATGAGTTTTTTTGTTTTCAATACTAGACTAACCTTCTTTATCCACTACACACTAAGGGTATGTGCATTACTTTGTGCATGAAAACACTTGAAGTAGTAATATGGTTTTGGCTCATGAAACACGCTTATTACATAAAACATTAGACTAAATTGAAAAAGCATGGAAATGATGTATAAAACACATATAACGGGAATGCATTAATGGAAACCTAATCTTACTTTGGAAATACTTGCCTTATTACAAACACCAAGAAGTCTTATTTATAGTAGGGCTTCAACCTAATCACATTAAAATAATGCGAAACTATATTCCATTGATTACCTCTAATCTGGAAAGCACCCGAGTCAATTATATGAGTGATAACATATGGTCCCAACCAATGTACCTTAAGCTTACCTCGTGGTACATAAACTTTGAATCATACATAATTACCATGTGCCCAACCTCAAGATTCTTTTCCCCGATGTTCTTGTCATGTCCTACCTTGTGTCTGATCTTTTCTTGCTTCTCACTCCATAATGCTATGGTGCGCCTCTCATCTAGTTGTATGAAATTTTCAAGTCTTTATTCCAATTCTCTCTCATCAACAAGACCTCCTGTGTGCACAATACAAAAAGAAGGTAACATGAATTGCATGGGGAGAAATTATTCTATTCCAAACATCAAATAAAAGGGTGTTTTATTATTCAAACATTTATAAGTTCTTATAAATGCCCAAAGTATAGTAGACAATTTTTCGTCCTAGTCTTTCCTTCCAACATGACAATTTTTGTGAAAGTTTAGCTCAATATCTTGTTGAAAGCCTCAACAATCCCATTTGATATATGGTGATAAGGTGTTATCTTATGATGTGCAACCATAAATTCATCTAATAATATCCAGAGGGTCTCACTAACGAAATGAGTGCAACCTATAACTTGTCAAAATTAGAGGACATCAATACCTCGTAAGAATATTTTCCCAAAAGAACCTTACGGTTTTCGATCTGTATAATCCTTTGTAGAGTCACTTCTTCTCACCTTGTAAGATAATTTGTATAATTGATGATGTAGCATGATCCATTTCTATGTGCGATTTGGTAAATAGGATCCATGAAGTCAATTTCCCACTTCTCAAAAGGTTATGTGCTAATAATAGGCCTCAAAGGCATTTCATCTCTCTTCCCATGTTTTCCAAGGTGCTTACAAAGTGATCAAACACATTAAAATATTATATGCAATCCTTCTACAAGGTCTCCCACCATAAACCAACTAGAAAAATCTTACGCACGGTGGCATCTTCTGAATATTGTCCACCTATAATACCATTACGAGCCTCCTCCATAGTTGTTGTTCGCTTATGCTCCAAAGTACACACTAGTGCAAAAATTCATCTCGGGATAGTTTTTATAATTCCCAACTTATTAACATGAAATGTGTGGCAAAAATTGCAATTTTTTTCTTTTACAAGGCCTTCATTCCTTCGAGCACCATACCTATACGTAGGAAGACATAAATATCCTCTAAATCCAAGTGTGCACAGCTTTAATATGTACAAATGTGCATCTAACACTATATCTTCAATACTCTGTGTCCTCTCCTAATTGAATCCTTGATAAATTGTATGGACCATAATTACTCGACTTGGGTTTAACACAACTATAAATTCCAATATCGGGAATAGTAGAACCCATGACATATGTGCCCCTATAAAACAAGATTCTTCACCAAGTATTTCAATGCCATGTGATCTATATAGTAGACAAAATGAGTTACCAACAAGTATTGTATAAACTTATGTAGAGCATAGATCATTGACAAACCCTCGCACTCCGTAGTTGTATAATTTTGTTTTGTTAGAGTCCACTTTCTACTAGAAAAGCAAATAGAATGATCTATAATACCTTCTCTAGGTTGAGCTAAAACTACGCTAATGGCCATGTCAGAGGCATCCACATGTATATGAAAAGGTATATTCCATGATGGAAAATGTAGAATAGGTGTCATAGTAAGTGTTGCCTTGGGCAGCTTTGAACGTGCATTGTTGCGATCCCCCAATAGAAATTTTCTTTACATTTTAATAAATCCTTTAGGGGCACCTTAATCTTAGCATATCTTTTGATAAAAATTTTGTAATACCCTATGTGAGCCCAAGGATCCACACACCTCACTCTAACTAGTAGGATCCTCCAAGCCTAAGATGACTGCAACCTTAGCTAGATCTACTAACAAACCCTCCTTGTAGATAATATATCCTTCTAGAGTTTCAAAGGGTGTAGAAATTACACACTTATTAATATTTAAAGAGATACTCAAATTCCTGCATCTCTCAAACATTAACCTCAAATTGTCACAATGATCCTTGACAAGTAAACCTGCAATAATTTGTGAATAAAATCCTAGAATTCTTGAACAACAATGCACAAAAATACTATAGGCATGTTCTTCAATCCAAAGGGCATCACCGTGTATGCAAAAATTCCCCATTTAGTGGTGAAAGTTTTCTTCTCTTGATCCTCTTTAGCAATCCTTACTAGATGATACCTACAAAACCCATATGTAAAGGAATAAATCTTACACCTGCTGACACCTTTCAACATTTCTTAAATGAATGGTGTAGGGAAAGTATCAATCACACATGCAACATTCATCTCCATATAGTCCACACAAATATTGATTCTTCCATATTCCTTTATACTTTTGATCACCATAGGGCTAAGCCACTTTGATTCCTCTATGGGCTCAATGATGCCATATTTTAACATCTTGTCAATTTCTTCTTTAAATTTTATGTGCAAGTTAGGATTCATCCTGTAAGGTCTCTTCTTAATGAGAAACAATTTCCTTTAACTTAATATTCATGTCACCCAAATATTCATGCACTTAGTTGAACTTATGTTAGCCTCTAGGAAATAGGTCCTTGAAATCACGTAGAAACTCAATTATCATTTCCACTTCGAGAGATAGATATGTAACCTTAAATTTTGGCCTCCTTAGGTTCAACATCAATTCGATTGTTCACTTTTTGTTTATTCATAGGCTCATCGTCGGTGTGTGCCTTCTCATTCACACTATCTAAGACTTCACACATACCCTCTGAATGATCTATGTCCAAATTTTCCACTTCCTTACACTACTAGAAGTAGGTTCATGTATCCACAATTTTTCCACAAAATAATTATTTTGTGGAGAAAATGTGAATTATTAACACTAAATAATTACTTTTATGATTATAATGTAGATATTCCACAATTTTGTAATCTTCAATTTTAGAGTTGTGGAAAATCTATTTTATTAAAATTCTATAGTGGATAAATCACATTTTGTTTTTGTAGTTTAAAAATGATAGACTTTTGAAACTAGAATCATCAATTGTCTAAGCAACCCCAAAATAATGTATCACAATTTCAATTTATTTCTCCACTTCTAAAATTCAAACAAATCTTATTAAAATCTACATCGCTAAATGTAACAACCCAAAAAACCAACACAAGGACAACACAGTGAAATACAGGATAACTTTTTTTTTTTTTTTTGACTTGCTTTGACACAACACGACACAACATGTCGTCACAAGGTTACAACCAACACTAGGAACCACTTGTTACGGGGGAGACCACAAGTTCAGCACGGAAACGTTCACACCTATCAAGGACAATGTACTCTTCTTTTGACAAGACAACATGGAAGTCCAATCCACATGACACACTCATAGCTAGGGCATCCCATGAGGAATTTCTTGTTAAATTTTCTTGTTTACTAAAGTGTCTCTTAATTCTTAACTTACGTTCTTATAAAATTTCATGTAATGATTCACACAATTCTTTTCACAAGGGAGAACTTCTTTATTTTCAATGGTTGACTAAATAGCTTAAGGCCAAGCTTTCTAAACTGGGATCATCAATTTGATGTCCAAATATTTCTTATTCATTTGATTTTAGAAAATTTTCCATTTCTTACAAGGTTAATTAATCTTATTCAAGCCACTAACACATGTTCCACACCTCTGTTGCACAGGTGAAGGCATAAGTTCCGATTGAGGGAAGTACCGCTTAGGGTTCATAACAATAACCTTCTTGTTTAAGGATTAAATTTTGACCTTGCTTAAGAAATATCACCATGAATCAAGGCAAGGGTTAGCGAGCGGACAACGATGAATTTAGCTTCAGGGTCACATTGTTTACTATCAGTCTTTTATTGAGGTTAAGAGTTTATCAAGATTGGTTAAATGTTCCATCTAGACTTTACTTCATTAAGTTTGACAAAGGAGGACATTTCAAACGATAGAGAGAGATTTAAGGTTTAAATAATCAATTTCCCTCCTACCTATTAAATCCTATCATCATCTAAAATCTAACCATTGATTTCACCATGAGATCATTTAAGATTTCACCATAAAAGGATAATGTTTATTAGCTTGGCTCGAATAAAAATAATAATAATAAGTTATCATATTTCGTTACAAAAGATAGTTTCCTCTTGATTGTTCCAGGTCTCAAAGGTTATCAAGTAGATCACATCTACATTAATATGTTCATATACATAAATTTTGGTTTAACTTTTATCAGGACTATCCCACTCACTTCATAGTGCTTACAGACTCATTGCTAGTAAGCCTTAGGAGGATTTACAACTCAACATTTTAACTAAAGAGCAAAGTTTAACAGTACTCATTTGTGGAAACAAAACAAGGCTATATCAATTCATTCCAACATGATGCACAAATCAAAGGGACATACCATCTCTATTGAACCATGACTAGGGAGCAAGAGAGTAATAACATGGGACATGCCCCGCTACTATACTAAGGGTTAAATTTCACTAGAATATCCCATAACCAAGCGGTAATCAAATTTCATCTTTCACATGATAACCAAACAAGCCAAAGTTTCAACAGTTACAACAACAATACTCTACAATACATTTACTAGGCACTGACCCTTCTTCTAAAATGTCCAAAGGCCCTTTCCAAAATTTTATAACATAATACACATTCGTACAAAGGAACATCATAACCAAGATTGATGCAATAATCTACAAGTCTTTCCATCATCTAACCACGTAAGCCATCTGCAACAATTAATAACCTGAGTCAGTTCGCAAGAACTGAGCAAGATAAGACTATACATAGCAAAAATAAGCTACTAGCTAACAATACCATGAAAGGAAACATTCTATTTCAGGAAATGGATCAAAGTTCTAACCTCTAACAACCTTTTGAAACAAGATATAATTTTCAACATATCAACTAAGAAGAAATCCATAAGTTTTAGTTATGAAGAATACCTCGAAAACTACAAAAGTTTGACAACCAAATACGCAAGACTATGAAATTTAAATGATTAGACACAAGAGTTGAGAGTATTAGGATTTCAATTATCTGATCCCGTAGATTACGTGATTGAAAACTAAGGTGTAACCCATCAATCCATATTCTCAAGGAGAAGTCAAAAGATTAAACCAGGACCGATCTTAGCTACCAAAAAGAATATAGTTTTGGAATCGTTCCGTAGGGCCATAGGCCTAATAGGCTAGAAACGAACAACGAGGGTAAAAACAAAGTTCCATCATGTAATTAAAAAGTTTTAAAGGATGAAAATATTATATTCAAACCCACAACCATTATATCTTAGGTAATAAGTGACTTCATAGCTAATAAGGATGAGTGGAAAGGACGGTAAGAATGTCCGGAATAGGTATTGCCTAACAAATTATGTATGTCGAACATAACCAGGGGCCGGAATAGTGACAAGCCTCATTAATACTCAAGTTGAGTAGGCAATCTAGCATTCTAAACACATCCTTGCAATTTTCATAATACCTTAGATTTATAATCCTCCCGTTTAGAGGAACATAGCCATGAATCTAGACTTGGTTGAAATTTTCCGCCATCAACTCACTTCCTAATATCATAAATGATGTATACAAAGGAAAAGGTCTCTCATCTCTCCTTAATTTACATCTCATCACTAAGTTTATGGTAACCTATGCGAGATTAAACACATAATATACCATTGAAGATAGATATCCTCCAATAACCAACTTCTATAACGATGTAATTACAATTATTACGTTCGACACAAAAACAAACTATTCCATAGCTTCTTTTCCCTTTTTGACAGCAAAATATATTCACGACCTTCCATCACAATCATTCTAAATTTGCAATGAAAGGTCACTCATCAAGAAGGAAGCACAAAACAAGTTTGACTAAATTAAGGAACTTCATGTTACCTTAAGCAAAGCGATGAAAACCTTAACTTTCACGAATCCGTGAAAGATATTACCTTACTCCATCAAGGCATTATGTCTATACATGATTAAATCGATCACACAAGGAATCATCAACATACCATATCTTAACACCATAAAGGTCATTAATTTTATCAAATTTTACTCATAGAAAGAGTAGAATCAAAATGGGGTTCTATCAATAATTTATGCCCTTCTATCAACCCAGGGACATATTTTCGCCCAAAACTTCCTTCTTAACAAGCATATATATTGAACTTCTAATTTCCAAAAGCCCTAATAATTTGCACAATACACAAAGTGCATAATCACGCTTATCAAAAAAATAATAATAATCTAACTATATGTTTTCCTCTAGGGCAACAACATAACAGGAAACCAATACTAGTCTACGCTGCAACATTCTAGGGGCGATTACATACCCAGTTCACAAAAGAAACAACGATATTTTTGCGGAAAGGAAGTAAATTTAAAATTATATATATATATATATATATATATATATATATTATATATATATTTCATATGATCAATCAAAGCATACACTGAGAACCTTTTTATATATATATATATATATATGGGTTGATCACGTCAACAAGAACAACCAACGAGACAAATCCGTAGTAACAAATCATTAACCATATACTGAATGTAAATCCATAAAATCACGGATTTAAACCAATTTCTAGAAAGAAAAGTTTCATTTCAAGAGGTTTATTAGATACTAGCATATTATGTATATGGTTAGTCTATCTTGCCTATTTTAACGCATCCACCGAGTCGTGAACATCCAGTGAGGATCACTGACCCACACGCCTTCCGCTTTATCCCCTTCTTCACCGGTCTTTTCTTGCAATATACCAAACCAGGGATTCCCTTTTGAAGGCACGACTAGAAGAATGCAATAGGTGGCTATCCAAACACTAGATTGCTTCCATGCACGCATTGCTTTGGGGTGAGAGTCGAATCTGCTTACCACTCAATGTCGAGAGCACTTGCACTAGAAAGCTAAACACTGACCATGGTTTGAAGCTCGGACACAAGACATAATGATTACATCACTCCCAGGCTGTGAAAGGCATCTACCGTATTGATACACAACCTTTTCTTTCATCAGATTTGGGGACAGACATCAAACTCTCGGTGCAAACATTGCATTGCATTGCTATAAGGCGTGATTATTCCAACAAAGAAACTTTATGCTCGCTAACCTAACCTAGTGGCTCGTAGAAGATGCTCATATAGTTGTAAGGTAAATTGTGCTTCAGGGAATATTCGACATGATACGAGATCCATGCCTAAGAGATTCTCTTCCATGAGTTATAGCGCAAAACAAGTAAAGTCTCATAAAAGAATCCTTGCAATAATTTTCATCGGGTCTCCAGTAACTCTCTCACATCACACAAGGTCGATTCTGACAGGAATGTCTTGAAGGAGAGTCCCAACTCAGAGGATACATTGGTATTGCACAGAAAACAACATAGTTGGACAACCTGCTCGCTGGAAATGCTCACATAGGCTTCCACCAACTGTAACAAGCCCGTTCACTGGCTATTTACTGCTGCAGGCAGTTGCTGTGGATCCCCAACAAGAACACACCTTACAGCTCCCAAGGAAAGTGGAAGTAACACGCCTACTTCCCTAGCTTGTAGCTTCATCTATAACCACCATAACAAACCCATGGGCTAGGCGCTGGAATAACTTCTGGTCGGAACTAGAAACAGCAGTGAACGCACTCTCAGCCTCATTGCAAAACTTGCCTCAAGGTTTGACCGAGCTTCTTCCATGTTAGATTCGTCACCTGGACAGAAGCGACTTTCCAAAATGAAAAGGAAAGACAGCTCAACTAAAACTTTATCTCATTTTTCTGCTACAGCTGCAAGATCTTGCAACAACTGATCATGACTGGTCGCGTGCAACCAGAACATCAGGATCAACACCAACGGTTCCTTGAGCTCACCCTGTAGCAGCTGTCGCACTCAGCTCTCTCTGGGCCACTGATTTTCTGAGATAAGTTTACCTGTCGACCCTGTAGCTGCTGCATAAAGCCAAGCGCATTCCTCACGGCACTTTCCTAGGAGGATTTCGGTTCTGCGCTCCACTGAGACTGCCTGCACAACATGATTTTGAGGATCCAAACCCTCTCACGCAACACCAGGGCGACAAACCTTCATTTCACCATCAACGAATCCACTGTCCAGAACACACTGAAGCAATTCATCTGTTTCAGCATTTGATGGAGCGCAACAAGCATTCGTGGTTTTGGGCAGAATAGTAGGTAGACCACGTGACAGCAGGTGGAGTCAACAGAAGATTTACAGATCCAAAAATTTAATAAAAGGAGATGCGCCCCACACTCCACCGACTCCCACTGTCCCACGCAACAAGGAAAGACACCTCCCAACCACCACACGCGGTCCAAGGAAGAAAACGCGGCAGCCAGTACAGTCGGCCAAGGTGGCAGGTAGAAAAAAAAAGGCTCCAATGTCCAGTGGGGCATTACACTAAAAATTTAATTTTTAATCCAAATTTTTAAAATGAAAAATATATTAACGGGGAATTCAATTCATGCTTTAACTCTAGATATTTATAATTTATACTAATAAAATAGAATACTTTTTAGTTGTGATAATCTAACTACTATAATTAGTATTGATAATAATGAAAAAAGTTAAAAATATATAAATTAACATTGTAGCACCTCAATTACAAAAATTGTCTTGTGAATAATCCACATAATCAATCAAAACTTAATTTGTCTTGTGAATAATACACATAATCAATCAGAAATTAATTGTAGATACTTTACTAAAAAAATCAAAATATTTTCTATTTGTATTCCCTTATTCCAAACTAACCTACCAAGTTAACCTAATTAGGAACTTCATATTTGCAAATAATAATTGTGGATAATCTACATTATCCTACAATGTCAAAGATAATTAAGATTTTACAATTTACATATTATAGGATCCACACTCACAATAATATTCAATCTATGATTTAGTTTTCAAAATTTGATGTTTTAACCAAATTGCATTCATAAAAAAATATTGTATCCAAACATTGTGAAATATCCACAATATCATTTCATTTTTAATAAATAAACTATATTTTTTTCACAATGTAAGAGTGGATAAAAACTCATACATTTATACATCAATATTTAATGAATTTTTTTACAAAATATGTATTTTCAAAATCTATTAAAAAAATTCAAATAGATATACTTAAATATTTATATTAATATAACTTTAAATTTTTATTATTATAATTACAATAGATATTCTACAATAATAAATGGCTATAAATTTAAAATTGATTTTCAACTTTAAGTTAGACATCCATTTATTTATTACATAAAATCTTAACTTTAAATTTGTCTTTAAAAAAACTATAATTTAAAATATTAATTATAAAATATTAAATTTTCAATGATGGAAGTAAAGTTGGAACCCAATCATACCTTTTTCAGATTTTATAAATAAATATATTTAAAAGTTTAATTTTAACTATGATATTCATTCCATATTGAAACTTCCACGTGGGGCCAAATACTTTTAAAGATGGTGGTGGCTAATTAATTTTATGGAAGCATCGAATTTCGTTTTAAAATATTGAATTTAGCTCCAACATTACTTTTTATTCTATGTTTTAGATGTATAAATCAAAGTTAGTTTGGATCAGGTAAAACTCGTCATAAACACCGTAGATCCTAGGCTACATGGATTAATGAAAAGAATCTTCTTAGCCGTCGATTATATTGAATGGTTGAGGTTTATTCCTTCATAATATCGGCTACATTAAATAGGCATTACTCTCAAATGTGGGTGACAGATGTTGTTTTAGGGTTTTGTGTTGGCATAAACTGACGGCATGCTTTGTGAGGTAAATCCCTTTCAAGCTAATGGATAACCAGGTTCATGTTTCTCATGGTTTTGATCGATATCATTAAGGATGTGAAGACATTCAATACTCTTGGCGGTTTTATTTTTTTGTGTTTTTGGTGGCTGTTGTTTTGGTTCAACTTGTTTTTCAAGTTAGTTGTTTGTTTCTCCGGAATTTGTTTGGTTGTGGTATAGATCTGAACATATAGTGGCATTTTTTAGCATATAGTGGTGTAGATCTGAGCATAGATCTGATGCCTTCCATCTTCCGATGCTAATATCTGAATAGTAGTTGTGTGTCTCCATTTTCCCCTGTTGCAGATAGGGTTTCATGGCGGCTGCAGTCTTGGAGTTGCTATTAATTAAATGACGTTTTTCCTATTTTTCTTTTCTTCATTTCCTTTGTTAGGGTGTGCATATTTTTTATTTTTAATTTTTTTGGCTTTCACCTAACCTACAAGGAGGTGAGATTATGATGGTTCATTATTGAAAATGATTGCGTATTCTGTTTAAAAGTACAAAAATAAATAATACATATTTTATGTTAGATGCATTTCCGCACGCATTAATCTTACTACTTTCCAAAAGAACATTTAATAGAATAATTTCATACAGCCAAAATTTGCATGCATTCAACTCCTGTAACACACAAAAAATACCAACACAAGGACAACACGGTGAAATACGAGGATTTTTTTTTGACTTTCTTTGACTCAACATGACACAACAAGTCGTCACCAGGATACAACTAACACCGTGAACAACTTTGATGATGACCATAAAGGCAGCATGGAAGCGTTCACACCTATCGAGGAAAATCTACTTTTCTCTTCTTGATAGAACAACATTGGAGTCCAACCACAAAACACACTTACGGTTAGGGCATCCCATGAGGAATTTCTTGTTAAATTTTCTTGTTTACTAAAGTGTCTCTTAATTCTTAACTTACGTTCTTATAAAATTTCATGTAATGATTCACACAATTCTTTTCACAAGGAGAACTTCTTTCTTTTCAACTATTGACTAAATAGCTTAAGGCCAAGCTTTCTAAACTAGGATCATCAATTTTATGTCCAAATCTTTCTTATTCATTTGATTTTAGAACATTTCCATTTCTTAAAGGTTAATTAATCTTACTCAAGCCACTAACACATGTTCCACAACTCTATTGCACGGTGAAGGCATAAGCTCCGATTGAGTGGAAATTACCGCTTAGGGTTCATAACAAAAACCTTCTTGTTTAAGGATCAAATTTTGACCTTGCTTAAGAAATATCACCATGAATCATGGTACGGGTTAATAGAATAGGAAAACGAATTCAGCTTCAAGGTCACATTGTTTACTATCCGTCTTATTTCATTGAGGTTAAAAGTTATCAAGATTGGTTAAATGTTCCATCTAGACTTTACTCAATTAAGTTTGACAAGGAGAACATTTCAACGATAGAGAGATATTTAAGGTTTTATTAATCAATTTCCCCCTTACTTATTAAATCCTATCATCTTCTAAAATCTAACCATTGATTTCACCATGAGATCATTTAAGTTTCACCAAAAAAGGATAATGTTTATTAGTTTAGCTCGGGGAAAAAAAAAAAAAGTAATCATATTTGATACAAAAGATAGTTTCCTCTTGATTGTTCCAGTCTCAAAGGTTATCAAGTAGATCACATCTACATTAATATGTTCATATATACATAAATTTTCGTTTAACTTTTATAAGGACTATCCAGTCCACTTTATAGTGCTCACAAACTCATTGCTACTATGCCTTAGAAGGATTTACAAGTCAACATTCTAACTCGAGAGCAAAGTTTAACAGTACTCGTTTGCGAAAACAAAACAAGGTTACATCAATTCTTTCCAACACGATGCACAAACAAAAGGGGCATACCATCTCTATTAATCCATGACTAGGGAAGAGGAGCGTAATAACATGGAACATGCCACACTACTATTCTAAGGATTTAAAAATACACTAGAATATCCCATAACCAAGCGGTAATCAAATTTCATCTTTCACATGTTATCCAAACAAGCCAAAGTTTCAACAGTTACAACAACAATACTCTACAATACATTCGACATTTTTACAAGGTACTTCATAAATTGTACAGATGAACCTTTAACACTCTTTTCCTCTAGTCTACTCGCATAATCCATCTACACAAATATTAACTAAAGTCAGTTCGCAAGAACTGAGCATGTTAAGGCTACACATTGCAACAGTAACGGCTAACATTTAACAATATCAAGAAAGGAATGTTCTAATTCAAAAATGGATTTAAAACACAACCCAAACTCCAAAATTATTCACATGAGAAAAGAAATCTAAACCATCCAACAAGGAGAAAGTCAAAATACCGGTAAGAATAGAATCACATAAATCAAGGCAAGACCTTATGGGTTAGGAACAAGAAAGTCAAGAGTGCTGATATATTTCCTTCATGTAGTCCTATAGATTACGTGATTGGAACCCAATACCAATCCACCCATCTAAAGAGGTCCAAGAGAAGACAAAACATATAATAATGATCGTAGGCGCGAAAACGCAAATGGCGTTATCCAAATCTCCCGGGGAAGGCTTCATAGCAATAATTAGGGTTCGATGCCCTTAAAAGAAAAACAACTATAGTTTCAGTTTTAACCAAGGAGTTTTACCACTACCTTCATGTAGGATTTTTTTTTTAAACGTAGGACCAGTTAACCAAACAAAACCACTCTTCCAGAAGCGTACAAAGGAGATACAAAAAGGGCCATTATCCTACCAACAACCTTAACCCAAAACGTCAACTCCTCTACATAATATAAGGGAAGGCTAAACCCAAAAGTCGTTAATAATTTTTATATATTTCCGACAATGCCGATAAGTATTAAATAAAAATTGATTTCCTTAACAAGGCCACAAAATGGGACCTTTTAGTAACCAGGTTTGAAGAATACGATATTCGAGTCCGAAAACAAAGGGGATTCGATACGCAGAGGGTAAAACACCAACGATGCCCCAGACTCAAAAGACCCTACCACGAGTGCAAGCACAAAAAAAAAGGAACCAACACACATATCCATCAGGAAGGTTACGTAGTGCAGTCAGGCCTAGAAGTTCTATGAGCTCCTGGCCAATGGTATAGAAGATGGAAATTTTACCCGATCCATGTGGGCTTATCAAGGACATGTCTAGCAATATCAAATAGATGAACATAATAACCACCTATTATATTATCACTGTAATCATTGTCATCTAACAGGAAACGAGTTCCCGAGTCCAATACCATGGATTCACCTACAACTTTTGTTTCGGTCCAGCTATTAATAACTTGCTTGCGACCCTTAATAAAATTTGTAGAGATTTCATTCAATAAAACTTACAATGTTTCCCCCTTACTTTAATCAAACAAGAGTTTGAACCAGGTAGTAGGTATAGTAAATTTTCTCAACACGTAGAGGCCAAAATAGATGTCGGGTTATTCATCCTCTAGAACTGGGTACCAAAGTCAACCATGTACAGTTCTAAAGCAAAACCCTAATGTCATATTCTAATTAAACAAAAAGTAAGGAATGCCCACAGGCTTAAACAAGTTTTAGAACCCAACGTCACTATTAATGTACCTTTAGCAAAACAGGAGAGCCCTAAACAGGAAAATACGTATTTACTCAACCAAAAAGAGATATGAAGGCTTAACCTTCCATATAGTAAGCCTTCTATTATAAATACCATCACAAAATTCTTTTAAAAGAGGGTCATATAAGCAAACAAAACTCAATAATGTTTCCTTCCCTACGAACTAGACTGCATCACTCAATATTGTAGTAGCCCATTAGACAAGTATAAACAGAGTAAGCTATAAGAGAGGAAAGAACATTCCAAGCAAAACCAGCGAAATTGGAACGAGATTTAAAGGAACAACCACACAATCAGGCAGTGATATAAACAACTACGAAAACATCTTGTCTAGGCACCATTTAAGAGGAAAGAATATTCATTTCAAGATACTGAAAGAAGGTAGAAAACTATTACGAGGAGTAGAATTAACATGCCTGATTATAGTTCTTTCTTCCCATCTCTGTTGCTCTCTCTCCCATAAGGCGGCTTGCAGGCATCATGCTTTTCAACATTTGAGAACCAGGGGCTGTATGGCTGTGGGAAGCATTGTTTTCTCTATGATCTAGAATCCACAGATGTAGTCTTGGATGACTTGGAGAAGGATCGAGATCTCGGGTTTTTGATCCATCACCTGTGAAGATGAACCCTGCTCTAGCTTACCAAACTGGTGCTGTTGTAAATCATATGCCCCTGTTGAGGATGCATGCATTTCTTTTTGCAAATGTTGCTGCTGCTCATGATAAAGTTGACTTAGCCTTGACACTTCCTTTTTCAATGTTTCACAGTGTGCATCCTTTAAAAAAAAAAAACTTGTCTTGTGTAAGAGCAATAATTCTTTGCTTCAAAGCACTATCAACAATTATGATGCACGTTTACAAAACAATTTATGGCCCAAGATTTAACAATGGTGGAAAGATTTTTTGAAAACCTCATCTTGTATGACACGAGTGAGGCGGTAAGAGATCTTGAAGGCTTTGAAGAGGCTGCATATTCCTTCTTCTTTTAGAACTTTTGCTAGCTTCCAACAAGTTCCATATCTGCTCACAATCCCTTTTACCTACCCTTGCACCTCCTTTAATCTCTTTACTTGCAACAACATTACCATCTTCCAATATGGCTTTAAAAACAGATCCAAAGCTACTTTTCCCAAGCATTTCGGCCAAAGCTCGAAGAAGATCCTCCAATTCAAACTGTCGAGTTCCCTTAAAGAAAACTAGCTTTCCCTTCTCTGTGAAACTAGATGGATGTTGATATGGGCTTGTTGAATACACAATCTTCTCTATTTCTAATCTCTTTGATGGCTTCCCATCCACCATTTTTCTAGAGTATTTTCTCCAGTAATACCAAATGAAAAAGCAAGCAATGAGCAATAGAACCACAAGGTCCCCAACAACAATAGCAATCACAACACCCCTGCTTAATCTATTGGAGCTCTTCTTTATGCTTTGAGACGATTCATGATTTTAACTTGGTGTGGAGGGCACCACACTAGGATCCTATTACCTTCATCTCCCAAGACATTTTCTCCAACATTGTATAGATCTCTTGTGCCTATGTGTGTGATTTGTCACCAACACAAAAAGCATGTGCCATTACTACAGTAAAGCAAATGTGCTTCATGAATATTCTGATCTGAAACAGATCCGCCTCCAAGAGACCCTCTCCCATGAGCTACATCATAAAATAGTGAGATCTCAAAAGAGAAACTTATAAGGGAGTTTCGTCAGGTCTCCTGGTAACACTCTCACTATCACATAGTCGATTTGATAACAATATCTTGTAGGAGAATCCCGAATTTGAAGATGCGTTGATCTTGAGCAGAATGATAACAACAAGGTTGTGCAACCCACTTGGTGGAGGCGCTCACAAAGCTTCGATTGTCGCAACAAGCTTCTTGCCTATCTAATTATTGTGCGGGGTTCTTTGTGGATTTCGACAAGACCACATCTCACAAGAAACAATGAAATGTGGAGTTAACATGCCTACCTCACTAGCCTAAAGCTTCATCAAACAAAAACGTGCACAAGGAGGAAATTAGGGAGGAAAAATTCCATGACAGAAGGATTTCACTCGCATTTCTACCCATGCAACAGGAAAAAACATCCCTCAACCACTCCACGTGCGTAGATATCCAAGGAGATCTCCAGGACATTCAATAAGAAGCAGGTAAGATTTGCAAATCAGAAATAAATGAGTGCGGCCAGCTAACCAGGGAGAAAGGAAAATGCGCTTCAACCACTACCAAAGAGAATAATAAAAAAACAGTCTATATCTCCTTATGTCTATCCTGTCACATCTATAACCAACGTGGGAGGAAAGCAATGGAAGAAACAACAATTTCACCTCAAAATTTAGCATTACAACGAGGCACTACACTCTCCTCCCCTTAAGAAAAGCATCGTCCTCGATGCGACATAACACAATGGAAAAGAAATGGTTTGCAACCAAGAACAGGTAAAGGAGAAAGTACACTTTATGGTTTTAAAATTTTAGTTGATTAAAGCATGGTCACAAGGTAGCCTTAGGAACATTTGGTAGAATTTTTTTAACTTTCAATGTTCTGTGAAGATTGGCAGTTCTTTCTTGTTCATCATTTCATTAGTCTCTTTCCATTAGCATTATTCTTAGTTTAATTTCTTTTAAAACTTCGTCATTGAAGAGTTTTGGTTTATTCCTTATTGTGGGTGCCCAACAAGAACTGCTAACACAACACCCTAATGGTTCACAAGACCTCTGATTCACAAGCACACAAGTATATACTTCAAGATTGGATTACACCACAAAAAGGTTACTCAAATACGGAATAGAATAGGCACACTCCACATAACATAGTACTCGTCACACATCAATGACTGACATACAAAATACTCAACCAAAAGAGTACTATAATCCACTAGACATTTCCTCAATTCCATGCATCATGAAAATTTTCACATAACACTCAAACAAATGCTACATGTACATAAGTGTCCACAAGGGAATCAATGACATAATGACCACAACATCACAACACATATCCATCTGACATGAGTAACACATACATCAAAAGACCACTACCAAACATCACAATAACTCAACATATATCCTAAAACATCAACCATACAAACAAATATCATAAGCCTCCCTCAAACTCTTATGCCTCCCTCAAGTCTCTTATGCCTCCCTCAAGTCTCTTATGCCTCCCTCAAACTCTTATGCCTCCCTCAAGTCTCTTATGCCTCCCTCAAACTCTTATGCCTCCCTCAAGGAGGCCGGTTGTCCCTATGGTCCAAGACACATAGAGTTCGAACACTCCTAACCCAAGTGACATAATAACGCGTGGTTCAACAACCCGCTAGTTATATGTACCCCTTAGGGCGTACCCCATCAACGAAGCGGGTCCATAGGTCCAACCAATCCATGGTGCATCATATGACCCTATTCCACACATCACGACAATAGAACCAAACAACAATCCAATCAAAGTGCCAAGTGGCAAAGTACAAGCCTTGGGCAAGGCGGTAAGAATTCCAAATTTAAAAGAAGACCCCAAATCAAGCTAAAATAAATGGCCAAATAGCCAAAGTTAGTATCAAAATCCCCATGTTAGTGCCACAACCAAGGAAATGCCCAAAATTGTAAAGCATTGCAATCAAGAAAAGATGCTGGTCCTTACAAAATAAAGTAAAAGCTCAATTTACGAATAAAATCAACTTATAATAATGTCACATTACGATAACTATGTGGCCTTATCTAGCCACCAAAGGGGTACTCAATGAGTTGCTTTATCACTTGGAACATCGAGCCTCATTCGTAAAATACATATCAATAATACAACTGTCATCACCTCCATCTGAATCATCCCGCCACCACTTCGACAAGGCTAAACATAGTCATAGATACACTAAGGTTGCATACATACAACCACATAGGGAGAGAGGAAAGAATCACATATTATCTACTAAACCTTTTAGCTCGAGTTATTGACCCATGGTACACCATTCCTCACTCTCAACATACACTTTACCCTCGGGTCGGTTAGCGTAAGGTTCCAACATAACATCAACAACATCACTAACATAATGGTGGCACACACATAACATACCATACAACATCTCACGTATGGTATGCATACGGGGTAGATCACGATCATACATCCACAGGGCGTAATACATCACTTTACCACATTCTTCACCCAAAGTGCAATCACATATACGATAGGGTTCATACACTCACCGTATGACCCAAAATCACAACATGAAGCATTACATATTTGCACAAATCATACATACGATGAACATAGTACATCACAACATAACATCCATTGCAACATAACAAGGTGGTACACACATTTCTTCAGAACATGGTAAAAACATCATGATACAACTCGTTTCTTTTAACATCAACTAGTCATACAACACATTGATACACCCACATATCACAATATGTCACAATGCTCCAACACTACGTCATCCACATTAGAATTCTTTTCACACATCACAAACAATAATTCACACGTGAATTCTTCCTAGAATCCACAAGAAGGAGAGAGAATACTCCCATCCCCAACATATCAACATGATCACAAACACGCACAAGGTGACATACCCATAATGTGCGTTCACAATATCACAATTACGACAATAATCACATCACGTTTAAAGCACATTACTCTTCCAATATCTACCACCATCATGCAACATCATCATCATCATGCAGTATCATCATGTAACACCACCACCACCATGTAACATCATCATATAACACCAATCCGCCCATAGGTTCGAGAGCATGAACCTACGCTCTGATACCAAAGTGTAACACACCAAAAATACCAACACAAGGACAACACAGTGAAATACAGGATAATTTTTTTGACTTGCTTTGACACAACACGACACAACAAGTCATCACCAAGGATACAACTAACACTGTGAACAACCTGATACAAGGATGACCATAAAGGCAGCACGGAAACGTTCACACCTATCAAGGACAATCTACTTTTCTCTTCTTGACAGAACAACATTGGAGTCCAACCACAAAACACACTTACAGTTAGGGCATCCCATGAGGAATTTCTTGTTAAATTTTCTTGTTTACTAAAGTGTCTCTTAATTCTTAACTTACGTTCTTATAAAATTTCATGTAATGATTCACACAATTCTTTTCACAAGGGAGAACTTCTTTCTTTTCAACTATTGACTAAATAGCTTAAGGCCAAGCTTTCTAAACTAGGATCATAAATTTTATGTCCAAATCTTTCTTATTCATTTGATTTTAGAACATTTTCCATTTCTTACAAGGTTAATTAATCTTACTCAAGCCACTAACACATGTTCCACAACTCTACAACACGGTGAAGGCATAAGCTCGATTGAGTGGAAAGTACCGCTTAGGGTTCATAACAATAACCTTCTTGTTTAAGGATCAAAATTTGACCTTTCTTAAGAAATATCACCATGAATCAAGGCAAGGGTTAACAGAACAGGACAACAGAATTTAGCTTCAGGGTCACAATGTTTACTATCAATTTTTCATTGAGGTTAAAAGTTCATCAAGATTGGTTAAATGTTCCATCTAGACTTTACTTTATTAAGTTTGACAAGGAGAACATTTCAACGATATAGAGATATTTAAGGTTTTATTAATCAATTTCCCCTTACTTATTAAATCCTATCATCTTCTAAAATCTAACCATTGATTTCACCATGAGATCATTTAAGGTTTCACCGTAAAAAATAATGTTTATTAGTTTAGCCCCAAAAAAATAATAATAATAAGTATCATATTTCGATTACAAAAGATAGTTTCCTCTTAATTGTTCCAGGTCTCAAAGGTTATCAAGTAGATCACATCCACATTAATATGTTCATATACATAAATTTTCGTTTAACTTTTATAAGGACTATCCAGTCCACTTTATAGTGCTTACAAACTCATTGCTACTATGCCTTAGAAGGATTTACAAGTCAACATTCTAACTCGAGAGCAAAGTTTAACAGTACTCATTTGTGAAAACAAAACAAGGTTACATCAATTCTTTCCAACACGATGCACAAAACAAAAGGGGCATACCATCTCTATTAATCCATGACTAGGGAAGGGAGCATAATAACATGGAACATGCCACACTACTATTCTAAGGATTTAAAAATACACTAGAATATCCCATAACCAAGCGGTAATCAAATTTCATCTTTCACATGTTATCCAAACAAGCCAAAGTTTCAATAGTTACAACAACAATACTCTACAATACATTCAACATTTTTACAAAGGTACTTCATAAATTGTACGAGATGAACCTTTAACACTCTTCTCCTCTAGTCTACTCGCATAATCCATCTACACAAATATTAACTAAATTCAGTTCGCAAGAACTGAGCATGTTAAGGCTACACATTGCAACAGTAAGTTAACATTTAACAATATCAAGAAAGGAATGTTCTAATTCAAAAATGGATTTAAAACACAACCCACAACTCCAAAATTATTCGCATGAGAAAGAAATCTAAACCATCCAACAAGGAGAAAGTCAAAATACCAGTAAGAACAGAATCACATAAATCAAGGCAAGACCTTATGGGTTAGGAACAAGAAAGTCAAGAGTGCTGATATATTTCCTTCATGTAGTCCTATAGATTACGTGATTGGAACCCAATACCCAATCCACCCATCTAAAGAGGTCCAAGAGAAGACAAAACATACTAATAATGATCGTAGGCGCGAAACAGAATGGCGTTATCCAAATCTCCCAGGGGAAGGCTTCATAGCAATAATTAGGGTTCGATGCCCTTAAAAGAAAAACAACTATAGTTTCAGTTTTAACCAAGGAGTTTTACCGCTACCTTCATGTAGGATTTTTTTTTTTTTTAAACGTAGCACCGATTAACCAAACAAAACCACTCTTCCGAAGCATACAAAGGAGATACAAAAAGGGCCATTATCCTACCAACAACCTTAACCCAAAACGTCAACTCTTCTACATAATATAAGGAAGGCTAAACCCAAAATTCGTTAATAATTTTTATATATTTCCGATAATGCCATAAGTATTAAATAAAAATTGATTTCCTTAACAAGGCCAAAAATGGGGCCTTTTAGTAACCAGTTTGAAGAATACGATATTCGAGTCCAAAACAAAGGGGATTCGATATGCAGAGGGTAAACACCAACGATGCCCCGGACTCAAAAGACCCTACCACGAGTGCAAGCACAAAAAAAAAAAAGGAACCAACACACATATCCATCAGGAAGGTTACGCAGTGCAGTCAGGCCTAGAAGTTCTATGAGCTCCTGGCCAATGGTATAGAAGATGGAAATTTTACCCGATCCATGTGGGCTTATCAAGGACATGTCTAGCAATATCAAACAGATGAACATAATAACCACCTATTATATTATCACTGTAATCAGCTATCTCTAATAGGAATCGAGTTCCCGAGTCCAATACCATGGATTCACCTACAACTTTTGTTTCGGTCCAGCTATTAATAACTTGCTTGCGACCCTTAATAAAATTTGTAGAGATTTCATTGAATAAAACTTACAATGTTTCCCCCTTACTTTAATCAAACAAGAGTTTGAACCAGGTAGTAGGTATAGTAAATTTTCTCAACATGTAGAGGCCAAAATAGATGTCGGGTTATTCATCCTCTAGAACCTGGTACCAAAGTCAACCATGTACGGTTCTAAAGAAAAACCTAATGTCATATTCTAATTAAACAAAAAGTAAGGAATGCCCACGGGCTTAAACAAGTTTCAGAGCACAATGTCACTATTAATGTACCTTTAGCAAAACAGGAGAGCCCTAAACAGGAAAAATACGTATTTATTCAAGCAAATAGATATATGAAGGCTTAACTTTCCATATAGTAAGCCTTCAATTAAAATACCATCACAGAATTCTTTTAGAAGAGAGTCATATAAGCAAACAAAACTCAATAATGTTTCCTTCCCTACGAACTAGATTGCATCACTCAAAATTGTAGTAGCCCATTAGACAAGTATAAACAGAGTAAGCTATAAGAGAGGAAAGAACATTCCAAGCAAAACCAGTGAAATTGGAATGAGATCTAAAGGAACAACCACACAATCAGGCAGTGATATAAACAACTACGAAAACATCTTGTCTAGGCGCCATTTAAGAGGAAAGAATATTCATTTCAAGATACTGAAAGAAGGTAGAAAACTATTACGAGGAGTAGAATTAACATGCCTGATTATAGTTCTTTCTTCCCAGCTCCTGTTGCTCTCTCTCCCATAAGGCAGCTTGCAGGCATCATGCTTTTCAACATTTGAGAACCAGGGGCTGTATGGCTGTGGGAAGCATTGTTTTCTCTATGATCTGGAATCCCTGATGTAGTCTTCAGATGACTTGGAGAAGGATCAGAGATCTCGGTTTTTGATCCATCACCTGTGAAGATGAACCCTGCTCTAGCTTACCAAACTGGTGCTGTTGTAAGTCATATGCCCCTGTTGAGGATGCATGCATTTCTTTTTGCAAATGTTGCTGCTGCTCATGTGATAAAGTTGACTTAGCCTTGACACCTCCTTTTTCAATGTTTCACAGTGTGCATCCTTTAAAAAAAAAACTTGTCTTGTGCAAGAGCAACAATTCTTTGCTTCAAAGCACTGTTATCAACAATTATGATGCACGTTTACAAAACAATTTATGGCCCAAGATTTAACAATGGTGGAAAGATTTTTACTGAACAACCTCATCTTGTACGGACACGAGTGAGACTGGTAAGAGATCTTGAAGGCTTTGAAGAGGCCTACATATTCCGTCTTCTATTAGGACTTTTGCTAGCTTCCAACAAGTTCCATATGCTGCTCACAATCCCTTTTACCTGACCCTTGCACCTCCTTTAATCTCTTTACTGCAACAACATTACCATCTTCCAATACGGCTTTAAAAACAGATCCAAAGCTACTTTTCCCAAGCATTTTGGCCAAAGCTCGAAGAAGATCCTCCAATTCAAACTGTCGAGTTCCCTTAAAGAAAACTAGCTTTCCCTTCTCTGCAGAACTAGATGGATGTTGATATGGGCTTGATGAATACACAATCTTCTCTGTTTCCAATCTCTTTGATGGCTTCCCATCCACCATTTTTCTAGAGTATTTTCTCCAGTAATACCAAATGAAAAAGCAAGCAATGAGCAATAGAACCACAAGGTCCCCAACAACAATAGCAATCACAGCACCCCTGCTTAATCTATTGGAGCTCTTCTTTGTGCTTTGAGACGATTCAGGCTTTGAACTTGGTGCGGAGGGCACCACGCTAGGATCTTGTTACCTTCATCTCCCAAGACATTTTCTCCAACATTGTATAGATCTCCCGTGCTGTGTGTGTGATCATCACCAACACAAAAAAGCATGCGCCATTACTACAGAGAAATCAAACGTGCTTCATGAATATTCGATCTGAAATAGATCCACCTCCAAGAGACCCTCTCTCATGAGCTACATCGTAAAACAGTGAGATCTCAAAAGAGAAACTTGCAAGGGAGTTTCGTCAGGTCTCCTGGTAGCACTCTCACTGTCACATAGTCGATTTGATAACAATATCTTGTAGGAGAATCCGAATTTGAAGATGCGTTGATACTCGAATGGATAACAACAAGGTTGTGCAACCCGCTTGGTGGAGGCGCTCACAAAGGCTTCGACTGTACCGCAACAAGCTTGCTGCCTATCTAATTACTGTGCAGGGCGTTGCTGTGGATTTCGACAAGACCACACCTCGCAGCAACCAATGAAACGTGGAGGTAACACGCCTACCTCACTAGCCTGAAGCTTCATCAAACAAAAACGCGCACAGGGAGGAAATAGGGAGGAAAAATGCCATGACAGAAGGATTTTACTCGCCTTTCTGCCCACGCAACAGGAAAAAACGTCCCTCAACCACTCCACGTGTAGAATATCCAAGGGAGATCTCCAGACAGTCAACAAGAAGCAGGTAAGATTTGCAAATCAGAAATAAATGAGTGCGGCCAGCTAACCAGGGAGAAAGGAAAATGCGCTTCAACCACTACCAAAGAGAATAATAAAAAAATACAGTCTATATCTCCTTATGTCTAGCCCGTCACATCATCTATAACCAACGTGGGAGGAAAGTAATGGAAGAAACAACAATTTCACCTCAAAATTCAGCATTACAACGAGGCACTACAACTCCTTTTTAATATATGAAATATATTAAATGCCCATCAATCGTCTCGAGATGAATATTTGTATATTAATTTCTCATATTTTAAAATTAAAATAAGATTGTATTTATTAGTTTCAAATTCGGACTAACAATAACAACTAAATTTGGAATTTGAAAGCTATTGTAATTAGAAATTATTATATATTAATACTTTATAATTCCTTAGTATTTTTATAATAATATTAATAAAGTTTTACATTTTTAAAATTAAAAGAATTAAAAGATATTTTTTTGTAAAATTTTAGATAATGAAAATATACTTAAATTTAATTTTAAAATATTAATTTTGAGATATTTGAGTTTTTAGTAATACATCTCAAATGTTGATTTGTAGTTAAGTTACAATTTGTAATGTTGTTGCAATGTTACAATCTTTTCAATTGTAGCATTTCTCATGATTTTTAATTGTGGTAATTACAACAAATTTTGAATTGTAGTAGTTCTACAAAAATTCTAGAATTTAATTTTTTCACAATAAATTTGTAGGTGGAGTCCACAAATTCGGATTCACAATTTTAACTATTTTATCCACAACAAATTTGTGGATACATGACCCATTATCTTGTAGTGAACATGTTGGTTAGAGGCAGAGATGGACTACTAGAATTATCCCTCAATGACTTGGATATAAGTATCCATACAACTACTCATAGATTACTATCTAAGTTTCAAGAAAACAACATTAAAAATATTGTGAAATAAATTTAATGAAGTATATCAAGTTTATTAGTGTTGCAATCAAAAATATTGTGACAGAAATTTAACAAAGTATATAAGGTTTATTAGTGTTGCATATTTTTGGAAAACTGCATTGAGAATTATATCTTTACTTTCCGAATAGATGATTATTCTACCATGCAAAATATTTTATGGATTCAACTTGGTAGATTCTAGGTTTTCTCTTTTAAAATCCAGGTTAAAATCCACTAGTAGATAAAATCCTTGATTTGCCATTTATGATATCCATGACAAAGTGCTAAGATGTATAGTAACATAGGCTCTAAAATGTTGAGTATCAAATATAGGCCAAAAATTAAGATGTAATTATTGAATTTGATTAAGAATAGAAATCGTTGTAATTCTTAAGGATTGTGACCCTAATACTATCATATTTATATGTTTCCAAGGTCAATGTATCTAAGATAAGAGAGGCATCTTACTAGTTTATATAAAAAGAGTAGTTTGAGAGATGGATAGATATAAGGGGCATAAAATAAATAAGAAAAAGAAATAAACTAAAGAAAACATACATCTAGGGTAAATTTTATGAGCCCCATAAAAATAAACCATACATATTACTAGGCAAATTTATTAAAATGAATTTCAAAATCTAGGTGAATGCCAAGAATTTACAGCAAATATTTTCATCCTATAGAAATCTGTCGGTGAGGTAGCATTATGCTACCAGCCATTAGCATTATGTTGTTTATCAAGTAGTAGATATCTCTTTTTTACATGCAATAAAGGTAATTTGAATATACAAATTTGGCTATTATTGTAAATGCTAGGAGAATCTACCCAAAAAATATTTTCTATGCAAAAATTTAGGAAAAATAGCAAGCGACGTAACTCGAAAAATTATCCAAATTCAAATTTAAAAACCTAAATATTTAGGAATTAAAGAAGATTAGCTCGAACAATTTACACCGCATACATCTAGGTCATAATATATAGCAATTAATGATAAATCATCCACACAATAATAAACATTAGATAAAAAAAAACTTTGAAATATTTATTTGCAATGTGATTAATGATGCATAGGTCCTCCTCAAATACTTCAATACGAAAATAAAATCGATATTCATTGAGAAGGAAATTCTCAATAAGTGGACCTCTAGTTCTAATTCACTCTAGTGACCCCAATGCAAGATAATCAGCTAAAAGACCTTAATTCCAACAAAAAGTGTGTGCTAATGCAAAAATGTAAAGTATGCAACTGATTAATGAAAGATGATGCTCAATAAAATGGCAAGATGTATTGTGTGTATTTATATTAGACAAGATAAACCATGGAAGATGGTCGATTTTATCTAGAGGTTTTGATTGAATGAGATAAATGCTTAAGTCTAATGTTGACATATTTGGTGTGAAAGGGATGAGACAATGTGTAGTAGATATGTTGAAGAAAGAAAAGAAAAGGTGATCGACAAAAGAAAATAGATTGGTACAATTATTCTTTTTCCTAAAAACAACCAAGAATTATCCCAAGGTTCAGATATAATGAGAGAACTAAACAACTACTTCCATGTTAGATCTTGTTCAAAATGAAGAGCAAAAACTAGACGTGATCTATCAATGGTCAATCTTGTTTTTTTAGGGCAAATCTTGAGGAAAAATGCATAAAACAATTGGGACTGGAACCTAGAGTTGTGATAGAGGTATGATGATGGTCTATGATGACCAAGAGTAGTTAAAAGACCATGAATGAAAGAGAACACATGTTCATAATGATGATTTTTTTGAAAAAGAGACAAAACAAAGTAAGGATATGGTAACTTTCATGATATAAATGAGGACTTATCAATATATCTCGGTTGTTGTGATCTAGCCCATGTGACTAAGTTCGATCACACATCAATTTCGATAGATCCCTTGAGGCACCTACTTATGAGGATAATGTGTCAAGCAGTCCCTAAACTAGAGAAAATATTAGCCAATATAATAAAGGAGGCCTATGCATATGCCCTAACTAAAGCTTACTATGTGTCACAATAGTGAAACATGATCTTGTTGCTGAAATAGATTAATTCAATGCCTGAAATATATATTAAATATTGAAAATAAAATAATAGTATATGTACAGAGAAAGAAGAAACTCCAACAAATAAAATTTACTTACTTCATACTTACAGTTTAGTGTCTCTTATCTTGTTTCTGATGTGTGCAATTACTAGTTGCAACCCTGAAGACGCAGGACTGGAAAGAAACACTACAAAATATTTAGTAAAGTAAGACATAAATCACCTAACTAGGAGATTATGGGAATGATTTCTAGGATAAAGGTGTGAATAAAGAGAATACTAGTCTGAGGAAAGATAGCAATGCTGAAGAGAACAAGAAACCGACGAATAGATGCTATAAGGATGAGAATGTGAGATAAAAGGTGCTAACTAAAAGATGATGTCGTGAAGTTAGTGGGATTGTAGGTATGGCTTAACAGATTACAAAAGCATCCATGATATGAGACAATGGCCATAGTGAACTAACTGGGAAGGATAAACTTGAGTGGGAAAGATAAATTGGAGTGAGAAAGACAAACACATTTAGGACGGAAATATAATAAAATAATTAGTTGATGAAGTAGTAAGTTTAAATAATATAACTTTACAAAGAAAACGGGTTCAAATTGGATGATTTCATGGAGTTAAATTTATTATTTGAAGTGAGGGTGGGAGCCATGAGGTGCCCAAAACTAAGGTGTGGTGAAAGAAGTTGCCATTCTGAGATGCCTCAAAATAAGCGTCCATCATGTTGGTTGTGTGGTTAAAAGTATGCATTCTAGAAAGGCTTCTTTTAATAGCGGAGTACATCGATGTGTCTAGAATGTGCTTGTGACAATTTCTAATCATCATCATAGGAGAGTAAAATGGTGCTTGTGTCGAAAGAAGACTCTCTGGCAGAGAGCTTAACTTACTGAAAAATCGGGGTGAAACAGGTGGATAATTGTGGAATATTTCTGCGATTCCTAATTCATTACATTCAAATAGATCTTCCTTAAAGGTTGTACAAGGTGTTAGTATCTAATATGGGAGGAATCCAATTAGTGATGGACTGTAATAGTCTGTTCTTGTTAAACATGTTTTGTAGTTCGTTAGGTTTATCATATGTCACAGTCACAAAGAGTGGGATGAAACCGTACTACAAAACTATTTTCAGAGAAAAATTATATCTATTTCATCCATGTTTTGTTGACGTCAAATCTCATCCGTGCTGGGGTATCTGTCGGAAAGTGTCAAGTCACTCTGGAGTTTTACCTGTAGCAACCATCATAGTTTTAATTTACAAACATTATTGTTCATTCGTATAGATATTTTGTGTTAGTACATAATTAGTTGTCGCTGTCGTACAGATATTTACTTAGAGTAGATGTTTCACTGTGATTTTTGCTTATAATAATGCCGCATACACCAAATTTAGATCAGATTCATCAACTTCTAACAGGGTTTCTAAATGCTGCATAAAAAAGCTAGCATTCGATGTATCGCACTATCATAATTTTAATTTTGTCTGTATATACTATAAATACATGATCGCATACGGTAGTGTACAAGATACAAACAAAAGTCGGGAATGAGTTGTATTGTCACCAAGATTTACGCTTAAACAGACGTACAAATCCCCAAACAAAGTTATCAATGAAGGGCCGTCTCCAACGCAGTATTAAGTAAATCCTCCGATATTTTTCAAGATGAGCTCGAGAATTGCGAGCAAGAAGACTCGAACTTATAATCTATCGCGTGAGTGAAATCTGGATATTTGGATAAAAGAAACACAATATCATAATAACTTCTTTTTTAGGAGAATTAAGATTTGTAAGATTACTCAATTTAGACAGTTGTCACACATAGTAAGAGAGAACAAGTCCGCAAATAAGACAAACAAATCTAAGATAAATCAAACTTCGAAAGGTTGGAGAAAAATTTTGTGCTAGCATTATGAAAATGATAGTGAGAACCCAAATTTGGCTATGCATATAGAACATTAGATCTATCTTCACCAATGACTTAAATAAAACACCTTTCAATTTCACTAAATTTGTCACGGAGGATTGCAAAATTGATCTCATTAAACAAAAGTATAATTTTATGTTTAGGATTGTAAAATATATAAATGAAAAAAGTATTTGAGTAAGTTGGCAAAATTACATAAAAGTTTATTTTGTTTTGGTATTTTTCATGTAAATAAATTGGAGAGTAATGTACTTGACAATAATAAAGTGTAATATATTTAACAAGTACTTATATTTATTCTAATTAGTGAAATTTTAATCTCTTCAATATGTTCCATGATCAAATAATTTTATGTGTTTATATATACTTGAAAGCAATCTCTCTTGTATAAATGTGTTTAAGAAATTTATAGCTCCCTTCTTTACAACTCTAATATAAAATCAAGAAACAATTATAATATACTAATACACCTTTTTATTTATGGATATTCTATATTCTAATATAAAGATGATATTATAATGAAGTAAAACACATACTAAAGATGAAATAAAAGAAAAGGTGATCCATTTTTAAAAAAATAAATTGAAATTAATAGAAAATAAGCGTATAAAAACAAATAATCATTATTGTGAAGATATGGATATTTTTATGGATGGTTATTTTCTTAGAAAAATCTAATATCAATGGGTAGTTCCCTTGTTGAATGAAAAATAATTCCTTATTTGCCAAATTCACCTATTCATAGAATCTTACAAAATTTAGCTTAGTTACTAGAATATGTAGAGTGGTGAGGAAGAGAAACTATTTAATCTTTCATATACTTTATAGCTTTTGTGACATTGTATAGCTAATCAATATACATGGAGCATAAAATATTAATAAAATTCTTTATTATAGTTCGAGTATCTTTCTTATATATCCATTTCTTTTTATTGAAATTTATTTATTTATTTATAATATGTAAAAACAATGTTAATCATATAAACAATGATATTTGTGAGGCCATATTTCAGAAATCAAATTGAACTCATAAAAATACTAAAAGGATGAAATGTTAATCAACAAATTCTAATATAAGATAATAACATATAATCTATTACTAATAGAAAATAGTTTTCCAATAAATAAAAAAGAGTAAAATAAAGAAATAAGCAAATAACATGTAGACAACATGATGTCTGCTAGAGGAAGAGGTGGACTGATTGAATTGCCCCTAACTACTTGGATATGAGGTGGATGACCCGTAATAGGCATTGAGTCCCAATTTTTATTGTTTTATTTTTCTAACTTTATTTTATCTTGTAGGGAAAAAAGCAAGAACAATGAGGAAGAATTTGTATAGTGGTGCCACCTAAAAATCAAACCTACCACCTCTCATAATACCGTCTCCACTCACCACTCAGTCAAATTAGGCGAGGAGCTCCTCCAATATTTCTTCCGTACACATGAAACACATCTGAATTATGCAATTGAGAAGGTTGTGCACTTTCACTAAGCAACCGAAAAAAAAAAAAAAAAACATGATTAACCTCTAATAAATTGTAAGATTCATAAAACACGGGGAATAGAACGACTTTATTCATGTGCGCTAAACAAAATAGGAGTTGACTTATTGGTATGAATATCACTACTCAAATTGCTACCTAAGTTTCAAGAAAACAACACTAAAAAGACGGTGACACAAATTTATTGGTCTTACATTTTTTCAAAAAGGAAAAATCCATTGAGAATATTTTTTTACATTCTGGAAGGATGATTATTCCGCCACCCCAAACGTTTTACGTATTCACCTAGGCTGACCGTAGGTGCTCTCTTTTAAGCTTTATGGAAACTATATAATATATACTGGTATCAGTTTTTCCGTTCCTTCTTGTCGAAGCAAAGCCCTAAAAATATATTGCAAATCCCCTTTTATAGCTTCGCATGAAACACTAGTACAAAACTATTATCAGAGGACAAAAATCATATTAATGGCGGAGACGTTTTATTGTGGGGTGTATCTGTCCGGAAATGTCGAGCCGTTCCGGAGATTTGCATGCAGTCACCATCATATACTTTTTTTCGCTCTTTCATATAGATATATTTCTTGTAACTTTTCTTTCCTCATATTGAATGGTAGTATATATTTTACAGTGGCCTACAAGTAGATATTTTACTTTCAACTGTTGCTTATTCATAACCTAATTTATATTGGATTCACCCACTTGTAATTAGAAAATAGATAACATTCAATGGATCATATCATTAGAATCATAATTTTCTCAAATGGCATGGTACCGGTCTATACAAGATGCACAACAAAAGTTTTGAATGACTTGTGATGTAAGCAGGAGAGAGTAACAATCAAGGACCGGCCCCAACGCACTAACAAGAGAGTCCGACGGTTTTTTAAAAGATGAGATCAAGATTTACCAGAAAGAAGACTTGAACTTGTGATCTACCGCAATTAAAGTCTTGATACGGAGCGTCTTCTTCATTGCACACAAAACTAGGATACTAAAATAATTTTCTTCTACTTCTTCATTTCATTTAAACTACTGGTTGCTCCTCAAGGAGCAAGTTTACTCCAGAAGGGATTTTAGTGCAAGGTACATCATAGATGTTTTTATTAATGTTTTCTTACAGCTGGTAATATTCTATTGTGTACAGTAACGTTTGGGTTTTGTATCATTTTGTTGGGGTAAAATGCAATGTAATTTAAAATGTAGTGCCAATCTAGTAGTGTAGTTGTGGTTACTATTAAACATCAAACAATTCTTATACCTATTACTTATATACCTTTGTCTTGTTTTTAATTTTTTTTTGTAGTTTTTGTACTTTCTATAACCAAAACATGGCCAAACACATATTAAACGACAAAACATGTATTTTTAAGAGCTTATAAATGTACTTGTTTTTTTAGAGTTTTTATAGTATTTGTTAAATATTTATTTATTAGTCAAATTTTAAAATATTTTTGAACACCAAGTGGAACACACTTATATGCTTTGAACCTAAAATTAAATGTAATCACATTGAAAATGTTTTTTAAGAATTGTTATTGAAAAGAGTGGTTCTAATTTATGACATTGGAATATTTACATTTGATTAAGCATTTATTAAGCCAATAAGTCTTCTACAAATGATGTTGCTAAACTTGTGAATAGTTTTAAAGATTTCATTTGACATGTTTGTTGCTCTTGTCCTTCATCTGCATCTAATGTGCTCTTTGTTATATATGTGCGAACAAACTTAAATTTTGAATCTCTTTTGTGGTGTGGTTTGTTCCTCACTTCCCAAATAGGGATCTAGGGGAGGTGACATGTTATTGAGCCCCTTGGCGAGGTTCGAGGTGGAGAAGCTCAAGTAGTAATTAAGGAATCAATCCCTTATTTCTAGAAAGATGAATTCAACTTAATTCATTTTTATGAAGGAAGTGGTATTTTTCATCTTTAGTTTTAGGAGGAGGAATCATAAATGTACTTCACCAATTAGGTGTATATATTTTTGTAAAGTTCTAAATTTTCTCATAACAAGTTCGCAAGTAATATGTTCATCTCGCGTTAATATAATCTTGATATCTTACACTATGGATGTTTCTCTAAGCACTAAGTGAGGTTTACCCCGTAAATTTGGTGTCCATCTCTTACATGTTTGGTATTCTATATATTTTAATTATTTCTATCTTTGTAAATTATGATTTTTTTATTCAACTTTATGTGTATTCATTGCTACAAAGTTTTGATTTTCTAACAATCTCATTGTAATTGCAATATTCTACATAATCACAACTAAAAAAAACAACACAAAAATTAAAATTTTTATAACATGTTTGGATGGGCTTCAAATAATTTACCAATGAAGTGCCAACAAGATTTAAGTACACAAATCATATGCTCACCTATCTCAAAGAAAAATCTGGCCAATGTCATTGTCACGTGCGCAACATTTTGCCTTGATATTCAAAATCCTACACACCATTCAAATAGAATAAATAATAAACATATATTTAAATATGAAAATTAGCTTTCAGAAATATAGATATTATTAAAAACATAAACAAAATTGAATTTGAAAAATTTAAGGAGAAATGCCTCGATGTCGATGCCCTTGGTCTAATGGCATTTGGCCTAGTTATTCTCGGCACTGGTCTGCCCAAAGATATAGTTATCAAGTGTAAAAATCTTCACAAAATGGACGGACGGATATTGTTTATGATACCAGTTCGAGATCAATAAACACTTTCATTGAAATGAAACGATCTTTACTCTAGGGATGAATTAAGGTTTCAAAATGCCCTAGGCAGTACTCGGAGAGTACGCCCCCTCTCCCACCCCCCTTCCGGGACCAGGCACCCACGTGTGCATGTTTTTTAAACAATTATAGTATAACTTTTAACACATTCAATTAAAGCTATAAAAGGTCCAGTATCCACAAAAATAACCCAAACAGTATGTAACAGGAAAATCTCAGGTTGGCCATTAGCTCAATTTCTGTTTCTAGGGAGTACACTTTGTACACACACGCTCAATAATAATGTCAAAATATCTATTCTTGATTTTTTCTAAGAGTACTGAATTACCTCAAAATGACACCTAAAAACGTAATTAAACAAACAAGAGAATTTCTAAATTTGTGCATATAAACATGTCCCAGATCAATGATCATACCTGTTCAAGTTCGCTTGCAAGTTGCAACAACTTTTCCTTCGTTTGGTGAATGAATTGTCCTGCGTACAGCCTGGCAAAGCCACAAAGCAAATTAGTGATTCGGGATTCCTGAAGGCTGACCGCTGATTCCTATCATGTCTTGTTCCATCAAACAGAAAAGAAGGCCATTCCAGAAAATCAAACTATGATAAACGCTAGGCTTGTATTCTGGTATCGAAATCTCTGTTCGCCATGAATCATTTCTTAATGTATTGTAGGTATGTATAGCGCACTTGTTATTCATACTAATATCTGTGCCCACTGCCACAACTGTAAAACTCTGTCTTTGCCCGCTGGAAACGCTCACAATTCCTGTTATTATTATACCATGTGAAGGGGATGCAACACTTATCAGACAAGGAACTTTAACCACAACACCCCTAAATAAATCCCACGCGTACGGTATTTGTTTGTTGCAGAAGAGGTCCCTCCAACCACAAGACGTATAGTCTTCTATCAAAAGATACTCTCGCAATGATCCTTCATAATATTGATGAACAACTAAATCTGGCGATACTCTGTAATATAATATTGATGAACAACTAAAGTTGAAAAAATGGAGGCGCATTACGTTATCACCCACAAAATACAGAAAAAAGGAATGAATTTGACTGAAAGTATCGGCGTTTAGTTGAATAACATCTGCCCCGGCTGAGTATATGGAGCAGTAGTAACTTATATATGTGAATTGAAATTTTGAATGGCCCAAACTGGTGAAGCCGACTTGAGATTTGAATTTTTGTTAAAAAATTAGCCGCCCCTCCTTGTTTGGCACCCTAGGCAACTGCCTAAGTTGCCTAGGGCATGAAACGCCCCTGCTTTACTCGTTTCATTATAATATATATTAATCCTCTCACACATATCACTTGAGATCCTTCCTTGTATGTGCCATACTTCCCTCTTTTTCACACCTAATTAATTTTAATAACAATTTCAAACAAACAATTTCGACACACAGAACCAATTTCATCAACAGCTTTCAAATATTAAGATGAATTTCGACAACATTTTTGGGTGTTAGTTATGTTGAGGAGCTACCCTAAATATACGGGGTAACACTCAACTAAGTGTGGTTGAGGTAGGAGTCTTGGAGGGGTTATATGGTCTCTACTCCCACCTTCATTTTGATAGAACACATTGGGAACTCTTTCCAAATTGTACCTCTTGAACAATATTATAACCAAGATAAACCAAAAATAATTACTGACTACAATAAGTAAATCAGATAAAATGCAAGTTCCATATAGGAGTAATCAGTGCTACAATTGGAGAAAGGGATCAAAACTACATACAATTATAAGATAGCACGTGGACAATAGAAAAAATGGCCATTGCCTAGATCTATCATAAGGCCACATCTACATCTCACCTAATTCCTTTTTAATTAGAAAGAGCCAAACAGGCACTTATCCTACCTCAATTATAGGGAATATTTTTTAAGGTTAGCCTACACCATAAATATTACTTAAAGCCAAATATTTCAAGCCACAGCAAGGCTTTATTCATATTTCATATTAGAGTCATCTTTTTCTTTAACTCAAATTGTGATCAATAATCCAAAGGTGGTCACGGGATCTAGCATGAAAACAATGGTAGAATTCATTACAACCTTTAGTTAAAGGATCTAAAAGGGATAAAAAAATGGAACTGGTCGAAAGAATAAAAGGCTTTATAGACTTACCAAAAGTTGGATCAATAGCTAAATTTTACACCCATAAATAGTGTGTGGAAGAGAAATTGCATGTGTCGATAAATAGTGGGATAAATAAATTACATGATTGTAGTGTGCACGAGAACAAGTTTCCAAATATAACAAAATGTTCAAGTAAAAGTAGATTAAATAAAACCTCAAAAGCTTTCTACAAAAGAATTCTTAATTAACAATTAAATAAATCCAATGACATTCGATAGCAAGTAATTAAGAAGCACTATGTAGTTGTTAAGATCCAATTGAGTGGTAGATAAGCCTTCGGCATAATAATTGTTTGCTTCTTTATTATTATGTGTCATCTTTCTCGATGCTGCGTTCTAGAAAATCAATCACTAAATTTAGAGAAAATGTCAATATAATACACCATGTTCGAGTTGTTATATGATTTTCATGCTCATAAGTTTTAAATTATTTTAGACTATTACTGTGCTTAGGTGGCTCAGCAAAGACAATGGAAACATTGATAGGGCTAGCAATGAGTCACAAGAAGTGGAAAAAATTTGAACTGAAACTTGAAGAGTAGAAGAATGTAATGCCCATCCATTGTTTACTCCAAGCAAGTAGCACAGCTCTGTCCCCACAAAGACGGGGCTCCAAAATAAGATAAAATAAAATAAAAATTTGCTTGGTTAGCTGGCGGTGGGTGGAAGGACCTGGCATCTCTTTTATTGTTCTTTCAATGCGTATAGGTGGGTTGGGCACGTTTTCCTTGGGTGCAGCGCTTTTTGATGTAGTTGGATTTATTGAAGACGAGAGTTTGGTCTCTGTAACTCTGGCAGGATCCGCAAATATCTTGTTGCAGTATAGTCAAAGCCTTGGTGAGCGCTCCAATAAGCAGGTTGTCCAACTATGTAGTTTCCTGTTCTGAATCGAATGCATCCTCAAATTTGGGATCCTCTTTCTAGATATGTCCTTCAAAATCGATTAAATGACAGATTTTTCCCTCTCTGAAAGGATTGTGTTCCGTATAGGGTTTCCGCAGAATTTTTGAATCATAGCTAAAATTTTCAGAAATTCTGAAACAACTGCTGGCTTTTCGATGGCTGTCGGTTGTGGACGAGATCCTGTAGAATTTTTGATGGTGGGTTCTACCTTTTTAGCAAAAAAAAAACGTGTAAGAAATGTTGATTTTCTGAGTGGCAATTTTTAAAGCATGTTGATCCTGTATTGCATTGCTTGCAGTGCACGACCACGGTCGTGATCAGTTGTGAAAAATCTTGCCACTGTAGTTGGAGAACGAGATAAAGTTTTAGAGAGCTATCTTTCCTTTTCATTTTGGAAAGTCACTTCTGTCCAGATGAAGAATCTAGCATGGAAGAAGCTCGGTCAAACCTTGAGGCAAGTTTTGCAGGTGAGGCTGAGATTTCGTTCACTACTATTTCTATTACTGACCGGAAGTTTTCCAGCGCCTAGCCATGGGTTAGATATGGTGGTTATAGATGAAGCTGCAAGCTAGTGTAACAGTCGTGTTACCTCCTTTTCCCTTGGGTGCTGCGAGGCATGTTCCTGTCGGGGATCCACAACACTGTCCTGCAACTGTGATTAGCCAGGCAGCAGGCATGTTGCAGAGTAGTAGAGGCATTTTTGAGCACTTCCAACAGGCAGGCTATCCAACTATGTTGCGTTCGGTTCAGTGTCGACTGCATCTTCAAGTTCGGGACTCTCCTTCAAGATATTTTTTTATCAAAATCGATTAAGTGACAGCAGGAGTGAGGCAGGCTCTCATGGCGAGGGGTGAAAGGAGAGAGAGGGTGCAGGAAGGAGATCGATGAAGGATAGAGGAATTAAAAAGAAACTTGGATGTAGTTGGTTTAAAGGCAATAAAATGGTGCATGCTTTTGTGTAAGGGAAAGATCACACCCACGGGCACAGGAGATCTATGCAATGTTGGAGAAAATGTCTTGGGAGATGAAGGTAGAAGGATATTTCTCAGATCCAGAACTTGCATTGAGTTGTATATCAAAAAAAAAAAAACTGATTCGTGACAGTGGGAGTATTACCAGAAGACCTGATGAAATTTATTGTTAAGTTTCTCTATTGTTTTCTTGCTGTCTTACGACGTAACCCATGGAAGAGAACCTCATAGAGGCCGACCTGTTTCATATCAGATTATTCATGAAGCACGTTTTACCTTGCAATTTTATGAGCTGTTCCAATGAGTCACTGATTTGGCAGGCATAAAGGTTCTGTTGGAATTATCACACCTTACAAGCTTCAAACTACAATGGTCAGTAACGAGATTTTGATGGTTTCCTCAAATCTGATGAAGGAAAAAGGATTGTGTATCAATACGGTAGATGCCTTTCAGAACCAGGAGCGATGTAATCTTTATGTCTTGTGTCCGAGCTTCAAACCTTGGTCGGTGTTTAGCGTTCTAGCGCAAGTGCTCTCGGACTGAGTGGTAAGCAGTTTGACTCTCACCCCCAAAGCAGCTGCATTGAAGCAATCTAGTGTTTGGACAGCCACCTATTGCATTCTTCTAGTTGTGCCTTCAAAAGGGAATCCTGGTGTGGTATATTGCAAGAAAAGACCAGTGAAGCAGAGGATAAAGTGGAAGGCGTGTGGCTTTAGCGAGTCCTGCTTTGGATGTTCACGACCGGTGGATGTGTTAAAACAGAGCAAGATAGACTAACCATATACATAATATGCTAGTATCTAATAACCTCTTGAAATGAAACTTTTCTTTCTAGAAATTGGTTTAAATCAGCTGCTTTTGTGGATTTGCGTTCAGTACATGGTTAATAGTTTGTTACTTCTGGATTTTCCTCTGTTGGTTGTTCTTGTTGACGTGATCAACCCATTTATATATATATAAAACAAACAAAGGTTCTCAGTGTATGCTTTGATTGATCACATGGAAAATATATATATGTATATATAATTTTAAAGTTACTTCCTTCTGCAAAAATGTCACTGTTTCTTTTGTGAACCTGGGTATGTAATCGCCCCTAGAACGTTGTAGCATTTACTAGGTATTGGTTTCTTGTTATGTTGTCGCCTAGAGGAAAACATACATACGCTTAAACTATTATTAACTTTTTTTTTATGATAAGCGTGATTATGCACTTCGTGTATTGTGCAAATTATTAGGGCTTTTGAAAATTAGAAGTTCAATATATATGCTTGTTAAGAAGGAAGTTTTGGGCGAAAATATTTCTGGGTTGATAGAAGGGCATAAATTATTGATAGAACCCCATTTTTATTCTACTCTTTCGATGAGTAAAATTTGATAAAATTAATGATCTTTATGGTGTTAAGATATGGTATGTTGATGATTCCTTATGTGATTGATTTAATCATGTATAGACATAATGCCTTGATGGAGTAAGGTAATACCTTTCACGGTTCATGAAAGTTAAGGTTTTCATTAATCGCTTAAGGTAACATGAAGTTCCTTAATTTAGTCAAACTTGTTTTGTACTTCCTTCTTGATGAGTGACCTTCCATTGCAAATTTAGAATGATTGTGATGGAAGGTCGTGAATATATATTTTGTTGTCAAAAAGGAAAAAGAAGTTATGGAATAGTTTGTTTATGTGTCGAATGTAATAATTGTGATTACATCGTTACGAAGTTTGTTATTGGAGGATATCTATCTTCAATGGTATGTTATGTGTTAATCTCTGCATAGGTTACCATAAAATTAGTGATGAGATGTAAATTAAGGAGAGTTGAGAGACATTTTCCTTTGTATGCATCGTTTATGATATTAGGAAGTGAATTGATGTCGGAAAATTTCAACCAAGTCTAGATTCATGGCTATGTTCCTCTAAAACAGAGGATTATAAATCTAAGGTATTATGAAAATTGCAAGGATGTGTTTAGAATGCTAGATTGCCTACTCAACTTGGGTATTAATGAGGCTTTTTGCTATTCTGCCCTGGTTATGTTCGAGGTAAGTCATTAGGTAATACCTATTCCGGACATTCTTACCGTTCTTTCCACTCATCCTTATTAGCTATGGTTATGGGTTTGAATATAATATTTTCATCCTTTAAACCTTTTTGATTACATGATGGAACTTTGTTTTTACCCTCGTTGTTCGTTTATAGCCTATTAGGCCTATGGCCCTACGGAACGATTCCAAAACTATATTTTTTTGGCAAATTTAAGATCGGGTCTGGTTTTATCTTTGACTTCACCTTGAGAATGTGGATTGATGGGTTACACTTTAGATTTCAATCATGTAATCTACGGGACTACATGATTGAAATCCTAATACTCTCAACTCTTGTGTCTAATCATTTAAATTTCATAGTCTTGCGTATTTGGTTGTCAAACTTTTGTAGTTTTAGAGATATTTTCATAACTAAAACTTATGGTTTTGTTCTTAGTTGATATGTTGAAAATTATATCTTGTTTCAAAAGGTTGTTAGAGGTTAGTACTTTGATCCATTTCCTGAAATAGAATGTTTCCTTTCATGGTATTGTTAGCTAGTAGCTTATTGTTGCTATGTATAGTCTTATCTTGCTCGAGTTCTGCGAACTCGACTCAAAGTTATTAATTGTTGCAGATGGCTTACGTGGTTAGATGATGGAAAGACTTGTAGATTATTGCATCAATCTTGGTTATGATGTTCCTTTGTACGAATGTGTATTATGTTATAAAATTTGGAAAGGGCCTTTGGACATTTTAGAAGAAGGGTCGCAGTGCCTAGTAAATGTATTGTAGAGTATTGTTTGTTGAATCATTAAACTTTGGTTTTCTTGGTTATCATGTGAAAGATGAATTTTTATTACCACTTGGTTATGGGATATTCTAGTGAATTTTAACCCTTAGTATAGTAGCGGGGCTTGTCCCATGTTATTACTCTCTTGCTCCCTAGTCATGGTTCAATAGAGATAGTATGTCCCTTTGATTTGTGCATCATGTTGGGAAGAATTGATATAACCTTGTTTTGTTTCCGCAAACGAGTACTGTTAAACTTTTCTCTTGAGTTAAAATGTTGAGTTGTAAATCCTCCTAAGGCTTAGTAGCAATGAGTTTGTAAGCACTATAAAGTGAGCTGGATAATCCTGATAAAAGTTAAACTAAAAATTTATATATATGAATATATTATGTAGATGTGATTTACTTGATAACCTTTGAGACCTGGAACAATCAAGAGGAAACTATCTTTTGTAACGGAATATGATAACTTATTATTATTTTTTATTTGAGCCAAGCTAATAAACACTATCCTTTTACAGTGAAACCTTAAATGATCTCATGGTGAAAGCAATGGTTAGATTTTAGAAGATGATAGGATTTAATAAGTAGGAGGGAAATCGATTAATTAAACCTTAAATCTCTCTCTATCATTTGGAATGTTTTCCTTTGTCAAACTTAATTAAGTAAAGTCTAGATGGAACATTTAATCAATCTTGATAAACCCTTAACCTCAATAAAAGACTGATAGTAAACAATGTGACCCTGAAGCTAAATTTTGTTGTCCTGTTCTGTTAACCCTTGCCTTGATTCATGGTGATATTTCTTAAGCAAGGTCAAAATTTAATCCTTAAACAAGAAGGCTATTGTTATGAACCCTAAGCGGTACTTTTCACTCAATCGGAGCTTATGCCTTCACCTGTGCAATAGAGTTGTGGAACATGTGTTAGTGGCTTGAGTAAGATTAATTAACCTTGTAAGAAATGGAAAATGTTCTAAAATCAAATGAATAAGGAAGATTTGGACATCAAATTGATGATCCCAGTTTAGAAAGCTTGGCCTTAAGCTATCTAGTCAACCGTTGAAAATAAAGAAGTTCTCCCTTGTGAAAAGAATTGTGTGAATCATTACATGAAATTTTATAAGAACGTAAGTTAAGAATTAAGAGACACTTTAGTAAACAAGAAAATTTAACAAGAAATTCCTCATGGGATGCCCTAGCTGTGAGTGTGTCATGTGGATTGGACTTCCATGTTGTCTTGTCAAAGAAGAGTACATTGTCCTTGATAGGTGTGAACGCTTCCATGCTGACCTTGTGGTCTCCCCCATAACAAGTGGTTCATAGTGTTGGTTTTATCCTCTTGGGACGACATGTTGTGTCGTGTTGTGTCAAAGCAAGTCAAAAAAAAAAGTTATCCTGTATTTCACTATGTTGTCCTTGTGTTGGTACTTTTGGGTCGCATACAAAGAACTTATCTACAAGAAAATGTTAATTATAAATAGATAATTGATGGAGAAATGTTGAGGTTTTTTTGGTGCTCCAGCTCTATATTTTTGAATTTGATATACGAAATAAGCACTATATGTAACTAGTTTTGGAACATGAAAGGTAATACAATTCATAGGTAAGAAAGAAAGTGAACTTTAGGGATAGATGTCTTAAAGAAAGGTATTTCCACGTAACACATTGAATTTCTATAGTTTTTATGCACTTTGTTAGACTTTGATATTTATGGATTAGCAAATTGTGTGACAAACTTATTGTACAATTTCTTTTGGCAATGTGCCAAAACCTAGAAATCTATTTCAAATGTTTTCCCCTTATGGATCCTTAACATATGAATATACATCCTTAATAAGATGCACTGGGCTAGGTCAAAATGAGAATGCTATACATGTTACTAAAAGATAATATTTTATGATTGGTGACACACACTCAAAGATGCAAGTGAATAAAGGAATGTAATATGTAGTCATGTGAAGGGAAGAGTAAAAGAAGATAATGTGGGAGGAGAGAAGGTAAAACAATGCAAGAGGAAGATGGGTGATGCAATTTCATCTCAAGAAATGTCAAAACACAACAAATGCTATGACCCATTTTAGCCCCACATAATTTCAATGAAACTTTCAAAAAAAGAAGAAATAATGTTTTGAAAATCAACAATAGATAGTGACAAAGTATGGAATGAAATGCTTGATAATGTTAACCTTAAAATGTTTTTAAAATAAAGCATCTCATGTGTATCATAAGGCACAAAAACATGAGTGGATGTAATGAAAATGCATCCATCGAAGCCAAGAAAAATAGTCAACCCACTTTAAAGCCTCTAACAACTAAAAACCCTTAATTTACATCTACGATATGTATGACTACCTAAAATGTATACTAAAATGTTCTTTGAAATATTAAATATAAAATATAGGCCTACACACAAGATGTAGATATCAAATTTGTTGAATGAGAGAAAATGTTTTAATTATTAAGGATATTGACCCTAACACTATCATAGTTTTTGGGTGGAAAAAATAGCCTAAGTGTTGGGCGTGCGAATGTAGGGCACGGAAAAAGCGTGTGACACTACAGTAAGGATGAAGCACCTAAGGTCCGGACTTAGCCATTTTCATTGTGAAGGCTATTTTTGAGTTAGTGTGTTGAACACACAAAAACATTAAAAATTCTGATTCATGTAAGGTTATTTTGGGAACAAGCATCAATTTGAGCTCCATGCATAGCTTATTCTAATAATAGGATTTCTACTTAGAGTTAACTATAGGAATTCTATTGTCGAGTACTTACATGTTTTGTATCCTTTTGTAAAGGAACATGGATATTATTAGCATGTATACTATTTTGGGAAAGTCCATTAGTATGTATGTATGTATGTATGTATGTATACATACATACATACATACATATATATATATATATATATATATATATTTTATTATATATTTGTGTGTGTGTGTATGTATATGTATATGTATGTATGTATGTGTGTGTGTGTGTGTGTGTGTGTGTGTGTATCTATTGATTTGCACAGTTTAGAGACTTCTAATGATTTTAGAGTTATGGTGTTGGTTATGTCACGCACATTACTCATGAAGATACTTTTGTAATGTATGAAGCTTTTGTGCTTTACAATATTTAATACAATGGATCATATTGGTTGGATAATGGTGTTAAACATGACTGAATCTGGTTCTTGTATGGTAAATCTTATTATAGTCATTGTTTAGTCTAAATTTCATATACTCTAGATCTAGATTTGGTTTATGCATTGTGGATTGTTTACTATTGGTCATGAATATGAATATATATATGCACAATCATGCTAAAATTATGTATGAGAAACTCTAAAGAGGGCCCCGATACCTTTACATGCTTCGGTGAGTGCTCATCTCAGCCGAGTGATATGCCGGCGTGTTTCATTCATATATAGTAAATTCTAGGCTACATCATTGGTTTCATTCCTAAGACTTCTTTCTCAGCTATTTTTAGGATACATTGTGTGATGAAAATGTATCGATTGACCTTAGCAAGTGTTGATGAGTCGATAGTAGATCCGGAAGAAGAATGCGCTCGAGTTTTAGCATAAAGCTATATGAGTGGCTGATTTCTTATGTGACTAAAAGGAATTAGAGGTTTCACACACTGTCTTGATGAATAAGAATTTTAGGACCTCTATAATGTTGATATGATTTGAACGTGTTCTGTGGTGTTTTGAATAGCTATATTTTTTTAGTACATAGTTTTCACTTACTCTTTTTGAAGATATTTGAGTTTCATTTTTACGTTATCCCGTGGGATCATATTTGGAAGGAACTCCACTAGAGATCAATATCTTGATGGTAACCTTAAATTTGGAAGAGAAGTCGATGGCTAACTAAAACCCACCACATGTGGGGAAGGAGCAAGTGTAGTGAAAGATGGCAGACCTAGTGAAAGAAAGGAAAAGATAAGAAAGGAGGGATACATGCAATGAGCCACGTGAGAGGGATTTAGAGAAATAACGTGAGGTTTCGAATTGATGGTGTTGTAGAGAGAGATGGCTCGTGATGGATTTAGAGATCACGTAGTGGACGTTGACCCAAAGCATTTGGAACTACCCCATTTGGGAAAGCATGACAGGGAACCCTCATCGGCCTCTTATGATAGCATGCCGCAGAGACGACATGGGCCGCGGGCACATATCTAAATCTACCTAATGACCTTGCCCTTGTATTTGGTTTTCTAATTTCCACTACAACCAAGAATCAACAATCTAGTTTGGGTAGTAGAATAGAAAAAGGTAAAGTTAACTTATCAACAAGTTCAAGAATAAATCAAGTAATAAGTACATTTTTGGCCAAGACAACTTCTTCCCTGTTATTTGGAAGTTTGGTTGGAGGTAGCTTTTCGGCATGTCATTGGCATAGAATATAGGTGCATAGAACTTTATACTAACATTTGGGAGTAGTAAAACTTCACATAATGTGGGAGTTTAGTTTAGCACCACCGTTAGGACACTCTAAAAATGTGCATGATTTAATCAATAAAAAAATTAAACATTGCACAAGAAAAATAATAAAACCAAATATATTGTATTTCATTCAAGACATTTTATTCATGATTGATGAGTTACATATATAGATCAATTAACCCCTACAATGGTGGAGTCAAACATGATCTTCAATCCCTAAATAATCTCAACCCCATCTCCTAATATCTCTCTAACATCCCTTAGTTATCTCAACACACTCAACTAATCCTAAAAATACCAATGTGAGTTGTTTATACAACAAACTCACAACTATTATATAAAACCTATATTATTAATATGAGATATGTTTTCTCATATTTAATAATATTACATTTTATTTATTCACCCATATATATTATCTCCATGATAATATATATTACATTAAAACATTAACCAATGTAAACAATATAATATTCCTAACATTCACTCCCCTATTGTTTACATTATTACTTCCTATTAAACACTCCCCTAATGTGAACAAGGTAGAGAAAAAACATTCACACGTCTTCTACAGCCTGCCTGCCTCTGCATGCTCATGATCTTGGTACGTTGAACCTCTGTTCAACAAATACGAACCCCTGTTCGACAATAACGGACCTCTGTCCTAGGTACGAGCCCCTGCTCATGAACCTCTGTTCATCCTCTTCAAGAAAAACATGACGCTGCTTTTTCTTGTGCTTTTATCTGTCTACTATCACATATTTACATCAGGAGGTTATAAAAAAGGAAATACAATTCTGAACAGGAATGTGACATCTGTTCTTATTACAAACAATAATGGAATCAAACACACAACTGAAATACTTGGCCACCAAATCAATATGCGGCCTCGTCGATGGTGCCTGACGAGAGGTCGCCGATTGCCCTCCTGCCTCCGTTGCCTCCAGCCTCCATCGAGAAAATTTACGCTATCTTCATACTGATATCAAATATGCAATTAAATACTCCTGAGTAATGCTCCATTTCTGTGAGAAACAAAGCTAATGTAAAATATCACTATGCAAGGATTATGCAACATTCATCTGAATTGTGGTCTCAAATTCCAGAAATTACTTCAGACGTCAGAATATCTTTCACGTTTTCTCCTAAACCGTGATGTGGGTTCGGCTGAAATTTTAACAGTAGTCTACTACAATATAAATCTTGAAACCCATTAAAAATCGCAGAGACCCAGATCGTAAAAATGAACTTATGACCTGATCTTTACACGGGAATTATTGAATCCAAAGCCACAAATGCACATCCACAAGATTGTAACACTGCTCTGATACCAAATCTAAAAAATGTGCATGATTTAATCAATAAAAAAATTAAACATTGCACAGTAAAATAATAAAACCAAATATATTGTATTTCATTCGAGACATTTTATTCATGATTGATGAGTTACATATATAGATCAATTAACCCCTACAATGGTGGAGTCAAACATGATCTTCAATCCCTAAATAATCTCAACCCCATCTCCTAATATCTCTCTAACATCCCTTAGTTATCTCAACACACTCAACTAATCCTAAAAATACCAATGTGAGTTGTTTATACAACAAACTCACAACTATTATATAAAACCTATATTATTAATATGAGATATGTTTTCTCATATTTAATAATATTACATTTTATTTATTCACCCATATATATTATCTCCATGATAATATATATTACATTAAAACATTAACCAATGTAAACAATATAATATTCCTAACAGACACAAGGTAGTGCATCCTTTGGTTTGATTCTTGTTATACGGGGATGATCAAGAGGAATAGATAGCTTGGGATCTAGAGGATCTAGTTGATTTAGAGGCGAGGTAACATGGGAGGTTTTGGATCTAGTGGGAATGGTCCTCATCAGCACCAGAATATTTACATGGAGATGTCTCTTCATATTACGGAGTATAGAGGAATAGAATATGTTGCTAAGAATGGGCATATGTGCAAGATACTTTGGCACGCGAAAGGAATTATAGCTTCAAAGTGAAAGCCAAGTCAGTTTGGAACTACATTATAGGGACACGCACACGGTTGGTACAAGAAGTTTGATCATGATTAGACTTGTGTCAATTATACAACATTTTGAGATGCTTTCATCAAAGAATTTAATATCCCTGAGTTCAAGCAGAAAAGTATAAATGTGCTCAAGGATATCAAGTAGGGCACTAGTGAGAGTGTTCGGGAATATGATGCTCATTTCAAAACAATTATGTCTAAAATATCTTATGATATCCATGCAATTCAACATGCACAGTGGTTCATTGGAGGCTTGATCATGCCTTTTAGGAGGGTGCTCACACATAAGACTTATAGAGATCCACTTAGTGGAATTTGGTGCATAGATTATGAAGTAGTGGGGCATACTAAGGATAGTTATGCTCATAGATTGGTGCACTTCTTATTTTTGGATTGTGAGATCTATCATTTAGACCATGATGTAAACCATTTCCCATTATTGCCACATGCAATAATGAAGAATGTGTCCTACTACAACAAAAATTTTAGGTCCAAAAACCACAATACCAAGATTGTAGGTTGATTAATTAGATCCATGATGCCATTGATATTGGTGTGCAATAGATTGGAGTTGTGAATAACTCTAAGGATAAAAGTGAGCAACATAATCATGATCATACTCAAGGTGCTATGATCGGAATGAAGGGCACTTTGAGGGAGGTTGTGGTAGAGGTCGAGGATACCATGGTGGATTCAAAGGATGAGGCCATAGTGGTGGATGAGGTGAGTTCCCTTATGGAACATGTTATACATATGGATTTCCTAACCATTACAAAGTGCGAGTATCATCAAAATGTTACTTATTCTTTTTACGGAAACAATCATAACTATGAAGAGTGTTCGTATTTATATGAAGATATAAGAAAGAAGCATAAATAGGAAAGTAATGGTGCATGGATGGTTAGAGTACAACATGTCGTGGAAGACCAATGGATGTCAATGTTAGCACCAAATCTTGAGATGGTACTTGTGAATATTACTACACACGGCGTGGTTGTGCATGCTAGAGAAATGTTGCAACAAAATCCTACCATTACTAAGGAGAAGGTTTTGCATGCAAAGTATCTAGAGCCTACACATCGAAATAGGTTTATCTAGAAACCATGGAGAAACTTAGAAATATGCATGGTGAGATACAATTATTAAAGGAATAGTCCCGAAGTCGGAATAAAAAAGGAATCAAACTCTCCTATTGGATGTTGATGATTTGAAAAAGTATGCAAGATGATACGTTAGGAGAACATTAATCCATTATTAGGAGGTGGTTGAAGGAAACACTCTACATGCTGGTATTGAGAATGGATAGAATATTTTTCATGCTAATATTGCTCCTCCTAGATTAGATTATGACAAAGAGATCACTCAATGTTTTTGTGGATGGTTGGATTTTGAGCAATATTTTGATTGACACGGATGTCGAAGTGAATGTGCTTACTTTAGATGCATGGGTTCGAGATGGGTAGACCACCATTGCATCCATCTTTTAATGTACTATTTATGGATGATCGACTAAGGACATGCTAATTGGACTCTCGAAAGATGCATCAATTACCATATAGGGAGCCATGTTTAGTGGGGACTTTGAGGTCTTAGAGTTTGTAAAAGAATACAACTTCCAAGCTCTACTTGGGCGCTCTTGGTGGTATGAAAATAATGTTGATCTATGTTTCAATAAGGGATATATCAGTTTCGAGAATAATAAGGAATGAGTTATTATACCTTTTACGGATGGAAAATTTGTACCTTATGTTGAGCCTTTAAGTGAAGAATATCTTAATAGAATCTATGTGTGCACCATTCGACACTGGAAGTGCTTGATCCATCTAAGGAAGGAGTTCTCCAAAGTGGAATGATGCATAGTACATTAGTGATACTACAATTATTGCCTATGATAATTGGGAAAATGGAACTTATGAGATGGTGGGCATGAGGTAAGAAGCGCAGCTACGTGTGTAAGTAGACCACACTATGTTAGGTGGTTAGGAAATAACCAGGTACCTTGGTACACTAGCAAGGGAAAAACTGAAGTATTCCTACGAGCTATGGAAGCACAATGAAAGGATCAGGTGCACAATAGAAACATGTTAGTGTATACCTTGTACGGGATAGTAGCGCTACCGGTGGATGGTTCATAGGGTTAATCTTATAGAATGAGAGAAGTGAGAATTGCCCTATCAACAAGGTTTCCAGTAATGCACCTACTCAAATATGTTTAATTTCATGGTAATAATCATTTTCAGCACCATGTTCACTACTATGAGAGACTCTAGATAGATGGGAAGGAATCTTTACCACATTTTATGTTGGTACACAAGCTTTATTTTGCCTTGTGAGGCTACATGCGCGCATGGTATGTTTACGTAGAGTTGAATAGAGAGACTAGAAATTGACAAGAACGTGATCGTAGGTATGATAAAAAAATTTGACTATTTTTCCACTAAACCACCGGTGAATGAGACATTATAGGATATGAAGCAATTTCCTATGGGATATAGTGCAACCACCGAGGAACTCATTCAAGAGTTACTTGGTGAGTCAGACTTAGAAGAACACTATGAAGAAGTATAAGAGACAGATGCAAAACAACTTGAATGTGCTCTCATAGAGAAGGAAAAGGGAATGATGGTCTACGTGATGGATGATGCATTTAGAACAATTTCTCCATTGGTTTGGGAGATAATGTTTCCAGTGAGTTATGAAGATGCACTCAATTCAACCCCGAACCATCTTCCTCCCCTGTTTCAGTAGAAGCCTCACTATCATCCTCCTTGTTATCACCCGAGTCCAAGAGTCCGAGATGTAACCAATAGAAGTAGAACACTGCTCCATAGAAGGAGTAAGGGACGCGACGACAACCAAGCCCGTCGTCTCACCACCTCAAGCATAGGCTTTACGGTCTCCAACACCCCACCACACAACATCGACATCGATAACATAGAGTAACAGGACATGGAGTGCACGTGCTATCTCTAGCATTCATGTTTTGCTTCAACCTCCAATCCCAAGCTAGGCCTTTGCAAAAGGTAGACCCATGGCCAACAGACCTACACTTAACACAGAAAAATGTTTGTAATGGATCACCTGATCAAAATCCCCATGGGTCGAGCAGAGATGGATAGAGGCCGGAAGCTTTGTCTGAGGGGAAACATTGATACACATTCTCGCAACAGCCATCCTAGTTCTTGCTAGGGTTGTTGGGTCGATGGCCAACAAATCTCCAATGGCATTAGCTATTCCCCTGCACTTCAACCTCCCATAACTCAAGGGCTAAATCAAGGAGTTTCACCCAAACCGGGTAAGCATTCGGTTCGAAAATTTTCATATCTAACCCAGGTCTCCATTTGGCCAAATGCAACATAGTCTTCCCATAGAGCCAAGGACCCCCATTAATGGTGTTGAGATATTCATCCTCCCTGTCAAACTGGAACAAGAAAGATTGATTTGAAATGGCCACCACAGAGATGCCCCCTTCGGGGCCCATTTTCTTCTAGCCCAAGCGCCGACCACTGGATCAGCATTTGGTACATCAATTTTATATTGATTTCAATTCTTCAACGATTTTGGATTATCTTTGTTTTGATTTCTTTTTTGTTCTTTAGTATAAATATAATCCTAATTGAAATATAAAATATACATAAATAAAAAGCTCCACTAATATATTAGAACTGTATTTTTAAAAAATCTTGTTTATATTGGAGTTGTAAGGAATGAACTTGTTACTTTGTTAATCAACTCTATTTTATGTGCCTAATCCTTTGATCATGGAACATATTGAAAAGATTAACGTTTCCCTAATCACACCATACTGTTGTCTGGGACATTAGTCCCTAGTTAAGGGACCTGAGAAATAACAAAGAAGATAAAATTCTATATAGTTTAGCCAACTTACTAAAGCACATTTTTAATGTACATATTTTGCAAACCTGCACGTGAAACTATAATTTTGTTTAGAAAGGTGTTTTACATAGTATGGCTTCAAAAATTCATTGGTGACAATAGATCTAATTTTCCATATGCATACATCTAATCAATCTTTGGATGTTTGACTTATCTTAGATTTGTTTGTCTTGATTTTTTTAGTTGTTCTCTCATACTATGTGTGAAAACTGTTCAAATTATGGAGATCTGAGTATAATATCATAAATCTTAATTGTTTTGAACAATTGATTATGATATTGTGTTACTTTTATCTAAATATATTCTATTTATTTGCGGTAGGTTACAAGTTCGAGTCTTCTTGCTGACAAATCTCGAGCTCATCTTGAAAAAATCGGCGGACTTTCTTAATACTGCGTTGGGGAAGTCCCTTCATCGATAACTTCGTTTGGGAATTTGTATGGGTTTTTGTTGTGCATCGTCTATACTGCCGTTTTACGTTTGTATTGATGCACAGAAAATTACATCTAATAATGCTATACATTGAATGATAGCTATTTTCTGCAGCATCTAGAAACCCTACTCCAAGTTGGTGAATCTGATCTAAATTCGGTGAATCCGGCATTATTACAAGCAACAATCGCAGTGAAACATCTACTCTCACTAAATATCTGTACGACAGTGACAATTTATTATGTACTAACACAAAATATCTATACGAAAGAACAATAATTTTGGTAAATTAAAACTATGATGGTTGCTACAGATAAAACTCCAGAATGACTTGACACTTTCCGACAGAAACACCCCAGTCCCACAATAAAACCATTATTTTTTTCTCTAATAATAGATTTGTACAACGGTTTCATGGTAAGCTATAAAAGGGGGTTTGTAATATATTTGTAGGGCTATACTTCGACAACAGAAACAGAAAAATTGAGTGCTGTTTTGCGTAGTACGATAAAAGGAAACCCACTAAAAGTTTATCTATATATATTCTATGTATATATTCCTGTTACAGTCTGTCCGTGAACATTAGAGGCAAAAAGGAAACCTATGAATCTCTTTGTAAAGAAATATTCCTATATTCTCTTGTTTCCAAAACCATAAAAAAACGGTGAATCTACGTTGCTGTTCATAGCACCAAAATGAACACATACTTGAAACATTTTCGGTGGCTGAATAATCATCTTTTCAGAAAGTTAAGATATCATTCCCAAGAAAATATGATAAGTTTCCATAATAAGAAGTTTAAAAATTGTTGTAGTTTGTCCGTAATCGTATTGATACCTATAACTCAGCCCCCTTTTTTGTGGCGCACATGAATAAAGTCCTCCTCTTTTCATGTATTTTATAAATCTTATATTTACATAATGTTGATGTGTTTCATGTTATTGTATAATAAAAATATATTTGGAGGAGCCTCTCAACGGATTTGCATCGGCCACTTTCTAAGTAGTAGTTGGGAGAGTGGAGGAGCTATTAGTAGAGGTGGTAGGTTTGGTTCTTAGGTGGCACCACCTTTAAACAACTGTTCGTGCTCTCGTCTTATTATTTTTCCAATAAGATAGAATGAAGAAGTTAAAACAAAAACATTAAAATCTAGAATTCAATGCATGAAATGGATTATCCATGTTGTAGAAACAGTTGGAAGACAATCCTACGAAAGAGCGTATCTTGCCGGCACGACGACTGTTTTTTCAACGATCGGTGCTTAACCGAGATAAAGTAACTTCCATTTTTTAGTCTGTGGTCGGTGTTAACGGCCGGGTAGTCAACGCCGACACACCAAGAAGTTACTTGTTAGCGCAATCCTACTCTCCACCTCTTCCTCTACCTAAAATGTCTTTGTTGTCTAGATAGGCTTCACATATTTCATTGATGTCATCTTTCCATGAGGCATTTTATCTTAACATTCCTTTTGGTTGAAAAATTACATTCTATTTATAATGTATTATCGTTATCTTAGAGTTTTTTCAAATTGATGATTAAATTTTAATTCTTTTAGCATTAGGGAAACTTTTAGTGGCAAATCTTCATTAATATACAAATATTCAAGTTTTAGAAATTTGAAATTGGTGAAGTTTTAGGGTTGAAATGAGGACCGGGTTGCCAATATTTTTTAGGTACAAGTTCATTTTATGGGTAAATTTGACATTCTCACGAAATAGAGAATCATGATATTCACCTTTATGTTGTTAGTCGGTAGCATAAAATATGCTATCGGCTAACAACATAATAATGTTGTTGGTCGGTAGCATATTTTTCATTTCGCTAGTTAGTAGCATATTTTAAGCAACCAACCGACAACATAATATATGTTGTTGACCAATAGCATATTTTATGCTACCGGCCGACATCATATATTACATTGTCGGATGGTATTATAAAAAAAGCTACCAGCCACTAGCATATTTTATGCTACTCGTCGGTAGCATACAAAAAGGCTATCGGTGATAGCAATTTATAGTGGTGCCATTGGAAAAAAATTAGAGTATGGGATTTTTTTGTTTGCGCCATATTTTGGGAGGACATATTCTCATTGAGTCGATCATTTTAATATAAAAAAAATTGAAAAAAAAAATTGTATACGAAATTAGCGAAATCGGTATATTTGTTTTTATAAAAAATCACTTTTTAAAAAAAAAAATTGTTTGCACCATATTTTCTGAGGACATATTTCTCATCAAACTGCTTTTTTAATTTTTATTGTCAACAAATAATTTTTCAAAAAAATCATTTGTTTTTGGTCGACATTATATGCTATCATTTACAATATAATATATGTTATCCACTTTGGTAGCATAAAAATACTACCGCGTACAACATATTTGCATTATATTCATATTCGCCATTAACGTGAAAGTCAATTTTCAAATATTCACCAACAAATTTCTAATAATTTTTTTGGGGGCATCTTAAAATTTTCCCTTTTAGCATTTTTATGAATTTGATTTGACTTTTGTGATTTGACCCCACATTAACCTTTTTTATATGATCAATATTATATTTTCAAATAATATTTAAATAGAAATATGCTTTTCAATTAAAAATGGAGACAAATAAGAAAAACAATCAAACTATAATAACAAACTTAATTAATCATTGAATTATGTAGTGCCCACTTCCCTTCAACACCTTTTTTATTATTGTTTTGTTACTATCGTCTACACTTATGGATATATTATAGTTTTTGATATAGCATGTTAGTAGATATCGAGATGCTTTGGACTATTATTGATTTGATTCTTATATGATGGATATTGACTACGGAGACATATGAGGTTGATATTTATATACTTTTGAGATGGTTATTTAAATGTAATTATGACATGTGATATATTTAGTCACATTGAGTAGATCTTAATAGTTGGATTAATGTGATGATCATTTTGACATGAATGGGATGTGAAATAGAAATGTGCTAGAAATTACAAGTGATATTGTGTTCGCATAGATGATGTTAATTCATACATAGTTAATTTTAGATTTTTCTATTGCATATTTGGCATGAATGTTTTAATGTGGCCACGAGGCCAAAGGAGGTATCCTCTATTTTGCAGGTATATTATATTCACAACAACATCGGGGGAGTGGAGACCAACCACATCAAAATTTGAGAAGAATTCAACTAGGGTCACCATGGCAACATGTAATTGTGTGTGTGCTAGAATCATTTGATTAGGAGAAAATTTTGACCTAGACGTCATGTGTTGTTTTGTTTTTTATTTCCTTTTCTATTATGTTAGTTTGTGTTTTTCTTTTAGTAATGAAATTTCACTTGTTTTATTATTTAGATTTTTGGACTTGTGTTTACCCCTTTATTAGTCATGGGTTGTAGTGTCTTAATTAAGCTAATTTGAATTTGTCCTAAACTAATTAAAGATGTGACTAAAAGGAGTTCATTTATTAGAATTAATTTGCTCTTAGATTTTGCATTGAGTGAAGTGTGTTTAAGTTTTGAGTGTGGCATACTCTTAACCCACATGGGAAACTCGAATTTGTCCTTACAGGCCAAATTTGGAAGCTCGTGGGACAAGTCAAACATATCTCACACCTCTTAAATGCCCATGCCAACCCTACCTATGGGTTGGGGGTAAAATTTAGGCTTTGTTAGGTGTTTTGGGGGATGAAAAGGTGAAATGTTAATTTCAATTTCTTTCAAATATTTAATTTTTCCTTAGGGAGTGGGCTTATATGGAGTGTGTAGGGTTCATGTCATTCCTCCAACCACTTATTAATTGTGCATTGGAATGTGAGGTTGACCGAGGGATGTGGAGTGGAGAGGAAATGAGGTGGCATCCTACTTGGAGCCACATCATCCTTCTCTCTCTTTTATCTATTTATTGAATTCTTGTTGTTTTCTTTGGGGTTGAATGATCATTTTTAGTCTCTTGAATTTTAGAGAGTGAGAAGATTTTTAGAGAGTTGTGGATTTTTTTGAGCTTTTGGATGTTTTCTTGATCTTTGGAAAGGATTGGAACTTCATACTTGGAACAAGCTCTACCATGGAGAGGTAGGAGTTTCACCTTAGTTTGAAATATGTTATTTGTTTTATTGTATGTATATATACATGTTGTGTTTCATATTGTTATCTCTTTGGAATGCTTGTTGGGTGTGGGTAGAATGCCTAAGTTGGGAGTGGGAGGAGACTATGGGGATTTTTCTTGTAGGGAGGCATAAGAGATCACTTTTATGGAGGGATTTTGGGTTGGGTGCCCCATCTAGTATGAGGAATGCTTGCATTTCTTCTTGTTCTTATTATGAGGGAGCCATAAGAGTTTTGAGGGAGGCATAAGAGTGTATGGAGGTATAAGGGGTACTTGAGGGAGGCATAAGAGTTGATAGGGGAAATTGTGTTTTACATTGGAGGATTTTAGGTGGGCACCCATTCCCATTAGGAGGCATAAGTGGCCTCCCCATAGGTCTTACTCTTTTTGGCTTTCTTGATAAGCCTTGTGTTCTTGTTGCTTTGATTATTTTCTTCTTGTTGATTTGTTATTGTGTTTGTATGAAAATGGAATGAATGTGAAATTATATTTTAAGTTTTTTGAAGTTAATAGTTGTCATGAGTTGAGATCTTCTCCCATTGTAATGTGGTTGGGGCTCGGGGGCCAATGGGGAGGATGGCTTCTCCTCTCCATTGGGTATCTTGGTTGGGTGGAGAGCGTTGCCTCTCCCCCTATCTTGTTGTGAATCAAGAAAACTTTTGGAGGAGCTACCTTGTTGGTGTTTGGAGCATTGGAGTCTTGTTGATGACCATGTGAAGTTTCCTTAGTATTTTACCCACTTAGAGTGGAAGAAATTGTAATAATGTATTCATTCTTGTATTTACATTTTGTATGGATTCCCACTTCAAGTGGAGGAAATTGTAATGAATTTGTAAAAGAAAGTTGTAATCCTATTGTTGTTATTGTTATTGTATTGCATGTGGAAAGAAACAAATGAGAAAAGAAAGAAGAAAGAATGTTATTGTAAAGTTAGTTTGCAAATAGAAAAGAAAGTATTTTCTTCTTGTTGAAATCTTGAATGTATTGTGAGAAAAATAGTGTTTGTATTGAAGGATTAATCTATTTTACAATGGAAAAGAAAGTATATTTTCATTGAGTATTTATTGTATTGTAAATATGAGAAAGAAGAAAATGTAGAGATTGTTAGAAGTTGAATTTGTATACAAAATATCATTGTATGGAAAATAAAGTTAGTATGGTTATTTTAAATAAATGAACATTGTAGTAAAATGAAAGAGGAAAATAAGTTAGATTATGTTTCATTTGGAAAGTTGATTTTATATAAGGAAATGACAAGTAATGAAATAGATTTATTTTCCCTTCTTGCTCTTGTAATGGAAGAAAGAATCTAGTTAAACAAATAGAAATTATTCTTATAAGTAGATGAATTTTATTAGAAATGGAGATACTTTAAAATGACTAGACTTAACTAAGAAATGAGTAAATGAGCAACAAACCTCAATTCTGGAACTTTGAAATGAACAAAGACAACTTAAAATGTATTTTTACACCCTTTAGCAACTTTAGTTTTTGTAAAATTCTCAGCATTAAGGTTCTATTTTTCTGAAATAGGACTCCACCCTATGCAGAATGGCGGTCCTATAACCACCGCTCAGCTATGGCAAAGTGGTCTCAAAACCACCGCTTAGTAGGGTGGCGGTCATGTGTTTTTCACCCAGGTAAGGCGATGGTTTCACAACCACCACTCTGGAAGGCGGCGGTCCACTGTTTGTCACCCTGGCAGGGTGGCGGTCCCAGGACCACCGGTCTACTCTGGGTGGTGGTTCTGTCACTTATGATAGAACTCCATGGACCCGCGCTTGTGCGTGAAATTTAAACTATTATTCCATGCAAGTAAAATAAAGACAAATGCTTAGGAATGAGACAACAAAACACTCAAATGGTGAATCTAAAAGCATTCTTTCATTTATATCAAAGGGGTAGGGTTGCCCCAAATTTAAACCCAATACACTAAAATCTTGGAATAAAAACTAGATTGGAGGAGGAAACTCCTCCCAATCCTTGAAGGAAATAGAATACAAAACTAAAAGGTAAAACTAAGCTAAACCTAGATTAAATCTCATGTGGAATCCTCCATGGCTTCTTATCTTTGCTCCTATGGCATCCTCCTCTCCAACCTGCAAATTTTAACAAAAGAAAATGAACCAAATGAGAAGAATAGAATGATAAAAATGTTTTAATAGACTTTCATAAGGATTTTTAGGGTTATGTTGAGAACCCTAGGATCTAGTGGATAATATGGATTGGATCTAAGGGTGGAGAATTGACCCTACCCTTTTTAAGAAGAAATGTATTTTAAATGTTTTAATTTAAAATCCTTAAGGGTATGTGTAGAAGAATGAGTGGGGTCTTTCAATTGCCTAGGGGTGTGATGTCCCTTTTGAACCCTTAGTTTGTGTAAAATTTAATAAAGGACCCTTTTAGCTATTAATGTAATGAACTTAATAATTCAGCTTAAAGATAACCTTGATTAGGAATGAACTTAATCAAAGAAAAGAAAATATTTAATTAAGTAAACTAATCCTTGTTACCTTCCTTAGAACTATCAATTAATGTACCCTTGCTACATCCTTGTATTGTAACCTTCCTTTTTACTTAAACAAAAAAATTATTCGCATTTTCGGGTTAAGTGTTGGTTGAAATGAGTTCTTAGAATGTCATTTTTGCGGGTGTTACAAATTCTTAATGCATGCCATGCTCTTAAGAAATATTAATATAATTGTTTATTTTATATAATGATTAATGATATATCTATATATATAGTTATACAATTTCATCAATGTAAAAAAACATTATGTAAAAGATTAAATGGTTTCTTTAGTAGTTGAACTAACTTATGTAAGAATGTATTTGTTGAATTTTACATATGAGGAATTACCTTATATCGAAAGAGCACGACCCATTAACCTTAGATTTAATTAGGATAATAACTATCCATGAAATTTTCTAGATCTTAAATAAAAACTCCATTTATTCCTCTATGCCTATTTTCTATGATTTTTTTATTCTTTACGGATTTTAGATTAGCTTTTATTCACTTTCTTCCTTCGCATATTTTTAGATTTAGTGGAGTTAGTGGCAAATATTCATTAATATAGAAATATTCAAGTTTTAAAATTTTTAAATTGGAGAAGTTTTAGAGTTGAAATAAGGACCGGGTTGCATTGATATTTTCTAGGTATAACTTCATTTTAGGGGTCAATTCGACATTCTCACGAAATAGAGAATCATGATATTCAACTTTATATTGTCAGTCAATAGCATAAAATATGCTATCGGTGACAACATAATAATGTTGTTGGTCGGAAGCGTATTTTTCGCTACTAGTTTATAGCATATTTTAAGCCACCAATCGACAACATAACATATGTTGTTGACCAATAGCATATTTTATGCTCACCGGGCGACATCATATATTATGTTTTCGTATGGTATTATAAAAAAAGCTACCAGCCACTAGCATATTTTATGTTACTCACAATAACATAAAAAAGCTATTGGCAGTAGCAATTTATAGTGATGTCATTGGAAAAAATTAGAGTATGGGAATTTTTTTGTTTGCGCCATATTTTGGAAGGACATATCCTCATTGATTTGATGATTTTAAATGTTAACTTAAAAAAATTGCAATTTTTTTAATACGAAATTAGCCAAATCTATATATTTTTTCTATAAAAATCACTTTTTAAATTTTTTTTGTTTGCACCATATTTTATGAGGACATATTTTTCGTTTAACTACTCTTTTTAATTGGTATTGTCAACAAATAATTTTTCAGAAAAATTCATATGTTTTTGGTCAACATTATATACTATCAACCGACAACATAATATATGTTATCCATTTGGTAGCATAAAAAATACTAGCGGCCTATAATATATTTGCATTATATTCATATTCACCAACAAATTTCTACTAATTTTTTGGGGGGGGTCTTAAAATTTTCCTTTTTAGCATTTTTATGAATTTGATTTGACTTTTGTGATGTGACCCCACATTAACCATTTTTATATGATCAACATTATATTTTCAAATAATATTTAAATAGAAATATGCTTTTCAATTAAAAATGGAGAGAAATAAGAGGAACAATGAAACTATAATAATAAACTTTATTAATCATTGAATTCTCAATGCATGCCATGCTCTTAAGAAAGATTACTATAATTGTCTATTTTATATAATGATTAATGATATATCTATATATATAGTTGTACAATTTCATCAATGTGAAAATACATTATATAAAAGATTAAATGGTTTCTTTAGTAGTTGAACTAACTTATGTAAGAATGCATTTGTTGAATTTGACATATGAGGAATTACCTTATATCGAAAGAGCATGACCTATTAACCTTACATTTAATTAGGATAATAACTATCCATGAAATTTTCTAGAGCTTAAAAAAGAATCCATTTATTCATCTATACCTATTTTCTATGAACTTTTTATTCTTTACGGATTTTAGATTAGCTTTTATTCAATTTCTTGTTTCGCATATTTTTGGATTTAGTGTAAATATGATCCCTTAGAGGATTATAAGAGATCCACAAATATAAAGTTCCACCAGTACATTAAAAAAATAATTTACATAAAATCTCATTTATAATCATGTTGCGATGGAAGAAAATTTTATTTTTAAGTATCCTTACATAAATAATATTGAATTTAAGTTTCTTATCATGGAGTTCATTGAAAAGATAAGCCTTGGGATAATTACATTACAATAAATTTTGTTAAATATTTTGTATTTGTTTGTTTGACACATTATTGCCCATTTAAGAGACTTTAGAAGATTTTCTAAAAACTTTTTTTTATCTAAACATTTTTCAAAACTATGGATTAACTCAATTTTTGATAAGGAGACTGATTTTATATCCTTTGTGATAAATTCACACAAACTAAAAGTTGTTTTTGCATAATAAGGCCTTAGAATTCATTGAATAAGATAGATCCAATATTCCACATGCATAGCTATTTTCAATTTATCCCTATTATTTTCAAAATGCTAGTAAAAAAATGTCTTGTAATGTTTGGAGGTTTTATTTATCTTAGATTTGTATGTCGTAATTATTAGACTTGTTGGATCATACAATCCATGATAATTAACCCCATTTTTTTGTAAATTTATTATCATATGTCAAATGCTTACCAATTTACTATGATATTGTATTTCTATTATTTAAATACCCATGTGTGTGTTTATGCACGTGCACGTGAGTGTGTAACTTAAATTCAAAATAAACCAACTGGAATAATTTTTTTCTTGAAAATTAATTTTTATAAAACTATAAAAAGAGACTAATGTTTTGTAAAATTTGAGTCATTATATATTTACATAATCTAAATCTTTTGGAATGTAGATTGTTTTATAAATAATTACAATCATATAATTGTTACTAATATACAATTAACTCAATTACATCTTTAAGATGTATTTTTATTATTATTTTTTGATTAAAGGTAAAAGAGGATTAAGGGGACCCTACCCCATATAAAAAGTGGAGATAAATATGTAGCAATGAGGAATATATAAAGCTGCCTCTACTAGTGACATAGAGAAACAAAATAACACATCCAAACTAGAAGTAGAACCAAAACATCAGCCCAAAAATCAAAACACAAAGACCTCCTCCCTAATACCCCTTCCCCTTGGATCTTAAGTGCATCTAAAGGGGAGTATTGTTCCCTTTAATTTTTTTGTTTACAACCGTCTAATCCTTGTCAGTATCTAGATTTTCATTTTCATTATTATGGACTAGAGTCATAATTTCAATATTCTCCTTAGAATTTTTGATCCCTGATGAAGCAAGAGGAAATGACCATGTTTCTTTTCTTGAAACCACGAAATCCACAAAAACTCTCAAGATCTTGTTGCGTAGGATCCTTTTTAATAGGAGGAAGAAATTCCTCATTCTTAGAGTCTAATTCACCATCTTACTTAGACTCAAAATAAGAATCACTATCTAATGGTTCATTTACAACCAGGTACATAGGATTTGAATTCTTCCACTTAGAGATTCTAGTTTTAACATTTTTCTACCCATCTAGTAATCTTAAGCTAAATGGCCTAGAGAAAAAAAGGTTCGAAACCCGAAGGGAAATCCTTCCTAGTCTAGATTTTGTTTCAAAATTTTATCCTCAACTTTGAGTTCAATTGTTTCTAGAAAATATAAAGAAGTATCCATACCAGCTAATATTCTTGCATATGTAGTGTACTCATAATCTCTAGTCTTCAGATCAATAGCCAAACATTTTCCTAAAGTTTTGGCTATGGATACTTCTATATGTTTCTTTCTATTTTGTTTAAAGGGTTTGATGAGAAATAAAAATGGTAAAATTACATGAAAATAATTAAAATTTTACAGTAAAAAAAATATGCCACCAAAATTTAATTTTGTTAGAAATCCTCGTCAAGGAAATGTAAGTTATAAAAGGTTAATATGTAAATGACTTGTATGTTGGAGAAACCAATGCTTTTCATTGAGATGAGATCACTCTAGGAATCTCATTTGCCACATATTCCAACACAAGAAAGATTAGACATATGGACTACAAGAATAATAAGCTAGTAATGGAACAAATAATGTCTTCATGATTATTAATCATCTCACAAATGTACAATGTCCTAGATTATGCATATGATACAAAGTGGCAATGGGCCTATGAGGAGGATTTCCCAATCAAAAAGTGATAAGAGAAATATCTTTAGTAATAGTTATCTCTACTATTATTGTGTACTCCAAATGGTCCTTATACAATATAGGAGAAATTCCAACAATATAAAACAAACTCTAGTATTAATCTTATCCTTGTGATTTATGTGAACAAGGGTAAAACTATGTAGTTTGGGAAAATAACCCAAACCACTTAGCAATGTGAACACATGAACTCCAACACCCTCGAATAAATGTAAAATTTGGAGTGAAATTGGGAAAATATAGGAGACAAATCCAAATATGAGTCCCCAAAACAATGCATAATAAGGTACCCATTTACAATAACTAGGAATTGTTTTTACCTTGGATTAAAAAGAGTCACTGCAAGGTACCCAAAAAATAATAAAAGAAACAAAAAAGTAGAGATATACAAATCCTAGTGCAAGTCATCTTTTATCTAATTTTGCATCCCTTGGAAATTGGATAAATTCAAAAATTTGGACTTAGGAATTTTCATGGAGTCTTAGTGAAGAATTTGAAAAATTAGATATTTTTAATGTTTTTGGAGCTTGGAATTATTCTATGGCATTTCCCTCCTTTTATTTAAGCTCAGAGTGTCCAAACAGTTAGAAAATTTTGGTGAAAATTGAAAAATGTGGCATTTGTAGTGCATTGCGGGTTTTTAGTTTCAATTAGAACACATGGACCAAGTTCCTTTAATTCATTAGTTCCCCAATTTTTTGATATGTCCTAAAAGCAAATAAAAGGGGGCAAGGATAGTTTTTGTAGAAAAGTTGGGTCCGGACATAAAAAATAGAACAATTCCTTAGTTCCATAAGTTCCCCACAATGGTGATTTAGTCATATGGAAAGACGTAGAAAAGGGTCTGATTAATGCGGGGATGTGGATTTACGGAGGAAAAATAGAACTAGTTCCTTCGAGGACCTAGTTCCCTACAATGAGGTTTGATCCAAAAAGGGCGAGGGGCAAAGTATTTAATGTGTTGAAGTTGGGGCGTAAATATTTGGAAGTCAAGGAACATTCTATAGTGGGGAAAGTTCTCTCAAAGGATCTTGGCCTAAAATACAAAGAGAAGTACGATGGTGGAAGGGACTAGTTTAGTATGAAGAAAAGGGGATGTAGTAAAACCTAAGGTCGGAATAACTAGTTCTATCGAGAAATTTGTTCCCCGTAATGACCGTTGACCCACAATAAAGGAAATCGGCCACGACTAAGTGATGGTGCGAGACAAATGCAATATTGGTGGAACTTAAAATGTAGGAACCAAACATAGAGAATAACTATTTACGTAGTTCCTCAAGTTCTTGGTGCACCCTATTTATCAACACATCAAAGGAAAAAAGTAATTAAATGCAGACTGTTCATCTAACATGGGAACTTGTGTTCCTCCCTGACCCCCTTAGACATACATGGCTATTAATTTTTCCTTGGTTCGCTGAATCCAGAAATTTAATACCATTGGAAAGTTCTTTTCATACCCTACACCATAGAGGTTGAAAATCTTGAGTTAGGTGAGAGTAGTTGGGAAAAATATAAGAAAATATCCTTAGCATTGAAAGATGCAATTCCAGTTTGCAAAACCATCATTTTTAATGAAGTATGGTGCCCATTTCTTCTTCTACATGCAATATATCATTATTGAATGGGTTTTATGGGGTGCCCATCATTGTTTGTAGATAATTAATGCATGTTGTTTGTGGCTAGAGGCGGAATCTGAGTTTTCCCTCTTCTCTCTCTTTTCCCCATTTTCTATAAAATGTAAATTGATTTTCATTGTTAATGTTAGAGACTCTTAGGTTTTACCCTCTTGTAATGTTGTTTCAACCTTCTATAAGTGTGAAATTTGAGTTCAAGGCCTCATATTTGGACATCTTGCAAGGTGGTCCTTTCTTTTCTCTCAATGTTCTGATTTTGCATATATTGAAGAAATAAAATAACTTTTTTGTGGATATCTGAAAACACCCTAAAATTTTGCAATATGAATAACTAGTAAGGGCTAACCCCATAATAGCCTAGAGCCAAGCTCAAGCTTGATAATGAAACATTAAAGATCAAAGCTTAAAATCATACATTAATGGAAACTAGGGGAGAGACACCAATAGTGGTGCACCCTATGTTAGGGGGCCGTAAAATAAATTCTATAAAATGTGGGAACCTATTTTTTAACCAACACGTTGTTCAAAAAAAAATTAAATTACATAAATAAAATTGAGTTTTGAATTGGAGGGAAAGATATTTTTTGAATTTATTTAAAATAGTAAATTTTAGCTACACTACATTTTGATTGGGACCCATATTTGGTCATGGGTGATAATGGTTGAACATTTAAAATTTTAAAAAGGTAAATATTACATGGCATGATGAGATTGGGTGTTGTCATGTCAAAAATGACTTATCACTAGGTACTTTTATGACAAATATTGGGTGTTGTGTATTCAAGACACTATATCAACAATTAGACCCTGCTCAACTATTGGTGTCTCTCCCTAAATGAAATTAAACATTAAATCTATAAGCATCCTTACTATGTGAGATGATTATTAATTAACATAAACCTAATTAGATCTAAGTGCAATCAAATTGAGTTTGTTGCTACTCTAAAAATTGTGAGATGATCTCTCTTACAATGGCTATAAGGCCATATTAGATATCCCTCTACTAACCGATATGAAGATTGGATGCAAAGATTGAGAAAGATAATCCAAGAAGGAAGTAAGGCTCTTAATCATATATCTCTTATATGATATACTAATCAAAGTATGGTGTCAAGTGTAAACAAATATGTGAGTTCCTTTATATAGATTTTTATTTGGAAAAATCTTGCATCTTGGTCCATGTGGGACTAAAGGAATAAAGTAGATTAAGGGTTTTTATTCATAACTAGTGAATTAATAAGTGATTAGCATGTGAGGATCTTTAATTAATAACTTAGGGTCAATTAAGAGGCTATGATAATATTTTGAAGCCTTTTGACATGTCTTATAGGGAAAAGTGGCCATTTTGAATGGTTGGAAGAGGGGTTCGATCCAATAATAGGGGTTATTTCTCAAAACAACGGTAAATAGGCTTAATTAGCTAATAATCTGTAATTGTTCGTTCAGAATAGGATTATGACTTACGATGTGTCATAAATTGGCATCCTGAATGTGATAGAGATTAGTTAATTAGAAAAGTTTCGTTAATTAATAGAAATGGAGGGAAATGTTATTTAATTAGAGGAAATCACTTATTATAATGGAAATAGTATGAATGAGAGTGATTAGTGTCTGCTTAGCAATAATACGCTAAAGCGAGAATTTAGGTGTCTACATTTTCCCTGTTTCGGGTGAACTAAGTGACATCACCGAAAACATAGTAGACAAGAACAAGAAATTAAATTTTTAAAGAAAAAATAGTAGAGTGGAGGATTCCCCCTTGAGTATTGATGGGGTGATAGAAGAAGTCAATCTTGTTTACAATAGTAACAAGTGATATGTTTCTTTGTATCTCTCGAAATTTGATCTTTGTTTAAAAGAAGATTTAAATCTCCCTTTATCATATGACTTGTTTTTACCATACATTGCAGTTTCTTCTGGTGTAACATTCTTATTTTCTTCATCTATCAGTGAAGAAATTAGATCTTCTAGGCTGGGATTGATCTTGCTCAAAGTAAAAACAATGTTTGAATAGCGAGATGGCATACTATTCAACAAAACAACTTTTGCATCATCATCCTCTACTTTAAGTTTTATCCCTGATAATTGATTCAAAATAGATCGAAACTTACTTATATGTTGTACCATGCTTTCTCCTTCATCCATCTTGAGTCCAAACAGCTTCTGCTTCAAGGTCACTGCTGCGCTTCCGGTTTGGGATCCAAACAACTTGTTCAATGTTGTCCAAATGAAATTTGAACTTTTTGAAAGGTCTATATGATGCAAATATGCATCAGACAATCCAAGTCCAATGATTGCTGTTGCTTTACGATCTCTACTCTCCCATTTGGTTGCTTCATCAGCATCGGTTGGTTTCTTGAATGTTCCATCCGCAACGTCCCACAAATCTTTGTTAATGAGTGTCAACTGAGTTCGTACTTGCCAAGTGTGAAAATCCTTTCCATCAAATTTTTCAACATAAGCTAATTTATCCATTATGACTCTCCACAATTTGACACAAATAGGTGTCGGTTTCAACCGAAAATACACCCTTTTTACAATGACACGACTTTTGACAACAACTCACAAATTTGACGACACTTTTTGAGACTCTGAATACCACGATATGACCATAACAAACCTAAAATCACCTATTTAACATTGACTTTTATGACACAATTATTGACATTTTAATGACAAACGTGTAAAACTTGCTAATGACAATATCATTATATCTTGACTTAACAACTAGACACATATAATGATGAAACAATAACGTATTGACTACCAACGTTTGACGACACTTAATTGAAATGAAATTTTGACATAACTAAAAAAGAATTTAAATACCACTCAAATTATATTGCTCAACATATCCTATAAGATCCGTAATAATTGCAAATTTGACTACTAGTTGAGACAAATTAACACTATGAAACCTATATTAAAACACTAAACCATATTTTTGAATATGTACGGCATGGACAGAATTACCGAATTAAATTAGACCGCTATGTAGAGGAGATGTGTACAGTGCCACGATCCCTTCTTGTCACTGTTCCACGTGATGTCCCAAACAACTCGTCAAATGTCAAGATGATGTGGATCTGACACGCCTTTGCATGGAATCCACAGACTTTGTGAATATTAAAGCAAATCAACAGAATTTAGATGAGATATTGGACAGTCACGTGTTGCAGACGGTCTGATAGAACATTTGACAAATAGTTCACAGCCTCTACCAAGCCGTATTCATCTAACAGCAGATGTATGCATGTGTCAGGCAGATCTACAAATGTGGGCGGAAATGCATGAGCCGAATCCACGTGGTGAGAAATGCCAATGCAAATCACGGTGCAAATATCAAATACAAGCTCATAATTCCTTGGCTGCAAACAAGATCCTCCTTACACAGGTACGCAGATTCACAAATAAAATCACGAACTAGCAGTACAATACATTTTTCAATACACGGCCCATAGATGTATGCTTACATCTGTGTTGAATGAAGTGTAACGTTGGCAGCTGCAAATCCACTATTCAGTGTTGCACGGTGTCTCCGTCTACAGGATCAAGTGCAGGGCTTTGATGATCAAAGGCATTTGATAAATCAGACCATTGTTACAGAAGATTCCACAACAGTGATCGACCATGCTCTGATACCAGTGATATAATTTTGCTCAGATTATAACCATGAAACAGACAGAACAGTAAACATGAACACAATGATTTCAATTCATTCGGGATATCTTATTAGACAAGGGAGATTACAATATATAGAAGATTGATCTCCTTAATATAAGGAGTCAACTTCAATCTCAAACTACTCCCTAGAATATCTCGTGATCCACTAATCACTCAACAACTCTTATCTACGTGAGTTACAACTCACTTACATCATTTACTCACACAATATATAATATATATTTGCACACACACAAATATATAAATATCTAATGTTCACAATATTATTCCTAACATCATCCTCATTCACTTTACAGGTGATAGGAAGCATAAAAAACTCCATATCATACTTTAAACAACATAGAACTTACACCAAAATAGATCATGTCTAGAACTGCCAAAAACCTTCTTGCTAAAAACCTACCTTGTAAATTTTTTCAAATCACATCATCATGCATTAATCCATATATTAATGTAATTAAAATTTAATATACTTTCCAACACAACTTTAATAACCTTAGAATTCCACCCGTAGCCCAAGTTATAGCCAAAACACTAAACCCTACTATTTGAGACCCCAAAACTTCCCTTTACCACCAAACTTTTTAGAACTCAAAATATAATAAAAATTCACGGTCATGTACTAAAATATCCATGGAAATAAATAAAAACTCACAATAATCATAAACCATAAATTTTGTGTGTCACTCATTTGGACCATCTTGGCCTAAAACCTTCTTCTCTAGAAATAACTATTTTAAAGTGGGGCCCACTCATCACCATGACCTCAACCATAAATTTTTAGAAACACCAACGAGTCTTATAAAACATTCAATCATCTAATTTTTACGTTCAATCAAAATTCAGTTGGTATACTTAACCTTTTACAAAGTGGTCCTAGTTAGGGTTTAACTAGGGTTTTAGAACTCTTTACCTTCTTAACATTCATTCATAAGAATGTGACGATAAAATGAAATCATTATTTTTTTTAAACCATATAAAATCTCCTTATAATAATCCCTAAAAGCTGTAAGGTCCCATGTAAATTACACAATTCGCAACAAGCATCTTAAGTTGCACTTCGACCTGGAATTTGACTTGATTTTCACCATTTCTCACAAAATCAATCATAATTGTCCAAATAAATATCATGGAACCTGAAATGTTTATGAGAGAACAATCAATCATCCATTTAACATCTCAAATAATCATAATTTCAATTATATCGATCAATCTCTCGGGTCATTAAGATTTATGTATGCACACATGCTAGATCCTCATAGTTCTAAGTAGGGCGAACTGAGATAATGAAAGAAATGAACATGGAACCTCTATAAATGACCCAAACATACCTCATATTCCATGATATACCTGATAACATTCTTCCATGATCTCAAATGGCTATAATACTCTTTGTCACACCTCTAAGTTGTCATACACCGCTCTCGATGAGCATTTGTAACATGGTGAAAAACCTATACCTGAACTATGCCACTACTATGAGTTCTTAATAACTCTTAAATAATTCTATCAAAGATGTCAAAATGTTTCCCAAGTAACCAAGAAGCTCGCACCGCCAAGGTACACCTTCTAGATACCTATATATACTTGTAAGACCAAACACACATCATTAAATCACATAGTAGTAGCTCAAACACATCTGAAACAATATGTTAGAATCACTTACATCATCATGAAATCATGATTTAACATTCACTTTGTCAATAGTGTGGTTTTGCATCAATGAAAACACCTAATAGGACACCATGCCAATAATCTACCCTTTGTCATTGATGGTAAACACCCTGAACATCTCCCCTTTTTACATTAATGAAAAAGGAATACTTGTAGGTTCCTTACTTGACCTTCTTTAGATTCTTATTATCATTATTTGGTTAGAAACATCAACCAAAGGTCTCAATTTGCTCCATTTTCTTGATTTTTGCAAAAATCTTGTTCTTCGTCACATTTCAAGCATGTAAGCAACATGATCCCTCTGGAAACAACACCTCAAACATCTTAACATGATTATTACATCATGAATAAGCATGATCTAATATTGTTATGGGAAAAAATCGTTACCCATCTCTCAAGCATGCAAAACATCAAAGTTATTGTTCTACCCTATTTTATCCTTCTTAAGGGTACTGTAGCAACAAATATCTTAAGTAACCCATCTCTAAGTCATGCCAAAAATTTCATAAAGGATATTGCTACATCATTAATCCATCATTCTAGACTAGGATCCAACATTTCTAGGCTTAGATAAAAAAAAAAAGCATCTTCATACTTTCATATATAAGAACAATACTATGAGAACAATACAAATCCATAATAGGAAAGTAACACCACCTAGACATAATGTCTCAAAAAATGGATCAAGAGCACAAATTTGAGTAACTAGTCTAGCTACCAGACATTGTAAACATCTTTACAACTTTTTACAATCCCTAAACAACATATTCAGTTTTCTATAGTCATATTTGACTAACATAAGACATTACACATCATCATAAGTAGGGATAAGGTGATAAACCTCATTCTTTCAAATTGAATGGCATAGAGATCACCATTGCAATCCCATGAAAGAAAAAAAATACCCCACCGCCTTGGAGAGTTTTTATACACTTTTAACAACAATTTTCTATCCAAGACAACATTTTACCTTCTAGGAGATGATTCAATCACCCCCTCAACCTTACTCCTCTTCCTTATCCATATAATGGGAACCTCGTATACTTTTCATTATTCTTTGTTCATTATTCTATGCTTCAAAATTTCTTATCAATCCAAGTAGATATTCATTTTAGACAAAAAACCACTATTCTAAAATCAATTGTTGGGAATTCGGGACTCGTAGAATAGTGCTATGTTTTAATAACAAACCCAATCATGCTCATAAGATCTAAAAAATTCTCCAAAATCTATATTAGTGGAAGTATAAATAATACTAATCCAAATCAAAAGAAAAGTTGACACGATAACACATCATGTACCATGGTTCACCCAATGTGGGCTACATCCACCAAAGATAGAGATTTCATATATATAATATAACAAGAGAGTACAAATCAACTCTTATGCACAATACTACATGTATCTCTACAAGAGTATCTCTTCCCAAGATGTCCAACTAGATCTTCCTAACTACACTAAACCGTGTCTCCATACTACCACTTGTGTCATCTTCAAATCTCTAACCGATCTACCCGATTGCACTACAATCGTTCCTCTAAACAACACCAGATCTCACATACCTAAAGCTACCCCGTATCTACCACTTTGTAACCAAGCTCTCATTGGACCGTGAATATGTAAATAAGACCTATAGAAGGGTATACCAATGTGTAATTGTAACAATGCACCAAGAAGTAAGTCTTTCCTCTATCATTGCATCAACTTGTGCAAAGTTAGAGACATCTTCCTCTACTAATACTAGATTCCTATAGATCAACAATCAATCACAATATGTGGATCTACAAGATTGAGTAATAATAAGATCTCATAACAACATGTGGATCTAACAAGAAGAAACACTAAGTGCTTTGCATACTATGCAATCCATTACATGAGACTAAACAATACAAAGGAAATACAATAGAAGATAATACCATCTTCTCACCAATAATGTACCTACACTTTCCTTTTATTCAGCTTCTCTCTATGAAAGCTCCTATCTTCATGCAATTTGCTTTTTCTTCTTCTTCTTCATCATTTCAACCAAGGATAGCTCAATTCTTCTCTTTCCTTATTCCAACATATCTAACCCTAGTTTTCTAGCTTATATAAGCCTAGAAAAACTTAGGGTACAATAGCCATGTAATTACATCCTTTAAATCAGCTTTAAAACAAAAGCTAGATTAAATTCCCATGAGTTAAATATAAAATTTCACGCACAACTAACCGATGTCAGCTACCCTAATGCTAACTAGTGTTGGTTACCCTCGACTAGCACAAGTTATTGAGTAAACCAAAGCAAGGTGTGAATCATGCTCCAAAGTGAAGCTATTTATCTCCACAACCTAACAATCTCCCACTTGGAGATAAATTGCTTAACCTTTGAACCTATACTTGTACATTACCTTCCTCTAGATACCGTGAAGACAATCTATTATTTATATAAAAATTCTCTCAAATGAAATAAGGAGGATTAAACCATCTTCTAAAACCAAGAAGATAAAATCATGAATTACCAAACCTACACGAAGCTAGAATTGATCCATGACACCAATCATAAACCTCCCACTGAATCATAACACCATACTAACTATTTGTATCAGGAAAAAAACCAACCTAGCTCCTCATGCAACAAGCCATCGTGACTAAAAACCTACAAGATCTCCCGCTCAAATTTAAATACTAAGCTTCAACTACAACCATAACCATACCTATAAAAAAACATGTTCTCCATCCATCTATCCATGTCTCCATGCAACCACCAATGTAATTGACCAAGACAATTCAAATTGGAATATGTGAAAGCATAACAAGATCTTGGGTAAAGACAACCCAAATGATTTCCTCGAAAAGTGGGTGATCAATCCACATACTGCATAACTCAAAAATCTAAAAATGCAATCTGTAAATCCAACCCCGCATAAAAATAGCATTTCTAAGACAATCATCTATAGATAACATCTCCCATGGAGTAATATAGTAATCAAGAGAAAATACAAATAGTCCCTACTCATGCTCAAGGAATCTATGTGAAAATCAAATATCTGCATCATCATAGACTCACAAAACTTAATCTATCCACATGTACAAACTCACTATGTACATCCACCTATATTACCAAGATCTCCGAAGCTCCAAGTCTTCCACCGAATAACTCCAAAGCTGAATATGAATCCCGTTCTCATCAATTTCAATAACCAACATCCATGCTAAACCATGCCGCTAATACCAAGTTCAAATACTAGCAAACATGTCATCAACATACTCTGCATAATTAACTAAGATGAAAGAAAAAAAAGAGCACAAACAAAAAATGGTAAATAAACATTGCTTTCAAACATGTGACCAAACCGATCACAGCTTTTCTAACGAACCCCGATCACTATAACTAGCATATTTTATCTTTTTTTTACCCCTCAAACTATGAAAATTGCTCTATCATATAAAACCAGCTGAATCAACCATCAACTTCCTTCTTTAAGAAATATCCAGAACTACAAAATAAACAAGAAGTGAAATCACAAAGTAATAAACTCAAAGTACCCGAAAAGTTGTGACTACCCTCTAAAACCAACTTGTGCCTCCCGCCACTCCGAATAGTAGAAATATCCTCTCATTCTACATGTGGATCTTGTATCCAATCCTATAATGTCAACAACCATGGCCTACTCCCATTGAACACGAAATCCCCGCACCGCCTCTAACACCCATCTCAAAAGCTAATATGTCAATGAGAAATAAAACCAAATGAAAGAACTATAAAATTTATTCCATTTATTCTTTGAGAATACTTCTATATCACAAAATTTTACACTTCTTGTGAAGTAGGTGAATCACCTTCTTTCCATCCATGTGTAGTCAACATCTCTCATTACCTGCAACTGTGTCTAATCATGAATTTTCATTAAGGATCTCATCCTTAGACTAGAAACCCTTTTCCTCAAGATTCAACACAATCGGGAAATAAAATTCAAACAACACAAAAACCATGGTGTAAATTTATGCACACTATCCAAACATAATATCAGTTTCCCCAAACGAAATAAATAAAACATGAATCATATAGAGATACCTCGACTCAAAATCTTAATGGAATAACTCGAGAAAACTCTTTCCTCTATTTGATCCAAACCATGAAGTGATCTACACCATTTCTACCATGTACACTCCATGTAAGAAAATCAATCCTCCAACCTAGGATAAAAATCATCTCGCCCTCTCTTGATGCAGAAACCCTTGCTTAGATAAGTTGCCACAGAGACTAACCATGGTCATCACTTAACTGACCATGATTAGCTAACCGATACCAGTTCCTCTTTGACTGTCCTTGGTTCTTAGACTAATTTCGATGCTCACTGAACGAACCCAACACCACACAATTTGGTATATAACACCACACCAAGTGTTTACTTCGATCGAAGTTGATAACGATCTCGAGCCGACCATTTCAAGAAGCATCCAAATATCGTATAAAAAGTACAATAAATTGATGTAATAAATTGCATCAAGATAAAATGCATCACCTTACCAAAGACTAATATACTCAACCACATATTCAACTAAAGAACATTCTTCTCTTGTATAAGCCACACCTTTGTTCTTTCCTACTTCATATCTACCAAAGCCCATACATCTAACTAAACCAAGGATGCATAACTAATCCTCTATCTCATACTTAGATATGCAATCCCAAACCATGTATGTGCAACCAAAACATGCAAGCACCGCAATAAAAGATAAAAGCATACCTCTGTAAACTAGATATGTAATCTAACAAACATGTTTGTTCCTCTAATAACTAGGGACACCTCGGAAAAAAAGATACATTCTATGCATCTCTCAATTTCTTCAAATATGTGATTTTTAGTCTAAAACTAGGCTTCCCAAGAATTGACCATAGTCACCATGTAGCCAACCACGGTCACCCTACCGATGTCGGTTGACACTTAATAGATGCAAGTCACCGTAATTTCCAGCAACCTTACTCTTCCAGCTCCAACTTGAGATTCAATATTTACCTGTGTGTTGGTACCCAAATTGATTCTCCCTCAGAAGCTAAGCAACATCACATTTTTGATAGGAATCTTAGAGGCAACCAAAGCACCTTGTGTTTCATTTTGTAGACGGGGAAGAAATGTGGGTTTCTCTTTGTCACTTATATGTGAAGAAATGGGTAGAACCCTTAAGAGGATTTGATCTATCCTCACTACTTTATGGTTGTTGCTTTCAACTAGGGTGAGAGGACCCTTTTGTAGCATGTTGTTTGTGAAGGAGATGGATATGTCCTTCATTGCAGAGTTATTGAGAAGACCTTGAAGAAAACATGATCAATACAACAAAATCTAACTCTCACGAGTTATCACCCTAGATAATGGATATATTTTCTGAGCAAGGTTCAGGGTACTAAAGATAATGAAAACATGATTGCTTCTACATGTTTTGGTAACAAAAATTATGCATTTGTGCACACACAGAAAAACAGGGGTAGTATGGGTATGATTGGTTGTTTTTAAATGAATTTTGGTGGGAGGTGAGGTAGAGTGGAATTTGATTCACTAGATCTTTGAGAACTTTTACAAAAATGGAAGGCTTGATCAACAGAATGCTTCAAAATAGCTAAAATGTCCCTTTAACTAGAATGGTGTGCTTTCAATGGAGGCCCATATCAAGCATGTTTTCACACAAATTGAAAAACATAATTAAACACTATCAACCTCTGTTTTATCATGCCTAAGATACCCTCAAAGGCTAACAAACAATCTTAATCATCATGCTAGGAGTAAAGTGATTTTAAACTTGTTTATTTCACTATCAAATGAAAGCTCTTTTGATAAATGAAATTGCAAGTGCCACAAAACTATCACAAAGCTAAGATCTTGTGTGATTCACAAATATTTCAATGTAAGATTGCAATGGGAATAATAAAAATGGTTGCGAGACATCCAAAAATGAAGCGAGATATAACTTTGCTAAAAATTGACACAAATTTACTCAAATTTGATTAAATTTATCAGTAGGGGAAATTTTCTAGAACAATCTCAGAGCTTGTCAATGGCCGTACACTCGTAACCACCTTGACATGAAAAAAATTAACACAAAATAAATAAATAGGTTCCTCAAATAGTCTCTCGAGAAAATATAGGCTCTGTCAAACTTTTTCTCTCGGAATCATCTCCCGACCTTTAACAATCCAACCATTTGCACGAAAAATTCATGCAATCTATAATACTTCATTTACAACAGAGTTTTCCCCAAAACAAGAAACATTCAAATCACCATTACATGATATTACCATTTATCATGACTCCCAAAATAAGATTTACAAATAATTTGTCGTGTGTGTAGAGGGAAAATATCTCAAATTTTTTCTAGCATTCAATTCTTCACCAGTAAGTCATTCTTCATCTCACATGCCAAGGAAGAAAAAATTGGAAAATCATAACAAGGCCAATAGTAAGATCACATCTTAATGGTAAAAGACATTTTCATATTTTTTCCCACCAAACCAAGATATCAACAGGTCTCTTGCGTGCCAAGGAAAGAAAGATCAGGTCGAATCTGACAGTCAAATTACATCTTTAATGGTGAAAGACGTTTTTAGACCTTCCCCACCAAACCAGGATATCAAATTAATGTTCCTCTTCATTTGGCATGTAGGAGACTCCAAGAAATGATAAAAAACCATAAAAATTTGCATCCCTAGGAGATTTGGAGTAGAAATGGCGTAATATAAGATATAGACGCACAATTATCATCGATTTCCTTTTGAATTTGGACCTTCCACGTGGGAGATCTTAATTAAGACATGCTAGGATATTCCTTTTTACTTTCTTAAACCCCTTGGAAAAAATGAAAAATTTCTCAATTTTCTCTGCCCCTTTGCCTTTGAAAAATGGGCTTGACACGTGTCCCAATGGGGGTCCCAGAGGAACTGTGGGTAAATTATGTTATTTTACCTATTTTTGGAAAAAGGAAACTTTTCCAAATTTTCTCTCGTGAGAGTTCACCTCCTTGCCTTTTGACTTTTCAAATTTCCACGCGTCTCAATGGTGCATCTTGAGATGGTCCCCAAAAGTAGAGACCCCAAACAAGCATGGGCTCAACATGTGTCTCGGTCGTGAGTCAGTCTATTAAAAAAATTGAGAGTTTAGTGGAAGGTGCCATGTGTCCAATGTTTGAGACAATCTTCTCTAGCCATTGAAAAGTACAAGAAAAATGCATAGTGAGTAGAAGCCTCCAAGTGTCCTCCTGGCACTTCTTCAAACTAAAATTCAAGGGCCGGTGTCCAAACATGTGCGGTCCCTTCGTGTGTCTTACGCCTTCTAGGAAGTTGTTTGAAAAAGTCTATGGAAGGAAGACCCAATGGAAACCTCCACGTGTCTTTATGACACAACTTCAAGATGGTCCCCAAAAGTAGAGACCACCGAATGAGCGTAGGCTCTCCACCTATCCTAGGCCTTAGAATAATTCTTTAAAAATTTTAATTCCCAAGTAGAGCCAACGAAACCTTTGCCTGCCCCTCTATCACATTTGTTAAGGTGGGACCCTGAGACAAATATTCAAATGAGTGTCAGCCCACCACGTGTCCACAACTCGCCAAAACTATATCACCTGCATGAAAAAAATTCTACGTCCGGGAAAAGTAGCGAGAATCCTCCATGTGTCATCCCGATGTAACCCCAAGGCCAAACAAAAAGGTGAGTCTTCAAATGAGTGTCATTCCTCCACGTGGACAATTTTTGGGTTAAAATGATCCACAAAGTTTTAGAGTGCCCCACCAAGCCACATCCAACCAAAAAGGGCCACATTTCCACTGATGCAGAGATTTAAATTTGATGGGAGAAACACACCCATCAAGCCGTAAAAATGCAGGGAAACCACTGTTTAAGCCCGAGATGAAATTTTCTTCAAGGACAAAGAATTTGGAAATGTTGTAAGGTTCACACATGACCCTCCAAGCTATATCCATTCACATTTATTCAAGTACCTAGGAAAAAATAGCAAGGACAACAACACATGATTACAGAAAATAGAAGGGAAGGAACATCCCGAGTTTTACGCCTAATTGATAGACACCTTTAGATGGATAGAGGAACAAATCAACAAATTCTAGGTTTTAAGTGACCTTCGACCAAGGAGGAACTAATCATGGCAACCAAATGGAGGAAAAAGTTTTTAAGCACCAACATTGGCAGACAAAAAAATGTGATAGAGGCTGCAAACTAAGGGATTTTAATGGAAAATGGGGCAAGACTAATTTGAGCACCAACATCGGCTTCAAATCAGGGATGGGCACTCCTTGTGAGTGCCATAAGAACCAAATAATAGACCAAGTGTTAAAAAACATCCATTGGGAAAAGGAGTTAGATTACAGAGTAGAAAATCAAAATAATCTCCGTAAAAGAGCCCCGGAACAAGAAAACCAGTCACCAAGGACAAGAATGAGCAAACACACAAAAATAGAAAGCAACCAATGAAGTATACACTATACAAATGATGCTCACCTTGATTCTAGGGAATCAATCTAGGAAATGTTTCAAGTTCCTACCATTAACAAGAAATTCAAGCAATTCCCCATCCAAATCTTTCAAGAAGAAGGTATGTTCACCAATCCTAATGTCAATGGAGTAAGGGCCCATCCATAGTGCATCAAATTTACCATGCTTTCCCTTGTCTTCATTCCTATTATCCCATAGCAACATAAGGTCTCCAATGCTTTGAATGCTCTGGGAGTGACTTTCTTGTCAAATAACTTCTTCAATTTTCTTTGAACTTCACATGCCTTTGGTGAGATTCCCTTATTTCTTCATCGAGTTCAATAATATGGTTAATGCGAGCATCGTATGGACTAACTTCTTGATCTTCCATTTGAATGAACTGATATGAGGACAATTACATATGCAGGGAAATAGAGCTTGGGTGTCATACACTAATTCAAATGGACTCCTTCCAGTAGCTCTTTTAAAAGTAATTCTATCACCAAAACATCAAGCTTCAACTACTCACCCCATTTCCTTTTGTTCAGCTCCAACGTTCTCCTAATGGTTTTTAACACATTTTTATTTCTAGACTCTACTTGTCCATTTCCTTGGGGGTTATAGTTGGAGGCATATGTCAAAATTATCCCATATTCTGTAAACATTATCACCAAAGGTTTAGCTTTGAATCTCATGGAATTGTCACAATAATAATTTTAACTCGGCACTCCAAACCTTGAGATGATATGGTTTAGTATGAAGTCCATGACAATTTGGTGTGTTGCTCACAGGTGGGGATTGCCTCCACCCACTTGGTGAAGTAATCGGTGGCTACAAGATTCCACTTATGGCTAGCACTTGAAGGTTCTAAAATCTCACCAATGAAATCCATTCCCCATTGCTTGAACAAGGCTTCAATTGATACAAGTTGCAAAGGAAGGGAGCTTGAACCTTTCAGTCTTCTAGAAAAATGTTGGCAACTCTCACATCGTCTAACCAACAAAGTTGTCTCCTTGAAAAGAGTTGGCCACCAATAACCAACCCTTAGGATCTTGTGTATTGTGACTCTTCCAACAAAATTCCCCCCACAAACTCCTCCATGGAGATTAGTAATTATCTTGGGGGCTTCATCTTTAGTAATGCACCTTAAGAGGACATGCACCCTTCCTTCTTCTACCTCATTCACCTCAATAGTTTGCAGGGCTGCTCACCATAATTTTGGCTAAGCCCAAACCTCTTATCAATTTTTAGGTTTGGATATCCATGTCATATTCTTGCAACTTGTTCACCCATCTCCATCTTTTTCTTGAGACCTCCATCTCTGATAAAAACATATTTCAAAATGGTGTGGGGAACATAAGCAACAACTTTAGAGCTCAAAATGTAAGGTTTGAAAACCTTTTCTATTTTTATCAAGGGAAATAGTTGCTTCTCCATAATGATGTACTTCAACTCAGCCCCTTGCAGTTCCTTACTGAAAAGGCAATTGGCCTCTCAACCCCTTCATCATCCTTCTGTAACAAGACAGATGCAATAGTGTTCTCTGAAGCAAAAGAAAATATTTGAAAAGGATTCTTATAATCTAGAGCTGCTAAGACAGGGGCATGCTTTAATGCTTCCTTGATCCCATTGAAATCTTGAATGACAGCTTCTTCCCATTTGATTACTTGGTCCTTTTTTAGCATGCAAGTAATTGGAATGGTCAACTCAACAAAGTTTTATATGAATATTCTGATAAAATTAATTTTCCCAAAGAAGGACTGAATTCCCTTCTTGGTTCTTGGATTTAGGACCTTTCTAATGGCCTCTACCCTCTTAGGATCAATCATGACACCATCATTTCATACAATGTGACCAAGAAAATTGATCTTTTGCATTCCAAACTGACACTTCTTTGGATTGAGTGAAATGCCATACTCAATGCATCTTATCAACATCTTTTCTAAATGTTGCAGGTGATCACTTCTCTTCCTAGAGAAAATTGTCACAACATCTTGATACACAACAATGAAGTCATTTATATATGCTGAGAATGCTACATCCATTTCTCTCTAAAAAGTAGCTCCAACGATTCATCAGGCCAAACAACATCCTCACATACACATAGGTACCCCAAACACCTAAGATACCCTCAAAGGCTCACAAACAATCTTAATCATCATGTTAGGAGTAAAGTTATTTTAAACTTGTTTATTTCACTATCAAATGAATTCTCTTCTGATAAATGAAATTTCAAGTGCCACCAAACTATCACAAAGCTAATATCTTGTGTGATTCACAGATATTTCAATGTAAGATTGCAATGGGAACAAGAAAAAAGTTTGCAGACATCCAAAAGGAGACATGACTTTGCTCAAAATTGACACAGATATACTCAAATTTGATTAAATTTATCAGTAGGGGAAATTTTCTAGAACAATCTTAGAGCTTCTCAATGGTCAGTACACTCGCAGCCACCTTGACATGATCAAATTTAATACAAATAAATAAACAGGTTCCTCAGTAGTCTCTATGAAAAGATGGGATTTGTCAAACTTTTTCTCTTAGGAATTAGCTCCCGACCTCTAACACTCCAACCATTTACATAAAAAATTCATGAAATTTATAATACTTCATTTATAATGGAGTTTCCCCCCCAAAATCCAAAAACATTCAAAGCACCATTTCGTATTTACGACCATTGATAGTGAATCCCAAAATCAGATTTTCAAACAATTTATTAGGTGTCTTTGAGGAAAGTCTCTCCAAATATTTCCAGCATTCAATTCTTCACTCAAGAAGTCATTCTCAATCTTGTGTGCCAACTACTTCCTCCTCAATTCAGTCAAATCTGGTTCTTTTTGTGCCAAGGAAGAAAAAACTAGAAAATCAGATCGAGGCCAATAGTCAGATCACATATTAATGGTAAAAGACGTTTTCATATTTTTTCCCACCAAACCAAGATATCAACAGTCTCTTGTGTGCCAAGGAAAGAAATATCAGGTTGAATCTGATAGTCAGATTACATATTTAATGGTGAAAGACATTTTCAGACCTTCCCCACCAAACCAAGATATCAAATTAATGTTCCTCTTCATTTGGTGTGTAGGAGACTCCAAGAAATGATAAAAAACCATAAAAATTTGCATCCCGGGAACTTCAGAGTAGAAATGGTTGAATATCGAGATACGAGACGCATAGTTGTCATCGATTTACATTTTGAATTCGGATCATCCACATGGGAGATCCGAGTTAAGATGGATGTGGAGGTTCCTTTTTACTTTTTAAACCCATTGGAAAAAATGCAAAATTTCTCAATTTTCTCTGTCCCTCTACCTTTGAAAAATAGGATTGACACATGTCCCACTGTGGGTCCTAGAGGAACTGCGGCTAAATTCTACTTTTTACCTATTTTTGGAAAAAGGAAAATTTTCCAAATTTTCCCCAAGAGTCTGCCTCCCCGGCTTGTGAATTTTCTAATTTCCACAAGTCTCAATGGCACATTTTGAGATGGTCCCCAAAATAGCATGTCTTAGATTGTAGGAGCACCCTAAAGGCTTTCCTAGAGGCCCCACATGTCAATGCAAGTTATAGGAGTAAGGAAAATGAAGAGGATTTTGAACAAGAAAGTGAAGGTGGTGGTTTCCTAGAAAGTGATGAGTTTGAGAAAGATACAAAAATAATATTTGTTGAGTATTCTAGAGGTTATGAAGAAGACAAATAAGATTCACCCAATTTCTCATGCGCAGATTCACTCATTCTCGCTTCAAGAAAGGAGCACCTATCGACAATAAAGTTTTCTTCCGTAATTTCAATTTCATTAATGTATGTATTAGGAATAGGATGTTGTTAAATATAATTAGTAGTAACGTCTGATAGAAGATAATGGTACTACTAGTACGATGCCGCCAATAATGTATAATATGGTAACAATCAAAGTACAATAGGAATGTTGTGGTAAAAAGTAAATATTTATCGTAAGTGGTTCAAGAATGTTAAAATGTCAAAGTTAGGGTAAGTAGAGAAGTAGGGTCTACATGATTAGGAATTAGAAATATTATATTGGTAATAAGGACAAGGAGTGAGGTCATAAATATTTGGTGTATTTTATTTGTAAAAGTCTAAAAATGTGGAACCCATGTGAAATGATAAGGTTTATCTTATCTTATAAGATTAGCTTACATGTAAAGATAAGAGTTAAGGTATGGAATATGATTCATCTGAGTAGATTTCTTATCCTATCTTAGAGATAAGGTGGATAAGCCTAAAATTTCTATAAATAGAGATGCCACCACCCTCATTTAGCATAGAAGGAATTAGTGAGAAATATTGTATGAGTGAGTGTGTGAAGGAATTGATCATTTAGAAAGTGTGTTAAAGAAGCCATTAAGAAGTGTAATTGTTAAGTTTCTCCCATAGTTATTGTTGGAAGGCAAGTGAAGTTAGTAACGCTTGAAGTACCTCATGGGTGAGATTGTAAAAATTTCATGTTGATATTATAATTTACACTTATATTTCAGATTTATCATCATTCCTTGTATCATAGTCTATGGTATTCTTGTGTTATGTTTGTTGTTATGTTTCCAAATTACATCCACCAAACTAAAAGTTGTGTATTAGTAAATAATCATAGCACGAGGAGTTCCCAGTGGAGAATTATCATAGTGCCAGATTGGTGATGACGTTTTGGTTCTCGTTGCTAGGACCATTCCTCGTTGGTGGATTTTTTTAGAGAGATATTTCCACTTAGTCGAAAATCATTTGGACGGTAACCTTTTTTTATTGTGCATAGTATTTACCACAAAGTAACTTTACTTTCTACCATGAATAGTATTTACCATAGTAACTTCACTTTTACCATGAATAGTGTTTACCACAAGAAAGTTAGTTTTTACCACAAGATGAAGTCAAGTTTCACCATAGTTTACCATGGTCATTCCTATTTTACTGTAGAATGGTGTAAAGTCACTTTCTATTATAGTGATTCCAATTATTTGTGCACATAAGTCTTGTTGATTGTACTTGTGAGTTGGTATTTCACTGTGGTTACTTTTGAAAATGGGGAAGATTCCTATTTTTCAGCCCAATCCAATGAAGATGCTTCCTCTTTCATTCAAGAGTTTAAACAATCTTGTATTTGTAATGACCTTATAAGAAGGGAACAATAGGCTTAATTTTTTCCTACCTTTTTGGATGGTTTAGCCCTTAGGTGGTTTGAAACACTAGGTGATAATGTGAAAAAATCATGGGATTTATTAACTGAAAGTTTTCTTGAAGAATTTGGTGAACAATAGAAATATGCAGATCTCATGATCGATATCACAAAGTTATCCCAAGGAGAGAAGGAGAAGATAAGGGATTATCATGCTCGTGTTCAGAGTTAAGTAGGAAGCTCGATGCATAGATCTGGAAGGAAGGATTAGTGGATGGGTTAATGAATGGCATGTATAATCTCCTTTGTAAGAACTTCATTCTTGGGATGAAGTTGGAGATCAGACAATGAGTGAAGTATGACCACCCAACAACCCTCAAACAAGCAAACGAGATTGTAAGAAGGTAAGAAGAAACCATAGAAAAGATCCCAAAGAAATTGTTGCTAAGGTAGAGCCTACACCAACACCTTTGGTCCAGAAACCACAACCACTCTCGGTGAGCACAAATATTTCTCCTAGTACATCTACTGAGTATGAAGATCTTCTCAAGAAGATGGGCCAGTTAACTATTAATCTTCTTCAAGGAAAAGAATTTAGTTCTCAGGGAGGAGATAGAGGTCCAAAAAGAAATATTTCCGAAGTTGTATGTTATGGTTGTCATAAAAAGGGTCATTATAAGTATAATTGTCCAGATAGAGTTTCTACATCTGGTATAAGAGATAATGATAAAGGAAAAGCACCAAGTAAATTATTTCGATGTAGTAGATAGGAGCATAAATAATGAAGCGATGTGTTTGTAAAAAAAGAAAGAAAGAAAAAGATAACCAAGATGGAAATGATCCTAAGAAGATGAAAGGAGAAAATAGTAAGAAGCATAGGAGAAGAAAGTTAGGTGTGAAGGATTTTCTAATTTCATAGGTATAAGGGCCATACTCCATCTTAGAAGATCTATCCAAAAGGCTCGCAAATATTACATATGGTCAACTTCTCGGCTATGTCTTGTGAGAAGAGGCAAGAAGCTGCGAAGTGGACTCAATTCTCGATGAAGGAAGGAGGTTGAGGTCCCTATTTTGGAGGTAGAGGCAGATCCCTACACTCCACAAGATAAGGTATTAAGTAATGGTATTTCAATTCATGATGTCTTATTTGATGAAGGTGCTACAGCTTAATGTAATGACCGAGTCTCAGTAAAGAATATGTTGGGTTTAAAAATTGATCTCCCCTCAACACTTATGTTAAGGTCATTAAATAAGGGAAAAACTAAACCATAAGGTGTTTTTTCAAATGTGGAAATATCTGTTATGGGTGTTGTATGTGTGGTAGAATTTTAGGTGATGAAAAATGGTACTGTTACGTACCCAATGTTGTTGGGAAGGCCATGGCTAAGGAGATTTCATGCAAGAAACTACTGGAATGAAGGCTTCATGACACTTGGATGTGGTAGAGAGAGGGTGAAGATAAACATGATCCCTCGGCATCATAAGGTAGAACTTGTGGATTCAAGTGATGAAACTGATAGTTAGACATCCTCTGATTACTCTAGTACTAGTGAAGTGGACATAGAAGATGAAGAAAGTGAGGTTGATGTTTCGGTCATGGATATCCTTCCAGTCACACCGACTCATGAACCCATAAAATTATCTAAAGAATAAATTGATGATCATCTCCAACAAATAAATATTGGTGATGTTGTGATGGAGAGTGAGAAGGAATCCTACCTCCAGCTCTTTCAAGGTACATACACCTATTCACTTTTGATTACAAGGAAATCCGTCAAGTAAGTTGGGTAGAACATTCTATTGAGATGGTAGATGGTGCTAAGCCCATAAAGAAAATGCCATATAGAATGAATCTTAATTTTTCTAAGACTGTAAAAGAAGAAATAGATAAGTTGCTTGATGTAGGATTCATATTTGCTATGGATAATTCAAAATAGGTTTCTCCCATTGTCATCTCAATAAAAATAATGGGAAGTTACACATTTGTGTGGATTATAGGAATATCAACAAGGTAAAAAAGAAGAATCATTACCCTCTTTCATTCTCATATCAGATCTTGGACGTAGCTGGCCAAGAGTGTTATAGTTTTTTGATGGATATAAGCGAATACAACCAAGTCCGTATAATGGAGAAAGATCATCTAAAGACCATGTTCACTACTCCTTGGGAATGTTTTCTTATAGAGTTATGCCATTTGGGTTGTGTAATGCTACAACAACGTTCTAGTGTTTTATGAATAGAATGTTTGAACCCTACATTGGAAACTTCATCGAGTATTTCTAGATGATATTTACATCTATGGGAGAAAAATGGACCACATGGACCAAATGGAGATAGCATTTCAAAGTTTAGATGAAGCACAAGCCTCACTTAACCCTAAAAGTGTGTCTTTGTATGTTCTAAAGGTGTTTTGTTGGGGCATGTTGTATCCAGAGATGGTATTGGTACTGAACCTGATAAAGTTTCAAAAATCAAAGAGTTATCATTTCCTATGAATAGAAGTAAGTTGAAATCATTTTTAGGCCATGTGGGTTACTATAGAAGGTTCATAAATAATTTCTCAAAGATTACACAACCACCAACCTAGTTCTTGAAGAAGGATGCTACTTATGAACAAGGAAAGAAGGAACATGAAGCTTTTGAACAATTGAAGGAAGATTTGGTGTCTTCACCTATTTTAAAGAATACAGATTGGAGCAAGCCATTCATTATATATAATGATGCTTCAGATGCAACACTAGGAAGTACTCTGAGCCAAGATGATGAAAATGGAAATGATCATCCAGTTTACTTTGGGAGTAGAAAAATGAGAAGTGCTCAGGTAAATTATACTATAACTAAAAAAGAGGCTCTAGCGATCATTTTTGTTGTAAAAAGTTTAGAAATTACTTGCTAGGGAAAAAGTTTTTTAGTTGTAATAGATCATTAGGCTCTAAAATATATTGTAAATAAGCCTAATCCATCAAGGAGGATAGCAAGATGGATAATTTTTCTACAAGAATTCAAATTTGATATTATAGATGAGCCAGGGAAAAAGCATGTCAATGAAGATGCACTCTCTCGAGCTTATGATGGTTTAAGTTCATCTTGTGATGATGATGATTTCCCAGATGCAACATTGTTATCCCTTAACATAATCCCTAGTGAATACATAGATATTTGGAATTATCTGAATGAATTCAAGTTTCCTGATGGTGCCAATGCAAAAACTAAGAGGAAGATTAATCAAGTCGATTCGTCCATATTTTATTCTGCATGGAGTATTATTTCAAATAGGACCGATGGATAGTACTAGAGGGTAGCTAGACGTGATCAAAGGAAGGAGCTGATAGAATAATTCCACAATGGTACATGTGGAGGACACTTATCTGGACAACTTACAACAAGAAGGATCTGAGATGCATGTTACCACTAGCCCACTCTTTTTAAAGATTGTTATAATTATTGTAAGACATGTGATATTTTTCAAACACATGGTAACCATAAGACTTCATCAACTCCATTATGCCCTATTCTTCCACTTGGTCCCTTTGAAAAGTGGGGAATAGATATTATAGGTCCACTTCCAACTATCCCGCGCCAAAATAACTATATTGTAGTTGCCAAAAATTATTTAACCAAGTGGGTTAAAGCTAGGCCATTGAAAATAAATTCCATGAATGAAGTGGCAAGGTTCATATATGAACGCATTATCACCAGATTTCATTGTCCATTAGAAATTGTAATAGATCAAGGAAGCCACTTCATTAATGAGGTGGTAGAAGCCCTAGTCAACAAGTTTTATATTAAGCACAAGAAGGAAACAACATACAAGCCAAGCACAAATGGATAGGTGGAATGATTTTTTTTGTGTTGTTTCAAATTCTAGCAAAAAATGCAACCTTGCAAGTACATAAGTGGGATAAAAGGATTCATGCAACATTGTGGGCATATAGGGCAACATCAAAGTCAACAACAGAATACTCCCCATTTTAGTTGGCTTATGGCATTGATCCAGTTCTTCCTATTGAGTTTGATATTCCCACTGTGAGAGTTATGAAAAATGAAAGGATGGATGAAAGTGATTTAGTAAAAGAAAGGTTGGCACATATTCATTTGCTAAAGGAAATGAGAGAAATAGCGAAGGATACAAGTTATAAGAATAAAATGAAGTAGAAGGAATACTTTGATCAAAAGATCCATTGGTCTCCATTTAATGTGAATGACTTGGTTCTAGTATATGATTCCAGATACGAAAAAAGAAGGAAGAGAAAATTTCTTCCCAAATGGATGAGACCCTACAAAATAGCATCTATGCATGAAAATGTTACATATCAACTGGAGGAATCGGATGGCACTCCCATTACGAAATGGGTCAACCACGACAAGTTAAATCTTTTCCAAGCACTAGAATAGTCTAATCCGAGGATGGAGTAGAAGCTAGGAAGGGGGAAGATGTTGACATTAAAATTTTCCTCCATAATTTCTATTTCATTAATGTATGTATTAGGAATAGGATGTTACTAAGTATAATTAGTAGTAGCATCCAATAGAATATTATGGCGCCGCTAATGTATAATGCCGCAAAAAAATGTATAGTATGGTAATGTGAAAAAAGTAAAATAGGAATGTTGTGGTAAAAAGTAAATATTTGTCATAAGCTGGTTCGGTAATGTTAAAATGTCAAAGTTAGGGTAAGTAGAGAAGTAGGGTCTACATGATTTGGTGTATTTTATTTGTAAAAAGTCTAAAAATGTGGAACCCATGTGAAATGATAAGGTTTAACTTATCTTAAAAGATAAGCTTACATGTAAAGATAAGAGTTAAGGTATGGAATATGATTTTTAGAGTAGGTTTCTTATCCTATCTTAGAGATAAGGTGGATAATCCTGAAAGTTCTATAAATAGAGAGGCCACCCACCTCATTTAGCATAAGAGGAAGTAGTGAGAAATATTGTATGAGTGAATGTGTGAAGGAAGTCATCATTTAGAAAGTTTGTTAAAGAATACATTAAGAGGTGTAATTATGAAGTTTCTCCCATAGTTATTGTTGGAAGGCAAGTAAGTACCTCATGGGTGATATTGTAACAATTTAATGTTTATATATAATTGACACTTATATGTCGACTTGTCATCATTCGTTTGTATCATAGTCTATGGTATTCTTGTGTTATGTTTGTTGTTGTGTTTGTAGATCACATCCACCAAACTAAAAGTTGTGAATTAGTAAATAATCATAGCATGAGGAGTTCTCGATGAAGAATTATCATAGTGCTAGATTGGTGATAACACACCACCCTCCACTTTGTTGTAAAGAAAAAGAAGGTTGATGATCCTCCTATGGCGACTCCAAAAAACAAAATAATCAATCGAGGATCACCACTTCTTCATTCCATGAAGTCTGCATTGTTAGAGCTTAACTCTGTAGCAAGTAAGAAGTTTCCCACTAGTCCAAGTAAGTCTTCTAATACCTCTTCTAATTTTGAAGCCAAATATACTCCTACAAAATATAATTCCTTGAAATCTCCTAATGTGCCATTCAAAATATATTTCATTCCTCAAACAAAAAATCCTTCTCTAGACCCTATCCAGGACTCCAAAATCATTCCCTTCACCCCCTTTTCTCTGCATCTGCACCCTTTGAATTCATAGAATATGCAAACAAGGCCAAAGTGCATATTACTGAAATTGAATATTTGTGGACACATCCTGAACAATTTGAGAGGTTCATATGATATATTAGGAGTGGTAGTCTAACACCCAATGCTATAACATCTAGTTCCAAAGGCATGCTACAACACCCACCTATACCTCCCTTAAAAATAAATATTTCTCTGAGTGCATCAAATACTGATAAAGTTAAACCTTTCTACGTCTCCCTTCTTGTTGGAGAATATGTATTAAACAATTTCATAGCAGATTCTGATGCCTCAGACAATGTGATTCCTTTGAAGGTTGCTAAGGCTCTCAAACTTACCATGACTCCTCCTAGTGGCCCTTATTACTCTTTGGAATCAAAATAGGTCTCACTTGTAGGGAAGGTCAAAGATGCATTGGTGGCTTTTGCTAGATTTCAAGACAAGAAAGTTTCAACAATGATTTTTGTAGTAGACGTCAAAGCATCATTCAGAATGTTACTGAGTATAAATTTCTATTGAGACTTGGGAGGGAAAATTCATATGAATTGGTCTTCTGCAACCATACCACTGAAGGGAGACATGGAGAAATTGCTTCCTAAGAAGAATAAGAGGTACACAAGATGAAAGTCTAGAAGCTTGAAAGCTAACATCTTGTATCAAGATAACAGGAAAATGAATCACTTGGTGGTAACTGAGGAGGAGGAGGATATTCCCATCTTGATAGGTCCAAAATTTCCTTCCCAGAAAGATTTGGACTTTGAAGAATAATTTAGGAGATTCAAGTTAGAAGAGGGCAGCTCCAAATTGTTGGATGATGCAAACCATAAAGAAGAGGAAATGATTCTTAAAAATTTTCAAAAAAAAAAAAAACTTATGTTTTTATCTATGATGAAGAAATTTTCTCTTTTCCATTTGAAGATGAGGACTCCCTTGATCATGTCACCCACGAAGAGACCAAGCCAGTCTATAATGAACCCTTGAACAAAGGGGGAAGAAGCATCTCATGTACAAGAACTAATAAGAGTCATGAAAGAAATAGAAGACTCGAGACAAGTATTGAACTTTTAATGCAATCCATGAATCTGGAAGACATGTGTAAAGCTGACTTAGAAACCTCAACTAGTGTGAGGACGAGCTATGTTCAAAAAAATCTAGATGAGAAATATGATCTTCCTCTTGAACATATGCTTGATGGATAAAATGATGAAATTGAGGTCTTTTCTATCCCATTCAAAAAGGAAGAATATTTCTCGGATGAACAAACTAAAGCAAGAATTTTCAAGGCCTTTGTTTATGAAGCTCTTTTTGATGAAGAATCAATAGAGCACAACGATTCCCAAGATGATGAGGTAACTCCTCTAGATAGTTTCCTCCAACTTCATTCTTCAAAGACGTATAAAGATGATCTACGTGAAATGACGAAGCATAACTTTGTGCAAGAAATTTTAGATGCAATAGAAGTTCTGAGAAGACCTCGAGCTTATTCTTGATCTCTTAACTCGTGCGGTGGATATACAATATAAGTATGATTTTTCCTTTGTTCCTCTCACAATACTCAAACACCTCACAAAGTGGAGTAAAGATAAAGGATGAATCAAATGTTTCTTATGGAGAGTATTTCAATGAGCACAGACACGAAAATGAAAGTAACTTAGAATATCAAAGGAATTGGAAAAAAATAAGCTCTAGGAAGTGATAACACACTCGATGGATAATCAACTATATGGATAAACATGGAAGAAAGTTGGAACTATGAAACTGATTTCAAATAACATGAAGGAAATGGAATTTCTAAGCAAGGAAATAGGCATCAAGAAGCTCGGATGGAATAAATCCTACCAAGTACAGAGAAAATTGTGAAAGCACTTGGCTTTTGAGTTTTCCCTTATTCCTGTCATCAATACTCAAATTCCTCACAGTGAAGTAAAGACAAATTATGAATCAAATGTTTCTCATCAAGAATATTTCAATGAGCATAGACCCGAGGAAGAAAGTAACTCAGAATATCAAAGGAATTGGAAAAAATTTCAGCTCTGTGAAAGTGATAGCACACTCGATGGATAATCAAGTATATGGATAAATATGGAAGAAAGTTGGAACTATAAAACTGATTTCAAATAACATGAAGGAAATGGAATTTCTAAGCAAGGACCTAGGCATCAAGAAGCTCACATGGAATAGATCCTACCAACTATAGGGACAATTGTGAAAGCACCGGGTTTTATAAGTAACTTAGGAGGGGAGGCTACTTTCAGTACCCAACAATGGATTCATAAAACATCATCATTCAAAGTGTTTCCTTTTCAAGGGTAACTTCCGAGAACTTAAAATTTCTTCGGTGAAAGTGGGTTGTCTCTTTGCCTTGTATGATAGGTGATTGTTAGGTATGTTTCCCTTTACATTTGCGTGTGTTTGTCTTCCCGTTATGTTTCATGTGATTCCTTTCTGTCTTTTTCATGTGTGTGTGTGTTTCCTTCTTCTCTTTCTCTTGTTGTAAGTTGTACATGAACCTGGAAGGCCCATTAGATAAGGCACTATTAAATGAATTATATGGTATAAAATTGATATTCTATATTACCATGTCATGTATTCACTATGCTTATTCCATGTCATGTCACCAAGCTAGAGGCGAGTTGTTGTTGTGCAAATGTGTAACAGGGAAACCCGACAATTTGCGAGCATGATAACTATACACCAAAGTGTAAAAAAATTTAATTTCTAACATTCTAAGATAACTCGAATCTATCCAAGAAGTCCAAGTGACCTCTTTGCATAATGTTCTATCATTCCCCTAAGTTATTTAGGAAAGTCCATTCATTCCCCTAGGTGATTTCAAGAGTTCATTTGCAAAGTACATGAAGTATTAGGAAGGGTTGTCATTCACCTTCCCATAATCGGATCAACCCCTTGATAATAATGGAACATAAAAATTCAACATGGAGGTGAATTGAAGACATTAGAACATCATGTAAATAATTTTGAAAAGTTCAGGGAAGTTTTGAAAGACTTGAAGCAATCTAAGTGAAAATAGGGTTTATAAGCCTATGCAGTTCAAAGGCCTAAAACAACTGTTGGGATTCAAAAGAAGATTTCAGGAGATCTAGATGGAGTTAGAAGTAAAATAAAACATTTCCAAAAATCTAGTGCCAATCCCTAGATGATGGGGAAATCATTTTTTCACAACACTTTGGAGCATCACGTATGCAAGAAGGTTTTCCCATGCATAAGTGGAGTACCAAATAAAAACTCCACTTTTTCAGTGATAAAATGGAAGAATAAATACTTTATAACCCCACTATTAGATTAAAAATTCCATTTCCAGTCAAGATCATATAAAATATTTCTGAAAATGTCCATCGGGAGGTGAAGTTATCAACATCACAAGTTCGGACTCGCCAAATTTTGCGAGGACACGTGTCAACTCCAGGAGCTTGGTGGGATTTTGTGTCCTTGATGTCGCTCAAGGTCGGGAACTCAAGGTTGAAATTTTTTTCCTAGCACCCTTGAAGCCCTCTCAACCCCCATGTGACCTCTCGGGACCCTCATGTGACCTTGACACTTGAAATTTCAACCCCAAGTGCATTTTTGGAGCATCCATTCCCTAATATCGGATTAAATGCCACATGTTGTCCTCTTGAACACCATGGAATTTTATGTCCCTTATGTCCTTGAGGTTAAGGACATCAAAAATGAAAAAATATGACCAACTCCAACCCAAAAATTTGAAAAAAATTGTAGCTGTTAGTTGCTTCTCCATTACAAAAAGAAAACTATAGAGAACACAAGTCAACCACTCCACCATTTCCAAAGCTTGAACCAGATCCATTACATCACATAATCCTTGACTCCATAATGTCACATAGGTCTCATAATAATAATTCATTGAGATAAGAAGAAGAAACAAAGAACAATTGAAATCCTCATTGCCATGAAATCGAAATTTGAAGAAATCTTCCAAACCAGAGCACGGATTGAAAAATCATTTTTGCTGAGTTCTTTTCTCTTAGAGGCCATTGAAAAATCATATTCAAACCCATAATTTTCAGATTGGAATGCTCGTAGTGAATTAATCCTCTTTCCAGCTCTACGAAGTAAAAGCTTGATTTCCCATCAATATGGTTGTTGGATTGAAGAGACATTTCACGTGAAGCACTATAATGAAAAATATATTGCAATGGAGTTGATTTCATTGCAAACGGATAAAAAAACTAGACTTGAAAATTAAAATCTCCATTAATGGCCACCAAGACATAGTAGTGGAAAAATTCAGTGAGCTACCACTCCACTTCTCAAGGTTCTGGTGGGCGAAATCATCCGAAAAATGGAGGAAATGATCATCGAAAAATGGAGGAAATGATCATAGAAAAATCTAGTTTCGTGCGAATTATTTTTTTTTCCATGAAATTCCTTTTCTTTAGGGATATGAAGGGCTATGTTTTTTATCATCATTCTTCCCTCTTCAAATAAAATTTCAAATTCCTAAAGATCCGACGGGCGAAATCATCCGAAAATTGGAGGGAATGATTGTTGAAAAATCTAGTTTCACATGAACTAGTTTTTGCACCATGAAGCCCCTATTTTTAGGGATATGGAGGACTGAGTTTTTGTCAATATTCTACCCCTACCAATGAAAACATAATTTTCCCACTTGTTCAGATGAAGTAATTACTCAAAATTCGAGCGTGGAACCCTAGAATAAAACCCAGAATTTCAAGACCCGTTTTGTCACAATTTTACATTCGTGGCACACCTACTAAAAATGGCATGTATCCTTGCATAGGGGTATATTTCTTCAGCTAAGCCACCATTCGAAGATTCCATGAATAAGGTAGTGAACACAAAGGGATCATTGCATGCAAGGTCATAAAAATGTCATCTCACTCGTAATTCACACCTACGAAAATAGTAAGTTACACTCAAAAAGTAGTTTTGGCACAATGGGTCGTACCAGATAATCATTCAAGGGGACATCATTGTTTGAGAGAATCGTATTCATTTTTCATAGGGCATTCAAGTTCCATCTTAGTTCATTCAACTTGGAAAATGTTCGTGAGCTAATTTGGAGGAGTTTCACAAAGGTGCAAGGAGTTAGACGATTTAGATTTTCACCGCATTTGGATCTTTCCATCAACGATGATCAACGGGATTCATTGGGAAAAATATCCTCTTCTTCTTCTCTCTCTCTCTCTCTCTCTCTCTCTCCCCTCTCCCATTCTCCCAAAGTTTATCTCCCCTTCAAATGTTCTAATTCTTTGTTGGGGTTTACACTTTTGATATGCCTTTAAGTCACCTAAAAGTTACTTTAGAAACATAATGTAATTCAACTCACCTTGATTTTATAAAAGGGGCTTAAATATTTGATAGGAATGCAAATAGTCTAAAGTTAGAAATAAGGCATATGGAGGGTGATGAGGAAGACGATAAGTCACTTCTCATTCAATAAATTGTAATGCCATTCCCATTTCAAAGGGTTGGCGATTGATTTTGTAAACTCAAGAGTGCATTGTACCTAGAGAAAGCAAATGAGATAGCCACTTTCTTCTACTTTCCTCCACTCTCATATATCCTCTATTCCCACACTATGTACAACTTATGTTTAAGCATCAATACAAGAAGGATTTTTACACATTTTTATTAGGATATTTTAGAAAATATGATTTCGCAATCTTATCTCATCTTGTTGCCATTTATAGGCTTGTTTCTTCTCATAAATGCATGTGTCGAAGTTTCTGACTAGTGTGTGTACGAATCTCATTTTCTACCTGCAACATTAGTTCTCCTACCTATTTTATTACTCCCTTTCCCACTTTCAAACAAAGTTCTCTCTTACAGTATCTACAAGCTTTGCCTCGGGGTCGGTGGAGTGTCCCTGTTGGATCCCCCGGTCAAAAGGACACCACAAAATCTACCTTTTCATGTGCATGCATATACAAAAACTGCACTAGTTAAGTAGAGGGACTTAGATTCCTAGAGCATTGGCAAGAAATCTATAAGTTTATCCACCTAACAATTTTTCTCTCCAACAAGATGATATGATGATGAAATAACTACAAACTATACAACAAAATAACAAGCACAAATTAATCAAATCTAATCGAAGAAACACAAATATCTAAAAGTATGCAAGATAAAACTAACTCAATGCAATGCATAACAAACTAAATTCACATTGAATCTAAGTAAGCAAATGAATCCAATTTAATGCACACAATATGAAAAAATGCAACTAAAACTATACAAACCAACAACTAACACTAAGAAAACTACTTAATTTTTGCGGGATAGTTTTGAAACATTTTTCACTGTTTCTGTATTATCTTGAGACAATGTTATAATTTTTTTATCTTTCTATGAAACCTATGTGAATGTTTGGAGTTTTTCACAAACTTATAGGAATGTTTTTGACATTTTATAAGAAGTTTTCCGACGCTACATGCAAGGAAAAAATGAATCATGGATGCCCCTATGTAAGATGGGATGTACATGGGAAAAATGACATGTGTTTATATGCAAGAAGTGACAGCAAAAATTTTCCCCAATATGAGATGGGGATATAAAAAGGTAAACTCTTTGCACACGAGAATTAATATCATCCAGATCAAGGCTAAGAGGGCTAGGGTTAAAAGTATCTAAGATGCGAGACAAATACTAGCTTAGGAAAAAGCTATCATAATCTTATACTTGAAATTCTTGTGAACAATGGACCCTCCCCTTGCACTAGAAATAAATTTTTACCAAATGACTATCCAAAGTGCCACCATTGAGTAGTTTTCAATGTTTGTAAGTATTTATTTCTCTTTTTATTTTTATTTTTATAATTTTTTTAATATTTCTTATATTTTAAGAGACCCCAAGACTTAAGCATAGAACCATTTAAGATGCATTGTGTTCATGGGTTCTCGAAGTTCTTGACCATCCGAGTAAGAAAAATTGTAGGGTATCGAACTAAACTTAGTAAACAAAACATATGACCCGAACCAGCTAGGCTCAAATTTTCCCCTCTTTGCTTGGTCCTTGGTGGTGTTGTTCTAATTTTATTTTAGCACCAAGTCTCCTACCTCAAATTCATGGTGTATCACTCTTTTGTTGTAATCGCACTCAATCTGATACACTTTAAGGTGATCCAAAGTGTGAAGTCGTTTCTCATCTAATATCTCCAACTCTACTAGTTGAGCTACTCGGTATTCCTCCTCTTCATTCAGGTAGTCTCTTAGCTCTATACACAAAGAGGGGATCTCGATCTCTAGAGGTACTATGGATTCTTTGTTGAATACTAGGGAATATGTGTAGATACCCAAACTTAGGCCGAAACACTCTAAATCCCTTAAATTTACATACCCCCTTACCATGACCCCTTTCACACATTACTATTAATCTAATTACCCGTATTACACTAATTACCACCTCAACTCTCCTCCTCCCCTTGGACCAATTCTAAGACCATTCAATAGCTAAGGATAACTCATCACTTCCCCTAACTAACTAACACCATTTCTAAACCTAATATTTATTTCTAACAACCTCTCCCATAAAATTCCCAAATGTTTAAATGAGAATCAAGATTCCTAACCCATTACATTCATGTCCCATGCCAAAAAGGGAAGAAACAACCTATTTTGAGAAAAAATGGACCTTGTCTTCCTAACCGATGCTAGTTATTCCTCATCGGCGTTAGTTAAGGAACCACAATCAGTTCCATTAAAAGAGGATTTTTAAATCTTTTCCTAGGTTCTTCATCGGGTGAAATTCTCTCACCAGGATTTTGATTATTCACTCACATCCTTGCGCATTTAAATGACATTTTGATGACCAATAGAGAATCCGAGCACCCAAACTCCCCACCAACAATAAACCTATTGCTCCGCAGATCCTCAAATAATTTACACAATGAAGTATCGAGCCTTCATTTCTACTTCATTGGATCAAGACTGTTTATCCTCTAAGAACCCACCAATAACCATCGTCTAGTATCCTTGAATCTCCGGATAATTATTCTTCACTAGGTTGTTAATCTTGGCTTTAGTTTAGACCTCTTGTTTTTCCTCTATTATAGAGATATTATCTCTTGAGTACTTTCCATATACCACCTACCCAAAAACTTGCCAATCGAACCTCCCTATCCTTCCAACCACTCATTTCACCCATGCGAGCCTTAACCTAAATTCAATCACCCTTCATAATCCTTCACAACACTGTGTAATCACCGTAAGCCCAAATCAAACACATTTCTACCTTTGTAACCAAATTTCCCCTATCATGGTTAGTTACCCAATCAATACCGGTTATAACTAACTACGGCATTGGTCACCCAACCGGAATCTATATTTGTGCCTGATATTTTCCTCCTAAATGAACAAGCTCAATTCCCTACCCAAAACCTTCCCAAAATTCTACAAAATCCTCTTAGATCTTTGAATTACCCCCTGTCACACATATAGACCTTGAAAACCCTCCACTCTTCTTTCATTTAATTTTATATTCATTATTAGATTAGATTTAATTATTGTATTTGTGTGAGATTCATAAATCATATAACTACAAAAGAGGACTCGTTATTTCGTGTTATTTATTAACAATGATTTTTGTTAAAAAGTGGATTGACAACCTTTTAGGAAGCACCCCACTTCTCGGATCTAGATTCTTCTATGAAATCCACTAACTAATGCTTTAATTCTATCTTGTGGTCTTGATTTTCTTCTCGGGTAGTCCTTACTAGACAAATATGAGTTCTATATGATCAACTTGGTTTTCAACAATGGTGTGCAACCTCTTCATGACCTTTATGTATTTCTCATGTACCTTACTAGCTACCTCTTTAGATTTTTTTCATATGGTACTCCTATGTGGTGAAACATTTTGAAATGATTGCTTGGGACCCTCATTTTTTTGGAGTTCCTTATATTCATTTAGGATTGCATTTCTATTTGTTTCATTTCTAAAATATTAACTTAATCTCTCCTTGGTAACATTCGTTCGTAAATTTTCTCTAAAAGTCACATTTTATTTGGTGTAAATTAAAATGAATCATTCTTTTTCTTTCTTTCTTAAATTAGTAAGAGTCCTACTCTTGTCCTATTCACTATTGCTTCCATCCAATCTTGATATTTTTACTTGGGTATAAAATTGTTGCATTGCATCCTGTGTATTCTTACATTTAGCTTACATAGTCTAAAAAGAAATCAAATATAATAAAGGTCCTGATCTGGTTGATGATTGGGTAATTAATCATATTCCACCTTTACACACTTTCAAAAATCACTTAAAGAAATAAAACATTTCTTAAACATGTCTCAAATCCCAAGAATAAGTTATCAAGGATTTAAACACCCATTCATATAGGGCCCCGATTTGGTGTTATGGCTGGATTTTCATATCGAGCTTGGACCTAACGTACCAAAAGGTATATCGAGGACTCCCCTTTGAAGACATTCCTAAAACTATCCATAGATGGCTTCTAGGTACCTTATATCAATTCCTTTCTATGTATTCATAGTTAGTCCTAATGCTTTAGCCATTCAAACACTAAAATATCATTCCTAAGATAACGTGTTTGTTAGATTTTCTTGTTAGATTTGTGACCTTATTTCTTGTCTTCTACTATTTAAGGTGTGAATTCATACTTCATTTTTATTTCCTTTTCACACTCAATCATCACCACCAGATAATTCTGGTTCTCTCGAGTGTGCTAAATTATATCTCTTATGCAAAACCTCTTTCTTGGATTTTTGACCAAATCTAACCCAAAAATTTAAAACTTTTTCATTTTCACAATAACCAATATCAGTTACCTTCCTAGCAGCATCATGTTAGCAATTGATATTGGTCCTTTCATCTAACCGACATTATTTCACTAACCAATATCAATCTCTATGTTTCGAGTTTCTTCCTCATTTATAGAGACTAGAGTACATGTTTTCTATCCTTCCATATGGTTTTGACTCTCTAATAGGTATGATCTCTTTATTTTCACGCAAGTTATATACCTTTTCCTTCTAGCACTTCACTGCCTTCCATTTCATCTCCAATGGATCCTAATGCACTTGTGACCGTGCACTGAGGGTGATGAGGAATTCACAAGATTCCTTGCTAATAAAATCAAGGCCTTACAACATTATCTTGCTACATCTTCCACCCGCGACTCATTAGGTCAACCTCTTTATGGAATTCCCACTTCCGGCCCACCATTTCTACCACCTCTTCCATATCGAGGAATGCTAATGTGGCCACCCAAACTCATCTAGTAGTTCCTATTACCATTTTGAAACCACCTACTTCTCACGTAAAATTTAAATCCTTGACATCATCTCTCTCATAGAAATATGCAATACCCCTATCCATTGCCCCTATTGTGTCATCATCGGTATCTTTTGTACCCATTGTTATACATTGTCGGTTGTGTCAACCTCTTTAAGTCCACTTTTGAATTTGGTGGTCTCTATTCCTCGTACTCTTTCACTCATCACCATGATAATATTTACACAAGCCCCTCCTAGTTCCACCTTACATCAAACACAACCTATTGCCCCAAATGCATATTTGAGGTATATTCCCTCCTCATCTACTACTTCCTACAAACCTACCTCTCAATTCATATACTTGGCACCACAATGTACTTGGTATGCCTTTTACGATGAATTAATATTATCAAGCCTTATAATTTGGGGGAATCCCTCAATTAAACCGATAATGGACCTTGTTAAGATGATGATGGATAAAATGCGGACACTTGAGGCCTTAGTTTCTAGGTCCCGTAACGTCTTAACATAGAATAATATTTATAACAAGCCTAACCATCCTTCTATACCTATTCATAAATAACCCATGCAATGGGATCTTCCTAAATTCAACCACTTGAATAGTAAGGAGGTCCCACAACAACACTTGTGGTTATTTAAACACGTTTTTTACCTAATAGGCCATATTCATAAAACCTTATCATAACCACATACCTTAATCAATTAATGTTAGTGAGATGTCTAAAGAAGAAACCAATGTACATGTGGTTCATGCAATCTTCAATATGGTGTCTAATTATTCTATTCAATATCCTCCTACAACATCTAATGAGGAAATATTTGCACGAACTCCTCTACCCATAGAGGAACCCTCCTCGATTACTCCTCTACCCACGAGATGAATCCACCTCACTTGTTCCTTTACCCACATAGGAACCCACCTCACCTAATATTTTACCCATTGAAGAACCCACATTACCCATTCCTTAACCCACGGAGGAATCCACCTTGCTTGTTCCTTTACGTATGACGAAACCCAGAACTTACCTATTATTCTACCCATAGAATAACCCACCTTATCATCCTCTCTTCCCATAGAGGTGTCTATGTCACCCACTTTTCCTTCTCCTCAACCCATACATGATCCAATTTCATCTACTCTTCCTATTGGTTATACCTCTCCGAAGGACTTCAAGGTTCCCGTCACTTTTCTTACCTCACTCTTACCCACCGCATCGAGAGGCCAAGGTATTCCCTATCTTGCAGGCCTCAAATATCTTCACGTGATTTAACACTAAGCTTCCGTCCTCCTCATTTACTCCAAAACATTCTCTCATTTGGTTGATATCTTGGAGTAATTCGATTACACTACCCTCTCGGGATACCTTAGGATCCCCATTTCCACACATATGTAGATGTCTTCCCCGATACCTTGACCATATATCTAAATAGTTTCAATATGACTAAGGATATTACTCTTGAACCAGTGGTATTAGCCCCTTCTTCATCAACACCCCGTCTTCTCGGGCCTCCACCTTCTCAAAACATACTACCACCTTAGGGGTTTTACTAGTACTAAGTATTTTACACTCCCTATGAAGCTATAATTGTCAACTTCTTCACCACTAATCAAAATATTTACTCAAGAAATAAATCAAAGACCCAACCTCTTAGGGCTCACACCCCAATATCCCCACACCTTCTCATTTTCCTTCACCTCCACCATTGATATTGGGCCCACATCCTTGAACCTTGGTTAACATACCCCTTTATAAAGGTAAAACCAAAGTGCAACAACCTATACCCGTGTCTTCATCTCTCGTTATTCCCACACCATATTCACTACATTTATCCTCACTCTTTCCAACACCCACACTTTGACCTTGTCTTACTCATATGCCTACACCTTCTCGGTCTCCTTCTCCCTCGCATACTACTCCTCCACCTTTACCCAAGAAGGCTCAACCTAAACATAAACTTTCATTACCTACCAAAAATATAGTTACACCAATGTGATCTCTTTCCTCTACTCCCTCACGAAGGTCATCTACCCCTTCACCCAAGACAACCTTGGCCTCTCATTGTGATCCTTTTACATGATCCTACTCTAACATCCTCACTCGAGTTCTTAGAGACATCTCTATATCATTTTCGAATATCAAGACTTATAATCCTCTTAAACATAAATTAGTAGGGTTTGATGACAAAAAAATTTGTGTTTATCATCACTTATTAAGGCATGATGTGGAGGTTTATAAGGCTCTTAAATCCATTCTCACTCAGCTTTGCGATTGTAATGATCTCTTTGAAGAAGATGATCTCTTGGAGGAGGATTCCATTCTTTCTTGGCTTGTTACCACACAACCGAGACCCAAGCCCATTCTATATCTTTTACCTTCACATATAACTAGGGATAAATGTAAGCCTAAACAACCATATTTTTCGTTTATCTTTGAAATTAAAATGGTGTGTGTAGCCACTCGGTCACAACACATGAAAGATAAAGAAAAGGAATTTTTTTATAACCCTTCTAGTTCACCTTCACCTACCATTACACCTCCACCTCCCACCAAGATAACTATCCTTGGGATGACACCACCTACTTCTTCTGGGATTACGGATCATTCAAAGATAAAATAGCTTCACCAGTCCTTGTAGAAGATGTCTTTATATGACTTGATTCAAACCTTTGATTCACATCCTCAGGCCCTCATTAAGGTCTTGTAATCTATTGAGGTTAAACCCGATGACATTTTACTTATCTCTTCCCTCATTACCCCTCATGAAATTACTTCCATTAATTTCTCCAAATCATAGAGTTCCCCTTCACAACTTGATGATCCCAATCCCAGGTCTTTTCATGTACGCTTAGATTAATGATATTCACGTTAAAATCATTATGATTGATGGGGTGTTAGTATAAATATCATCTCTTCTCATGATTTTAAACAAATAGGCATACCTCCTAATTGTATTTCTAGAAACTCCCATCATGCTTCGATATTTTAATGATGCCATGACCACTACCCTTAGCATTGTTATCCTCGACATCTGCGTGGGTCTCCGAACTATTCTTGAACTCTTCTAAGTTCTTGAAGGATAGTTCTAGTCTAACATGTTACTAGGTCATTCATGGATTCGTGTCATGGCATGTGTACCTTCCACCCTTCACTGTTGCATCAAATTTTAATATGAAGGGGAACCTTACACCATTTAGGAAGATTCTTCCCCCATCAAAACCTGTAATATGCTTTACCATCCAAATGATGTCCTAATCCCGGTTAAGGAATATACCACATCTACCACTTTTTTCGCTTCACCGTCCCCATCTTGCCCAACCGTCGAGCCTCCTAATCTTCCCTCTACTAATGTCCCATCTTCTCAAGATTCATATTGTTCATTTATACTTGGTACCTAAGTACCCACCACAAACCCCTTGGTAGGTTTTTTTCAATGCCTTTCACTCGAAGAATACCACCTCCTTAGGATTAACACTTTCCTTACTCCTCGGGAGCATTGAAAACTACACTAGTAACCATGCTACAATCATCATATATGAAAAGTCATACCTTACGACCCTCTCCACCTACACACCAACTTAACCTATGGGGGCCTAATACTTCCTATTATTTTATTGAACCTCCCTTCTAAACTAGAGATTTTTCATTTGACTTCTCTTACCTCACCAAATGCATCTTTACACTTACTTTTTTGAACCATTGGACTTGGCTAGGCTTCAAATCTAGTAGTTACAAACAAGTTCATCATGTCATTGTCTTTGTGCACCACTAGGAAAGAAAAAGACCATCGTGGTCTTGGATTTCTTGAGGAGCCTCGTCGAAGAAGGCCCGAATCACCCTCTTAGAAGATGAAAAGCCTTCCCTGACTTCCTCACCTATCACACTTTGCCTTGTGCAATAGAGTCTATCGATCCAAAATCCATTTGTTCTAACTTTATTTTTTTATGAAAAAATATCCTTTCAACCTCTAACCTATCAATGTTATGGCAAGGTTCCCTCTTCCCTTCCTCTTCTTTTCCAAACATATTGGATGATGATACACCTTCTATAAATATTGTTTAATGTTATGATCATGATTTTATTCTGACCTATTTAGGTGTAGAGGATTCTTAGATTCAAAGGTCATTACCCTCTGACACATAAACCATGTTGAATGAATCTACCGTAGAAATTAACATTCACACGCAGGACAACACAAGAATTCTAAAGATAGGCCACTCTTGAGACTCCTAGGTGAAAGAATATTTCACCTCTTTTCTTTGCATCATAGTAAAGAATTTGATTGGTCCTATAGTTATATGTTGGGTATTGACCCTAATATCATGCTTCAAACTATTGTAACTACCCCCGATGCCAAACGAGTGAAACATAAGCTACATAATATGCATCCTTGCATTTCTCTTCTTGTAAAAGAACAACTTCAGCACTTTCTTTCTGTTTCCTTCGTCCTACTTATTGAATATCCACAATGAATTAATAACATGGTCCCCATCATGAAAGAAACTAGGGTACTTCATATCTTCATTGAATTTCGTGACCTTAACCTTTCTTATCGAAATATGAATTTACTTTACCAAATAGTGACCAACTAGTTAATCTCATAGCCGACCATGAGATGATATCTCTTATGGATGGAAATTCAGGTTATAATTGTATATTAGTCACTCCAGAAGATTTGAAAAACCTCCTTCATAACCCTTTGGGGTATCTTTTGCTATCGCTTCATGCCCTTCAGCTTGAAAAATGATGGCATTACATATCAGTGCATTGTGACTTACATATTCCATGACATCATGCACAAAATATTAGAAGACTATGTTGATGACCTTCTTGGTAAGTCCAGTGTCGTCTTGAACACCCGACCATTCTTAAAGTTATCTTTGGCTGCCTTATCTAATATTTTGTTCACCTTCAATCAAAGAAGTGCATTTTCACACTTCTCTCAGGTAAGCTCCTTTGTTTCATCATCTCTTTATGGTGTATCAAAGTTAATTCCACTAAGATTAAGGAAATTATTTACATGCCTCCGATTACTAACCTTTGGAAACTTCATACCTCACAAGGAAAATTATAATCCATCTAATGCTTCATCTATCAAATTTTAGACCAATTTTAACCTTTTCACCACCTCCTTTAAAATTTCATTTATTTCCATTGGAATTATGAGTGTCATAAGGCCTTTGAAGCATTGAAGTACTACATTCTTCATCCACCTGTGCTCACTCCACCTAAAATGGTCAACCTTTTTACCTTTAAATTTTTGCTACTTACAATTCCTTGGGTTACATGCTTTCTCATTATGATGAGCACCACATGGTACAAGAAATTTATTACATAAGTCATACTCTTCTAGAATACGAAACTCAGGTACACTCATAGTGAAAATTTGTGCTTAGCCTTAGTCTTCATGGCCACCAAACTTTGCCACTACCTTATCAATCACAAAACATTTTTTTTACCAACACTAAACCTCTTCATGACATGTATGTCAAACCTTACCAACACTAATGCACTTTGCTCATTGGCTTATGCTTCTTGCAGACTTGGATTTAGAGTTCATTTTTCAAAATTCTAAGAAATGAAAGACCATTACAAATCAACTTGCAGATGCTCCTCTTCCTGGGAATCAATCCTCAAACTTTGATTTTCCCCGAACAGTCTATCGCTACCCTCTCTCTTGATGATATTGTTTATCAAATGAAATTATTATTTTATGGATCCAAATGTCACTATGGGGGAGGTACGGGGTCATCCTCATTCCTATTGATGGTGATCTTATACCACTATCATTTAAACAAGACCTTGAATCCACAAATAACATAATCGAGTACGAAGCTCTTGTGTTAGGTATTCAAATTGTCATAGCCCCGACGTTAAATCCATTAATATATTTGGTGAATATCAACTAGTTGCAAACAAAGTCAATGTTTCATACCATTTCCATAAAGATGAGATTTGAAAGTATAAACATCATGTCAATGTTCTTTTGAAAATGTTTGATCGCTTCCTCATTCAAGTCACTCTTCTCGATCCACTAAAAATTTACATAAAGCATGGATTGTATTTTTTCTTAAATACCTGCCTCACTTTTAGAATAAAAATATTTGTCATAATACAATGGTTTCATTTTCCTTCTTACATTATCCTTAGCGTTAATTTTGTGGATAACATCAATATTGACCCCACAACGTTTTTTTATAAAGATTTTGTTGACTACTTGTCACTTTCAATCTTTCCTCTAGATATTAATCACAATAGATGATGAGCCTTCCTAAAAAGTGTATCTCATTATGTCATCATGAGAGGTATTCTCTATAAATGTGACTTTGATGGTATACTCCTCGCGGTTTCTCACTAGTTCTCAAATATAGTACACCATCAAAGAAATTCATGATGGGATTTTTGGGGGACATTTTAGTGGTCTTGTTGTTACAAAGTGCATCCTTCGACTTGGCTACTACTAGACAACCCTTAACAAATAATTTTGTGACTATTTTAAGCAATGTGTGAAGTGTGAGAAGTATTCTAACCTTCATCATACTCCTAGTTATGCCTTACAAGTGGTAAGAGACTTTTTTCCCTTTTCTTAGTGGGGTTTGGATCTCGTTGGGAGATTAACCCTCATTTCGTGTAACATCATCATTGGATAATCATGATGAATGAATATTAAACTAAATGGGTGGAATCCGTCCCACTCATTTCAACCAAAGCCAAGAAAATAGTCAAATTTATTAACCACAATATCATCTGTCACTTTGGTGTTCCTCATCACCTCATTACTAATAATGGAAAACAACTAAAAAAGTAAACCCTCTACAAAATATGTGACAAATTTGGCATTCAACTTAGTTTCTATTCACCATATTACCCACAAAAAATGGTCAATTCGAATCCTCTAACAAAACTCTCAACAAAATACTTGAGAAGGTGGTTGACTAATCTAGTAAGGATTGTCACACACACATTCCTTTTTCCTTATGGGCCTATCATACCAGCATTCACACCTCTAATGCTGCTACACCTTTCTATTTGGTCCATGGTACAAAATCTGACCTACCTCTCGAAGTCCAAAATACATCTCTCTGTTCATCTCTTAAATAATTCCTCTCTAATGATGATTTTCACTAAGAAAATTTGGTATAACTTGAGATACTAGATGAACTCCATTTAAAATCTCTAGACCACCTCAAAATCTAACAAAAGCAAATTAAGCGGGCCTGTGACAAATGTGTTTGAGAATGAACATTCAAGATCAACGATCTTATCCTCAAGTAAAATCAACATGTAACCAAAATGGAGAAAAGTAAATGAGGCAAGTTTTCTCCTAATTACCTTGGACCTTATATTGTCACCCATACCTATGGATCAAGAACTTAAGGTTTATCTTCTCTTAGGGTAAAAATAAACATAAGCCTCTTAATTCCTTGCATCTTTGATCATTCTATAGTTGAATAAAGTACTACATCACTTTATGTCTCATATGTAATCATCCTTTGAGTGAACCTCTCATTCCACATACCTCTTTCAAGGACCAAAAATTTAAATATAATTTTGTTATTATCCATCACCATTCATCCCGATCTTGAATATGATTACCATGAATCTACTCTTGGCATGATTATCATGGATAATTTTTCATCCTTTTCAAGATGGAATCCTATGGTCTTTCATCACTTGAAAAACTTCTTTCATAGTTAACCTTTATCGTGTTATGGTTTTTACTTCATAAAAGATGCCTAAACTCCTTTATAGTCTTTTCCATGACTACAAGTCCAAAATAATGCAAATATTTTGGGATAACAAAAATTCGACTCCTTGAGTCAAAATTCTTGAAAACAGATGATTCCCTCAAATGAACATCTATCCCCGTCTATTGCTATTATAAGTAGATTTATCTCTTAAATGACAACTATAAAAAATCCATCCATATATTGTACTTAGTCTATCCAGAAAGAATACTAATATATATTTGCTTAAACAAATTTTTTTTTCTTGGAGCTTCCCACATCGATCGCTTCACGAAGACCACAAGGAGAGTCTAAATATTCATCCCAATATATAATTCCTGCATCGATTAGTCTATGAATGCACAAAAAGAAAAACACAAAATAAAAACAAGAAAAATACAAAGTTTTGGTCATGGACTTGTCTATGATGGTTTTGGGTATCTTGTAGGGACGAGACCATTGACATTGGATATCTTGATTTAATTGTCAATTCACCTATCACTATACCCATCATCTAGCTCCCATGATATCATCATACATTGGAAATAAAATAAAATAACATCATCCATCTATCCAAACACCATTTACCTTACCTAATCTTACCCAATCAACCTAATCACAATATACTTTACCTAATCCTACCCAATTTCCCTTACCTCAATCTACCTCACCCAATCCTACCCACCTTCTACCACTATCTTATTATTTGTTGTACTATGGGAGAAGTACATCATCCCGAGGCCCCTTTTACAAGGGCTATGTAGGCAACACTATAAAGGCATGGGGTCTTCGGAGGTTATTTCGACCATTATTTCCCCCTCCTAGGTGATCTTTCAAACTTTTCCTATATTACCTATCCACTCTCCCACCCTATAGCTAATTTCAATAACATCAATGCATTGGAAATTTAAATCAAACCGAAACATCATCAACCATGCCTAAATCTATTTTCTATAATATCACTACACTAGAAATTAAACCCAACCTAAATCATACATCATCACCACTCCTACATATAATTTTCATAACATTAATACATTGGAAATTTACACAAAACCCGACTTGGCCTTGCCTATATACCTTCACCAACTCAACCTTTCTTATATGATAATCAAAATTTCTTACTCACTTGACCATGTGCTAATGCTAACTATGTTGCTTAGTCTACCAACCTTATGTTACCTTATTTTTTCATGTTTATCTTGAGCAAAAAAACCTTTTGTTGTTTCAGAACACACCTATACCCATTCCTGCACCTAGCCTCGTTGTGTTTCTGAGATCACATCCTATACCTTGGATACCTAGATGACATCACCCTTATTTGGATAAACCATTCACCTTTGATAACGATTATTTTGTGTGCTCTTCAACCTTGTGACTTGTTGCATTCGGGATGTGTGCATACATTTGAATGTTTCCACCTTTAGATGACTCCATTATTACCATTTCCAATACCTTCACTTTAACCCATTTTTAATCACCTTCCACCTTATCAAACCCATCACCAATTATTCCTTCCACTACACCACTTCCTTGTTTGAGGGGGATAACCTCCACCTATATCTAGGGCATCAACCTCCACCCATATATGGGGCATCCCTACTTGTTTTTGTCATCATCACTTATTAGTACAAGCTACGTGACAAAAGGGGGAAATCTGTAAACACACAAAATTTGGCATGCAACCCTCTAATCCCCCTTCAATTTACATACCCCCTTACCATGACCCCTTTCGTACATTATTATTAATCTAATTACCCATATTAGAGTAATTACCACCTCACCTCTCCGTTTCCTTGGACCCATTCTAATACCATTAAACACCTAAGTCTATGTCATCACTTCCCCTAACTAACTAAGACCCTTTCTAAACCTAATATATATTGTTAACTACCTCTCTTGTTAATTTCCCACATGTTTAAAAGAGAATCAAGAGTACTAACCCATTCCATTCTTGACCCATTCCAAACAGGTAAGAAACAACCTATTTTGAGAAAATTATGACATTTTCTCCTAATCAATGTCAGTTATTCCTTGGTTGGTGCTTGTTAAGGAACCGTCATTAGTTATTTTAATTAAGAATTTTTTAATCTTTTCCTAGGTTCTTATGGTTGGCAGTTCTCTCAATGGGATTTTGATTATTCACTCGCATCCTTAGGAATTTTAAGGACATTCTCAAGACCAACAGAGCATATGATAATCCAAACTCCTCACCAACAATCAACTTGTTTCTCTAGAACCTCATATCATTTACATAGTGAAGCACTGAGAATTCATTATTGTTGCATTGGATATGGACCTATTTCTCCTCCAAGCAATCACCAACAACCATCATCTTCCATCATTTAATCCCAAGACAATTATTCTTCACTAGGTTGTTAATCTTGGATTTTGTTTAGATCTCTTGTTTTACCTCTATTATACGGATATTTTCTCTCTTGAGTACCTTTCATAGACCACCTACCTAACATCCTATCAATCTGAACCTCTCTATCCTTCTAACCACTTATTTCACCCCTGCTTTGAGCCTTTATCTAATGTTAAACACCATGCCTAAGCCTTCCTAACACTCTATGAACCACTCTAATCCCAAACCAACCAAATTTATACCTTTCAAACCTAATTTCCTCTACCATGGTTGGTTACCCAATCGATACCGGTTATAACCAACTATGGGCATCGGTTTCTATGCCCGATATTTTCCTTCTAGATCAGCAAGCTCATTTCCCTACCAAAACCTTCCGAAACTTCCCAAAACTCCTCTCAAACCTTCATATTACCCCCATCACACCTACTTTTGAACTTGAAAACCCGCCACCCTTCTTTTATTTAATCTTATATTTGTTATTATATTATATTTAATTAATGTATTTATGTGAGATACATAAATCATATAACTATAGTAGGACCTATTATTTCATGTTATTTATTATCATTGATCTATCTTAAAACATTGATATAGATCCTTCTACGAAGCACCCCACTTCCTCTAAGAAATGCACTTTGAAAAATTATTTAATTATATCTTGTGGTCTTTCTTTCCTTCAGTACTCCTTCCCAAATAAAAGGAGTTCTCTATGATAGGCTTGGTCTTCAAAATGGTGTGCAACCTCTTCATGACCTCCGGTTATTACTCACATACTTTACCATCTACATCTTTAAATATTTTTGTCATATGTTATTCCCATGTGGTGATACAATATGGAGTGGAACTGTAGGAGTGGGGATAGACATTATGAATACCCAGAGGGTGGGGTAAATCTATAAGTGCTAGTTATGTTTTGTTGTATTCACCATTTTCTCCATAATATGGACAAGGGTTTTATTAGAAGATTCATTTTTCCTATTACCTTGAGGGTAATAGAGGGTTGAATACTTGAGAGTTATTTGAAAACTCTTACACAATGCTTTCAAAATTTTATTTTTAAGGACTTACCATTGTCAACTATAATGGCAGAGGGTATACCGTATCGACATATTATATGGTTCATGATAAATTTGGATATCTACGCACCTTTAACATAGGTAAGAGGAACAACCTCTAATAAATTTATGAAATATTCAATGGCATTGATAGTGAATTTGTGGCCATCGAGAGGATGTAGTATTAAGCTTACCTATAAGATCGAGCCCCCACTTTGAGAAAGGTGAAGGTTTCGTGATAGGCTTTAATGATTGCCTTTGGTGCATTTATCAAATTATCATACTATTGATATTACAAATATTTCTTCACATATTTGCAACAATCAATATCCATGGTAGCCTAATAGTAAGCCACTATAAGTATTTCCTTAACTAGGATGATCTCGTTCGTATTTTCCCCATAGATGCCTATGTGCACCTCCTTAATTGCTAGGATGGATTTGTTTGAATTGACACAACAGAATAAATTTCTATCATAGCCTTGATTGTAGAGAGCGCACCCAAGTAGGGTATAGAGGGATATATGTTGGATGGAGTTTATTTTGTTAGCACGGGAAATGTTAGTGGGAAATTTTTTATCGTGAAGGTAGTTAAAAATGTCACTATACAATGAGGAAAAGGGAACAAAAATTCACATACAAAATAGGAATCGGTATGTCATATGCTTTGTCTATAGATTATCTACAAAGAACAACATATAATTTTTCCTAGGTAGGATGCACAACATAGACCCCACTATGGCCATAGAATCCGCTTCTTGGTTCTATCCTCTTGGGATTTGTTTAAATGTAATTTTCTAAAATTATTCCTTAACCAAATTGATTATTTTATTATATAGAAGAATTTTATCATCATTAAATTTATACTCATTTGTTACTTGTTTGATAATCAACATAGAATAACTAATCAAATTCACTTGTCGATGACCCAATTGATAGCTAGTTTAAACCCTACAATAAGACCTTTTTATTTTTCTATATTGTTTGTACATGGGAACTTGAGTCAAAATTTTTGAGGGATCATGTCCCTGAAGGATTTATCAACACAACTCGGGAACTTGAACCATGAAAGGTAAAGGAGCCATATAATTATATTTTCCATACAAAAGAATCCTCAAGGTATAATGTAGATACATCGGGAAGTTCCAAATGAAAAATTTCTATACTTTAAAAAGGGGCTTCAGCTAGTTGATCAATAAAAACCTACCCTTCTATTGATTTCTAGTGAACATACTCGATGTCAAACTCGCCAAGTAAGATGATACAATTGGCCATATTTCCTGTAAGTGCAAGCTTTGACAATAATAACTTTAATGGATCAAATTTTAATATTAGTTTGACCTTTTATGTAGCAATTGATGTCACATTTTTGAAAGGAAAAACTATGGTCAAGAAATCCTTTTCTTTCGATGGTTAGTTGAGCTCATAAGTGGCATATGTTCATCTTAGGTAGTACATAGTTTTTTCTTTGTCCTCATTATAATATTGGGCTATGAGTTTCCCCAATTACAAATTACATGGAAGAAATGTCGAGTAACAATGGTTCGCTTTGCTATGGGTGACATTAGAATAGGGGTTTAGCCAAATATTTCTTGAGAAAAGAAAATTATTGTTGTTATTCTGGACCCTAGTGAAAACTAATATCTTTCTTCGAAAATGCATGATTTTGTGACACTTGTCTGGAAGCTGAGATATAAATCTTCTAATTGCTTCGATCTTTCCTTAAAAGCTTCACAATTGTCTGATATTCAATAGAGGAGCCATTTATGTTATATCAGTAACCTTTATAGGATCTACTTAAATTCCTCTCTGTGAAATAATGAACCCTAATAGTTTTCAAGATAACACACCTTTGAAGACACACTTCTTCAGATTTAGGTGGACCTCAGTAGCCCATACACATTGAAAAATTTACTGCAAAATATTTGGGTGATCTTCCTGAGTCATAGATCTTTCCAATATATTGTCCACATAATCCTCCATGATCTCACTAATCATATCATGAAATATTACAGGTCATTTCTGTTGATAGTTCATGCACTGCATTCTTAAGGCCGAAGCACATGACTTGGTAAAAGAAAGTCCCCTTAGGGTGGTAAAATTTGTCATATGTTGGTCCTCCATAGAAATATTGATATGGTTTTATTTGGAAAATCCATCCATGAGTGATATCATCTCGTAACCAACTTTTGAATCAAAAATCATGTCGATGTTGGGAAGAGCAAAGTGTCCATATGACAAGTTTTATTTATATCTCTAAAATCGGTACAAAATTTGATACCGACAGTGTTTCTTCTCCACTAGGAATACATTAGAAATCCACTCTAAATATTCAATAGGCTTAATGAAACCTACTACCAATAATATTTCAAACTCTACTTTTACCAACAAGGCGACGCCAAGATGAATCTTTCGAGAGATTTTGTTTTATGGGCTTGACATCTGGGTGTACAACAATATTGTGCACAATTAATGCATGATGAAGTCCTGACATGTTTTGGGTATAACCAAGGAAATATATAATCAAATTATCTTAGAAGAAACACAATTTTTTTATTCATGATCTGAAAGCAAAGCTCCAAACTTGGTTATTCGGGAATGTAATGCTTTCATGCGATATTGACATCTATTGTGACCTCTATCAATAACTTGGACTCATCCTCCATGTGCATAGAATCAGGGGATATGAATATCTTCTCCTACTAAAGGTGGCTAAAATATATTATCACCATCAAGTGGGTCAACTATTATTTCCATTGACGGTGCTTTTGTTTTTCCACAAATGCCTCAAAAACATTTTGTTATAGGACTTGGACCCATTCTTTTTCAAGGATTTTTAGTTGAAGTTTTTCCTTGGACACAACTCAGCCTCCTCCCCAAAGTATGTGCATGTTTTTAGCTAAATGGAGAAGTCTTTCTTGTGGTAATTTATTGGAATACTGCCATGAATACCAATGAACTTGCCAATAACTTCATCATTATGAAATATGTCGATGGAACATGTTTTTCTTGGTTCCAATTCACCAAAGTGATGGGTAAATCAAGTTTATTTTATGAGTGGTATGGATATAAACGGTGTTATGGTTAGAATACCCACGTCAAAAAATAAGTTTGTGGAGGGTATGTGTTCATAAAGACTACATTAGGAATCTATTTCTCTTTCACATTCAAAGGAACAATGTTCACGCTCGAGAAGAGGTATCCTCAAAATATGAGGGATGAGACCCATATGGATGAATACCAATACTATATTTACCAACTCAGTGATGATTTATTAGAAGAGATTCTAGTTTACCATGTTTATTATGGTTATAACCATGTCCTTTATATCCCATAGTAAGCATCATTCGATTGGGGATAACATACTTAGGTGATTGGTAACATAGATCCATTTCATCATTTTTAGGATGAAATACAATATATTTCAGAATATTTTCATCTTAAAATAATCCCCTAGGAGTTAAAATATTTGAAAGGGAGTTTTTTTCTTGGAACGTCAAAACTTGAAACACAACCTACCATGCACTTTGGCCGATAGGTGAAGGTTGTGAACCGAGAAGGGCCTCCTGAAGATCATACTCTCTATATCCATTTTCTCTAACCTTCATCTCCCATGTAGCAAAATGAGGATCTAATGTAGAAGCACCATCGTCATTGGGAGATAAATTATCAATATCTACTCATGAACCAAGCACCTTTGATTGAATTTGAACAACTATTTCTATAGAAGGACATTCATAAATATTGGGGAAGTAGTATATGTTAGAGTAGGTATTTACCTTAGCTCATGTTCACCTAGGTACTTTATTTACCTTTAGTTGTATTTATCCTCACCCACTTATGTGTGTGGATATTTCTTTTTATTTATTTAGATATTTGGGGATATTATCTAGTTGTTAGGTATAGTTCTTTCCTCGATCTATGGTATTGACTAGTTCTTTCCTTGATCTATGGTATTGACTAGATCCTTCATGTCTAGTTCTCTCCTAAATCTATGGTCTTGACTAGTTCTTTGATGACTAGTTATTTTCTTGATTTATGGATTGATATACGACCTTGACTAGCTCTTAGATTGTTATTCCTTGCCTATATAAGCAAGACCCATTCTCATTATATTTCATTGAGTTCCATAATAATATATGATATTGCTGCTCATTTTTAGCAAAGGTTTTGTGTAAAGTTATTTTGGTGAATTGCTTTCATTTGATAGTGGTGTTTGATTAGCATCTGTGTTCTTAGCTTGGTATGATCTGGTTATTGTTTCTTTTATGGTATCGAGCGGAGATTGTTGTTGACATCCGTCTGTAAGTTTCTCTTTGCAAACATTTTTTTCTATATTCATATATTCAGAATTTGTCTATATTTTGTTGATGCACGCATTTTTATGTAAAAAAACTATTCCATTAGATCCAAAAGGGAGCAAAACCCTAATATCGATAGTAAAGTCGACCATTTCGAGGCGATCATTTTTTTTTTTTTCTTGTTGCGGAGAGGAAGGCACTCTTCGTCTCGTGGATTCCTTAGCCCTTGGTCATATGGTATGGTCGTATGAGGGCTTAAGCTTATGATTCCTACTAGTAGGTGCTTAACTCTAGCCCCCATTCATTTTATTTTTGTGGTGAAAGCAAGATCATTTTATTCTATTTTAGTGGCAACTAAAATAAATAGTAGATCATAATATTGAAAAGCTTGTAAATTTTGATCGGTAACTCGGTTTTGAGTTCCATTTTTTGCAAAAGCACTTGTTTTTCCACGCTCTTTCCATTGGAAATATTTATTTTGAGAATTGTACTATAATTATAAAGCTCCATATTGTAACACACACTCATTATAAAGTGCCAAAATCTGGGGGGGTTCTCGGGGTCTTGTTGCATTGCTTGGTTCTTGCATTTATTTTGGTGATTTTTTGAGAATGACATCTACTTTTACATTATATCATGTTGAGATTTTAACAACACATAATTACGACACATGGAAACCAAGAATGGAAACAATAATCAAGCGGAAAAGATTATGGGCTTTAACTTCTTCAGAACAACCAATATTCACTAGAGAATATGAGAAATTTCAGTACTAGTACAAATTTGATGAGTGTATGGGTTTGATAGGAACTTATATAAGTGGCAGTCTTTTGTTTCATTTGGAAAAATGTGACTCTCCTTTCAAAATATGGGAGAAATTGGAGGATTTATTTGGTAAGGTGGATCATATGAGAGCCATGTAACTTGAAATTGAGATCACCTCTCTTAATCCTGAAGATTTTCTAACAATTATAGACTATCTTACCAAGTTCAAGCATATTTTGACACATTGAAGGGGGTGGAAGAGATAAGAAAGATGAAGAGTGTGTTTACTTGATTTTATCCAAGTTGAGAGGACCATTTCAAATATTTTCTTCTACCTTTTTCTCTAGCATGGATTCCTTAGGTGACACATTTAAAATTCCTAACTTAGAATTTTTTTGTGAAAGACTTACTAGGGAAGAATCCAAATTGTCTCACCTTGAGTCTTCCATCTCTCAAAAGGCATTAGTTGCATCTAATCCTAAGGGAAAGGGAAAACCAAATAGTAAAACCAAATCCACCCCTTCTTCATCTCAAAATGCTCCTAAACCCAAAGCAAACAACTCAAAACCTAAGGATTCTTCTAAATCCAATAATAAGTCTAGCCATTAGTGCTCTTTTTGTGGGTGTAGTAATCATGAAGAACATAGGTGTTATAAGTGAATGCAAGCCTTAGGGATGCAGTTAAGAAACAAAAATTTCTATCTCTATTCCACCTTATAATCAGCATGGCAAAGCACTTAATGTTGTTGGGAGATCTCAATCACCACTTGCAGACAATTTGGGTTATAGATTCTGTGCTTCTCATTACGTGACTTCTTCTAAGGAGTCTTTTGTTTCTCTAGCTTTGAGTTCTACTTCCAAAATTAAGGTTGGAGATTCATCCTTTCTTTTGTTAAAGGAAAAGATGATATACAACTTGATGGTGTCGATATCAAGATGCACTACAAATTTGTTTGTATGTTCCTAAAATCACTACAAATTTACTTTACGTACTACATGGGCAAGAAGTACAAACTTTTTGGAGCTAAATTCACTTGTTGCTCAGGGTATTGTTGATCATAGTTCTATACTATATCACTTTAAGGGTTTTGATGACACTTCCTCTATAGGAACAAGATTGGTTTCTCATGCAGATTCAGAGAGTAAGCTTTGACATGAAAGATTTGGACATATTAATTACAAATATTTGAAGGAGTTGAGAACTCATGGTATGGTAGATGGTCTTCCTAGAGTTTCTAGTCTTGAGAGATTTTTCTCTATCTGTGCATTAGGGAAACAACACCAAGATCCATTTCCTAATAATTTGTCTAAGAGAGTTTCTTCACCACTTGAGCTTGTGCATAGTGACTTGATGGTTTTTCCTACCCTCTCTTTCAGTGGAGCTAAGTATGCACTTACATTTATTGATAATTTCTCGAGGCATACTTGGGTTTATTTTTTCTCAAGTACAAAAGTGATGTTTTTTCACACTTCAAAGTATTCAAGACTTTGGTCGAGAAACAATATTCTAGTTGCATAAAGAACCATTATACTAATAATGGGGGAGAGTACTTCAGCGATGATTTTTTTGAATTTTTGCAACTTAAGGAATTATTCACCAGCATTTTGTTCCTCATACTCCACAATAGAATGGCTTAGTAGAAATTAAGAATAAAACTTTGAAGGAAATGGCTAATTGTATGATGCATTCTAGAGATTTACCTCCTATCTACTGGGAAGAAGCAATTAATTGTGCTAACTACATTCAATCACACACCTCATAAAGCACTTGAGCATTTAACTCCAAAGGAAGCTTGGTCCAACACTAATCCAGATGTCTCATTTTTTGAGTATTTAGGAGTCATGCTTGGGCATTTATGCCAAAGAAGAAAAGGAAATATTTGGATAAGAAGAGAAACCCTTAATATTTGTAGGGTATTTTGAGGACATGAGAGGTTATCGACTTCTAGATTCTAATACTCATGATGTTCTTTTTCAAACACATGTTTAGTTTGATGAGCACTTCACTCCTCATGATTCTTCATCTTCTTCCATTTCTCCTTCTTCTTCATCTCATCTTGAGGATCCTTTCTTTGAGGAGGTTGATAAGGGGATTATAGATGTTGTTGAGGATCCTATTCCCACTGATTGTCACTACTATGCCTAAGTGGGCTCATACTATAGTTTTTGAGGTACCACCTTTCATAGAGGATATTCCACCCACTAGGCATCATCTACACATTCTACGGGTTCTGACTTTTGTGTTAGGTAATTTCGAGGATCCACATTCTTTTCAAAGGCTCATGGGATACAAGAGTGGGATGATTCGATGACAGTTGAGTATTCTTCTTTAATGAAGAATCATACTTGGGATTTGGTATCTCTTCCTAAAGGAAGAAATATGGTAAGGTGTAAGTGGGTATACCAAACCAAATACATAGTTGATGGGTCCATTGACAAGTATAAGGCTCGTCTTGTTGCAAAGGTTTTTCACAATTTGAAGGTATTTATTACTCTAAGACTTTTGCATCCATTGCCAAGATGGATTCTATACACCTTGTACCTACTATTGGTGCATCACAGGGTGGCCCGTATACCGGATGGATGTGAAGAGTGCCTTCTTACATGGAGATCTACAATTTGTTCACGATTATCCTCTTATTTGTAGGTTCTCTTTGTTTTAGGTCTCTCTATAGTCTCAAAAAAGCCCCTCGGGCTTGGTATGAGAAGATGGATTATTTTTTTCTATCTACTTGGTTTTTTCATTCTTGCTACTCGTATCATACATTGTATCTCCAGCATGTTGGTGAGGGTATTGTGATACTTGTCTTGTATGTTGATGATCTATCACTTACTGGCAGCTCTTCTTCCCACATTCAAACTATTCATAGGTCTCATTCTACACAGTTTGACATGACAGATCTTGGGTTATTGCATTATTTCCTTGGATTACAGATTTCTTAGACAGATTCAGGGATTCATTTGAGTTAGCAAAATTACACCCATGATCTTCTTCGGTGCTTTGATATGGCTGATTGCAAGCCAAGTCCATCTCCTTTTCAGTCTAGGGTTACTCTTACTTCCACATGTACCACACCACTTTGTGATCCTACATTGTATAGGCAGTTGGTTGGGAGTCTCATGTACTTGACCCATACTTGCCATGATATTTCATTTGCAGTAGGGCTTGTATCTCGGTTTGCACATTCTCCTCATAGTAGTCAGTCACCGATAGGATGCTAAAAGGATTTTAGGTTATTTGCGGGCACATCCAACTTTTTCTGCCTACACTACACTAGGGTTCTACTCGGTTGGTTGGGTATACGATTCATATTGGGTAGGTTCTATTGATGACAGGCATTCCACTTCCACTATCTATCTTTCTTGTCTTGGTTCTTCTCCGGTTTCTTGGGCGTGAAAAAGCAAGAAGCTATTGCACTTTCATCTTCAAAGGAAGAGTACAGGCGTGAGTTACAATGAGTTAGAGTATTCTTTTCCTTCGCCGCTTATTAACAGAGTTTGGATTCCCATAGGATTCACCGACTATACTTTGGTGTGATAACCAAAGTGTAATTCACATTTCTCACAACCCAGTTGAGCACCAGTGGACCAAGCATATTGAGATACACATCCACTTCATTCGTCAGCACATTCAGGATGGAGTTATTTTCTTGGAGTACATTCCAACTCAACAACAAGTTGTAGACATCTTTACGAAGCCTTTTGCATCACCTCACTACCTTGATTTGCGTGGAATGCTTGGGGTTTCGGAAGTTGTTCTTGGGGGGTTCGTGAGAACATCTTCCTTCTTCTTCTTCTTGTTTCTCTTTCTTTCTAGCAGGATTCCTTCCTTCTTTTGGTTCAATATTTCTTCATGGATATATTGTACATGAGTACCTCATCGACCTTGTTATCGAGAATCGTCTTGTGGACATGCCACTTCTATTTTTGGCCCCTAGATTCACTTGAGGGGGGTGTTAGAGTAGGTATTTACCTTAGCTCATGTTCACCTAGGTACTTTATTTACCTTTATTGTATTTATCCTCACCCACTTATGTGTGTGGATATTTATTTTTATTTATCTAGATATTAGGGGTATTATCTAGTTGTTAGGTATAGTTCTTTCCTTGATCTATGGTATTGACTAGATCCTTCATGTCTAGTTCTCTCCTAAATCTATGGTCTTGACTGGTTCTTTGATGACTAGTTATTTCCTTAATTTATGGCTTGATATACAACCTTGATTGGTTCTTAGATTGTTATTCCTTTCCTATATAAGCAAGGCCCATTCTCATTGTATTTCATTGAGTTCAATAATAATATATGATATTGCTGCTCATTTTTTTGCAAATTTTTGTTTAAAGTTATTTTGGTGAATTGCTTTCATCTTATTGATCATGGTGTTTAATTAGAATCTATGTTCTTGGCTTGGTACGATCTGGTTATCATTCCTTTTAGTAGCTTTGATAATGCTCTATAATGAGAAAATTATTGGGGATCTCCTTGAATAGTGAGGGTATTTCCCTCATGATGTAACTTTAAGCGTTGATGATACATTAAAGGTATGGCTTGAATGGAGTGAATCTATGGGCGGTACGAGAAATAGGTTGTAAAGGAGCTCCAATTCTAATAAATGGAACTTCGTATCATTATTGATAGGACCTAATTCTAGAGATAAAATAAACATATTAGCTGATTGTCATTATTCATTGTCATATGACTTTATGGTGATGACCTTTGTTTCTAAATAAGATTTAGAACACCCTAGTTACCGAACTAATTTTAGAGTACAAATTTTTAAACCTGATATGCCATCCATAAGAACTATTTTTATCTTTTTACGTTTGATGATGACTTAATTATGTAATGGTAAATTATGAGAGGAATTTTCTTGTAGGATTTTTGTTAGATCAAGAATATATGCTTTGTAGGAGCAATCTATGTGACAATTTCTTGTAACTATGTTGGTTCAATATTAATGGACACTCTTGATCCCTAAAATATCTAACAAAGGATCTTTGTATGAACGATAGAAATTTCAAGTAGGACTGAGATCAAAATCTTAGTCGTGATTTTCTCTAATTATTTGAATACATCATAATGATTGTATTGAGTATTAGGGGGGTGAGGTTCTGAAATAATAAGTTGAGATCATGGAATTACCATGTTGCACTCCCTTGATTTAATCTTGATCGTGTTGATATGCTCAACAGGTGGATTGAAAAAAACTATTAGGGCATCAAAATGGTTTTTCTTTGAAATGTAGTTAGTATTTTTAGTTTGAGATGACTGTCCCGATCCAAATTTTTATTTTCATTGTTGTGCTTTAGTAAAGGTTTTTTTAAAATCCCTATGTTTGAGTTGGGAGATTTGGTATGCGTGGCTGAATTCATTTCTACATTACCACTTTCAATTAAGTCCTGAATAAAATGTTTCAAATTTAAACACTCATCGCTATTATGAACTTTAATGTGGTGAAATCCACACTATTAGTTTTCCCTAAACCATGATGGATTAGGTTCTTCATGCCCATAAGGTGTAATTTCAATATATCTAACCATATTAACTGCCTCTAACTATTTTAATATTCACGACATAGAATCAGAGACATGGGTGAAATTATGATGTTTATACTCTATAAGTGGAGTTCCCTCTACAAGTTTCAAAGGAGCATGGTTTCAAACTACTTTCACTCATTTAGATTATTTTATTTCATCTCCTACAATTTTTTTGTTCTTATTGGGAACAATCTTTCTTTTATCACTATGTTTGGAATCATTATGATCATAGTCACACAAAAGGGGTTTCAAGGTCCCTCTAGATAACAACGCTTTCTCTATTTGACTACCCTTTTCGATCACCTCTTCAAATGTGTGACCATAGTTAATTTGTTAGTGGAATGTGATTTTAGGTTGGAGGTTGGGTATAAATATATTGGTTAGCTATTTCTCGTCTATCGATCAAGAGAAATGAATAGCTATCCCTTGCCATCGCTGTAAGAAACTAGTGAAATTTTCAATATTTCGTTGTTTTTCATTACATAAATCTAATATTGTCACATCATTTTCTGTATTAAACTAAAAGTGGTGTATAAATTTTATAGCTAGTTCTTGCCATGTAAATATTGATCCCTTAGTGATTTGTAAATACCATTCTAATGTCTGATCTCCCAAACTTCGTGGGAAGAGGTGAAGGAGATAGTTATTGATGTACGCAACCTCTTAACATGCCAAATAAAAGTCCTTAATATGATCTCGAGAGGTCACCTTTTCTTTTTATTTTTCAAAATTTAGACAATCAAAATGATGTGGGAAAGGTACCTACAACATGGATCTATCAAAGGGATATGGGCATAACTCATCGAATTGGTACTTTTTTCTATTTCCTATTTTTCCTTCTTGTAAAGCTATAACAACAATTTTCATGGTTGACCCTTCTTGATTGAAGAGTTGGTCTTGTGTGGGTGGTGTGTGCTTGTAGAAATGATTAAATATAGTTGTTTTCCAATCTCTATTTTCCATAGAAAATTATTCATAAGGTTATTTACCTACTTCTCGAAGAGGAGAGTTGGTATTGAATTCGCGGTATGAAGATTTTAGTTTAGCTTTTGGTTTAGATTTTGGTATAGCTTGGTTTAAAGGTTTCAGTTGTTCCTTGTTGATGTGAAAATCCGACAAAGCCAATTGAAAAGTAAGAACTTGTAATTTTGTTCTAAAGTTACTTCTTGAATGGGTATTTCTTTACAATTTTCATAAGGAGGAGGTTTCTCATGATGAGCATGCTCTTCATGGTCCTCACAATGAACTCTAATAGTAGGTATACAATAGTCTCCATCATTTTCAAAAGGTATCTCCTCATCATTCTATCATCTAGAAGTAGAGGCATGACCTAGGTTTAATATGTCATTAATATTTCGAGAAGGATGTTCTACTTCTTATTCTCCATGAACCGATCTTGGAAATGAGAGAATGGCCAAATGTGGAGGGTAACCTTTCTCCAAGTTTTATGACATGCATTAGGACCTCATGTTTGTTTTGGTATATATAATCGTCAAAGTGGGTGGGATTTAACTCAAAATTTTCTCGAGGAGAATTATCCTCACCACCACTATGATCAACCATGACATTGTCTTCTAAAATTGGGTTTAACATGTCATCTCCAAAGGGACCTGCCCCTAGTTTTTGATGCCCCATTCTTGTGGTAGGAGGCATAATGTGAAATATTTTACTAAGGTTGACTAAAATGGACCCTAGGTAAATTTATTCATTATAACAATAGAAATTCATCACAAAGAATGTTGAATATCAAATGAACATGAATACAAAGGTCGAAATAAACAAAAGGATACAAAAGAATAATGAATAACACACACTAATGTAATATATGACAAGTACCTAGGAAAATAAAATTAAGTACAAGACTAAAATATACTCACAAAAATAGTTTACTCCCTATTTTTTTTCATAGATATGTTCAAATAAAATATTGACAACACAGATAACCACTTTGGTTAAGTTTAAAATAAAAAAATATCTAAAAACTAAGAAACTCTTGACCCGATTCTCCAACAAGGTATACTAGTAAAGGCTAACACCATAATAACCTAGAGCTAAGATCAAGCTTATGAATGAAACATCAAAGATCAAAGCTTAAATGCATGCATTAACGGAAACTAAATGAAATTAAACATTCAATCTACAAGAAACCTTACAATGTGAGATTATTACTAATTAACATATGTTAGGTTAATCTCATTTACCATAGTAATTTATGCATTGTATTAATTAGCTTTTGTAATTAGTTGATTATTGTTATATAATATTATAAACCATATTTGTAATTTTATTCACGTAGGATTATCTGTTACATAGTTGTAATGTAATACATTTGTTTCTATGAATTATGTGTGCTTCTTGTATGTAGTTTTGGAAGCTTATGTAATTAGGATTATTGTTGTACATGTGAAACATCATTCTTTGTTTGTATTTGGTTGTTCAATATCTATAAATATTGCATCCAGATATTATTGTAATTTGATATCCTGAATATTATTAAAATAAGTCAATATTTTTGCCCTATTTTCTAAATTACATTTGGTACCGAGAGAAGGTGACCATGTAGATTGGAGAGAGCTTGCAGAGGAGAAGTTTCTTGGAGAAGAAATTTTTCTTCCAAGAGAGCTTCTGTTGACTCTAGTAACTTCCTGAGACATCCTTGCATCCTCACAACCCCCATTTAATTCCAGTGTTTGGAATGCAATTTTTTTGCACCGGTGTAGGAGGCTAAATTTGTTGCATGAAGAAGAGAATGTACAAAAATAAAAAATCATTTTTCCCCATTACAAGTTTTGTAACTAAAATTTAGTGACACTATTAGCCTCGGCTAACAATGGAAAAAACACTAGTTTTGGAGTTCTGTGAAGCCTCTTCCTAAGCCCTCACTAAGCTAGACATTGTGTTGCATTTGCATTGTACTAGCACTCCACATAGATATCCTAATCGATCTATGAATTGGCATTGAATCATTGTTGAATGACGTGTCTACACATATGAGAATCAATGACACTAAGTTGATATATTTCAAATGGAAAAGTTGAGATTCATTACATTGGCAAGCCCATCTCCCGCATTCCAACACAATACACAAATTTTAACAGAGAGATTATTTTCATCCAAACCTCTAAACAAATCCAAGGCCAAGTTAACTCCCAATATTGCATCCGTCGAGGCATGTAATCTCAACCGAGTCTAAGCCAACAATACATTGTGAATGACACACACACCAATTTGTGTATAATAGTAAGGGTTGAAACCGAGTTAATCCTCATCCACCAATGCCTTTGGGAAGTGCTTACGGGTTAAACCATTGCAGCTAATACTACACTTAACGTGTAATATAGATGCACCAATGTCATCTGGGCATCGACCCTTTAAATCAAAGGGGAGTAATAAGGACATAATTCACACACTTTGAGCCCTTCCATCCATCTATGAATGATTGCACAACTTAAATATAGACACTAAAATTATCTGAGTATATAGAAAAGTTACGTGTATGTATGAGGATATTTATTTGAGCTAGTGTCAATAATCACATAGACCCCTTTCAATACTATCTTGGTACCATGTAGCAGATTATTTCACATATGTTAACACCTTTTTCATGTATTATAGAAATGGAGAAATTATCCCACGTCTTGATGGGTATATCATAAGGGTGTGTATATAGGAAGGTTTGGTATATCGGACTAATGGTATATAGAGTGGAAGACCATATACCTCGATTGATAAGAGCCTTACCCTTTTTCGATTGATTCTATAAAACGGAACCAATGCCCTCAAGTTTTTTCTTTTAGATTCTCAACTTCTAAAAAGAAATAACTATGCAACATGGAAGACAAAAATCAAATCACAACTTGAGTTTGAAGAGATTTGGAATGTTGTGAATGGTAGTAAGAATCGATTAGCAATTGATACAACTCAACAACAACCATTTGATAAATTCAATCGAAGGCCAAGTGATAATCTTATTTACGATGTCCGATAATGTGCAAACCGAAAATCGAGATGAAAAAATAGCTAAATAAGCGTGGTATAAGTTGAGAACATTAATACGAGGTCAAGAACAAGAATGTAATATTAAATTTTTATAGCCAATTACACACACCGATGTTCAAACAAAATGAGAAAATAGAATCTTTCTTGTGAAGAGTTACTGAATTGAGGGCTTCACTTCAAGCCCTAGGATAGGAGGTAATGATGACACTCTTGTTACCATTATTCTAAGATCAATCCCTCCTTCATACCACATTTTTGTGACAACACTCAACTTGTGGGATCGAGATAGTTTCTTTTGACAAGTTAGTGAACCTCTGCAACAAGAGGAAGTAATGTACTATAAAGATGATGAAGAGGAGAAGGCACTATCTTCTCATTAGAAATGGAAAGGAAAAGGAAAATCCAAACCTAATTCCTCCCAAAATTCCCAAACACGACATTATAATGGGGTAAAACATAAAAAAATAAGAATCAATGTCCTATTTACTAGAGAGGACATGAGTTAAAAGATTGTTGGTTCAATACCTATAAGAATGGTTCATCAATAAAATCTAGAACTCAAAATCAACAATATTATAAGGGAAATTCTAACTACAATCAAGGTCAAAAGAAGGGGAACTAGCGAGGAAAAACCCATCAACAAGGAAATATAGTTGAGTAAGAAGAACATTCAGATAATGAAGAATTTTTGTACACTGCTCATTCAAGTGAACCTTCCACGTTATCAAGTGATGTCTAGTATTTTGATTCAAGAGCCACTCAACACATGACTAGCCACGAGATATTGATTTAAATCAATGAGGGACACACCTTTGAAAAACCAGATTTCGTTAGGTGATGATTCTTCATACACAGTATAGGGGATTGGGAACATTTCTCTACCTTTTGGTTAACATAATTGTAGATTATCAAATGTACTATATGTCCCTAGATTGACAAAGAATATTCTTTCGGTCAGTTAACTCCTAGATCATAGTTTCAAGATTGAATTTGTTAGTCATTCGAGACAAGAAAATGTGTTTGATTTGAGAAACATCACGAGGCTCAAAAATAATTGCAAAAGCCTTCAATGTGGGACATATGTTCCAGCTTGATATTTTCCATAGAGATGATCAGAACTTGTCACTAAGAATTGTACCTCTACACACTTGTGGCATCGAGATTTGGTCAAATTAGTTTCAAGAATATTAACACACTTCACCGGTACAACATGGTAAAAAGATTTCCATCTCTCCAGAAGGATTCAGATAAGTTTCCTCACTACCTAACAAGGAAACAACATAGAGCTTCATTCTATAAAAGTACTTATCAATCTCATGGTAAGCTTGATCTAGTTCATACCGATCTTTACAGTGTGATGCAATTGAGTCATTCTAGATTTCAGTTCGTCATGCTTTGTGTTGATGATTAATCAAGAAAAATGTGGCAATATTGTCTTCGTAAAAAAAGTGATTATTTTGAGACCTTCAAGAAGTTCAAAGAGGTTATAGAGAATGAGATTGGTAGTCACATCAGTTCTCTTCACTTAGATCAAGGGGGGGAATTCACTAGTAATGAGTTCAAAGCATACCTACAAGATCACAGGATTCATCAAGAAATTCCACCTCCACACACACCGCAAAAAAATGGTGTTGTTCAAAGATGAAATCAAACTATCATGTAAATGGTACATTGTATGATCAATGATTCTAGATTGACGAGGAAATTTTGGGAAGAAGAAGAAAAGAAAACTATTTATTTGTTGAACAACTTTACCACACTTGATCTTGATGGAGTGAGACCATATGAAGCATGGTCGAAGTGGAAACCATCTCTTCCACACCTTAGTGTATTTCATTACAAAGAAAACATGCATATACCCAAGCAAAATAGAAATAAATTTGATATGAAATAAAAAAACTCGTCTTCATTAGCTACATTGAAGAGACTTTTTGGTATATATTGATAAATCGAAAGGCAAGGAAAGTCTACACCAAAGAAAGATGTTGATTTTTTTAGAAGAAGGAAGCGAGAAAATCCTCTTGACTAACCCGATGTAGGTTTTCCACCTATTGTAAAACCTGTAGCTAATGTTCTTGCAGATGATGAAAGTGATTATGTGGATGATGGTGATGATTAGATAGAACCACAACCCATGGGAGTAGTTCAACATATGCCCAAGTGGTATACAAACATGTTATATGAGATGAAAAATTGGATAGTCCTCCAAATACATCCACCACTTGACCAAGGACTCACGAAAAGCATAAGAAGAAGTAAAATTTTCTTTGATGAGTAGAGTTATAGAATTTTATGATCCCAGTACAATTGAGGAATCCCTATAGTAAAAATATTGGAAATATTCCAAGGATATTGAGTATCAATCAGTAATGAAAAACATCACTTGGAAACGTGTCGATCTTCCACCAGGGAAGAAACCCATTGGTTGCATATCGATATTCAAGAAAAATTACAAAATAGATGGGACCATAGACAAGTAAAAATACCTACTAGTAGTAAAGGGGTATACACAAGAAAAGGCATAGACTATGAGGAGAAATTTTCTCCCTTAGCTAAGATAAAAATAATCATAATGATCTTTGCTTTAGCTGCACAATTTGGTTGTAAATTCCATCATATGAATGTGAAAAGTTCCTTTCTAAATGGAGATCTATAAGAAGAAGTCTAAATGACTCAACCTAAGGTATGCATTGTACCTAGTCAAGAAAAAAAAGGTATGCAAACTTGGTAAATCTTTGTATTGCCTTAAACATGTACCTTGGGCTTGGTACATCAAAATTGATGAGCATCTTGTATAACATGGATTCCTCAAAATCCATAGGATCCCAATCTCTACCTCAAAAGAAAGGGGGCGATATTATAATTTTTTTTGTCTATGTTGGTGATCTAGTCATCACTAGCGATTCAATAAATATGATTGATACAACAAAGAAAGATCTTAAATGATCGTTCGATATGATAGATCTCTGGATGATGCACTATTGTCTTGGATTGGAAGTATAGAAAAATGAGAATTATATATTGTTTCTCGGTTGAAATATACCAAGACTACCCTCGATAAATTTAGGATGATGGATTATAAACATATTGCTACACCTATGGAGAACAGTTGTAGTTATCTCCTTGAGATGCATCTCTTGTAGTAAGCGCAACTCTCTATCGGTAGTTGATTGGTAGTCTCATTTACCTCACATACACTAGATTAGATATCATCTTTGCAAAGTGAGCTATCTATCCAAGTTCATGCGGGAACCCTAAGTTTCTCATTGGAAGGTAACAAGGTGAATCTTAATATATCTCAAGGGAATAGCAGATCTTGTTCTAGAGTACAAGAAGAACGACATCTTATTCTTGATAGAATATTCAAATTCAAATCATGTAGGTAATATTGATAAAAGAAAACACACTTTATGATTTGTATTATTTTTGTGATCTAGACTGATATCATGGGGAAGCAAGAAAAAACACACTGTTTTTCACTCTTCTATAGAAGTTGAGTATCATTCTATAGGCAAAGCTTTATGCGAAGAAATGTGGCTACGTCGTATACTTGAAGGAATTTTAATATCATAGGAAAGGCCGACCACCTTGTATGTTGACATTGAAGGTATTCTCAAACTTTTCACAATCCTTTTTTTAAAAATAACAAAGCACATTAAGGTACATGTTTATTTCATACGTGAGCATGTCTTGAAACAAAATATACAACTTTAATTTTTCTTACGGATGAACAACAAGAAGATATATTCACAAATTCACTTGCACAAGTTTGAGTTGTCTAAAGTGTTCCTCTCCTCATCTCTTGAAACAATGCAAAATTAAGGAGGGAAAAGTTAGGGTAAAATTATTTTACTTGTAGTAATTTATGTATCATATTAATTACCTTTGGTAATTAGTTGATTATTGTTATATGCTTTTTTAAACCATATTTTTCATTTTATTCACATAGGATTATTTGTTTCATACTTGTAACAAATACATTTGTTTATTTTAATTATTTGTGCTTCACATATGTAGTTTTGGAAGCTTAGGTAATTAGGGTTATCGTTACACTGTCCAACATCCTTCTCTATTTATATTTGGTTGTTCAATATCTATAAATATTGCGATCTGAACTACTATACTTTTATTTCTGAATATGAATAAAATAAGTCAGACTTCCACCCTTGTTTTCTAAACAATGAAAAATCAAGGAGGAATGTTAGGGTACACTTGTTTTACCCTAGTAATTTATGAATTTTATTAATTAACTCTGGTAATTATTTGATTATGGTTATATGGTTTTATAAACCATATTTTTCATTTTATTCATGTAGGATTATTTTTTACATAGTTGTAACAAATACATTTATTTGTATTAATTATTTGTGCTTCCCATATGTAGTAGTTTTGAATCTTATGTTAATAGGATTATTGTTACACCTATGCAACATTCTTCCATGTTTGTATCCATCTCTTCGATATCTATAAATATTGTAGCCTACACCACTATACTTTGATTTCCTGAATATTAATAAAATAAGTCCGGCTTCCGCTCTGTTTGCTAAATTACAACATAGACCTAATTAGATCTAAGGGAATCAAATTATGTTTGTTGCTACTCTAAAAATGGTTAGAGGATCTCTCTAACAATGGCTACAAGGCCATAATATATATCCCTCTATTACCCAATATGAAAATTGGATGCAAAGATTGAGTAACCTAATCCAAGAAGGAAGGAAGGATCTTAATCATATCTCTTATATGATAAACTAATCAAAGTATTGTGTCAAGTGTAAAAATATATGTGATATCCTTTCTATAACTTCCTATTTGGGGAATGCTTCCATCTTGGTGCATGAGGGAATAAAGGAATAGATTAGATTAAGGCTTGTTAATCCCGATTTGTGAATTATAAATTGATTAGCATGTCGGGAGCATTAATTCACCACTTAGGGTCCATTAAGAGGCCATGATAAGATTTTTAAGCCTTTGGAGATGTATTCGAGGAAAAGGGGTGATTTTGAATGGTTAAAAGAAGACTTCAAGCTAATAATAGGGATTATTCCACAAAACAAGGGTAAATAGGCTTTATTAGCTAATAATCTATTTGGAAGAGGATTATGACTTACGATGTGACATAAATTGGCATTATGAATGTGATAGAGATTATTTAATCATAAAATCATCGTAAATTAATAGAAATGGAGGGAAACATTAGTTAACTAGTGTAAATCACTAATTATAATTGAAATAGTATGAATGAGAGTGATTAGTGTGGGTTTAGTAATAAGAATACGAAAGTGGAATTTAGGTGTCTACATTTTCCCCTATTTGAGGTGAAGTAAGTGACGTAAATTCAAACAATGAAGACAAGGATAATCAAATAAATTTTTGAAGAAAAATATTAGAATGAAAGATTCCCCTTAAGTGTCGATGTGGTGATAGAATAACTCAATCGATAATCAAAAACTTGATCGAACTAGATATAAGAAATATGATAGGGATAAAAATGATTTTTATTGCACGAGGTGTTTTGTAAGAAAAATGAATAGTGAGAAGACATGACAGTGAAGAATATAGGAGTAGGTCTTGCATCTAATATTTCAATAAGAAACTTTATTTCATCATGTGACCCCTATGATATAAATCATTGGTTCTTATTAAAATAACAAAAGTGTAAAATAACATGAAAACTATATTACTTAAATTTATTTATTGCTAAAAATCCATAACTCCATGCAAAATACATAATGCGACGTAATATAAGAAAGTAAACCAACTAACCTAACAAAGAAACAAATACAATCACATCTACTCAAGCAAACAAAATTCAAGACAGTACACCAATGTTTTTGTTATTAAGCTTGATTCTCGAATGTTCATGTTGTAAAAAAAAGGGTTAAAAATGTTGCCCCAAACAAGGATACATGTGAGGAGAATAATAGAGGAAATAAGATGTCTCGTGAAAATAATTCATACACGATGACACAAGATATCTGAAACTCATTATTGCATGGGAATATCGACATAGTAAGTAAGATAGCTTTATTAATAGAGGTTGATAAAAATTGATCTGTAATTTGTTTGAGACCGGAACATACAAGACCCGATGAAAGATATATTTTTAGGAAAAAATTATAGGTTTTAGGAAAATGCATTTATTACTGGGGATTAAGTTTTGTGCATGTTGTTTACAAATATTTTAATTTTTAATGATGTTTTTTTAAAAATGATTTTTCTTTAATTTTATAGAAGAACAATAGTTTATACTAATATTAGTTTATAATAATAATGATGTTTGTGGACATTGCCAAAAATTTTGGGAAGCAAAAATATGGCCCGTGTAGTAGCATAATGGATGGTCGGGAACAAAAACATGCCCCAACGTAAAAAGCGGGTGAAAAATAATTATTTATTAACAATAATCATCACGGTGAGTGCTAGAAGAATTTGGAGGAATCTTGATGGTCCTAGGGAACTTCATGGGTGTGAGATACGATGTGGGGGTTCAAAACGGGTATATAAACCACTCCTTGGGGGTAAAAACAATTGTGACTAGTTCATTTGTTACCAACCTTTTTCATTTTTATCGCAAAATTTTCTCTAGCTAAGAGAGAAATGGAAACGGTGCATAATAATAAAAACTATGTGGATTGCATTCAATCCTACATGAGACTTCTTGGGGATGGCCCACGTGTATGCAAAGTGAAAACTTTCACCTTTCTCCTTTTATGGTGCATTTATTAGTATTAAATGTGCATTTAATAGGTTAGAAAATTACGTGAAAGTGCCGAGGCCCCATGACCCTTGGGGCGCATAGACATTTGTGAGGGCATGCTAGCATTGAAATCACATAGGAACATCCATTCTAGTGTAAAATAAGGTGCCTTCATGTGTAATTTTTATCAAAGCGCATATGCCTATGTGTAGGCATGAAAGTGGGCGTGATGGCGTCAAGATGGATGTGTTGGCATGAGTTATAGGGTTGGGGGAAGCGGCACTCTTACGTAAAAATGTAAGAGATGATGCATAAAAGGGGGCATTTTTGCTTGTGGGTCTTGGTGCAAAGATGGAAGTCTTTGGTGTTGTATGGGGAGCACCGACGTAAAATCTATTTTTATTGAATTTTTAGAAGAATTAGGAAGTTTTAGGAAAAATTAGATGATAGAATACATGAATCAAATGATGAAAATAGAAGAATAAAATCATAAAAATGGCATAACTAACTATGCAGTGGGGTGGACCTACCTGTTTACATATGCGGGAGCAACATGGGTGGCTCCAACCTACGAGGTGACCTTCCATTGACAAGATCACATTTACTTGGAGACATTATTAGATGTTACGGGTTGCTTGCACATGGTTCGTATGCCATAGATCACCTTGGACCATAGCTTGCTAACAACCTTAACTAATAGATGGTGGAGTGAGAACAAGATATTTTTCCTTCGGCGACAGGTGAGATGAGCATTACCTTAGACGATGTTTGAAAAATTTGTAAAATTCCTATTCGAGGGTTAGCTAGTGACGTATGATGGCCATCATGGTCATAACCTGTACATAAATGAAATATTTTTTAGAGTAGTAGACCTACCACGCTAGGGTATGTTAGTGGATATTACTAGATATATGGTAGGTCATCGGCTCAAGTGAGTTCATATATATCTTATAGCTCTTATCAATGTCCTTTTCCTACCCGAAAAACAAGGTGCTCATTTTTATTTGGGCTTGATTTGAGTGATACATGGACTCATCACCGAGGAGGTTTACTATTGGAGGTATACTAGTCCATACATACATAGATTTACACCTGATAGCTTACCTTGGTTAGAAGACCGAGGGTCTAAAAATTTGTTTCGAGATATGGGCTGGGACTACATTGCCATAGGATTCCCAGTAGGAGCATTACAAGCCCGAGCTCTCGGCGAGCCATCTATTATGGGCTAAAAAATTTGTAAAGTGCCTATTAAGGGTCATCTAGTGACGTATGATGGCCATCATGGGCGTAACCTATAGATAAAAGCAATATATTGTAGAGTAGTAGCCCTACCATGTCATGGTATATCAGTGGATATTACAAGATATATGGCGATCGTTGGCTCAAGCGAGTTCCTATATATCTTATAGCTCTTATCAACAACATTTTTCTACCCGAAAATCTCGTGCTTTTTTATTTGGGCCTGATTTGAGTGATACATGAACTCATCAATTAGGAGGTTTACTACTCTAGGTAGTGTATACTATCCCATACGTATGTAGATTTCCACATGATAGCTTACCTTAGTTAGAAGACCGTGGGTCTAAAAATTTGTTTCGAGATATGGGTCTGAGACCACATTTCCATAGGATTCCTAGTAGTAGCATTACAAGCCTGAGCTCTCGGCGAGGAATCTATTATGGGCTTGGTTCCAGATGGGGATGACACTCACAGACACATGGGAGACACACCATATTACAGGTGAGCCTTTGATGTGGTATATTCATGAGATGATTATATGACGGCCATACAAGTTCTATCGGTGGCCCGAGGATGTAGGAGAGCTGAGTAGTATAGCCATTTATCATTTCATTACTAGGAATAGGGCCTATCTTCTCGAGTGGTAAAGAGTAGACGGTGGGTCTGCAGTGGAAGTTTGGTCTCATCAAGGGAATTTTAGTGATGAGATGTGGCATGGACGAAGGTCTAGAGAGACCTTTCATATTGGGCCTCGTAACCGATTAGGGTGATCATATACAATATTTTTACATTTGGTTCCACATCCTTGGGTGGAGTGACCATAGAAAGTAGATGAATAGACAACCCCAGATTATCAAGGATGGTATGCTACAGTGCTTCCTCCATGATTAACAATTCCATAGGTAGTGATAGACACAGGGATAGCCACAGTAGCACAGGGGGTAAATGGCTAAGATCCTAGGGAACAGGCTTAGGTAGATCCGTAGGTAGGGCTATAGGTACAATATGTACTACTTCATTAGCGGTGTGGTTAAGAAACATCAAGTAGTGGTACAACGATATGTACAGTGCCATAGATACCACTTCGGTTTCCACTACGGGAACTGTTGCAAGAACCCCACACGTGAACCCACCACATAGTCCACTAGGAGGTCGAGGAGATAGCGGAGGTAGGTAGGAGATAGAGGTAGATATATAGGGTGGTGGGGATATAGATACTTTGCAATAGAAGTTGTAGCGAGAGTTATAGAATTACAAATTCACTCTACTCCTGATAGGGATGATGCTATCGTAGAGCGAGTTCGAGTTGTGGACAAAGAGAGATCAACTAACAATAGAGCAAGATCATGTGAATGTGGAGAGGGTACATGTGTAGGTTGAGAGGTATATAGATTTATCGAGAGAGAGTATAGCTATGGGAAAAGATGGAGAGAGAGAGAGTAGATCGTGATAAAATTTAAAGGATGTAATCCCTCGTGGATTAAAACTTTTGGTAGTTAAAAGTGCCTCATTGGCATCAAAGGTGACCTACTGACAGGTGCATTATCATGCAGTCATCCTAGTTGAGTAGAGATCCCATGAATTCAGTCATCTATTCATCATCCCGTCATGATCTAGATCACATAAGACCTCACGATCAACATGGTTAGTACAATAGCTCTCTGTACATCGTGGCCTCCGAGAATCATGGTTCAACACAAGATGGTATAGCTCCTTTCGTTTGTCCTTTTATCTTTCGAAGTGCACCCTTCTTGAGAGATGAAAATACGGGTTCTAATATTTTCTTATCTCTGACTTCTATAGATACAATGGAAACACCTCAGATATATGGGTATACCTATTGTTGAGGTGAGTCTTTGGTATTAAGGCTAGTTCCTTATTAATGTATCCTAAAATAATTATTTGGGGTTTTGAAGATAAAAATATTGTTTTAACTAAATATAAATGGAGTGATATACAAAATTGATTCGGGATTTACGCTGAGTACATGCACAATATAATGAGAAACAAATTATAGAAACACAAACCAATTGGTTTTAGTTTTATCCTAAGGAAAACACTTGTGTGTTTAGGGAATAAATCACAACAATAAAATAACTAACATGAACACCAATACTATAAGGAAAGCACCAAATTTTAGCAAGGTAAGATAATTAATTAGGGAATTAACATTCACAATAATTAATGGAAAGATACACACCACTAAAAATAATTGGAAAGGCAATAACTGGTTCTCATTCAAGGGAAAAACTAGAAAACTATACTTTAACATTCCCGTGTCCAAAATTCCTCCTTATGCCTTGCAAATGCACATAATATATAGAATAAATACTTCATCCAACCCCTGCTAAAAATGGACCGTAGTTTGAACTCACCCATACATGCTAATTTTACCCATTTATCAGAATAAATAAAGGAATAAAAATAGAAACGCTGATTAAAATGAAGCATTAATAGCCTTCATTACAAAAATAGACTTAGGAAAAGAGTAGTTGATTGCTTTAATTCTGAAATAATAAATCTAGGTGAATATTTTGGCTAATTTTAGCCTTTTCTTGATGTGCAAGTCTTCTCTTGCAAGTACATGATTTTTATCTTCTTCGCATGTTGTGATACATGTGTTCCTCATCCCCTTGCATTGATATTTTGTCTTTATCTCTTATCTTTCCTCTAACAATGACATGAAAAACATACTCTTCTCCTAGAAAATGATGTTTTTTATATCTCCAATACTTAGCTAAATTAATAAAACTCTTTACGGGGACCACCTATAGCCATGTGCAAGAAAATAATACCTTAATTTTGTGAAAAATAAGGTAATTAGGACTACTTTAATCATCATGGCTCTAATGTTGACCCTCTGCATGCATTTTTTTGTCTTATTCCACTATGGCATGTGCATACTTTGTCTTCTTGTGGAATATACATACTTGGCAAAAAGGTGTTTTAAAAATATTAAAGTAAATTTTACCTTCTTGGTCTCCCTTTGAATAATAATTACGCTTTAAAAATAAATAAAGTCACGGGAACCTTTTGCATAATCATTAATAGGTATTATTGTTTGTTTGGCCCTCTTTTTTTGACATGATACTTTAACGAAAGTCTTAAGGCCCTTTTGAAATATTAAGGTTTTAAGACCTTACTCTTTAGCACTTTGACTATACTTCACCCACCCTCTAACTTTCATACACCAATAATAGTGTTATCTTTGTATAATCGGTGGTATTATTACAAGACCTTACCATTTTCAATTTAAATGATGTTTAAATCATGGGAAAGCCCCTTCCCATGATGAATGGACCATTATTTGTTGGTGGCATTAACTCAAGCTAAAACCCACTATGGTTAGGGTTTGCAGGGAATTCGCCATGTGTGCATTTTACAAACAAGTTTGATTTTGAGAACAACTGCAGCGAAGAATAGGATTTTCTTTGAAGTTGTAACTTGATTCTCGAGTCATTGATCTCGTAATAGTATCTATCTCTTATGTTGATCGTTGTACCCTTTAGTGACAAGGTGGTTAGTATGTGAGTTAGCAATATTTATCGTTGATAATTTTACTTGATGCATCTATTTTGTTTGATCTCTAACTCATTAAATGAGTTGATTTAGAAGATATTTAGTTTTAGAAACTAAAAAAACCGAACCCTATCATTTTTCATTTTTGCGAGCTATATCGAGTACTACGCAAAACATTACCAAAATTTATATTTGCTGCCATTGATGAAACTTAAAGCTCTGGTTTGCACTCATAGTTTTCCTCTAGACTTTTCCTTTTATCATTGATGTTGGTTCTTTAGGTTCAACCCTACGAAGGTAAATGTCTTGTTTTTTTCATTTTACCACTTTGAATACTTGCCATTTCTTTGTTTGTTGAATCTTCGTTTTACACGATTGGCATTATATATGCCTCAAAATATTGAAATGAGTATTTTGTATTTTCGATTTTGGTATTTCTACGTGTTTTTTTATTTGACATGGGTAAGTGCATACAAGCTCTAGCTTGGCTTGTACCATTTCAGATCTCTTTGAATATTGCTCATGCGTTTCAACCTCATTCTGATTTTTTTCCACTTGTATGACTCACTTAACACACCAGGTCAAGCCTTTGAATGGATTATCCCTACAGGACTCTTTATACTCTGCTGTAAGTGATTTGATTTCCTGATTTTGATAGAATCTATGCTTAATATGCCAATAACAAGATAACTACTCTATTATTTGATTTGTTTGATCTCCATTGTAGAATACTTGAACCTTGTGTTATTGGTGGCTATAAATATCTTGTTATGTGCTGATATATTCCTTAAAATATTTTTAGTTATTAATCTTATGGAATATGATTTGATAAATGTATTCCTTTGATTTGATTAATATCATGCTTACAGTGCGGTATACTCATGTAACGTAAATGGATACTTTGAAATATTTGATGGTTGTTGAAGAATTAAAACCTTCTTGTGTTTAGAGACTTTTATAAAACATTACATTCATCCTTGACTAAAAATATGTATTTGGAGCTCATTTTGATTGGGATCTTGATACCTCATATCAAACTTGCTTTACATTTCAATTGTCAATCACTTCATGTTTGAAACTAAATTCTTGTATCGGTGAAGCTTTGCTTAAGTATATGATGAATCCTGAAAACCTATCTCATCTTCTCTTATTTTTGACAATTTGTAAAATGGCTGGTGGCTTTGCAACTTTCTATTCATTCTATGTAGGAAACCTTGATGTATCGATTGATATTCACTACATAATAGGTTATTGTGCTTTTCAATGGATATAATACTTTGAAGTTCTGCTTTTAGTTGCTTTGTAAGTTCATGACTTTCATTAGTTGTATCTTAGGAAATCTTGATATACATTTGAGGTTCTTGTTTCAAATATAGAACTACAATATATTCTTGTAATCTATGTAATTTTAAGCTGTAACTATCCAAATTTGTTCTATACTTTGAAACTTTCATTCACTAGCTTTACTCAAGATAAAAGCATTTATTATATTTACTCAAGATAAAAGTAAAATCTACTTATGAAGCAAAATATGTTCCTAGCCATTGTACATATGCTTGAATTGCTGAAATATTTTATATTTTGTGTATGTATTGCAAAGTGGTGGTGATTTAATCATCCTTTTTAACTCTAAATCTTTCTCCAAAGTGATAGAAGCTTACTTTTGAACCTTTCTCTTAAAATATATACTTCATGAATCTAATTGACCCTCCTACTTGGGTTGTAATTTCAATCTGTCAACATGTGATGATATGAGATTGTTATTATACCATGTTCTAGAAATGAAACATGAACCATGTATTTGTATGAAGTTTAAAATTACACTTTACATAGTATTTTGTAAATTGAAATCTGGTTCAAGTTTATTTTTGAAAGTTCATATGTTTAAAGTTGTGAACACAACAAGCATGAAATCATGAGCTTGAAAATCATTCATTTCCCCTCTTTCAGGTATAACGAAAGTAACTGGAGAAGATGGTGAAGAAGGAGCAACAAGGACAATAACTCAAACTAAGCTAATGGAAATCCAGGAAATGATGGATTCCATCCTTTTTTTGTTCACAAATTTTGGTAAGTGCAGCAAGTTGGGGGACAATTAAGTGGACATCAAATCCTAAATTTTACATCAAAAACAACAAAACATCAAATTTAGTCTTATGCGGAGTTGAACCATGCCGAAAAGTAAAAAATATGTCATAAAAATGGTACCATCATGTAGAGGAGACTATTAGATTTGTAGAAATATTAATTTTAAAGTGAATAAAATAGGATAAACATCATTTTATAATTTTTTACTAATAGTAGGTCTTTAAGACACTTTTTCCCGTGAATGTTTATGTCTAAATTTAAGACTACAAATTTTGTTTCACTTGTCGAATGTTATAAAACTTATACAATCCCAACTTTGGTGAAATTATACACATGTTCAAAAATATATATTTTATTTCAATATTTTTGATGAAGTTATGGTGGGCAAACATAAAGTGCTCTGTTTGTTTTATGTTTTCGAGACCACTTTCATGGAAAAAATCATAAAAAATACAATATTGCTCCAAAAATACAAAATAAAATATATCCCAAGATAGATAGTGTCATATAACTTCTCACCAAAGGAAAATAATATATATCAATTTTTGGTCATCCAAATCGTGAGCAAACGGACTACAATCTTATAGGCGTTTAAAAAAAACAAAACCAAGTCATTGAATTTTGAGTGTTTAATATAGCTAAACTTGTCTAATTTAAAAAAAAATTAGTATTTTAGAAACTAGATTCTAGATTCTACAATTCATTTCGATATAAGTTTTTGTAATTTTGAGTGTATGCATTGCTAATAAAACCTACAAGTTGATATTATGTTGTTATTTGCAATATGACGTCCACTTATGACCCCTTTCTTGTCCCCTAACTTGATGCACTTACCCATTTACGTATATGTACTTTCAATTGTGTTCTTGTTTTCAAAGTTATTCCCAATGCTTGTGTGGGTTATTATACTTGATAATTATGAAATAAATGATAATTTCTTCATGTGACGAGGAGTAGTTTTATATGTTTTACATCATTCTTTCATTTACATGATGTAAAATGAAATATGTACAACTCATACACACTAGGAACATTTCATTCAATCATAACTAATGAACTTATGATAACTAATAATAACTGAAAAGTAAAGAAATATAAGACTAAACCTACTTCATCCCTAAAATTGATTTTCCCTTTGCAAGATTTGGGATGTCCATATTCTCGCTTATTGAGTCCTTCCCATTTGTTTCAAGGTCTTACACTATTTCTTCGAGGATCGGAGCATGATCATGATAGATATGTGATGGAAGGGCATGTTAAGAAACAAATAAGAATTCTAAAACTAGTAAAATGAAATTTCATTTCTCCTTCCCTTCCTTAGCTAGGTTCATCCAATCAATTCCTTCCATCAAAAACAAAGTTTTGAGTTGCCATTTTGTATGGGTGCGAAATCTCAACATTTATGGGAATCTTGTAGGGAAATCTTCCTACTAGTTTTAATAATAGTTCCCTACTTTTTCCATTTGGCATGGAGTCAAATCATATAAAAAAATCTTCCTTTTCTGAAAAACCAACCCTTTTGAAAAAAAAACTAAAGCTAGGAAGGGATATGGTAAACTAGATCACGTGCATGATTTAGCTTATTAAAATTGAAATTTACAGTGTGCATAAAATAAAATTATTGAAAGGGAAATCCTAATCTACCTTACTCTAAGGAGCATAAATTTGAGGCTAAAGAAATCCTAAAATAGGTAGTTAAAATTAGCTTCGCTTTCTCAAAAATTGAGGCCATGAATTCAGCTTAGAAAACAAGTAACATGAAGAAGCTGGATAGAATACATGTACCTTTAGCTTGTTCACAAAATCAGTCTAATAATTGAGTAACACTTCTATCTCATCTACAACCTGATTTGAAATGATTTGGGGCTTGCTACTGAGAATCTGAAACTCACTTTTTTGCTCTAAGAAAAGCATGAAATCTATCATTGTTGTAACCATTTGACAACCAACCGAGATCTTGAAGAGGACATGACCTCCTCAATGCAAATAAAATGACTATATTGATCTGTTCTATTTCTTTGACCTGCAGTATCTCATTGATTTCCTTTACAACAATAAGTAAATTATAAAGCTGATCTAAAAGGTGATGTACTTCACGAAACTTTTGTTTATCCTCAAGTATCTTCTAGAAGCTGTTGTACCTCATCAATCATGACATATTGAAGTTGATATGGGAGATTGTTTTCCTCTATAAGCTATCGATTTGAACACATTTCAACTTCCTCAAGCTGATATACCACAAATTTCATGACCAATTCTTCCCCTTGCTCATTTTGATTCAACACAAAATCTGTAAGATCCAATTCATCACATTTTTTTGCATAAGATCTGATCTAGATAACATGATGTTCGACACATTCTTCTCTAAAAATGATTCCTCCGAAGAGGAAAGAAATGATCCATATCTAAAGGAATTTCCTTCTCTCTTCCAACCGTAAAAGAGACCTTATCTACAAGAGGCTCTGTATAATTGAACAGAATGATGAGACTTCAAAATCAGTGAGTTCTAAAGATTGTTCTTCATCAATGCAATGTTCCAAATCGAACAAGAAGTCAACGTCTTTAAAATAAACCTCTTCAAGATGTTATTTTTCATCTATCCTCACTGATTTTATCTCTTTGTTGTTTAGAATAAGGTCCGTCAAGCTGAAAACATGTTGCTCATGCACTAAATCTACTGATTTATTATGAAATTTGACTTGAAAATCCTCTTCGAATGAAATTCAAAGTTGTGATGAATCATTGACCAATGTGGATATGGTGCCTTCATGCACACTACACTCAAAAAATGTAAATTGCTGATCATCTTCCAACTGATTTTGATATTTTTAAAATCAACTTATACCTTTTGCATGGGTTCCTTTTCTAACTTTGGAATATGATCAAATTGGAACTTTTACATCCATCCCTTCAAATTCTACAAGAAATCTATCCTATTGTTTGCTTCGGTTGGTTGTCCCTCATTGAAGATATTATGATTTTCTCCTTCATGAATTGGTACTACGATGGAGGAGGAGGAGTGGGCTTGATTTCAGTTTCAACTAGAAATTTTTGTTCAAGATAATGGGTACAAAGTTTGTATTTGAAACATCTATAGAATGAAATCCTAGAAATGGATATTTCCTTTCAATATGTGATTGTGGAATAGAAGGAGAAGAATTTGTAGTTTCCTGAAAACATGGAACTTGATAAATGGGCTGCTTTGGCTGAAAAGGAAGGTATGAGGGCACTAGATTCTAATGGGTAAGGTAAGTGGGGACGCCCTATTGACAACATTCCTCAACCTATTTTCTATCATTCTTCACTACTTGTGATTTCTCATATAGTTTCTTGGTAGCTAAAATTTTCTACTCTAATTCATGTAACTGAATCTTAAGATCATTCCTTCATTCACACTCAGCATAACCATCTTCATAAGCTTGGTTTTGAGCAGCATAAAAATCATCATATTGATAGTCATATTGATTCCCAAGGTTTAGGTCATAAGGGTATTCATTTTGATAAGGATCATAATGTTGATTTGGTTGGGAATATGGATGATAAGACTATGGATATGTCGATAAAGCTCTTGGATGGAAGAATTCCACTGAGGAATTGATGTCATGATTACATGACCTCATAAAATATGTAAAAATGGGAAAAATAGGTTTGATGATCATGAAAATAGGCGAAAATAGCTAAATAATAGATCTGCTTTCTTGAAAAATACCTAGAAAACTGCATTTGAAAATTTGATGACATTGAAATGTGTTGTACTAATTTTAAATTAGATTAGTAGTCGTAAGAAGATTTCTTCTCTAAATCATCAATAGTAGTTCTTGTTCCACTGGGTGTGCCAAAAATTGTTTTCTCTTAGAAGTTAACCCTTGTTAAGAGATGATAGTAGGGGTATTAAGATTCCATTATCTACCACTTCCGTAGATCTGATACAATGGAAAGACCTTAGTTACATGGGGTATACTTATTGTTCCTTATTGATGTTTCCTAAAATACTTTTTTAGAGTTTTGAAGGTAAAAATATTATTGTAACTGAATTTAAATGAGGTGATACACCAAATTGATTGGGGTATTTGACTAAGTATATGTAAAATATATTGAGAAAAAAATACGGAAACACGAACCAATGGGTTTCAGTTTGATCCTAAGGAAAAAACTTGTGTGTTGAGGGAATAAATCACAACAAAAAAATAGCTAACATGCACACTAAGACTGTATAGAAAGCACCAAATTTACAACAATGTAAGATAATTAATCAGGGAATTAACATTCACAAAAAATAATAAAAATATACACACCACTGCAAATAATTAGACAGAAATAACTAGTTCTTATAAAGGGAAAAACTAGGAAAAATATGTTTCAACACTCCTATGTCTAAAAACTCCTCCTTATGTTTTGCTAATGCACACAATATATAGCAAAAATACTTCACCCAACCCCTCCTAAAAATAGAATGTAGTTTGTACTCACCCATGCATGCTAATTTTACCCCTTTATCATGAATAAATAAAGGAATAAAAATAGACATGTTGATTACAATGAGGCATTAATAGCCTTAGTTATAAAAATACACTTATTCAAAGTGTAGTTGATTACTTTAATCATGAGATAAGAAATTTGGGTGAATATTTTGGCTAATTTTATCCTTTTCTTGATGTGCAAGTCCTCTTTTACAAGTGCATGATTTGTGTCGTCTTTTCCATGATGTGACACCTATGTTCCTCATCCACTTGCATTGATATTTTTCTTTATCTCTGATCTATCCTCTAACAACGACATGCTTGAACATACTCTTGTGCAAGAAAATGATCTTTTAGATCTCCAATAACTAGCTAAAATATTCAACCTCTCTTTGGGGACCACCTATAGGCGTGTGCGAAAAATAATACCTTTATTTTGTTAAAAATAAGGTAAGTAGGACTCGCTTTAATCATCATGGCTATGATGTTTAGCCTCTGCATGCATTATTTTGTCTTATTCCACTGTGGAATGTTCATACTTTGTATTCTTCTAGAATATACATACTTTACAAAAAGGTGTTTTGACAAGACTAAAGTCACTTTTACCTTCTAGGTATCCCTTTGAATAATCATTACACTTTAAAAATAAATAAGGTTATTGGACCCTTTTGCATAATTATTAATATGCTTTATCATTTTTTTGGCCCCTTTTGTTTGACATGATACTCTAACAAAAGTAAGTGGGCCCTTTTGCAAATATTAAGGTTTTAAGACCTTAGTCTCTTACACTTTGACTATACTTCAACCCCAACTCTAACTTTCATACACAAATAATGGTGTTAGTTTTGTATAGTCAAAGTGGTATCATTAAAAGATCTTACCAAGGTCAATATAAATGATGTTTAAATCATGGGCTCGCCCCCTTTCCATGATGAATGGACCCTTCCTTTTCAAAGGCATTAACTCGAGAAAAATCCCAATGTGCCTAGGGTATGTAGGGAACTCTCCACATGCGTACTTTACAAACAGGGGTTGATTTTTAAAAACTATAGTGAAGAATGGGGTTTTCTTTGGAGTGGTAAAGTGATCCTCAATCATTGATCTCTATACCAACATGTATCTCTTTTGTTGATCATTATACCCACTGGTGACAAGGTGGTCGGTATGTGAGTTAGAAATATTTATCGTTGATTGTTGTACTAATGCATCTCTGTCATTTGATCTCTAACTCATTGAATGAGGTGAGTTAGAAGATAGTTAGGTTTAGAAACTAAAACAATCACATCTTGCCATTTTTTTGTGATCTCTTTAGAGATCTACACAAAACTCTATCATTTATGAAATTGAAAGCTCTGGTTTGTGCATATATTTTTCCTCTGGAATTTTTCTTTCCTCATTGATGTTGGTTCTTTAGGCTCAAGCCTTAGAAGATAAAGATATTATTTTTTCATCATTTTACCACCAAATACTCGTCACTTCGAGTTGTTCCCTTATTAATGAATTTATTTTCTGCCATTGACTTCTTGATTGCATGGCTCAAATTTTTGTATCTTTATTATATGGACATGGGAATTTTGTGTACCTACTTTCCATAGAAGATGCTTAAAGTTTTAGTTCTACTTTTATGTGCCATGGTCACTATGATTAAAAGGTAAGATTTAGTCGGTTTCCTTTTACACCATAATATTTTTCTGTGAAAATAAATGGTTATTTGTATTTTACTTTAATACTTGCATATTTGGAATTTGTATGAAATGGGTATTCATGATTCATCTTGGTTTTGGATCAAAATGACTTTATCGTAACTAATTACCTACTCCGTGTCTTGTCAAATTTTTGTATTTACTTTTTGAGATCTATTCATAGCCATCATTAGATAAAGGTGAGTTTTGTTTGTTGAATAAATTCCTTTTTACACCTCTTGGCATTTTATATGCCTAAAAATCTTGAAATGAGTATTTTGTATTGTCTGATTTTGGAATTTCTTCCTATTGTGTTTTATTTGACATGGGTAAGTGCATATAAGATCTAGCTTGGCTTGCACCATTTCATATCTCTGTGAATCTTTCTCAAGGGTTTTAAACTCATTCGTATTTTTTTTTCCACTTCTATGGCTCACTTAACACACTAGGCCAAGATCTAAATGGATTATCCCCGCATGATTCTTTAAACTCTACTACAAGTGATTTTATTTCCTGATTTTGATAGAATTTGTTCTTAATATGTCAATAAAAAGACAACTCCTTTATTATTTAAGTTATTGGATATCCATTGTAGAATAATTAAACCTTGTTTTATTGATGAATATAATATATTGTTCTATGCTAATATATTCCTTAAAAACTCATTATTGTTGAAGCTTTTGCACTCTTATTTGATAAATGTATGCCTGTTATTTGATTACTAGCATTCTTCTCGGTGCATTGTACTCATGCAGCTTAAATGGATACTCTAATATTTGATGGTTGCTGAAGAATTAAAACCTCCTTTGGTTTGGAGACTTTTATAAAACATTACATTCATCCTTCACTAAAAATATATATTTAGAACTCATTTTGATTGGGATCTTGATACCTCATATCAAACTTTCTTTACGTTTCAACTTCATGTTTGAAACTAAATGTTTGAAAAATCACACCTTTTCTTGAGTATCCGATGAATCCCAAAACATATACCATCTTCTCTTATTTTTTCTAATTTGTAACAGGGTTGGTGGCTTTGTAACTTTGTATTCACTCCATGTTGGAAACCTTGATTTATCGATTAATATTCACTTCATAGTTTGTTCTTGTGCTTTCTAATTGCTATACTAATTTTAAGTTATGCTTTGATTTGCTTTGTAAGTTCATGTATACCATTAGTTATATCTTATGAAATTTGGATATACATTTGAGGTTCTTATTCTAAATCCGTAGCTATAATCTTCTTGTAACCTATCTCATTTTTACTCTATTTAGCCAAATTTGTTTTGTACTTTGAAACTTTAATTCATTAGCTTTACTCAAGATAAAATAAAAATCTATTTAGGAAGAAATATTTGTTCCACTACCATTGTACATATGCTTGAATTTCTGTAATATTTTATATTTTGTGCCTATATTGCAAACCAAGCGGTGATTTGATCATCCGTTTTTAACTCGAATCTTGCTCAAAAATGTCGAAACTTACTTTTGAACCTTTCATTGAAAATGTATACTTCATGAATCTAATTAGCCCTAGTACTTGGGATGTAGTTTCACCGTGTCACCATATGATGATCTGAGATTATTATTACACGTTGTGTTGGAAATGAAACATTAACTATGTATTTGTATAAATTTAGAAACTGCACTTTACATAGCTATTTGGAATTTAATTTTGGTCATTGTATCATGAATTCAAATATGTTTCTATAGTGGTATATTCTATTCGTAATCTTGAAGAAATTTTTTTCTTTAAATTTGTACTAGATTTCCTCTAGATGTTCTTCTGAATCTAGTTTCATGTTTGAAAGTTCATCTGTTTAAAGATGTGAATACATCAAACATGAAATCTGGAGCTTGAAACTCGTTCATTCTTCCTCTTTTAGGTACAATGGCAATAGGTGGAGAAAATAGTGAAGGAGGAGTGATGAAAAAAAACCACACCATACTAATGGAAATATAGGAAATGATGGATTCCATCCTTTCTTTGTTCACAAATTTACGTATATGTTCTTTCAATTATGTTCTTATTTTTAGATTTATTCCCATGGCTTGTGTGGGTTACTGTACTTGATAATTTTGAAATAAATGAGAATTTCTTCATGTTATGAGTTGTAAATTTATATTTTTCATTATTCTTTCATTTACATGATGTAGAATGAAAAATTTATAACTATTACACACTAGAAAAATTTCATTTAATCATATGTAATGAATTTAAGATAATTAATAATAACTAAACAAAGTGAACAAAGATAATCTAAAACCTAATTCATCCCTGAAGTGGATTGTCCCTCTGCAAGCTTTAGGTTGTCCATCTTGTGATTTTAGTATCCTTCCCATTTATGTCAAGGTCTTACACTGTTCCTTAAGGGATCTAGTGCACAATCATGACAGAGATGTGATGGAACAACATGCTAAGTAGCCGATAGGCATTTTGAAATAGGTAAAGTGAAATTTCATTTCTATTTCGCTTCCATAGTTACGTTCATCCAATCAATTCCTTCCATCGATTTTTTTTCAAGTTGCAATTTTTTCATGGGTGCAGAAATGTCAACAGGTCCATCGAGAAGATGCCTCCACCTAGTGGCAGAAATGGACCAGGAAATCTCAGAGAGGGTGAGAGTTGTAGTTGAATATTTTATTGATGTGCGCCTCAATATGAAGGCACATTTTTGTATGGATTTACATTATATATTATTTTTAGTATGTCTTGTGATGAAGGCATATTTTTGAACCATGCCCAAAATGAAATTTTGTATTTGATATGTATCAAGAAACATTATTTTATACCTGGACATTTTATATTTATAGATATATGATGATGAATGCATTAATGATGCGTCACATTATTTATGAGATAACATGTTTCATCTATATGTTTATTGTGGTTTATGTTTGTATCACTGTTTTATATTATGATATAACACTGATGATATCACTATGTGTTTACATGTCACATTTTGTGTATAATATGGCATGTTTAATCCACATTTTTATTATGGTCTATATTTGAGGAGGACATAAGGTGGTCCCTCTTACCCCTTTTGGCGATATTATATCATTTTATCTTAGCATATATTTGAATTTACATGTTCATGATGGTGTAGCTTATCGTTTATTGATATATGAGGTATAAATGTGATGACAGAGGCTATGATGATGAAATGACAACAAATTGTATAAGAAAATAACAAGCACAAACTAATCAAATCTAATCAAAGCAAGACAAATATCTAAAATTATGGAAGATAAAATTAAATTAATGTAATGCATAACAGATTAAATTAACACTCAATCTAAGTAAGAAAATGAATCCAATTTAAAGTAAACAATATGAAAAAAAAAACGCAAATAAAACTATACAAATAAATAACTAAAAGTAGCTAAACTACTTTGTTTTTGCATGAGACAGCTTTTGAAATGGTTTTGCTATTTTGGTATTATCTTGAGACAATGTTCTATTGATTTTGAGTTTTCTATGCAACGTATGTGAATGTATTGATTTTTTCACAAAATTATAAGAATATTTTTATGTTTTCAAGATTTTTCCAAAGCCACGTGTAAGGAAAGAAAGAATCCTTGATTCCTCCTATGTTATATGGGATGTACAAGGGCATAATGCCACATGTTTATATACAAGAAATCATGATGGAAAGTTGACCCAGCATGAGATGGGAATATATAAAGGAAAAATCCTCACACATAGAATTAGGATCGGTTGGATCAAGGGTAAAAGGGTTACGCTCAAAACTATCTCGATGTAGAAAAATACTAGCTTAGGACAAAGCTATCATAATCCTAGACCTGAAATTATTGTGAATAACGGAACCTCCACTGGCACCAAAATTGGGTTTCACCAAAGGACCTATCCAAAGTGCCACCATTGCGTCATTTTCACTTTGTTGGAAATATTTATTTCTCTTTTTATTTTATATTTTTGTTCTTTTTTTGTATTTTGTAATATTTTGAGAGACCCCATACTTAATCATAAAACCACTTAAGATGCATTGCATTCATGGGTTCTCAAAGTTCCCGACCACAACATATGGCCCCAACCAATTAGGCTTAAATTCCCCCTCTTCTCCTGTCCTTGGTGGTGTTGAATTGATTCTCTCTTAACACCAAGTCTCCTACCTCAAATTGATGAGGTCTCCTATTTTTTTGTAACTTCACCACACTCGCTGCTAATAAAATTTAATTTCATCTAGAGTTTGAAGTAATTTATCATTTAATAGCTCCAACTTTTGCTAGTCTAGCTACTATGCAGTCCTCTTCATTTAGGTAGTCTTTTAGCTCTATACACAAAGAGGGGATCTCAATCTCTAAAGGTATTATGTATTATTTTCCGAATACTAGGGAATATCGAGTGACACCTATAGGAGTGTGGATAAATGTTTTGAATTCCTTGAGGGTGGGGTGAATCCGTAAATTCCAATTCGACCCTTTTCATTCACCATTTTCCCTATAATAAATATAAGGGTTTTATTAGAAGCTTTGGCTTACCTATTGTTTCACCATTTTCTTTAAGTTTTAAGATGAAAAAGATAAGAGTGTGGGCCAAGGAGGAATACCTAATGTGATGGTTGGCTTGAAGGTTGTGCATGCATTCCGACTTCTCGATCCAATCTTTATTACTGCTAGAGCTTCCTTTTGGCTAGGTGGAACTACCTGAAATAAGTAACAAGACCACAAAAAGAGGATTAAATAATATATGTTAGTGGGATACCTAGTGTGTGCTAGATCTAGGAAATGTGATATTTCGTCGGTGGTAGTCAAAACACCGTTAAATACAACTTAATGTAAGAAACAACGTAAGTAAATAGAATCCTACTTGATTTAGGTATCTTTTCCAAATATAATAAGCAAGTCTAACATAACAAGCAAGGTTATGATCAGATCTAGAGGTGAGGTTGTTGGTTAGGGTTCGGTACTAGTTAGGCTAAGGTTATGGGTCACTTAGGTTGTTTGGGTGGAGATTATTAGGTTATATTATTGATAGGATGGCCAAAACACAAAGAACGTTATCGATAAGATATAATCGATGACGATTTAGAGAGAACCAATGACGGTCATGGGTAACCGGCATCGGTATGCTTGGGATGATAGGAACTCAATAAGACCTAATTGTGGAAATTGGTATGAGGTTAGAAAGAGATAAAAGGGGGAATGGTGAGGTCTGTGGGGATCTTAGGAACACTCAAAGATGTATAAAGGTCATGTATAGATGATCAAATGGTATGGTGGTGAAAGGTTGAGTTTGCAGGAAAGTGAATGGTGGGGGAATGGAGATGCTAATAGAAAATGATAATAGAGATGACAAAAACCTTTAAAATAGAAAAATGATGAAATGACACAAGTGATAAACACACTTACTAATGTTGCATGTCTAATGGCTCGGTGGTGTTGATGATTGATCGATGGGATGGAGCCTAGTGCCATGGTGGTGCTTCCAAGAATGCTACAAAGAAGAGTAATACCCTTGGATTTTTATTGATGCTAGTTATGGCTACTTGGATGTGTGAAAGAGATTTATTTCTTACTTACATATAGATCTCCTTTTCCTCCAAAATTTGAGAATGTGGCCAACCAATCAAAAAAATTTACCAAATCAAGCTGGTTATATAGTAACCGACGATTGTTCTGGTTGACCAAAGACGGTTTTAGGATGACCAAAGTCGATTAAGGCGAGATTCCATAGGTTTACTAAAAATGATAGATCTTGAAATCATTTGGGCCAAGTCTTTCCATTTATCGCAGATCAAAATAGACATTATCCTTTAATGAGTGGGAATGTGGTTAAAGGAATAATAAGCATTGATTTTAGGATTGAACTAAGTCTTAGGTAGTTATGGTGAGAAGATAGATGCTAAAAATAGGTTTATAATGAAGTGTATATGTGAGGTAATGAGATGAGGTGTCTAGGTGAGGTGGAAATTGGTTTAATTAAGATAATTAAATAATGAATAAAGTGAGGATGAATATTAATTTAATTAAAGTGATTAAATTAATATTAATGTGTGATGTAAGGGTCATGGTTAGGTAAAAGTGCTTAAGTTATCTTTTCAAAAGGGGACCAATGGGAGTGTGACCCAATTTTGATGTCTACATTTTGCCCCTTTTTGTTGCATAGCTTGTATTGGTCAGTGACGCTCACAAAAATAGGAAGTGATTACCCCATGTGTGGGTGAAGGTGATCCCGCTCAAACCGGGGACTGATGAGGTGTAAGATGGAATCGGTGAGTGGTTTGATAAAGGTATAGGTGAGGAAGATAGGTGGAGAGATATTTGAGTATTGAGGGAAAAGATGATGGTGAACTTGGGTAATGGGTAGTAGGTCGTGGTCAAAATTGGGTCATCGGTAATGGAAATCAAACACACGCACACGTATAGATTACAATATGGTACCAAGTTAAAGAGCTTGTAAAATCTACATCGTCCAAGTTCGATAGGTTTATTCAAACAAGGGTTAATTTGTTTAGGTATCCAAGGTATAGGATATGGTTAGGAAAAACAACATTGGTCAGGTGTAGGAAAATTTAGCTATGTTCCAAAGACACTAAAGGTTTGGTTAGGATAAACGATATGACAATAAGAAAGGTATGGTTGTTAGGCTAAAACAACATAGGTAACAACATCGCAAGGTATAACAAGTACATAAGGTCAATGGTCACACCAAGTAGGTCAGGTCTAGGTAAATAGGTCATGGCATGAGTAAGGCAAAGGTACATGTAAGAAAACATCTCTTAAGATGCCACAAAGGAAACGTAGGGGTAGGTTGGGCTTGTCGTTATGGTTTAAGGGGTGGCCGGAATTATAAAAGGTGCATTAGTACTAATGGTTGCAAGAAAAAGGAAGCTTAGCAAGGCCAAATAGTTAGAAGGGTTGACCGGTGCTGGTTATAGGATGACTGAAATCGTTAGCTAGGGCATAAATAGGACCGGTGTCATCGATTGGTTGGGTTTATAAAAAAATTCGTATTTTACTAATCATTGTTGTATTATGAATTTGGATAAAATGACAGAGCCCTTTGAATTTTTGGTAATTTTTTTAGAGAAAAGGAAAGGGAATTGTATCCACCGAGGTGGAGAATTTAGTTTATAAGCCTCAAAGTGAGTAATCAACATTTGATAGGTGGGTCCATGAGATATGTGTGATCGATTTGATTGGGTGGAGGTGAGGAGGGCATTTGGTGATGGCAGAGGTAGGAGAGGGGTTGGGTGGACCACCAATTAGTGGCCCGACATGCCCCCACAAATATGACATCATGACGAGGTAAGATTTGATCCCATTCTACATTGGTTAAGTAGATTGATTTATAGAAATTGGGTTAGGGTGAAATGGGTTTTTGGGGGAAATGGAATTTAAATTTAGAAGAAAATGGGTGAAATAGGAAGGGTAGGAAGGTTAATGTAGGTTAAGGTGGGTGAGGATGGGTGGAGGGGAGATCTGGGTGGGAAGGGGTGGGTAGGTAGGGAGGAATAGTGAATTTTTAGAGAAAATGGGTAGGGTTTTATAGATTTTATCATCGTGATGTGGGACTCGACATCGCTTAAGGGTTGCAAATGTAGGTGATGGATGCTGGTTTTAGGAGACTGGTGTTAGTTAATAGGAACTGATGATGATTTAGTATAAGGAAAAAAATATGCCGGGAGATGAGATAGGGTGGGTGTGGGAGATAAGCGTTGGGGAGATAAATAGGAAAGAGTCAAGGGTAGGAAATTGAGATAGGAGGAAAGATAGTCGTTAGAGTTGGGGTAGGGAGATAGGTCATGAATAGGGGATCTGGGGAATAGGTTGGGGTTCAAGGGTGAAGCGGATTATGGTTGAGGTTTAATGATGTTATGGTTTGTTGGATGTGGGTGAAGGACCATTCTGACGATGATTGATAGGGAACCACTATTGTTATTAGTGATATGAGGGACCTGTGAATGCTTTGAGGAGTGGTGCCATGTGGCATAGGTAGGCCTGAATGGGGTTAGATGTTACCAACAAGTAGTCCAGTGCCAAGTTTGACGGTCATCGGCGGATGGGATTCGTTGACCAACACATTTCATTTTCTGACAGTGAGATGACCGTCACTTTGGAGGATGTTAATAGGATATTTGAGTTTCTAATAGTAGGGATATAGGTCTATTCCATTTTCTCGAGGCATCCGAGGAGTTGATGTTGATATTATTCTCGTGAGGGGCTAGTAGAGTTGAGGTTCTATAGTGCCAACATATGTTATTGAGATATGTACCGAGCCCATCCGAGAGGAGATGGGGTTAGTTGTGGTGATGATGGAGGAAGTCTATTACTTTTCACTACCAGTGCAGAGAGGGTGGGAGATTCCCATGGGAATTGATGGGGGTTCTTCATGACATGATGGAGGACATGACCTGATTTACATGGGCACCATCATTCTTGGTGTAGCTATACAAAGAGTTATGGGCCTATGGGTGGTTCGGAAGGTTCAACTTGTGTTACACGCTCATACTATAGTGATGGGTATATGAGCACATCATGTGTGTACATCTAGTGGAAATTCCCAAATTGATGCATTCGTGGCAAGAATGGTTTGGGTGGGATACAGGAAATGGGTACCTACTATTACAGAGCACCGAGCTACAAGGGCTACACACAATGTATCATATTATAGGCATGCATTAGAGGGGTTGTTTGGTGTTGAAATCATTTGGAGTTTGTATGTGGGATTCCTAACATATAGGAAGATGGACAAGGAGCTATAAGAGTTATAATTACTTTGATGGATAGAGGGGCGCTTTGTGTAGGAGAGCACGAGATGATACTTGTTGATAGGGTCAGACGGTAGTTTGGGTTGCCACAGGATGTACCTCCACCATTTCCACAGTACAAGAGGGATGACATGGAGAGGCCTATGCCTCTACCACAACCGATAGTTCCTATAGGGAAGGAGGAGTAGGTGGTAGACCAAAATTGATGATGTCGAGGTTAAAAATAGGTACAAAAATGGTGGGCTGCATAGCTATAGGCATAATACCTCTTTTGAGGCAAGGGTAGCCTGACTTAGCCACTATTAAAATTTAGAGGGTCACCTGCAGGGGCGTGGTGACTACACCCCGGTGACACAATTGGTGATAGTGTAGGGGTAGCTAGTAGGGTAAAAGGCACAAGTTGCCATACTACAGCACATGCGAGTAGCCCTATAATCCTAGGTAAAGCATAGGGAAAACTCCTGTATAGGGTGGGGATGGAGATGGGATACGGGTGGTCACCCTATAGGCATTGGTAGTAGGTTTGCAGGGCCATTTGGCCATTACAGAGGTCTAGATTGTGGCCCTTTACGCCTGTGCACAAGCATAGTTACCTACACATGTTCAAGGATAGGGTCCCATTTTATAAGAAAGGGTGGGACAAGGTCCCTTTTTATAGGAAGGGGAGGGAAAAGGTCCCATGGTATAGGTATAGGGTCAAAGGCCAATGGAACTACCACTGATAGTACCCATAGCTAGGTTTAGAGATACCCTAGACGAGGAGAGATATTATCAGGATCATCTGATGGCCATAGGGATAGATGCCCATAGCTATGCAGAGTATAGAGCACAACAAGCCTCAAGTGAGAGGACCAGGTCTCATACTCACAGTGTGGAGAGTACAGGGGGCCAACAAGCCCCGAGATAGGGTCAGGGTGAGGCCACTAGTGCACGGAGGCTAGCTCCAGGTGAGGTACCAATAGAGTTCAGGTCGAGGCCCATTGAGGGTGGTGAGATGCTAGTGGGACTTGACATGAGAGAAAAGGGGAGGAGGGGATAGGTGAGACAAGAATTGAGGATTTCCAATGGGGGATGCCGATAGTTACGTATACTTCCCTTTCGTATTTTTAGTATATATCGGCTTGTGTGCCGAAGAGAGTGAGGTTGTATACAAGAGTTTTGAGATTTTTGATCATATACCAGTCTATGTGCCAAAGATGGTGAGAATGTATTTGAGTGATTTGAGATATTTTTATTTAGTTGTATCTGTGTACATATGTATGTGTACACAGACTTTCTCATTTATATAGATGATGATATTTATAGTATGGAGGGTGTATGTGTTTTAATTTCCATTATGATTTGTGTATGTGATGGAAACTAGGTGAATTAGGCAAGATGGAGTCAAAGTTATAGGCATGGTGGAGTGAGGTCATAGCCATGAAGGAGTCAAGTTATAGGCATGATGGACATAAATGATGATGTATATGCTTGTCATAGTTTAAGTTTCCCAATATTTTCTATAGTGAAAATCTAAAAATGATAAATGAATGATGTGATGATGTGGTAAAAATGTGGTAAAAATGTTCATCAATTGTGGCTTGTTTGGTTAAATTTCCAATTGTTGATATAAAATGGAAACAAGCTAAAATAAGATGTGAATAGGTAAATAAAGGTGAAAATAGGTTAGGGTGAAGAGTAGTCGAGCTAATCTTCAAGTTCCTCATGCCCTCGAAGTGCTGCCTACATAGCCCTGGTGAAAAGGGGCCTCACCGATGTAGTTCTCCCATAAGCTAGGGAAGAATATGATGAATTAGGGGGATGGGTGGTGAAATTTTAGCCATGGTTGACTTTAGGTCATAGGTATGATGGATTCAGGTTATAGGCATGGTGGAATGTAGGTCATAGGCATGAGTGATTTAGGTCATATTCATGAGTGTGTTAGGTCATAGGCATGACTGAGTTGTTTTAAATATAGGTGTCGATGATCTGGTCCTATATAGGATAATCAATAAGTAATGAGGAAGGCAAATGGTAAGAGGTGGAAAAAGAGCCACTTAATTGATAAGAACCCTAATGAGTCTACCATACCCCATATGGGATTATGAACGTAAGACCCTAAAGGCCTTGCATAATGGACTATTCTAAGGGTGAATAAAGTCACATGATCACGAAATGTCGTGGTTGCGGCAAGTCCCTTGAGTAGAGAGGAAATTAGGATGAAAAGGAAATGAGGTGAGAGTGGGTGGTTTAGTGTAACTTAGTGTATGACAACATTTTTTTCTTAGCAAGAAACCCAGATCAAAAATAGGCAAGTCCATGACGAAAATTTCATCATTTTCTTCATTTTTTCATTTTTTTGTTTTTAATAAACTGATCAATGAGGGAATTTTATATGGGATAATTATATTATCTCCTTGAGATCTTCACAAAGTTGATCAATGCAAGAAGCTTCTAGATATTTTTGTTGTATTTTTGTAATAACTTTATATTGTTTTCCTTCAAGGGAGAAGTCTATTTATAGTGGTAAAATAGAGTGAAGAGATGTCCCTTTTTGAGGGATTCATCTTTTGTTAGAAATTTTAATCAAGGACTTTTATCCCTTTTTGTTTTTGGACATTTAATTCATGGACAAGACTATATAGGAAGATTAGGTTCTTTTTTAGAAGACAAGACCATAACACACAAAGGTTAATTATGAAAGAGGTGGTTTCAATTGATAAACGACCACGGGATTCCACCTTTAAGAATATGAAAAATATCCATGAGAATCATGATATGAGTAGAGCCGTGGTACTCATATTGAAGAGGAGGTTGAAAGGTGACGGGTAGTCACATGATTCTTGTTTAGTCATGGATCATCAAAAATGGGTAATATGGAAGGTGAACAATGCTCAAAGGACGAGTGATCAACTGACATAAATTTATATAGGACTTTATGTCAACAATAAAATGGTCAAAGATGCAAAGCATTAAGAGGCTCAGTTTGGGTTTACCTTAGAGTGAAGATAAATGATAATAACTTGATCCGTAGGCACGGGTAACGATATAGGGTTCAATTCAATTAGGAGAAAATTTTCCCCATTTAATTTTCTCTTCTTTTGTTACATGTTGATTTTTCTTTAGGATGCGGCCACCAACCCGAAAGGTTCATTCGTGGACATGTTTTTGTAGGCACGTTTTGATACATTTTGGTAGATTTGGAGATGGTTAAGAGCATTAGGATGATTTTCATCTAATAACTCAAGTTGCGCCAAATGGTCATTGTTGTTGAGCATGTCTTGTAGTGAGATGTGGAGAGATGCAATATGGACTTCGAGAGGTAAGAAAACCTCGCACAGTAGACCGTGAGAAAATGGTGTGGCAAAAGTCAAAGTGTGAATACTAGTGTGATAAGCCCACAAGGTGAAAGGAATGTGTAAATGCCAATCCTTGCTAGTATCATCAACTACTTTCATAAGAATTTGGTTAAAGGTTTTATTGATCAATTCTACTTGGCCATTGGTCTAGGTAATAAGGTGATGAGAAATTGAGTTGGATGCCAAAAGTGTCACATAACTTACGTAGGGTTTTGTTTTTAAATTCCTTTCCATTATCAGTGATGATGTGGTGAGGAACACCAGAGTAAAAAATGATGTGATGGTTGATGAATTCACATACTTTCTTGGATTTTATAGAAATGAGTGGATTTTCTTCTACCCATTTAGAATAATATTCGAGTAGTGGTTATAATCCATTGGTGGCATTGTGAAGAATGGGGAATGATCTTGCCGACAAGATCCAAGTGCCATTGAGACAAAGGCCAAAGGTCTCATGTGACTTACAAGACATGACTAGGCATGTGATGAAGATTAGTGTGTTGCTTTAGAATTTCACAAAACATTTAATATATTCACAACAATTGCGGTTTAGTGTTGGCCAATAATAGCCAAGGCGAAGAATGCATTTTGCGACAAATAAACCACTAAAGTGACCTCCATAAATTCCATTGTGGACTTCCATGATAGTTTAGGGAATTTCAAAACTTGTAAGACATCGTAAGACAATATTGTCAAAGCTGCAATTAAAAAGGATACCACCCATGATAACATAATGAGAGACACTTTTAAGAAATGCACATTGTCTATTACAAGTGAGATCGGTGGGTAGAATGGAAAGGGAAAGATAGTCTGAAAATTGCTTATACCAAAGGTCACGTGGGTTAGGTGCAATGGTTCCGACAGAGTAGACCTCACGAGGTAAATAAGAGGGTGATTGTAGCCTTTATATTGTGACAAATATTTTAGAGTCGAAAACGAAGTGGGTATCTGAGAAGCCAAGAAAGCCATGGTATCCACAAATTTATTGGTAGAACATGGGGTGGTTTGAAGTTCATAATAGTCAAAGGTGGTAAAAAGTATATCTACATGATGTTTATACTTTTGAAGGATCTCATTACGACACTGGTATATACCATTTACTTGGTTTACGAACAGCTGGGAATCACCAAAGATATTTATTGACTTAACATCTAAGGCATAAGTAGCCTAGATACCTAATACGAGTGCTTCGTATTCAGCAATATTGTTTTTACAATCAAAATCTAGTTTGAAAGACAAAGGTGTATGTTCACCCTCAATAAGGATGAGGATAACACCGAGATCCACCTCCACGCCGACAATTGGAGCCATCAAAGAAGAGTGTCATTTGGTAAGTGGGTTCATCTAAGGAGAGGGTATTTATGGATTCTTCTGGGAAATTGAAGCTAAAGGAGTTTATTCTTAGAAAGAGGTACGTCTACTAGTTGTTCAAAGATAGCTTAGCTCTTGATGGAATTTTGATGAATGAATTCGAGATTGAGGTAAGAAAGAAGCATAAGCCATTGTGTGACACATTGATGTTGATATGGTTTGACGTGCATATAGTGTAAGGGGTCATTAAATTGGTAACAACAAAGGTTTTATGGTTGAGGAGGTAATGGCGGAGTTTTGTGGCGATGAAAACTACGCCTAAGCAGAGTTTTTCGGCTTGGGTGTATCTAGTTTCGTAGTCCAGAAGGGTACAAATTATGTAATTAACCACTTTCTCTCTGTGTTTCTCATCACGATGAGCGAGCATGAAACCTAAAGAATGATCAATGGTAGAAATATATAGGTTAAAAGGTTGGTCATCCTTAGGAGGAATGAACACCGGTGGTTGAAGAAGGTATTTTTTAAGGCTTTGAAGGATTTATGGAATTCATCATCCCATTTGAATGAAACATCCTTCTTGAGAAGATGATGAAATGGTTGACAATGGTAAAAAAGATGCAAGATAAAACGATGAAAGGATTACAACTTACTCGATGTATATATCTCTCCCCGGGTAAATATAGACAATCAGAAGAATATGGAAATCAAAGAAACTCAAAGCCCGATATTTATTGTGTCACCAATAGCCCCGACATAGGTTAGGGGTGCACAAAACAAAGTTTTGACATGCAAAACTTTTCTCCCGGTGCAAGTTGGGGCACAAAGATAAAGTCTCGACATGTGAAAATTCGCACCCATGGTGCAGGTTAGGGGCACATAGGAAAAAGTGTTGACATGAAAAAATTTGTGCCCTGGTGTAAGTTGGGGGTGCACAACACAAAGTGTTGACATGTGAAAATTTGCACCGGCGTAGGTCAGGGGTGTACATCGAGGGTGTCGATATGCAAAACTTCATGCCCTCAGTGCTGGTTAGAGGCGTAGAGCAGGAAATGTCGACATGCAAAAATTTATGCCCATGGCACAGGTTAGACACTGATGACATGAGGATAGTTGTGCCAAGGTGCATCTTCAAGAGGCACAACATTTTGAGCGTTAACACCCCGATAGAAAGCAAACCCTGACGTAGATATTCAAATGGCCATAACTTTTCACAGGGAGCTCGATTCACACAAAGTTGGACTTTTAGGAAAGCTTACAAGGTCCTCTATCCAACTGCAACTGGATATATTTAATTAGGTGAGAAAAATTTCTTTAAAATGCAAAATACAGTTCACCACTTTTTGGGTTTGCTAGGTTCTCACCTACCACCATAATGAGATAAATTAAACATAACCTAGAGGTGGTTGGGGTAGATTTGGAATTCCTCTCTCTTCCTCTCTCATTCTTCCTATAAATTGTAAGGAGGGGCTTCTTTATAAAGGTTGGACATTTTTGTTTTGCCCCTCCCTTCTTCTCTTTGGCAGGTGAATATGTGGAGTTCAAACCTCCCATTTTAAACTCGCAATGTAACTTTGCCTCTTGGAATTTTGTAGTGTATTGTATCAATTTTGGAGTAAATAATGCATGTATGTGGATGATTCTTAACCCTTTCTGTGTTCATTTTCATCCTCTTGGTCTTTCAATACAAATTTGGTTATCTCGCGCATGATCTTGCATTGCATTTTAATGGTTTATGGTTATTGGCAAGATAGGTGTTCTTCATTCCTTGGTGCATCACCTTTGTTAGTTTAGGTTTATTTTATGCTTCCTCTTACCCCGTCTCCTTGGCAAGTTAGATTATGTTTTTGGTAAACCCTTTGTATTTTTTATGTGCGCATCCGAACAGAGGAATAGGAACTGGCCTTCATCCGTAGAGCTTTCCCAATTCGCAAGGTCCCACACTTGGGAAAAGCTCCATGTTATGCAATCGCACCGAGAGTCTTAACCCATTGAGTTGTCGACATTTAGGGGTTCTCAGATACACCATCAACACTTACCTTGTAGGACTTGAAGTTGATGGAGATTTGTAGGTAGAGGAATTTACTGAGAATAGCCTTTACTTTAGCAGGATCGACCTCGATGCCATGAAAATAAATAATGAAACCAAGGAGTTTTCCTCAAAGTACTACAAATACTCACTTCTTTTGTTGAAGATGAACACAATACTTGGTGAGGTAGTAAAATACAACATTAAGGATGGTTAGGTATTCGGCTCAATGTTTGGATTTGGCAAGAAGATCATATACGTAATCTTCCAATATGTGATGCATGATGTCATGGATGATGTAAGTCATGGCTCATTGGTATGTAGCACCGACGTTTTTAAGGCATGACTCGATAGCAAAAAGTTTCCCAAGGGGTGATGAGGGCGATCTTGTGTTGATCTTTTGCAGCTAGTAATATCCGATTGTAATGCAAGAAACCATCCATGAGTGATAGCATTTCATGGAAAATGGTGTGATAAAGTAGTTATTCGATGCCTAGTAGGGTAAAATCATCTTTGGGATAAGCTAGGTTGAGGTCACGAAAGTCCTGGGAAAATGTGGATTACCCTATCACCTTTGTGATAGGAATGATGCTAGAATTCCATTGGGGATAGTCAACAGTAGGATGAAGGAAACTGAGAAAAGGTGGTTAATCTCTTCTTTGACTAGAAGAGCAATGCAAGGATGCATTTTCTACATATTTTTTAATGGGTTTGACATCGGGAATGGTTAAGATATTGTGAACCACTTTGTTTGGGTCAATACACGGCATATTGGCATAAGACCAACAAAAATTAGTATTATGGTTCTCAAGGAAAGGGGCAAAAGCTTCCTTCTCAAGGTAGCATCTAAATATTGGCCTATCTTTAGAATGTGTAGGTCGTTACTGAGTGTTAATGTTGGTTTTAATGGTCAATTAATTCAACATGGTTTGTGTCTCAAAAGGTAACGACCGGTGAATATAAGAATCTTCGTACTCAAGGTAGGTGAGGATGGACTCATTATCCTAACATTGAACGAAATTAATAAAAGGGATATCGTCATCAATCATGTCAAGATATAGGAATGGGACAGAAGAGGGAGCCTCACCATCACCTTGATACGTTAGAGGTCTTAGGAAATTATCTTTACAAAAAAAAGTAAGGAGGAATAGATTCGGGATCTATGGACTTCATGGGTAAAGATGGTGACATAGGTGAATGAGGTGGAGAAGGTTTTTCTTCCTTAATGATATCGATGCGAGCCTTCTTGGGAGGTGGTGCATCAAATCCAAAGTGCCACTACGGTCATTGTGTTTATGCATGGTACAGAGATGATAGTATGGAGGCCTTCTTCATAAAAATGAATCCAAATCCTTTCCATGCGCAATGGTGGAGGAAAGTGTGAGCGAAGTGACGGTTAGTAAGGGATTGTATGTCATATGAAAATGGTTTAATTTGAGATGGAGGTTCGGGTGAATAAGTGGCAATATCAAGTCCACCATAAATTAGATTTGTGCGAAGGTGGGAAGGACCATAAGGAAAAACCTCACCTAAGTAGTAGTCATGAATAGGGTGATGAGGTAGGTTCCCATACTCTTGCAGGGTGAGGAATGTGTTGATATTGAATAGGTGGTAAACTCCCGAGTGAGGCATTAAAAACACCTTCTAAGGATCATATTCAATATGTGGGTAGCGAGGATAGATGACTCGCTAGATGATTGGGAAGAAGATTAGTTAGTTGTAGAGGCTGGGATGGCATTAGAGGAATAATAGGGTTAGATGTTAAAGAGTTGGTGGCAACCTTGGTGGATGGGCTTGTGGGTGAAGGTGAAGTGGGGCTAGTGTTAAATGACTTGACTAGTACAAATACATCACTAGGTCGATACAACATGATATAGGTCTTGAATGGTGAGGTTTCGGTAGGGATGATGTAATTATGTCCTTCATGCTCTTATTTTACAAAGTGGTGTAAAGTTTAAGGGACACAACCCATGAAGTGAATCTAGGGTCTACCGAGAAGTAGGTTATATCGAAACTTCCCTCTAAGATGTTTAATAGTTCTAGGATAATGTGAGGGCCTACGCAAACATGAAGGATAATAGTGCGAGGGAGGTGATGGCATTATTGAAGGAGCGTAGCATAGAGTAAGGTTATTATGCATATAGTTATAAGGAGTACACATTTTATTGTATGTATGGGAGGAGATCATGTTAATCTTAGTACCACCATAAATCATGACGCATCATACGCATATGTTATTGATATAGAAAGAAATGAATAGGGTGTGATCATGGTCATCTATCCGAAGAGGTAAAATATCCTCTTGAGAGAAGGCCGAGGAAGCAATGTGAGGAGGAGTTGTGGGGTAGAATGAGGAACTTATTTTGTTAGCGATGCCACATGGTGAGGCATGATAATTGAGGCCACTGCACAGGGTCACTTTGTATAGAAATTTAATGGATTGTAAAACCTCGATAAGGGCTTGTCTCTCGGATTCAAAAGTCCTGGACGAGATCATACAAATACATCTTTAGAGGAGACTAATGTACTTATTTTATCATTGTGCAATGGATGACCCCATCGGAGATAAGGTTTGTAGGTTCACGGATGGTGATTTTGGGAGCGGCTGCACAGATGGTATATGGTGTATAGGGTTGGTTGATGGCTAGTTGATTTTTCTTTTCCTTTGTCTTTCCGAGCACTTTGGTAGTAATGTGAACCTTGATAATAGGAGGGAGGTGGATGGAGACAAAGTGTGTCATGAAAGGTATAACGAGAATGAAGGGAAAAAAATAGCAGTGGATAAGAGCCTTTTGAAATGAATAGGGCGCATTGAAATTTCGGTGGTGGTTTTGCCCACTCTCTTATATAGACCATGTTATCTCGAATTTTGGAAGTAGGAAAAATGGTTGTGGGGGTCGAGATACTAGTCATAGAATAGCTAAAGGACGATGATGTATGGTGACAGGTGATGGTGGATCATGGTCCTTATCGAAATTTTCTTCACGAGCAAAAATTTGAAGAAGAATGTTCTTTAGAGCATTAAAATTTTCAACATCATGTCCTAACACACGATGATAGGCATAAATCTTGATTTCATCAAATATTTCTAGTTGGGGTTTGAGAGGATCGTAAGGGTGAAGCGGTGGTAATTTGATGATGAAAGTCTCTAAGAGATTGGTTAATATTATGGCGTAGGACCCCACTAAGGGATCAAAATGGGAGATGAGTGTTAGTTTGGGTACATGTGTCATTTATTTTGAATGAAGAGGTTTTACGGAGAGGGGAATGGGTTGGTCTACTAGTTTGGTATGTGGAGTGGTCTTAGGTTTTGCTAGAATCTATTCGTAAAAGTGGAGTAGAAGAGCCGGTGATGGAAAGTATGGTTGGTGTGTTTACTTATGTGGAAGGTCCCACACTTGGGAAAAGCTCCATGTTATGTAATCACACTGAGAGTCTCAACCCATCGAGTTGTTGACATTCAGGGGTTCTGTGATATGCCATCAACACTTACCTTGTAGGACTTGACGTTGATGGAGATTTGTAGGAAGAGGAATTTATAGAATAGCCTTTACTTTAGCAGGATCGACCTCGATGCCATGCAAATAAATAATGAAACCAAAGAGTTTTCATCAAAGTATCACAAATACTCACTTCTTTTGTTGAAGATGAACACAATACTTGGTGAGGTAGTCAAATACGACCTTAAGGATGGTTAGGTATTTAGCTCGATGTTTGGATTTGGCAAGAAGATCATCTACGTAATCTTCCATTATGTGATGCATGATGTCATGGAAGATGTAAGTCATGGCTCGTTGGTATGTAGCACCAACGTTTTAAGGCCAAAAGGCATGACTCGATAGCATAAAGTTTCCCAAGGGGTGATGAGGGCGATCTTGTGTTGATCTTCCTGAGCTAGTAATATTTGATTTTAACACAAGAAGCCATCCATGAGTGATAGAATTTCATGGAAAATGGTTAGATAAAGTAGTTATTCAATGCCTAGTAGGGGAAAATCATCTTTCGGATAAGCTAGGTTGAGGTCACTAAGTCCTGGGAAAATGTGGATTCCCCTATCACCTTTGTGATAGGAACGATGCTAGAAATCTATTGGGGATAGTCAATGGGTAGGATGAAGGAAACCGAGAAAAGGTTGTTAATCTCTTCTTTGACTAGAAGAGCAATGCGAGGATGCATTTTCCACATATTTTTTAATGGGTTTGACATCGGAATGGTTAAGATATTGTGAACCACTTTGTTTGGGTCAATACACGACATATTGGCATAAGACCAAGAAAAATTATTATTATGGTCCCGAAGGAAAGGGGCAAAAGCTTCCTTCTCGTAGCATCTAAATATTAGCCTATCTTTAGAATGTGTAGGTCGTTCCGAGTGTTAATGTTGATTTTAATGGTCAATTCATTCAACATGGTTTGTGTCTCAAAAGGTAACAACCGGTGAATAGAATCTTTCGTACTCAAGGTAGGTGAGGATGGACTCATTATCCTAACATTGAATGAAATTAATAAAAGGAATATCGTCATCAATCATGTCAAGATATAGGAATGGGACGAGAAGAGGGAGCCTCACCATCCCGTTGATACGTTAGAGGTCTTAGGGAAATTATCTTTACAAAAAAGTTAGGAGGAATAGATTCGGGATCTATGGACTTCGTGGGTAAAGATGGTGACATAGGTGAATGAGGTGGAGAAGGTTTTTCTTCCTTAATGATGTCGATGCAAACCTTCTTGGGAGGTGGTGCGTTAAAGCCAATGCCACTACAGTCATTGTGTTTATGTATGGTACAGAGATGACAGATGGGAGGCCTTCTTCATAAAAAATGAATCCAAATCCTTTCCGTGCGTAATGGTGGAGGAAAGTGTGAGCGAAGTGACGGTTAGTAAGGGATTGTAGGTCATATGAAAATGGTTTAATTTGAGATGGAGGTTCAGGTGAATAAGTGGCAATATCAAATCCACCATAAATTATATTTGTGCGAAGGTGGGGAGGACCATAAGGAAAAACCTCACCTAAGTAGTAGTCATAACTAGGGTGATGAGGTGGGTTCCCATACTCTTGTGGGGTGAGGAATGTGTTGATATTGAATAGGTGGTACACTCCCGCAGTGAGGCATTAAAAACACCTTCTAAGGGATCATATTCAATATGTGGGTAGCAGAGATAGATGACTCGCTAGATGATTGGGAAGAAGATTAGTTAGTTGTAGAGGCTGCATGGTGGTAGTAGGAATAATAGGGTTAGATTTTAAAGAGTTGGTGGCAACCTTGGTGGATGGGCTTGTGGGTGAAGGTGAAGTGGGGCTAGTGTTAAATGACTTGACTATTAAAAATACATCACTCGGGTCGGTACAACATGATATAGGTCTTGAATGGTGAGGTTTCGGTAGGGATGGTGTAAGTATGTCCCTCATTTTTATTTTACAAAGTGGTGTAAAGTTTAAGGGACACAACCCATGAAGTGAATCTAGGGTCTACCAAGAAATAGGTTATATTGAAATTCCCCCTCTAAGATGTAGAATAGTTCCAGGATAATGTGAGGGCCTACGCAAACATGAAGGATAATAGTGCCAAGGGTGGAGGTGATGGCATCGTTGAAGGATCGTAGCATAGCTTTGGGTTATTATGCATATAGTTATAAGGAGTACACATTTTATTGTATGTATGGGAGGAGATCATGTTAATCTTAGTACCACCATCAATCATGATGTATCATACACATATGTTATTGATATAGAAAGAAATGAATAGGGTGTGATCATGGTCATCTATCTGGAGACGTAAAATATCCTCTTCGGGGAGCCGAGGGTGGGAATGCGAGGAGGAGTTGTGGGGGTAGAAGGAGGAATTTATTTTGTTAGCGAGGGCACATGGTGAGGCATGATAATTAAGGCCACCGGTACATGGTCACTATATAGAAATTTAATGGATTGTAAAACCTCGATAAGGGCTTGTCTCTGGGATTCAAAAGTTTGGACGAGATCATACAAATACATTTTTAGAGGAGACTGATGTAATTATTTTATCATTATGCGATGAATGACCCCATCGAGAGATAAGGTTTTTAGGTCCGTGGATGGTGATTTTGGGAGCGGGTGCGAGATGGTATATGGGGTATAGGGTTGGTTGATGGATAGTTGATTTTTCTTTTCCTTTGTCTTTCTCGAGCCCAGGTAGTAATGTGAACCATGATAATAGGAGGGGATGTGGATGGATACGGTGTGTCATGAAAGGTATAACGGAATGAAGGGAAAAAAATAGCGGTGGATAAGAGCCTTGTGAAATGAATAGGGCACATTGAAATTTCGGTGGTGGTTTGGCCCACTCTCTTATATAGACCATGTTGATCTCGAATTTTGGAGGTAGGAAAAATGGTTGTGGGGGTCGAGATACTAGTCGTAGAATAGCTAAAGGACAGTGATGTATGGTGATAGGTGATGGTGGATCATCATCCTTATCATCGAAATTTTCTTCACGAGGAAAAATTTGAAGAAGAATGTTCTTTAGAGCCTTACAATTTTCAACATAATGTCCTAACACACGATGATAGGCACAAATCTTGATTTCATCAAATCTTTTGGTTGGGGTTTGAGAGGATCGTAAGGGTGAAGCGGTGGTAATTTGATGACGAAAGTATCTAAGAGATTGGTTAAAATGTTGGCGTAGGACCCCATGAAGGGATCAAAATGGGAGATGAGTGTTATTTTGGGTACATGTGTCATTTATTGTGAATGAAGAGGTTTTACGGGAGGGGGAATGGGTTGGTCTACTAGTTTGGTATGTGGAGTGGTCTTAGGTTTTGCTGGAATCTATTTGGTTAAAAGTGGAGTAGAAGAGCTGGTGATGGAAGGTATGGTTGGTGTGTCTACCTTAGTGGAGGGTATCGGATTATCATCTTTGGGTTGCACCTTCTTGGGTAAAGGTGACACGGAGAATGAGATGTAGAAGGAAAAGTAGATGGTTGAAGATGATGGGTTACCCACGAGGCAACCGAGCTACAAAGTGGAGGTGGTTGGAAAAGTTTTGGTAAGCAACATTGGTTGAAGTCATATAGGAAAGGTTGGGGTTATAGTAATCGGTGGACGTATAAGTGGCAAGAAGTTCACAGTGTGGGTGAGGGAGCTTGGGTTTTGGGTGAATGAGGTGTAACAAAGTCTCGTGATGCAGGAGGAGGTTGTTTATCTTTTGACTAGATTTGGGTGTGAGATTTTTTAGTCAAGGTTGATGGATGAGGCCCTAGGATGGACGGGAGGGGGAGGGTGACAAGGGTGTAGTAGGCGAGACCAGTGTATGTGGCCTAGAGGGTTGGGTTTTCTTTTTAGGTGGGAGGATAATGCTACTGTGGACTTTGGAAGATGTGGCTAAGTCTAATCTGACAGGTGGGTGAGTAAGGCTTGATGTCGGCATAACACCCAAAGTAGTGATGGGTCTAGATACGGGTGGGAGATAAGTGTGTGTATGTTTTTACGTTTGGGAATAGTTGTAGTGATGGGTAGAAGTTTGCATGTAAGTAGGGATAATGAAGAGGAATCCATTTCAATTGACATAGTCGGTGTAGTTTTGGTTTCCAAAATACCTTTGGGTAGTTTTGGAAGTATTTTCAAGAAACATTTACATTTGGGTCAAAACGTAGAGCCGAAGACATCCCCAAAGCATGGAATGATCGACATAATCCCAAAGATAGATGAACCGTGAAAAGGGAATTAATGAAGAAGATGATAGAGTGGGTTGGGTAGCAATCCCTGTAAAATATGTCTATGAGATAGGGAATTGGCTGGCCTCAGATTCTATAGGTAAAAGAGCTGAGATCATGTCAATAGGGTTCTGGATGCTAGGGGAGAACTATCTCGCAATAGGTAGTGACATGTCTGAATCATCTCCCATGGGTAGGAGAGATAATAGGTTAGGTGAGGTAGACTTCTCTCTCGGTGGAGGAGAAGGAGATGATGATTCTCTTGTGGATGGGAGAATAACAAGTGTTGACGGTTCAGAAGGTTGGGAAGCAGACAATAACATGACATCAATAGAAAGTGTGGATTCCTCTGTGAGAGAAAGGGTAGAAGAGGGGACTCCTCTGTGGGTGGAGGAGTAGAAGAGGTATGCTCCTCTATGGGTGGAGGATCTCATGCCAAGATTTCCTCAATAGATGAAGTAGGTCAGTTTTGAGGAATATTTGGTGTGATATCAAAAACTACGTGAACCTCATGGATGGTGTTGTCATTGGATGAAGGTTTGCTATTTTTATTAGATGATGGTTTATGATTAGGGAATGGATTTTAGAAGATGTGAAAATTATGATTTTTTTATCATTTGGGTTGTCTACAATAAGGCCTCCATTGTCTATCATCTCTTGAATAATGTGTTTAAAATTTATACAATTACCATCACTATGTCATTTAATGCGATGGTAATTATAATAGTCATTCTCTTTATACCATGTGGGCATAGGACGAGCGGGGTCAAAACCTGTATGAGGTTTTATGGGAGGAAGTGTAATGGCTCTAGCTTTAAGAAGTTTTTCCAAGACTGAAAAATAGGGCTCTCCGATCGAAGTATACTTCTACTCCTCTCACCAAAACTAAAAGGCATGTACAAGAGAAAGATTGGAAGAAGGTTGGGCCTAATTAGAAGGATGAGGTGGACCTATCTTGATGAATACCGTGTTAGAAGATCCTTGGGGATTTGAATATTTATTTTAGGGTTTTGAAGATAAAGAAGAACTATTGGATTTGAATGGGGTGTTCTTGTTTCATAGTTGGATTTTATTTTCTTCAATGGTATGGATTTATAGTTTTGAGCCAAGGTGAATGCTTCATCAAAGGTTTGGAAGGTTTGGAATTTTAGATTTGGTGAGATGTGTCCGCACAAGCTCTAGTGAACAACTCGATAAGTTCATCTGAGGTAGTTGGAACGTCAATTGGTTAATGAGACTTCGCCAATCGGAAAAGAAGTCTATGATAGATTCATCTTCGTAATGTTGGGTTGAATAACGATAGGTTATGGTGACTCTCTTGGTAACATTGATTGAAAAATGGTCTAGGAAAGATTGGGATACTTGATTAAAGGAATAAATGGAATGTTGAGGTAGTTCACTATACCAATCTAATGTTGGTCCCGTGTTAGGGACATTGGGAAAGTTTGAGGGAGTAAAGCATCATCATGGGTGATTAGGTAACACCCATGTTTAAATGACCGCAAGTGTTGTTGTAGGTATTATTTATTATTGAAGCGATTGAATTTAGGCATTTCCCAATACAATCGGGTAAGGAGGAATGGGAATGTATGGATGGATAGACTCAATATAGATTTCATCATATGTTAAAGAATTGTGGGAGCAAAAATAGATGCTTCTAAGGTCTACATTTTCTCCATCATCATTTTAATGAGGTCGTTAGTAGGTTAGGATCAATGGTTGCCCCGTAGAAAAAGGGGGTTGATGCAAAAGGTACAAGGTTGGTGGTATGTTGGTATATGGTGGCACCGAATATGAGAATTGCATAGGAGGAATAGATGTGGGTGGCACATAGCTAGCGTGAGCAATAGATGAGGTCGGGGGTTGTTAGTACTATGTATAAGTGGGTGGGGTAGTTGTAATTACTCTAGTAGTGATTGGGGGTAAGGATTTTGGGATGGAAAGGACTTGCTTTTGAAAAGGGGTGTAATTTTTGACACTGCAGAGGTGGTTGCGATGCAACAAGTATATGGAAAGTGGTGGGTACAGATGGAGCTAGAATCATAGGGGATGTTGGAGGGACAATCGATCTCACATGTGTGATCAATGACATAGATCCCGTGGTTATAACTTAGTTGTGGGATTTATCTAAGACACCACGGGTGATAAAGTAAATGATGGTAGTGCAGAACTAGTGCTAACTGACATAGAATTGGGGGCTATAATCAAAGGGATATATATAGGCATGCCATATATTAATTGTCCTGAGGAATCCCAGGTGGAAGAATGAGCAAGATAGTACAAGTGAGGAAAGCGAGATTCTAGTAGAGGAGTCTCAAAAACTCCTCATCTCCGGTGGTGATAGGGAGAAGCTGATTTAGATCAATAGGTGACAAATTCATGACGGTGATGGACTAGGTAGGAGTGGTTGATGGATAGCGTGAAACACGATGGTGTTATTTTGGCTGTGAGTTAACACCATGCGAATCAATGTAAATCATGTGAAATGTACTATGTAAATGACACAAGGGACAATAGAGATGGGAAAAAATAGATTTCGAGAGGATAATTCAGTAAATATTTTGATAAAAATCAAAATAGGGTTATGATGTTGGTTGCAATAACCGATGCGCTTAAGGTGTGACCGATGCGGTCACATGATGACCGATGACTGATTCTTGAAGAATAATAATTTCAGAAAATAAAATAGAAATTCGTGATTTTAGATAGGGAGACTATGATAAGAATTTAGAGAGTATGCCGACACACAATAACCTTTAGACGAAAAGAAGGTGAGATGAGTGTTCTCTTGATAAACGGATCCAACAGAACAAGCAATTGACGCCGATAGGTAAACCAATGTTGTTCAAACAGTAAACTGATGATGGTCTTGGGATTGATGTTGGTTACTCTAAAATATGAAGAATGAATAAAAAAGAGGTGTTGTGAATTTATATTGTATGAAGAATCAACCTAAGCTTGGGTATGATAAGATGATGCTCGACACACTTAGATAAATTTTGAATACTCGACTATGATGGAAGAGTGTGAAAGGAAAGAGAAAGACGAATAAAACATATCCTCTCACCTCAAACCAAAATTCAAACAAAAATCTATGAAAACATGCAATCCTAAAGTGAATATTATATTTTTGTAGCTTATGCTATTTAGGACCCGACACGTGAATTCATAACAATGTTTTTGGTTGGGAAGGCATCCTACGAAAAAGGAAATCTAGAGGGTGAGGTTTCGATTATGTTATGGCAGAGGTGGTCCTTCCTATGATGGGGTACATGACAAATATAACCACCTAGGGATTACCTGTTAATCCTCTAATCGTGTGATCATTGTGAGACATTCCTAGGTACGATGTCATTTAAGAAGGTGTGTATATTTAAGTTTTTGTGTAGTTTGGCAAGAGAAAGAGAGAAGCAATTTCTTTTTACAATTCAATTGTGTCAACCATCAGCTGGGCATGACTTCCAGTGTATAGGTTTCCCTCATTTTTAATGTGAGCTACAATGCCCAAAATCATAATTCAATGCAAGTGTTTTAATACCCAAATCGAAATATGATATTTGATGTAGCAAATGATGAACAGGAAGAGGGATGATTTTTCACTAATGCAACATAAGAAATAAAAAGTGGTTCATTTTAAGCCCCAAATGACAAATGTCATTTATATAATTAGAAGAAAGAAATATTACCAGGGAGAAGATTAAATGTGTAATTTTTAAAATGAAAGAAACACACAAAAACATTTTATGTATATGAAGAAAATGCAATGAACCCAAGAGACGGTCCCATCGTGCATGCCAAAAATGTTTCACTATTTTCTTTAATTTTTAGACGAAATAGATAAGGGTGTGGGCCAAAGAGGAATACTTGTTGCGATGGTTGGTTTGAAGGTTGTGCATGCATTCTGAATTCTAGATCTAATGTTGAATGTGAGAGATTCGTTTAGGTACGAGGAACTACTCGAAATATGAAACAAGACAACGAAAGAGGATTAAATAAGATATGTCAATGGGTTTCCTAACCTATGCTAAATCTAGGAAGTGTCATAATTCCTTGGTGGAAATCAACCCACCGTTAAATAAAATTTAATGTAAGAAACAACATGAGAAAATATAATCCTACTGTAATTGATATGATTTAGGTATCTCATCCAAATACAATAAGAAAGTCTAACATAACAGGATAGGTTATGATCAAATCTAGAGGTGGGGTAGTTTGTCAGGGTTTTGGGTCGATTAGGTTTTTGGGTGAAGATTCTTAGATTATGTTATTGATAGGATGGCCAAAACACAGAGACCGGTATCGGTCAGATATAACCGATGATGGTTTAGAGAGAACTGATGATGGTCATGGGTAACTAACGTTGGTATGGTTGGGATGATAGGAACTCAATAAGACTTGATTGTGAAAATTGGTCTGAGGTGAGATAGAGATAAAAAGGGGAATGGTGAGATCTATGTTGATCTTAGGAACACTCGAGATATGTATAAATTTTGTGTATAGATGATCAAATGATATGGTGGTGAAAGGTGGAGTTTGTAGGAAAGTGAATGGAGATAATAATAGAAAATGATAATAGAGATGAAAAAAACCTTTAATAAAGAACAAGGATGAAATGACATAGGTGATAAACACACTTATTTTGTAGGTCCAATGGCTAGGTGGTGGTGATTATTGATCAGTGGGATGGAGCATGATGCCATGGTGTCAAGTTTCCTAGAATGCTATCATCAAAGTGATACCTCTTGATCTGTCTTCATGTTGGATATGAATTCTTGGATGTGCAAAAAAATTTGGTTCTTTCTTGTCTGCATACCTCCTTTTGCTCCAAAATTTGAGAATGTGGCCAGCCTCTCAAACAAGGTTACCAAAATGGTTATATGGTAACTGACGATGGTTCCTAGTTGACTAATGTCGGTTTCGGGATGACTGCATCGATTAAGGATGGATTCCCTAGGTTTACTAAAAACTACATATCTTGTAATCATTTAGGCTAGGTGTTCTCAATTATCACGAATCAAAACAGACATTATCTTTTAATGAGTAGGAATGTGGTTAGAGGAATAATAGGCATTGATTTTTAGGGTTGAACTAAGTCTTAGTTAGTTTTGGTGAGTGGATGATGCTAAAAATAGGTTTATAATGAGGTGTCTAGGTGAGGTGGTGGGGTGAGGTGTGTAGGTGACATGGAAATTGGTTTAATTAAGATAATTAAATAATGATTAAAGTGAGAATGAGTATTAATTTAATTAAAGTGATTAATTTAATATTAAAGTGTGATGTAAGGGTCATTGTTAGGTGAAATTGTTTAAGTTATCTATTTGAAAGGGGACCAAGGGGAGTGTGACCCAATTTTTATGGCTACACCTATTACCTTGAGGGTAATAGGGGTATAATAATTGAGAGTGATTTGAAAGTGCTTACACAATGCTTTACCATTATCACCACAATGGCGAGAGGGTACACCGTATCGAAAAATTATATGGTTCCTAATAAACTTGGATATCTCCTTACCTTTAAGCATAGTTAAGAGGAACAACCTCTACCACTTTAGTGAAATATTAATTGGTAGTGATAATGAATTTGTGGGCATATGAAGATGTAGCATTAAATTTATGTAGAAGTTATAGGCCCCACTTTGAGAAAGGCCAAGGTGTCATGATAGGTTGTAATGATTGTGTCAACGCATGTATCAAATTGCCATAATTTTTACATTGTAAACATTTCTTCACATATTTGTAGGAATCATTGTCTATGGTAGGCCAATAGTAACCGACTCGAGTACTTTATTAGCTAGGATAATCCTATTTGTATGCGCCATGTAGATGCCTTCGTGCACCTACTTAATTTATAGGATGGATTCATATTAATTGAGATGATGTAATTGATTCTTGTCATAAATCGACGGTACATAGTGCCTTCAACAAGGGTATAACGCACTATATGCTTGATGAGGTTTCTTTTTTTAGCACATGAAATTTTGGTGGCAAAGGTTCCATCCTGAAGCCGCTTTAAAATGTCATTATACCATGGAGAAAAGGGACCAACAACTTTGCATACCAAATAGAATTATGGTATGTCATGCATTGGTGTCTATAGATTCTCTACGAAGAACAACATATCATTTTTCCTAGGTGGTATACATAACATAGACCGCACTATTTCCATTACATCCGTTGATTGGTTCTTTCCACTTGGGATTTGTTCAAATTTGATTTTTTCAAAGTATTCCTTCAGATAATTGACCATTTTCTTAAATGGAAGAAGTTTTTCATCTTTAACTTTATACTCATCTTTTACCTATTTGATAATAAACATAGAATCACCAATCAAATTCACTTGTCTGATGTCCCAATGATATCTAGTTTCATCCCCGCAATAAGAGCTTCGTATTCATATATTTTTGTACATGGGAACCTAAGTCAAAATGCTTGAGGGATCATGTCTCCTGAAGGAGTGATCAACACAACTTTGGCACTTGAACCATGGAAGGTAAAGGAGCCATCAAAGTATAGTTTTAATACAACCTATTCCTCAAGGTATAATGTAGATGCATCTATAAGTTCCAAAATTAAAGGTTCATTACCCGGAAAAGGGGCTTCAACTAGCTGATCCACCAAAACCTGCACTTTTACTGATTTAAGTGAACATAATCGATGTCAAACTTGGTGAGTAAGATGATCCAATTGACCATATTTCCTATAAGTGTGGTCTTTTACAATAATTACTTTAATGGATAAACTTTTGATATTAGTTTGACCTTATTATTTAGCAAGTAAGGATGTAGTTTCGAAAGGAAAAAACTATGGGAAAACAAACCTTTTCTACATGTCGGTAGTTGAGCTTGTAAGTGATCAACATCCATCTTAGGTAGTACACAACTTTTTATTTCTATTCATTATCATATTGGGAAATTTGAGACCCAATTGTAATGTGTGTGGCATAAATGTATAGTAACATTGGTTCACCTATCCTAGGTGGAATTAGAAAATTGTATTTAGCCGAGATATTTCTTAAGAAAATAAAATGTTTGCTTTTATTCTGGACCCTAGTGAAAACTTAAATCTTTCTTCAGAAGATGCATGAATGTATGACATTTTTTTGCAAGCTAAGAGATGGATCTTCTAATTGCTTGGATATTTTCTTGCAAGCTTTGCAGTTGTCTCATATTCATTAGAGAAGGCATTTCTGTTATAGCAGTACCCTTTGTAGGATCTACTTCAATTCCTCTCCGTAAAACAATGAGCCCTAATATATTTCCAAATAACACATCGACGACACACTTCTTTGAGTTCAATCGATCAGTATAATCTTGTAGACATTAAAAATGTGCCACAAAATCTTTGGGTGATCTTTTCAAGTCCCGTATTTTTCTAATATATCATCCACATAATCTTGAAAGATTAGTCATTTCTCATTGATAGGTTACATGTACATTCTTGATGTGAAAGGGCATCAATTGGTAGCATAAATTCTCCCATGGGGTGGTAAAATTTGTCTTATATGGGTCCTTGTTAGCCATCTTGATTTGGTTATATCTGGAAAATCAATCCATGAGTGATAACATCTCGTAAGAAGTTGTCGAATTGAAAATCGTGTTGATGTTTGGAAGAGGGAAGTTGTCCTTAGGAAAATATTTATTGATATCTCTAAAATCAGTACAAAATCTAATACCGACATATTTCTCCTACACTTTGGGGCAATATTAGATATCCACTATAAATAGTCAATAGGCCTAATGAAACCTACTATTAATAACATTTCTAACTCTTCTTTGACTAACAAGGTGACACAATGATGCATATTTCGTAGGGTTTTGTTTTATAGACTTTGTGTCTAGATGTACGAAAAATATTGTGCGCTACTAATGCAAGATCAAGTCCTAACATGTCTACATATGACCAAGCAAAGACATCTAAAATTTCTCTTAAAAGTAGCACAAATCTTTTCTGTTTGTGAGCCAAGAGTGAAGCACCCAACTTCATTATTCTGGTAATTCCTCTATGCCAATATTGACATCTATTGTCTCTTATACTAGTAACTTGGAATCATCCTCCATGCCCATAAGATTAGGGGGATAAACATATTCTTACCTTCAAAAATTAACTATTTTATCCATTGATAGTGATTTTTGTTTGTGCTGTAAGCTCCTCAACAACATTTTTCTCTGGAGGACTTGGAATTGTTTTTTTGCAAGGATTTTCAATGGAACTCATGTATGCACAACTCAGCCTACTCCCCGAAGTACACACGTGCATTGAGATGAATGGATAAACCTTTCTTGTGGTCATTTATTGGAATAATGTCATGAATACAAAGGAATTCACTAATAGCTTTTTCATTATGAAAGATGTCAATTGTCTCATGTTTTTGTTGGTCCCAATTCAAGAGTGCTCGGTAAATAAATGTTTATGTTTGAGTGGTAAGGGATATAGCAGGGGTTATGGTTAGGATAGCCACGTCAAAAAACAAGTTCGTGGAGTAAAGGTCTTTGTTAAGATTACACTGGGAATCATCAGGTGTAAACCAAGTGGTGATGAGAAATACTTGGCATAACTTTGGTGGAGTTTTTCCTTGTCTTAGAAAAAGTGAAAAAATATGAGAAATTAACACATCGTAAGTCTTGTGGTGAATTAGCACACGCTTTAACTTTGAGAGATTCCCCCATGTTTTAAAAACAATATTTTGACTCTAAAAAAGTTTTCATGTTGTGAAATCTCTTTAGAATATGATGATTAGTCAAATTGGTTCCAAGCCACAAGATTTCTATTCGTTCTCTCAACTAGGTGTCACAAATTACCTCTACAAGATCGGTTTACCAAGAAATTCACACTGACTAGTCTTCGAGTAGCCTGACTTTATTTTTCCACTTTCAATATAATGAGAAATAAATGTGTTCAGTTGTATTTTAACCGGGGTCACAATGGAGATAATTTTGAATCTAATCTTACCAAGGCGTCTTGATCGATCAACTTGGTAGCGAGAGAAATTTCTAATTTTGTTCACAAGGTTCACTCTTATGTGAAATGAGATTATCTCTTGTTCTCTTAAGGGTTATGCCAAAGGGAATTCCTTCTAGTTAAGGAGGATGAGTTGTAGCTCTTAATTGAAACCTGCATATACAATGTTTTACGAGTTGTGTGTTTTCTTATGTTTTGGATAAAGCAATTTGGTTTATACCACCTTTAAGAACCTTGTAACACATGTGTATGTTAGTGTTTTGTTTGAAGAGAGTTATCCTTTCTTTGGCAAGACTTAGGTCCTACACACAAATAGTTAGTAGTTATCCAAAAAGATCTATAATATCATAAAAATAGGATTAAATGTGGTTTTGGTTCTCAAGATCATCCAGGAAATGAGATAAGAGCATACACAACAAACAACCCAATTAGATAACAATGAAAAATCTTGTAAATAAAAAAACCACCATAATACTTTGTAAATCAAGGCTCATTCCCAATTAATCAAATTTTTTTAGTGAAAAATTAAAGTTATTTTTTGTTCTCAAGATCACACAAGCTACAAGAGAAGAGCATACATAATATTTAGATATGGTTGTTTATCAAATGAAAATATCTTAAATAAAAGAATCATAAAAATTCCATAGGAAAAGTTCATTACTTTAAGTATAAAAATGAATAATGAACTTTCCCACATACTCTATTGTTAGATAAAGAAGGTTTAGAGCTGCTTTTGATTCTCAATACCACACAAGATGCAAGAGAAGACCATACAAAACCCTATCCCAAAATCATATAAATCATATAAAACTGTAGAGAAATGACAAAAACATAGAGAAACAAGAATTAAAACTTTTAAATTTGAGCCAAAATTACCTTAGAATGCTAGTGTGCCCGTTAGCACAAAAGAGTAGATCCCTGAAAGCAACCATGCGCCTCAAAAAACACCAATGTGCCTATGTTAAAATTACATTCAATTATCATGATACCATCTAGAGAGATGTGAGCATGTACTTTGAAGTCCCAATGTGGCCACCACATAGAGGAAAAATCCAATAGAACACGTATTACACGTTCGTGAGAACCGTGAGCACAACCTTACACGAGTGTGGATTTTATGACACGAGCACGCACCTTACAATGTGAGTGAAACATGGAAAATGTGAGTGCACCCTTTTTAGTAGGTGGTAAAAACATGTTTTTCGATAAGAAAAATCTCATAAAGCTCAAATATTTAACAATATGATGCAATTTTGATGACACATTACCTCCTTTGATCCTACAAAGAACATGAAAATAAAGCAACTACAACTAATCTAGTTTTAAAAACTATCAAAATTTGAAATTAATCTATAAAGGTTTGAAAATTACTCTAAAAAAATCTTGAAACTAATTTAGAAAACTTCAAATATGAATGAATGATAATGGGGAAACTCCCCTTTGGGCATGCGAAATGATAATAGCCTAAAATTTTGCAATAATATTAACTAGTAAAGGCTAACACCATAATATCATAGAGCTAAGATCAAGCTTAAGAATGAAACATCAAGATCAAATCTTAAAATCATGCATTAATGGAAACTAAATGAAATTAAACATTCAATCTACAAGCATCCTTACTATGTGAGATGATTACTAATTAACATAGACCTAATTAGATCTAAGGGAAATCAAATTATGTTTGTTTCTACTCCAAAAATGGTGAGAGGATCTCTCTAACAATGGATACAAGGCCATATTAGATATCCCTCTACTAACCAATATGAAGATTGGATGCAAAGATTGAGCAAGCTAATCCAAGAAGGAAGTAAGGCTCTTAATCATATTTCTTATATGATATACTAATCAAAGTATGGTGTAAAGTGTAAACATATATGTGAGTTCCTTTATATAACTTTCTATTTGGGGAAAGCTTGCATCTTGGTGCATGTGGGACTAAAGGAATAAAGTAGATTAAGGCTTGTTAATCAAGATTAATGAATTAACAATCGATAAGATTTTGAATCCTTTTTAGATGTCTTATAGGGAAAATGAGTCATTTTGAATGGTTTGAAGAGGGGTTTGAGCCAATAATAGGATTTATTGCTAAAAATAATAGTAAATAAGCTTAATTAGTTAATAATCACTAACTGTCTATTCTCAAGAGGATTATGACTTAAGATGTGTCATAAATTGGCATCCTCAATGTGATAGACGTTAGTTAATCAACAAAACATCGTTAATTAATATAAATGGAGGGAAACATTAGTTATTTAGTAGAAATTACTAATTATAATGGAAATAATATGAATGAGAGTGATTAGTGTGCATTAAACAATAAGACCGTAGAATTAGAATTTAGGTGTCTATTATTAGGGTGTGGAGCCTATTTTCATGTGTGAAAGTGTTGAAGATTGTACACTAAGAGTATTCTACACTTTTCATGTATCTTCGCTAGGGTTCTGTGGGGCTCGAAAAAATACACTCGACATATCGGGAAATGTGATCTTCTCATATGGGCGAGATTTTTGACCCATAGGTTTATGGGACGGGTTTTGCCCATGATTTTGTAAAAATGCTTAAGCAGTTGTCTATTTATATGGTTTTATGCATATGATAGAGATAAGCAAGAACATTGTAGATGTGCTTTGAATTCAGCTATGAATTCTATAGAGTTTGTTGAGCATAGCTCCAAACGGATTTGGGTATTGTATTGATAGAGTAGTGGCTTGTAATAAAATACGAGCAAGTGATTCTTGGTGGACATAGCCCAAATTAGGTGAACCATGTTAAATCTTGTCTCTTTGAGTTGTGTTGTTTTATTCTCAGTAATTTTATTTAAGATCTGTATAATTTCGCATATTAGTTTCTACTTTTTTGCATTACTCGTGAGGGATTATTCCACATATTTTATCTCTCATTTCCTAACAATTGGTTTCAGATCCTGGTTTGGTTTATTGAAGTGTTGAATCGTAGGGAAATTTTTTAGCTTGAGTGGGAGCTATGGTAGATGATGGAAGATCTAGGGTTGATAAATTCAACGGGTAGAATTTCAATCTTTGGAAGATGAAGATGAAAGATTACCTTTATCGAAAGGATCTTTATACTCCGTTGTCTGAGAAGGTGAACAAACCCTCAAGTATGACAGATGCGGAATGGGATTTGCTAGATAGGAAGGCACTTGGAACGATCCGGCTGTGTCTTACATATTCGGTATTATTTAATGTTTCAAAGGAAAAGACAACAAAAGATCTAATGGATGTATTAGGAAGTTGTATGAGAAACCTTCGCCTCTAACAAGATATTTTTAATGAAAAAGTTGTTTAATATGAAGATGTATGAGAATAGTTCAGTAGCAGATCATTCAAATGATTTAAATATGGTTGTGAATATGCTAGCTTCAGTTACAGTAGAATTTGATGAAGAAGTTAGGGCTTTTTAATTCTGTGCTCTTTACCTAAGAGTTGGAATAGCCTGGTAATGGCGGTAAGTAACTCGGTTCCAGCTAACTCAAATTTGAAGTTTGAGGATGTTGTAGGGGTGATTCTAAGTGAGGAAATGTGAAGAAAAAGATCTGGGGAATCTTCTACTTTAGGGAATGCTTTGACAGTGGAAACTAGAGGGAGACAGAAGAATAGAGGAAACCATGGAAAATCAAAAGATCAGGAAAGGTCAAAATCCAAGAACAAGATTGTATGCTGGAATTGTGGAAATCCTGGGCATGTAAAGAAGGACTGTTGGGAGCTTCGGGATAAGAAGAAACAACAGGAAGAAAACAAGGAGGAAAATGTGGCAACGGGTAATGTATGTCAGGATGCTTTGATTCTTTCTTTGCACAATATTACTGAATATTGGGTTTTAGATTCAGGGATTCTTTCCATGCTTCTCCGTATAGGCATTATTTTGTTGATTATGTTTAAGGAGATTTTGGGCATGTTTTTCTTTGTGATGATGAGCCTTGCAACATAGTTGGAAAAGGTTCTTCTGTCAAGATGCGAGAATGGGAATACTTGGCTATTAAAGGATGTCATACATGTGCCTAAATTAAGATGAAATTTGATATCAGCGGGGAAGTTGGGAAGTGATGGTTCTATTGTAATATTTACAACATGAGACTCTTGCAAGGTTACCAAGGGTGCTCTTGTGGTGGCAAGAGGTAAGAAGGTTGGAACCTTCTATTTAACCACTTATAGCACTAATGTTTGTAATCTTGTGGATTCAAAAGTAGATACAACACTGTGGCACTATAGGCTCGGTCATATGAGCCATAAGGGCATGGAGATCATAAATAAGGATTTGCCCAGGATATACGAAATAGGTTTGGAGTTACTGTGAGGACTACATATATGGGAAACAAAGTGAGTAAGGTTTCTCAAGGTTGTACCTACAAAGAAAGAGAGTAAGTTAGAGTTGGTGCATTCTGATGTGTGGGGCCACTCGGTATCATCTCTTGGGGGTTCAAGTTATTATGTTACTTTTATTGATGATGCAAAAAGGAAAGTTTGGGTTTATTATATTAGAAACAAATCTTATGTATTTGACACTTTTGTTAAATGGAAAGCCTTGGTAGAGAATGAAACATGTCTTAATCTAAAATGTCTCAGGTTAGATAATGGAGGGGAGTATTGCAACAATGAATTTGATGATTATTGTTCTAAGAATGGAATCCACAGGAAAAATATAGTTCCAGGAACTCTGCAGCAGAATGGGGTATCAAAAAGGATGAACAAATCAATAATGGAACGTGCTAGGAGCATGAGGATACATGCAGGACTACCTCTTTCTTTTTGGGCAGAAGTGGTGAGCACAGCTGTGTACTTGATAAATAGAGGACCCTCAAGTTCCTTGGATGGAGGCATACCTGAGGAGGCTTGGTATGGTAAGAAAGTTGATTATTCATTTCTTAGATTCTTTGGATGTGAGGTGTTTGTTCATATAGACAAGGATGATAGGACCAAGCTAGAGGCTAAATCAAAAAAATGTACTTTCATTGGTTATGGTGGTGATGACTTTGGATATAAATGTTGGAGTATTAAGGACAAGAAAATCATTCGATCTAGGGATGTGGTCTTTAATGAGAAAGTCATGTATAAGCAGCAGTTGCAGGAAAACATGGAAGAATCCAAGAAAGAATATGCAGTGGTAGAGGATCTTCCGAATGGGAAAGTGACACATGAATCAGTTCAGGAACCCCCTCAATAGGAACCCCAAACTCCTATATTGAGGAGGTCTTCTAGGGTAAGAAGATAACCTGAACATTTTTCTCCTTCTCTTTATTTATTACTCACTGATAGTGGAGAGCCAGAGAGATTTGATGAAGTAATGTAGGTAGATGCTAGGAAGAAGTGGGAGCAAGCCATGGATGAGGAGCATAAGTCTCTCATGGAGAACTAGACTTGGGATTTGTTGAAGCTACCGGAAGGCAAAAGATCATTGCATAACAAGTTGGTCTCTGATTTAAAGATGAAGAAGGAGGAAAGAAAAGATATAAGGCCCGGTTGGTGGTGAAGGGGTTTACACGAAACAAGGTATAGATTTTGATAAGATTTTTTCTTGTATTAAAAATGACTTCTATTAGAACTGTTCTAGGAATAGTTCAGTAGAAGACTTGCACTTAGAACAAATTTATGTAAAGACTACATTTCTCCATGGTTATTTGGATGAGGAACTATATATGTAGCAACCAGAGGGCTATGAGGCCAAAGGTAAAGAGGAGATGGTGTGCAAACTGAAGAAGAGCTTGTATGGCTTAAAACAAGCTCCATGTCAATGGTATAAGAAATTTGATAGGTTCATGATGGAGCAAGGTTATATTAGATGTCATTCTGACCATTGCGTGTATACAAATAAATTTGAGGATGGCAGTTATATTATCCTTTATCTGTATGTGGATGACATGTTGGTTGCAGGTAAAAACATGCAAGAAATAAAAGTACTCAAGAAGTAGCTAAGTGAATCCTTTGCTATGAAGGATTTCGAGGCAACAAAACAAATCCTTGGTATAAGGATATCTTGGGATAGGGAGGAACAGAAGCTGACTTTATCTCAGGAAGAGTACATTAAGAAAGTCTTGGAGAGGTTTAATATGCAGGATGCTAAACCGGTTGGGACTCCTTTGGCAGGCCATTTGAAGTTATCAAAGGAGTAGTGTCCCAAGACAGAGCAAAAGGGAAACCAAATGTCCAAGGTACCTTACTCATCAATAGTTGGTAGTTTGATGTATGCCATGGTGTGCACTAGGCCTGATATTTCCCATGCAGTGGGAGTGGTGAGTAGATTTATGAGTGATCTAGGTAGAGATCACTGGCAGGCAGTAAAGTGGATCCTTCGGTATTTACGAGGTGTAGACACCAAATTTGGGTCTTACGACGCCCTGTACCCCACATATCACCTCACAACCTAACCATACCTCACCACCTAAACCTTACACACTTAATTATTTATTAATTACCATATAATTAATAAATCCGCATCTCCACCCATGCCACCTCACCTTGCCACCTCATCATGACCTAGCCCTAACCCTAAACCAACCTAATTAAGACCTATGAATTGGTCCAGACTCACACCCATGACTCATCACCCCTCACCCGCATCAAAAAAAAACCTAATAATAACTTGACCAAGCCCACAACTGATCCCTCAGGAGAAAAGGAGGGAAAGTTGGCTATTTTACTAAAGATAGCCAACTTTGACCTAACCGACATCGGTCCCTACTCGACCGCCATCGGTTACATAACCGACATCGGTTCCCTGTAAATGACCTTCCCCAACCAAAAACAAAGGATCCGGAATTCATTTGGGTAGGAAAGAGAAGTGAAACAAGTAAAAGAGGTTGCAGAGAAGAGCATCAAGCCGAAGACTGCAACTGAGCAACTGGATCACTATCACCCTCATTCAAGCATGGGAAAAGACTGAGGATAGCTTCATCACTCACTTTCCAATACCAGATCATCCCAACTAAGCCTTACTATCACCACCACATTCCTTTGACCTATATCTTCATCAGGAACCAAAGTAAGTATTATCTTATGGTTATTTGTTATCATTTTGCTTTAATTCATATGAAATGGGAACTCGATAACCTTCGAAAGGAATCCTAACATTTCCCGGGCCTAAGGAAATTCCCTCATCTATTGTCTAATTAAGATCTCGTAGTCTTGTATTATTACTTACAGTAGTCTTTCCCGACAAAAAGGAGTTCTTCACAATCGATCTGATCTCTCTACGGTATGCGCACACCTTCCCAATATTCAATAGGTATTCCTCCTAGCCCCAACCCTTATCTGTTTCTCAAGAGAATGAAAGGATAGAAGCAACTCTATTCCAGAATGAAATTCTGTGTGAAACATTTTGGCATGCCCGGTGGGACCCATTTCGGGTTTCTTTCTTTCTTGCTTGCTTTCATATAGGGAGCATACTTGCTATTTGTTTCTGCTAAATATTCACAAAATATTTTCTCATTTTGGTAAAAGAATTTGTCTTGCTTTCATATATTTGCATTTAGTGAAATTCATCTTCTTTGCTTCATCAAATATCATTTTTGATTTGGGTTTAAAACACGTGCATCACATTCTTGCTTGTTGTTTTTAATTCTAGTGAATGTAGATTAAGTAACAGGTCCTACACGTGGGGGTGATAACCACGGTATTGAAGAGAAATTAATCTTACTCTCACTGCACAACACATACCAAATCACATCATAATCAACACAATAGCTCAAACTTTCCCCCTTCCCGCGGTATTCCTCTGCCCGATTGAGGTAGCCTTATGAGCCAAAACAAACTTGACATCTCCCTTAGGTCTCTTGTTTAGGATTGAAATCATTTGGCATCTAAGGCATAAGCCCAAAGTGATTAAAACTAATCCTAGGGTTAGTCTTTTGGTTTGCGTGTGCATCTTGCTTGTTTTTAGTTCTGTTTCTTTGTCATACACTGTTTCAGTGATCACTTCAAGACAGTTTGGTAGGTATATTAAGCATTGTTATCCCCAAACCAGCAACTTCTTACATCCTCTCTTTGATTTCACAGTGACCGACACCAGTCCCATACTACCCACATCGGTTAACTGACCGACGCCGGTTACATTCTGACCGACATTGGTTATCTGACCGATATCGGTTACTGTGTTTAATAGTTCTTGACACACCAGCAACCTATCAATTCCAACATTTTGTTGCTATTTTCATTCCGATTGATTAAATCCCTGTTGTGTCCTCTTTTCCATGGTTGTTATCACCCGGAAACAAGCAGCAGCCATGGTTTCACATGCCTGTTCCGTGCCTTTGCCTGAGTCACCCCCTTCGCATCCTATGGGGAATCCTACGGATACCAACAATTTTCCCAAGATCCCTATAGGAGATAAGGAATTTGCCAAATTTTTGGATGCTAATCCTAGCGCCATACAATATTATTTGTCTCATACCCCTGACCATGCACCCGACGGTCAGCTCCTTGTTGGTATGCCTATTAGTATCGCCGCTCACTTAGCCCCTTCCCCACCTAATAACTCCACCTTACCATCTTCATCCTTAGCCCCGTCTCCCGCCTTCAGTAGCTTCGGTAGTTCATAATACACCAATTGGTTTTCCTATGGTTAATCTGGGACCCCACATATCACTACCATCCACTGCCCCTACCTCATCTCTCTCGTAGGTTTCCTCTTTCATCACTTGCTCTCTGCCACCTATACACACGAGCTTTCCCTCACAAGTTCCGCCCACCTTTTCATTTCCACAAATTCATCCGGTGGCCTCAACCTCTTATATAGGACACCCTTATTCGGCTGCCCCAACACATTCATCCCCATTATCTTATCAACATTCAATCCCACAATTGTCTCGTAGCGGCTCTTAGACCAATCCTTCTTTGTTTACAACAATAGCACCATCATCTAACCCAACCAATGATTTAATCAAATAGATGATGGACAAGATGCAAAATCTTGAGGCTTCTGTTTCTGTAGTTGCAATGCACCGGGTGACATACGAGTAAGTTTGTCGTGGATCCTATTCATCCTTTTGTCCCCCTTCATACATATCCTCCCAATGGGAATTACCGAAATTTACTCGCTTTAATAGTAAGGAGGACCCTCAACAACACTTGCGATCGTTCAGACATGCCTACTATCTGATTGCTCATGACGATGCCCTACTACTCCGTACCTTTCCCATGTCCTTATCAGACTCGCCTTAGAGTGGTACAAAGTGCTTTAACTTGACATTCAATATTCTCCTTTAACCAGCTTAGCCCAATCTTTTTAGATCACTTCTCCATCAATATTGCCAAGAAAGTATCCATTACCGATCCCTATGCCATCCGACAATTTGAAGACATGTCTATCATAGATTTCATTGGACGATGGCGGGACATCATCAACCAACTTACTTACACCTTACCTTAGGCCAAGCTCATTGAACTCTTTACACGGCCTCGTGTTAAACACATTTCTCCCACCCTCCAAATTAAAACTTTCTCGCACTTTGATGAGGCCTTTACTAAGGCTCGGAAACTAGAGATTCGAGCCACGGAGGAAAATAAATTGAGGTTACACAACAAAAGCTCAAATTTACGGACCCAAGACTCTACCACCAAACCCAACACCACCAATTCTCACACATCGGCTGCTTCAAATCAAAGGGGGCCGTACACGCTATGACGGTCAAATCTCAAGCACCTGTCAATACCCACCCCAAAGCCACCTATAAGTATAAAGCCGAGCCCATCAACTATACTCCTTGGGAGAAACTTATGGTGTGATCTTAGACAAATTACTTAAAGCAGAGCTATAGCCTTGCCTCTGTTAAACCTCACTCCGGGTTTGATTCCACTCACGCTATTCCTTCTTGGTATAAAGAAAATGACTTATGTAACTTCCATCACGTGAAGGGACACAATCACGAAAACTGCAAGATGTTGAAAAAAATAGTGCAGGAAATGGTTGATGCAGGGGATATAACTCTGGATAATCCTAATGCCCCATTAATCAAAATTTAAAAATTTCAACAAACCATTTCCTAACCATGCATCTAACAGTAACACAAATCAAGACACCTCAGTTGAGGAGAAGAGTGTTCATGAAATCAATGCAGTTTCAAATCCCAACCAAAAGCTTCTATCGAGGAAATTCTAAACCAGGCCTCTTCACTAACGCATGGATCTACACCCCCTACACCCCCATCAAGACAAGATGATAACCTTTCCATTCCTTTACTCATAAACGAATTAACTACCCAGAGTCCTCTTCTCACGAATGAGTCTTCTTACACCACATCCCTGCAAGACTGTGAGCTGATGTTATCTAACTTATCTATTTCCCAAACATCTCCTTCCACCACTCTTGCTGCAACAGAAGAAGGCTTGCCACTTTTTTTGTCACCCTTAGAGGAGAAACCCCTTGAGCCTACATCACCAAACTCCTCAATCATAATGGATCCCCTCGAACATCCCCTCCTACCTATTAGTTCCTCATCATCTAAATCTTTCCAAATGACCGGTTGACCTCTTAGTACCCATTGATACAACGCCCTTTACTTTACCCCAGTATCACACCCCAAAGTGGAACGGATCACAACCCATTTCTCTTCCATACCAAGGTTCCTATTCACACGTGAAGCATGTCATCCCTCAGAAGATAAACGAGTCTTATGGGAGCGCTTGAGTACACCCTACTCTACTCAAATGCAGATGACCGATCCAGACACCTCTACCATATACCCGAGGTGTTTACAAAAGCTCAAAATGCCTATGTCCTCATCTTCACCACTCTCATCTCTACCGAATACCTCATCCACCTCTATTAACCTAACCAAACTTTCCCCTACGCTTGGGACTTCACCAATACCCAACCTAACACACCCACCTAAACGGTTAGATTTATCCAAAAATAAAGCCGTCCATCCACTTAGGAGACAACCAATCTCCTCAAGTCCAATCTATTCCTCTATCACAACTAAAACCCTCATCGTCACACCTTCCTTCTATATTGGGACCTCACCCCTCCACCTTTCCTCAATACATCATACCTCTTGTGTTTTATTTAAAAGGACTGCGCACCTTCGCACCCATACAGAGATCCACGGGTGTATCAACACCGTCACCCCTAGTATCCTGTCCACCTACAACACCTAAAAAACGCCATCATCAAAGGATTTGTTTGATGTCACTCCTCTTTCCCCATGGTTGTTTCCTGCCACCACGTCATCTATGGCCTCATCATCTAACCAGCTAAACATGACTTTTGCACCAAAGAAGCCACGTTTAGTTAAATCCAATTATCAAAACCCCTTGTCTAAACCACCACCCGTATGAACCAACCATACCCAACCATTAGCAAAACCCACCCAATCAATAGCCTCATCTTCCTCTTACTTTGACCCACTCAAAGGATCTTACTCCAAGATCCTTGATATGTTGGTGGAGAATGTAACCATTTCCTTACCCCCACTCGCACCCTATGATCCATCTAAACCTCAACCTATAGGTTATGATGAGTCTAAAATATGTGCTTACCACCACACACCAGGACATGATGTGGAGGGATGAAAAGCTTTGAAATCCATCCTTCGTCAGTCACCTATCTCGGATAGAAAGGTTAAGAAAGACAACTTACGAAGGGAGAAACCTTTAGCTTCAATCCCCTCTCCTATACCACCTATCCCCACCTCACCAAGATCTATAATTATTATAACCCCACCTCTCGAAGACAATGACTTATCCCTGCCATCTTCCTCCTCTCGTGTTCACAAGATCAACATGATTAGTATTGCTACTCGAGGACAAAAACAATGGGAAAGCTAAAGAAAGCACACCTACGGCCTCTCTTTCTCCGTCTGCCATCTTGATCACACCACCACCTAAAGTGGTTATTCGTGGACCTGCCTACCCCATCTCTGATGGAGTTTCCCATCATACCATGATCAAACAACTTCACCAATCACCTGTAAAAATGACACTGTATGATCTCATTCAAACCTCTGAATCTCATCGACAAGCTCTCATTGAAATCCTTCAAGGGATAGAGGTCCTACCTACCGAAACCTTTCTGTTACCTCCATCTTAACACCTAACCACGTTGCTTCTCTCACCAAACAATCTACCACTTCTTTCCTCGTACAAAAGCCACTATCGCTTTCTCTCAAGACAAAATTGTCGTCTTTGGTGCAGAAGATCCTGACCCCACTCTTTTCATCTTGGCTTATGTCCAAGACATCCGAGTACATCATGTTATGATTGACAGGGGTGCTAGCCTAAACATCATCTCTTCCAAAGCCTTCCAACAAATGAATATCCCTTCTAGCTGCATGTGTGCCAACCCCACCATGTTGCATTCATTCAATGATGCTATTACTTCTACTTTAGGCAATGTGATCCTTAACATTCGTGTAGGGCCACGTACCCTACATAAGCTCTTATATGTCCTCGAGGAGAATTATAATACAACATATTGTTAGGCCTCCTTGATCCGAGCTATGGGATGTGTTCCCTCCACCTTACATAGATGCATCAAATTCAAGTATGAGGGGAAGTCATACACCGTAAAAGCTTATGCTCCCCTTCAAAACCTGCAATATGTTATATCACCCTAATGATGTGCTTGTACCAATCAAGGTACCCATTGATCCAGCCCAACCATCGACTTCAACCATGCCTCCACCTTCAACCAATGAACCCACTGCCACGAATAGCACTTCCTTCCTTGTGGACAACATCCCAACTTGCACCCCTTGGTAGATGTTTTTCAACACCTTACGCTAGGGAGTACTTCCTATACAACGTTAGCACCTTTCATATCCCACAAGAGTACGGAAAATTACATGCACATCCTACCTACGACTGTCGTTTGGGGAGGTGATCTCCTCTGAACCACCTAATTGCCGCACTCACCTAACATATGGGGGTGTTGACACATCCTCTGTCACCCCGAACCTCCCCTTGGTGTCGTTCCCTTCCAATCTGATTTTTGATATCTAACTAACCGCGTTTTCCCTCACCCTCCCCGACGTCTTTGTGCTTGGAAGGTTTTTGGTTTTGGTCTTTATGAACAAGGCCGACACACGATCATTCCCGTAACTACCCGCAAAACACAAAGATCGTCGTGGTCTTGGATTTTTTCAACCATCTACACCGAGGAAACCTCATGTCAATTGTATCCAGGAAAATAAAAAGTCACCCCTTCCGAACCATCATTGCCCATTTTTCCATCTTCACCCACAAAGTCGATAGAACCGGAATCTATCCCTCCTAACTTTTTTTTCGTGAATGTTATCTTCCTAGGCCCTCTCACTTATCAACGTGATAGTGAAGACCCATCTTCTCTCCCCTTTTGTATCTAGATATGATTAAAGAAGATTCACCTTCAATTAATGTCGTGGAGTGCCGGGATGATGACTCCATCCTCACCTACCTTGTGCGGATGACTCTTATATTCACGAGCCTTACCATCTAACACCCAAAATATGTTGAATGAATCGAATATAGAAATCAGCATCCACACGGAGGATGATCCTCACATTGTAAAGATCATAATCTCTTGACGAATTAGAACAAGTGCCTTCACTACCTTCCTCCGTGCCCGTAATCAAGCTTTTGCTTGGTCCTACGCCGACATGCTAGGAATCGATCCTGACATTGTTGTCCATAACATCACTCAGAAACCAGACTCTAAACCAGTTAAACAGAAACTGAGAAAAATGCATCCACGCATTGCCCTCTTGGTGAAAGAAGAGATTCAACGCCTTCTTTCTGTTTCTTTCATCTTACCTATTGACTATCCGCAATGGATTTCTAAAGTCGTACCTGTCACTAAAGTGACGGGGGGACTTCGGATATGCATGGATTTTTGGGACCTTAACCTCACTTTCCCAAAGGATGACTTCCCCTTACCTAGCATTGATCAACTTGTTGATCTAACTGCGGGCCATGAGATGTTTTCTCTCATGGATGGCTTCTTGGGATACAATCAAATTTTGGTAGCCCCTACGAGCAACATAAAATCGACTTCATTACCCCTCGGGGACCTTTTTCTATCGTGTTATGCCATTCGGCCTTAAGAATGATAGTGCGACCTATTAGCGAGATATGACTTATATTTTCCATGACATTATGCACACGAGCCTCGAGGATTATGTCGATGATCTTCTTGGCAAATCTAAACATCGCAGTTGAACATCTCGATGTTTTAACCATTATTTTCGATTGCCTATTACAATACTTGTGTTTGTCTTTAACCAAAAAAATGTGTCTTTGGTGTCCTTTCAGAAAAATCCTTCGCTTTATCATCTCTTTGCATGGCATTGTGTTTGATTCGCAAAAGTCAAAGCTATCGTAGAAATTCCCCACCCACTAACCTCAAACAATTACGTAGTTTACAGGGGTAAACTCCAATCTATCCAGCATTTCATCTCACAACTCTTGTATTGATGTCAAACTTTCCATCATCTCCTTAAAAGGACATTATCTTTCAATGGAGCAAAGAGTGCCACTAAGCCTTTGAGGCTCTTAAAGCCTATCTCTTGTAGCCACCCGTGCTTGTCCCACCTCGGGATGATCACCCTTTCTACCTTTACCTTTCTCGCCACCGACCATGTTGTAGGGAGCCATGCTCACACATCATGACTCAGAGCATCGAGAAAAATCTGTTTCTTACATAAGCCGTACTTTTGTGGATTACGAGACTAGGTATACACATGTAGAAAAGTTGTGCCTAGCCCTATCATTCGTGGCCACCAAATTCTGAAATTACCCCTGAATCAAAAAACTTTTGTCATCACCAATGCTGACCCCATCCATTATATGTACGCCAAACCTCATCTAAACCAATGCATCGCCCGCTGGTTTATGCTCCTCACGACATCGACCTTGAGTTTGTACACCGAAATCACCAAAGGACAAACTATCACAGACCAACTCGTGGAAGCCCCTTTACCTGGGGAACAATTTACCAATTTTACTTTCCCTAATGAACTCATCGCAACTCTTTCACTCAGTGAGGTGTCATATCCAATGACCCTCTTCTTCGATGGATCCAAATGCCAGCGCGGCGGAGGGGCAGTGTTGTTCTCATTCCTCTTGATGTTGAACCTATGCCTCTTTCATTCCAGCTCAATTTCCCCTGCACTAATAATACAACGGAATACGAGGCCCTTGTTTTGGGTCTCCAGGTTGCGTTACACTTAGGTGTAAAGTCTATTAACATTTTCGGTGACTCTCAATTGGTAGTCAATCAAGTTACGGGCATCTACCAATGTAAAAATGAGGAACTTTAAAAGTACAAACATTACGTGGATTCACTTTTGACCTTATTTACTCATTATTCTATCCAAACCATTCCTCGCTCAACAAATAAATTTGCGGATACTATGGCTTTCTTAGCCTTGCAAATTCCTTCCTCACCAACCCGACTTTGACATATTTGTCTTGGTCCAGCAACTCTTTGCCCCATCTTACTCAGTCCCAGATGTTTGTATGGTAAATAATGTATCTGCTAATTCGCAGGATACCTGGAATCACCAATTTCACGACTACCTTACAACCTCTGTTCTCCCACCTGACCTTACTAGTAACGTTAAACTCACTTTTCTTAAAAGTGTTTCTTGTTATGTCATCATGGGGGGACTCCTCTATAAATGTGGCTTTGATGGCATCCTCCTTCGATGTCTAACCGGCGCGGAGGTCACCTATACCATCCAACAAGTCCATGATAGAATTTGTGGTGGAAATTTTAGTGGCCTTGTCGTGGCCAAACGGATCCTTCTCCTAGGCTATTATTGTCCTACTCTTAATAACGACCGTTATGAATATGTTAAGCGTTGTGTTATGTGTCAACAACATGCCAACCTTCAACATACTCCTAGCCACCCACTACAGGTCGCACGAGATCTTTGGCCTTTCTCACAATGGGGTTTAGACCTACCTGGTGAGATTCACCCGCCTTCTTCACAACGTCACCATTGGATAATCACAGCAACCGAATATTACAATAAATGGGTGGAGGCCATTCCACTCATTTCAACCAAAAAAGAAAAAATCGTAGAGTTCATCAACCATCACATTATCTGTCATTTCGGTGTTCCTCATCACCTAATAACAGATAATGGAAAATCTTTCAAAAATAAGTTGTTACAAGACCTTTGTGACAACTTTGGTATCAAAATTAGCTTCTCATCACCTTACTATCCACAAGCAAATGGTCAAGCTAAATCTTATAACAAAACCCTAACCAAAATTCTCATGAAAGTTGTTAACGATTCTGGAAACAATTGGCCTGATCACATCCCCTTTTCCCTTTGGGCTTATCGTACCAGCATTCATAGCTCCACTAATGCCACACCATTCTCTTTGGTATATGGTACCAAGGCTGTCTTGCCTCTCGACATACAAATCACCTCCCTAAGAATATCACTCCAGGATATTCTCACCAATGATGATTTCCGCCAAGAGTGGTTAGCCCAATTAGAGCTTCTTGATGAGCGTCGTCTTGCAGCTCTTGACCCCCTTCAAATCTATCAAAAGTGCATCAAGCGTGGTTATGATAAGAAAATTCATGAGCGTACCTTTCAGATTGGCGATCTTGTCCTCAAAGAGAATCAACATGTGACCAAACTAGAAAAGAGAAAACATGGAAAATTTTCTCCTAATTGGATTGGGCCTTACATTATCACTCACACTTATGGATCAGGCACTTATCGTTTAGCTTCGCTTAATGGTAAACCTGAGCCTAAACCCCTTAATGCCTTGCATCTTCGACCATTCTATTGTTGAATTTAGTGTTACATCACTTCTTATCTACCTTGCGCTCGTCCCTTGAGCTCATTTACCACCTCATACAGTTTGTTTCGTGCATCTCAAAGTAGAATCAACCTCACGTGGTTTGATCATCACCTCCTCTTAAAGATTCCTTCCCCTTTTTAGTCTAGTCCATGACTTAAAAGTATCAAAATAACACGTTCTCAATTATACAATTATGGGATATTCTTGAGTCAAACTTCCTGCAAAACTAGATGCTTCATGCCAAATAGACATCTAGACCTCTAAGTTATACATAGACTGCTCCTTGAAGGACAACTATGTGCAAAGCCACATCTGCTATTATAAATAGACTGCTCCCTCGAAGGACAGCTATACACAAAATCTGCATCTACTACTATAAATAGACTGCTCCCTTGAAGGACAGCTATACAAAGTTAGCCTCTATCAGAAGCTTCTCGCATTGATCAGCTTCATGAAGACCTCAAGAACAACAAAATGCATATCCCATATAGACTTCCTACATCGATCAGTCTATATCCAGAAAAATAAAAGTAATATTCAAAAGCACTTTTGAGTCATGGACTTGTCTATTCAGGTTTGGTTCTCTTTCGTCAGAATAATCACCTTATAACAAGTTCTCTGTGCCCCAGCTATACCATCCACCTCACCTCACCATTCTTCAAAACAATAAAACTCAAGGGACGTGACGTATATCTGATATATTGTGATTATACAACTCTTTTCACCTATCGACTTCTCGCCTATGCAAGGTACCTAGGGATTCAAGCTCATCCTATGATAATACATGATTTGTTTAGCTCTTTTCAACTATGGGACATTTTTGCCTCTTTTACCCGAATCTGGGATTATATGTTGACCTTAATCAAGACACGGTTCCCTTATGCTTGGGTAAGCTAACCCTCGCTTCACCTATACCTTACCAACTCCAACAACATTACCCTACCAACATCAAACTTTTACCAACCAACAAATTACCTAAATTCATCTCTCCCTGGTCCTAAGGGAGAACTACATCGGTCTGAGGCCCCTCCTTGCTTTGTGCAATGGGCTATGTAGGCGACACTTAGGAGACATGGGGTCTCCCAAGGATAGCTTGACCATCCCCTACCATAACCTATCATGTGTTGTTAAAATATAAATGATTTCGCATATTTATATTGATAACATTCACCTTGGTCTTTTATCAATTCAAAACATTCAAAACAAAAACATTCTTATTATTATCGTAAACTCAAATCAACATACATATTCAGTTTTATTTAGATGTTAAACAAATACATCTTCTCTATCATCAACGCGCAGGTCGGCATCCTTATTTATTCTTCTACCCCTATGAAATTCACTTAGACCCTTGCACCTCATCCCAAACCAGGTGGTGATCATGATCATCAACGCCGCTCACCTGGCCTCTCCATCCTCAAAGGTGCCACTACTATTGGTTCCTCCCACTGATCCGCCAATCTCTCCTGTAACATATGAATACGCCCTCTCGCATGGAGGAATCTCGCCTCTAGTCTCTCCACTTGTGACTACGCAACCACTAACAATCTCGTTGTCTCATTCACCTGCATTTGAAGCTGGTGAACTAAACCCTGCAGGTGATCTCTCTCCGTTGTAATCACATCTATGTCAGGATGATCGGCCCTCTCACGTGAACCTCGTAGCTCTGCTACCCACCATAATCTATAAGAATATGTCGCTCCTGCATCCATTACCCCGTGATCGGTTCTTTGTCTCTTCTCGGTCCTTCTCGGAGGTGTTGACCGGGAGGTGAGAATGATACCTCGGTGTCAATCCTCATGTATGGTCTATAAGCCATGGATATATCTAGAACAAATCCAAATTATCGCTGCACGTGATCTAGAGGAATCCTCTTGTACTCACCTGGCCTATGTCCCGCAATCCACCTTAATCGCTCTACACCCCTCAAATCCTCAGCTATGTTCTCCATCACCATATAGTTCCCATAAGGCCTCCAATGGATATCCGCAATTGTCACCATCTCCCACATCTACCTATAATACTCGACGTCAATCACGTCACGGCCTCGGATCTCACCTATTGCTCTGTCTCGGACCCATCGTCCGGCTCCTCTAAGACCTCTTGCTCCTCCTCGGGCTATGCCATGGCTCCAAATCTCCTCAGCAGGGTCCTCAACCAATCAAATTCTATCTCCTGATCTCTGGGGCCTACCAATAACTTACTCCCCCACTCAACTAGTGCCAACTCAGCCCAAAATTTCAACCCAACTAATTCACACCTCAGAAAAGACAAAAATGGGCACTCAAATTCACAAAGTGACAATGACATGCCGTATTTTTCTTTTTATAGGTTTTGACATATAACCGATGTCGGTTACAGCGCACCCTAGAAGACTGGTATTGGTCTTGTGACCGATATCGGTCACACATAACCGATATCGGTTACCTACTTACTTAACCTAACTCCCACCCTTATCCACCAATCTCCATTTTTCACCACCTCACCTACCCCCGGCTTTGCTAAATAGCCTTATTTTGAATTCATCGGCCCGACCCAAGGCCACAACCAACCAATCGGCTGACCCAAGGCCGCACCCAACCAATCACCGACCCAAGGCCGCAACCAACCAATCGGCCCAACCTAAGGCCGCAACCACCCAATCAGCCCGACCCAAGGCCACCACCCACCAATCGGCCCGACCCAAGGCCACAACCCACTAATCAGCCCGACCCAAGGCCGCAACCAACCAATCGGCCCGACCCAAGGCCACCACCCACCAATCGGCCCGACCCAAGGCCGCAACCCACCAATCGGCCCGACCCAAGGCCGCAACCAACCAATCGGCCTGACCCAAGGCCACACCAATTAAGTACCTCGACCAAGACCCGCAATTTATGATTCTATCATGTAGTTGTTTGTTCCATCGAGCTCACCTGTTCGTGTTTTAGCATAACTAGGATACTTGAATTGATCAGCCGACCAACATTGCCTAGACCAAGACCGTGTCGTTTATCTCAACCAAACCAACCATTTGGTACTGTCGAACATGCCTAAATGTTCCAGTACCTTACCCATTATATCCCCTGGAGCTACTTCCTATGCCTTGGATACCAGGATTATATCACCCTTGTTTGGATAAACTATCGACCTTTGCCTATGAATTTCTTATTTGCTCTTCACATCGTGTACCCTGGTCGCACTACTGCATTTTAACGTGCGTCTACTTCCTTAAACTTACCCCACCATCTTACCATCATCTCAACACCATTCACCCTTTATCAACCCTATCCCTAATTTCACGTCACCTCAATCTGTGATAGATTTGAGGGGGATTACCTATACCCTTAACTGGGGCAACCACTTCTTATTATTGTCAGTGCAGCTTTACACGATAAGCTACATGACAACAAGGGGAAAATGTAGACACCAAATTTGGGTCTTACGACGCCCTGTACCCCACATATCACCTCGCAACCTAACCATACCTCACCACCTAAACCTTACACAATTATTTATTAATTACCATATAATTAATAAATCTGCATCTCCACCCCTGCCACCTCATCATGACCTAGCCCTAACCCTAAACCAACCTAATTAAGACCTATGACTTGGTCCAGACTCACACCCATGACTCATCACCCCTCACCCGCATCAAAACAAACCTAATAATAACTTGACCAAGCCCACAACTGATCCCTCGGGAGAAAAGGAGGGAAAGTTGGCTATTTTACTAAAAATAGCCAACTTTGACCTAACCGACATCGGTCCCTACTCGACCACCATCGGTTCCTTGTAAATGACCTTCCCCAGCCAAAAACAAAGGATCTGGAATTCATTTGGGAGGAAAGAGAAGTGAAACAAGGAGAAGAGGTTGCAGAGAAGAGCATCGAGCCAAAGACTGCAACTGAGCAACTGGATCGCTATCACCCTCATTCAAGCATTGGAAAATACTGAGGATAGCTTCATCAGCTCGCTTTCCAATACCGGATCATCCCAACTAAGCCTTACTGTCACCACCACATTCCTTGGACCTGTATCTTCATCAGGAACCAGTAAGTATTATCTTGTAGTTCTTTGTTATCATTTTGCTTTAATTCATATCAAATGGGGAACTGACCACCTTCGAAAGGAAGTCTAATATTTCCTGGGCCTAAGGTAGTTCCCTCACCTATTGTCTAATTAAGATCTGGTGGTCTTGTATTCTTACTTACAGGTAGTCCTTCCCAGACAAAAAGGAGTTCTTCACAATCGATCTGATCTCTCTATGGTACGCACACACCTTCCCAACATTCAATAGGTATTCCTCCTAGCCCTAACCCTTATCTGTTTCTCAAGAGAATGAAAGGATAGAAGTAACTCTATTCCACAACGGAAACATTCTATGTGAAACAGAGGGACCATGGGGACAGTTTTGTGCTACAATGGATCAAACACCATTTTGTGTGGTTATGTAGATTCAGATATGGTTGGAGATGTAGACAGCAGGAGGAGCACAACAGGTTATGTTTACACTGTAGGTGGAACAACAGTAAGTTGGATTTCATGACTATAGAAGTTGGTGGCTTTGTCAACCACGGAGGCTGAGTATGTTGCTGCCATAGAGGCAAGCAAGGAAATGATTTGGTTACAACAATTACTTGAGGAGTTGGGGCATAAGAAAGAGGAAGGAAAGTTGCATAGTGATAGTCAGAGTGCTATACACCTAGCTAAGAACTCTGCTTTCCACTCTAGGACAAAGCATATACAGTTAAGGTACCATTTCATCAGGACAGCTTTGGAGGAAGAGAAGTTGAAGTTGGAGAAGATTCATACTAGTCAGAATCCTGTAGACATGATGACCAAGGTGGTCACAAGGGAAAAACTGAAGTTGTGTTCAGCTTTGGTTGGTCTTCACAGAAACTAGTGAAGGGTTAAGAATCTTGCTCAGAGGAAAACTAGTCTCCAAGTGGGAGATTGTTAGGGTGTGGAGCCTGTTTTCATGTGTAAAAGTGTTGAATATGGTACAATCAGATTACTGTACACTTTTCATGTATCCTCACTTTGGGGTTTGGGGCCAAGCTGGTCCCCGAGCCGGTAACCCCAGTGCGTGAGGGTTCGCGGGCGCCGCCCAAAAAAATAAATTTTAGGCATAAATTTTTTTGGCCTCGAAAAAATGCACCCAACATATTGGGAAACATGCTCTTCTCATATGGGCAAGATTTTAACCCATAGTTTTATGGGACGGGTTTTTCCCATGGTTTTGATACCCACGTTTTTGTAAAACTGCTTAAGTAGTTGTCTATTTATATGGTTTTATGCATATGATAGAGATAAGAAGAACATTGTAGATGTGCTTTGAATTCGGCTATGAAGTCTGTAGAGTTTGTTGAGCATAGCTCGAAACGGATCTGGGTATTGTATTGAGAGAGTGATGGCTTGTAATAAAATCTTAGCAAGTGATTCTTGGTGGACGTAGCCCAAATTGGGTGAACCATGTTAAATATTGTCTCTTTGTGTTGTGTTATTTTATTTTGTAATTTTATTTGAGATCTGTAATAATTTCTGCATATTAGTTTCTACTATTGCGATTCTGTGAGTGATTATTCCACATATTTTATCTCTTATTTCCTAACATCTATAATATCTTATTCCTAGCTATGTTCTATTGCATTTTATTTCGTTTCATTACATCAATAGGTATATTGTGCATTTTATGTTCTCCTTACAATGTTTTGAATTTATTGTGCTCAATTGAAATGGTGGTTTAAACATGTTATTTTGGACTGTGGCACTCATGTTTTCCATCTATATCCCACTTTCTCTTCAATTTCCACTCATCTAAGATTATCTCACCCCCTCTTCTTGGTTATATCACCTCTCTTTAAATTAGGATTTTTGTTTTGGTATTTCCATCTCACCCTAGTCCCTTAGAATGATAGAGTAGATTTATAAAGTTACATTTTAATTCCTAGGAGTATCTTAGCATTAGGAACAGGTAGAGGAAGTAGCCTTCTCTCAAGGTCAATCTTTGTTCAGTCCCATAACTTGAGACAGTCCCCATGTTACCTCAAAATCCTATAGTTTATATTACTCACAAAAGGTGTAATTTTCAGCTCCAACAATTTTGGCACACTGGGACACATATTGAAATATTCATATTTCAATTCATCGAGTTTGATGTGTTCTTAGTGATATTTAAACATTTGGAGGTAAGTTTCAAGCACATATGACAACTCCACTAATTCAAACAACCCATTTTTTTGAGTTGTAGACCTTTCCTTTACATTCCATTCATTTTCCTTCATATTTCCCTTCCATTCTTTCTTTATCCTTTAATTCATGAAGTTGTGCGATCATGAATTCATTATGTCATTAGAAACCTCATTTGCAGCAACAATATCATTACCCTTCACCTCCTTGTTTTGAAAATACTTCCAAAGATCAGTTTTATGCGCCCTATCATGATGAATCTACATATAACCCACCATCCATTGATCCATATGATTATTTTCCTAGCCAAATTTTTTTCAAGAACAAATTTATACGATGATGGTGGAAATATTATGGAAGATCTTGATTTTTAGAGACACATTCAAGGAATGGAGGAAATCATGATGAAGTTCGAGCTACACAATAAAGGCATGTAAAATTAGTTGTAGGAAACCCTATCCATTGATAAGCACTATAGCAAAATCGGTTCAACCCTCACTAGAGGATGTATTTTATGGCTAAAATCACACCTCAAATTGAGGAGTGGGTTAAAGAAATGGAGGCTTACCAATCTAGTGCTAGGTGAACCTATCAATGGGGAAATCTTACACTACCATATCATAGTAGTTCCTTTTACCCTTAGCAATATGGACCTTCTCGGCCGATCATCATGTCCATACCTTTGTGACCAGTCCCATTGAGGATTCCCCTTCTCCATATTCTTCCCTTCCATCTCACCTTCATTTCTCTACCATTATCCCTCCCAAAAATTCATCTCCTACAAAATATAATATCTCACCTTTAGAACCTATGCCAAATAAACCAAGGTTTAAATGCTTCCCCACCTTTATAAAATCAGATCTACATTTGTGTGAACTTTAGGAAGAATGAATTGAAAATCACGATGTATGGGATGTTAATCAACATAATAAAGTCCTAATTTTTGGTTTCATAAGGATCCATTAATCACTAAAAATTATATTCAATAATTTAGGACGAGGGTTGAACTTTATTTTTCAGATAACATGATGCACATGCATGCTAGAGGAATCTATTGGAGAGATCCAAATATAGTAGATCAAATTCAAAACTTCAAGGATTGGATCAATGAATTTGAAGCAAAAGGGGTTCATCACCTAGAACCTGATAGTAAGCCTTCTCCAATTTCTTAAAAATCAGCTAAGGTGAGTCCTATTCTTGAGGAATGGACTAACTCTGAGAGCATATTGGAGGATGAAATTCCCAGGACCATTACGTAAATTCCTCTTATTTTGATTTATAAATTTGAACTCAAGGAGGTTTAAACTAACGGGCTGAAAGTAAAGGAAGAAAAGTTTCTAGGTGAGAAAGATGTTCCAATAGAATTCAGCCACCCCCACTCTCTTGCATGATTAGAACTTGTTGCACTTCCGGAAGGCTATAGTAATCCACTAAGAATATATTCAAATGTTGTGACCACTCATGAGAAAATTCAAGCCATAGAGATTTCCTTTCTTTCATTCAATCGTAAAATTTCAAACCTTTCTTACTCTTCATCCTTACATGAATCTTGTATTATGGATGAGTTTGATCTCTCAAACCTTTTGTTTGAGAATGGGGAGCCATGGTGAATCAATTACAAAATCAGAAATCATCATGGAGGATTCAAATTTTTTTTTCGGAAGTACAAAAAGTTCATAATAGCTTCATAATATCCACCACCTTCTATAAAGTCTATAAGATGATCCAACTTGTGGGATTTAGTTTCAAGGAAATGGGAAAATCACATGGATCGGGCCTTTTCTAATCATGTATCTTTCTATTTTAGATCCTCCAAAGGAGTTGCAACAAGTCATGCTTTTTTAAAGAAGGAGGATGAACTTCAATGTGATAAAGGTCAACTGAAATACCTCTCAAATCCAAATCTAGAACAACTAAAAGAGGTTTTTATTTTGTATTTTTCTAATATTTTAGTAAAAGGACTAAAAAAGCTCGGCTTTGAAGAAAATAACTCTCATTACAAGGGCATGTTCATTTCTAAATTAATTACATAGACATATTTTACAAAAAGGGAATTTATTTCTCGTTGCCTATTTCAGAATTTATTTAGCTTCTCTTTTATTTATTTATAGTAGGTTAGTGTAGGTTTATTTTCAAAAAAACAAGTGATTGTGCACACTTTGAATGTTTCTACTGGAACATGCATTATTTTTGTGTTTGTATATAGTTTTTTTGGTATTTTGTTTCTATAAAAATTCTCTTTGGGGCCAAATAAGATAAGTTGGGAAATTTCCAAATTTTTTTAGATACCATTAGATCAATTCAGTCCATTTCAAGAAGTAGTGGTCATGGGAGGAAAGTTGGATGTTCTTTGGGAATTCTTTTTGTATACACTCCATTTCCAAATCAATATATAGTTAAGAAATCTGTAATGCTTCATATCCGCTAAGAAATCGGTTCAATTTTTAAAATTTGGTAAAATCAAATTTTGAGATAGTTTCATATGCATGTTTTTTGGCTTCAAAAGGAACACATGGAACAAGTTCCTTGAAATCATTAGTTCACTGCATCTCTGATCTATCCGTAGAGAAAATAAAATGGGGCGGGATAGTTTTTGTGACAAATTTAGGTCCCGATGGAATGGATAGAACACTTTTATTAGTTCCTGCAAAGGCAATTTGATGCATGGAAAGCCATAGAGAAAGGGTTCGAGTAGTTAAGGGATACGATGTTTGGAGGAATGACAAATAGTTCCATTGGGGAACAAATTTTATTTAATAATGTTGGAGCCACCACAAAGGGTGAGCGGTAAAGTATTCAATGTGTTTTTGGCGCACTGAAGTATTAGGAACTCAAGGAATGTTTCATTGTGAGGTGATTTCCCCATAAAGGTTTTCATCTTTGAAAGAAAAATAAAATCATGAAGGGGTAAAGGAGTTAGTATATTGCAAAGAAAAGGGGATACGGATGAGCCAAAGGTTGGCAAAACTAGTTCTATCACGGAAATAGATCCTGCAATGATCGTTGATTTGCAATAAAGGAAAGAAGCCAAGAACTAAGTCAAGGTACATGAAATCAGTAATACGGGTGGTACAAAAATGTTGTAACTAAACACATAGAACAAACAATTCCCTAGTTGCTCAAGTTTTTGTGAACCTAATTCATCTCGCACATCAAAGGAAAAGAATAATTAAATGTGTACTATCCATACAACTTGGGAACTCATGTTCCTCCCCAATCCCCTTCGACCCACAAGGCCATAAATTTTAACCTTGTTTTCCAAATTTAATAAATTAAATATCGTTGAAAGTAATATTTATGATTTACACCATAAAACCTAAAAATATTTAGTTACATGAGATTAGGTGTGAGAAATCAAAGGAAATGTCCTCAAGCGAGTAATTCTAGATTACTCAACCATCATTTTTAAAGAAGTATGGTGCCCTTTTTTTCTTCTAAAATAAAGACACCATTGAGGAATGGGTTTGATAGGGTTCCCATAATTATTTTCAAAGAATTAATGCATGTTATTGGTGGTTGCAAAGTAGGAATCTAGTCTTTTCCTCTTCTCTCTCTTTTTTACATTCTCTATAAAATGTATAAAGATGTTCATTTGTAATGTTAGAGACTCTTGGGTTGGACCCTCTTGTAAATTTGTTCCAAATTTCTACAAGTGTGTCCTTTTAGTTGTAGGTCTTATATTTGGACATATTGCATGGTGACCCTTTCCTTTCACCCTCAATGTAATGGATTGTGCATATACTAAAGCAATAAAATTACTTGTTTTGTAGCTATCTTCTGCCCTATCTTTTTCTATTGAATTTTATTTCCTTTTAATGCATCTGCGCAGTATATTGTGAATCTTATGTTCTCCTTACAAGGTTTTTAATTTTTTTCGCCATAGAAATGGTGGTTTGAATGTTGTTTTAGACTATTAAACTCATGTTTTCCCTTTCCATCCTCATTTTTATTCCATTTGCACTCATCTAATACTTGTCTCACCCCATCACTTTTTTTTATCGCATCTCTTTACATTAGATTTCTTTATTATTCATCTCCTTCTAACCTTGATCCCTTATAAATATATATTAGAGTTAGATAGTTGCATTTCAATTGATATGATTAGTTTAGCATTAGGTTTAGGTAGATGAACCAACCTTCTCTATAGGTATTTCTCGGTTCGGGTCCCATAACTTGGATATTGTCTCATGTTGCATCAAAATCCTAGGTAGTCTATGAGTCGGGCAGGGTGCAACTTGGACCTCCAACAACATCCCAAGAAGCACCACTAAAAATTTTATAGTTTTTGAAGAAGAAGGTTGGTCTTGATTGTAGTTTGAATCCATTACTCGATCAAAAATTCAAAATAACCTAATTGTGGTAAAATAAAATAGCTCCATGGAAGGAGATCACACCAAATTCTCTAACACTTTAACTCAACAAAATAACTACAATTTAGAAGGAGAAAAAAATCAACATCTAATGAAGGAGTATGTCAAAGGTGATGTTAAATATTCCAGAAAATAACTGAATATTATTCAATATAATACCAAAACATGGTGTGCCAAAAGCAAGAACTAACAAAAAGAGGACATGAAACTCAAAAGCATGATCTACAACAAACCCTCCCATATTGATGAATGGTTAGAGTGACACTAAAAATATATATACGAGTGGCTAAAGCATATCTCAAAAACTAAAAAAATGAAACGAGGTTTGATTAGACTAAATACACTTCATAAGAAGAACGAGATGTTGACATTTCTCGAACATGTGTGAGAAAGGTTAACTAAAAATGTTTTGTTTTATCGATTAGAGGGGTAAAACTGATGGACCAAACAAAGGAAGAAGGGGAAAATCATTTTGGATTTTCATTATGATATTTTTGGAATTCCTATATCCCCTGGAAAGGCCTTTCCGTGTTCATCATCTTCATTTAGATCATACACCAAAGCACTTCGGAGAGTTAATTTTAGGTCTTGATAAAGATAGGAAAGGAAATACAAGTTGAAAATTAACATCCCAAAGAAACCAGAGGGAAAATCCACATGTTGAAGGGTGAAAGGAGTTGGATTGTTGATTTGATTCATTCTAGTTTCATGATTAAGAAGATATAATTATTCATTAAATTACTTGTGATTATATGCACAAGTTTTTGTCTACAATATTTCATATGTTCTTTCTTAGTGAATTTGAAGAGATAGTAAAGATAAAACAACAGAAACATTAGTATAAAATGTTTGCATGTATTCGTAAGTAATTTTACATTTTCTCACACAACATGTGTGAAATAATTAAAATAAAATAATGCAGATGTATGAAATATTAAATATCTAAAAATAAAAGGGGAAAAGGGACCCGTCATTTCTTGATGAGACGATCCCCTCTCGTGCATTGTTGCTTTAGTTTGATGATCGCTTCTATGTCCATGAAAGAGAGAAATAAAATGCTATTAGAGCTTAGGGTTTCTTAATTCATTCTATTTCTAGCTTCTCATGCATATGTATTCTAAGAATCAGTTGTAGAAAAGAAATAATGTCATATTTTAGGAAGTAAACATGAAAGAAAATTAATGCTATCAAATTGAGATACAAATCAAATAGGTATAAAATCATAGTTGTACATCAGTGTCTAGGGTAAAATAAATTTATTAGGATAAAAAAATATCGAAAGTGATCTACACTGGGTATAGATCACAAATCCTTTCTAAGAGATCAATTAAACAAGGCTCAAGATAAATCCATCAACAACATCGGGGTTCGTAAGAAACAATGTTCTAATCAAGAGTGTAGATCTTTATCCATCTATTCTACAAGTATAGTTGTACACCGCTTCTAGAAATTACTTGCAAGGAAAATAGATCTAAGAATAGGAAATTTTTGTAATTTCCCATGATAAAATAGCAGACTAGTTTGAGAAAAATATTACTAAGTTCACGGTTCCAATCTAACAACAATAGAATGTAGAGGAGAGGATATCAAATTTATGGTTGTTATATCCTAAATTAAGCGAGTTCCATAATTGCAAGTGTACAATGAAATAAAAAGTTATATTATATGTAATTCTAAATGAGCATAATGATAGGATATTCAGATCCCAAGGACTTACTCGATTCTTTACAGTTGTTCCTACTCATAATTCTACATAGGTGGGAAAATTGTAACTTATTTTCATTGTTGGAATGGAAAATGAGGATACAAGATTGTAAATTTCAGATTCAAAATCAATGAAAACATACAAGTAATCACTAAATTCAAAGAGAAGGGGTTTGATCTCTTATTCTGAAAGTATGGAAGATTTAGCTGACTTCCTAGCCAGTAATAGTTTGTTTGACTTAGATTTGGAGGGATCCAAGTTTACTTGGGTAAACAGAAGGACAAGATTTGAGCTCATTCAAATAAGATTGGACAGATTTGTGGTAAGCCATCTTTGTATGATCAATCAACTTTATTCTCTAAAAACTCTTCCCAGAATTGGCTTGGATCATAATCCCATTCTTCTCGATTTGTCAATGAGTCATCTAAAAAAAGCTAGGCCTTTCATATTTGAAAATATGTGGCTAGACCACTTGGATATTTAAAACAAGATTATAAAATGGTGGGATATCTAGGTTCAATAACACTTGATTGTGTTTTAAATCAAGCACATCAAAAGTATTCTTTAAAAATGGAACAAGAGACTTTTGGAAATGTTTTCTAGGAAAAAGAAAAATTGCTAAAGATCTCATAAATATTGAGGAACTTATGGAGAACAATGGTCTTAATCCGAGTTCTTAAGAAGCAAGAACAAAAATTCTGGCTAATTACTGTGGAATTTTGGCTAAAGAAGAGATGTATTGGAGATAAAAATATAGGGTCAAATGGCTTAAGGAAGGGGATAAGAATACTAAATTATTCCATTTTTCAGATACTTCTAGATCCAATGTGCTAAAAATTAATGAAATAAGAGGTGAAAATGGGGAGACATGTATGGTTAATAGGGGACATCAATGCCTCTATGATAAATTACTGCAAGGAGCTCTTCAATCAAGGGCAAAGGTCGATGGAGTTGGTTTAGAACAAAGTCTTAGATATTTTTCAGAAAGTAATCACCTCTCTTGAGAATAGAGATATTTAAAGGAATCCCATGGAGGAGGAAATCCATTTCATGATCTCTAATATGGAGCTGATAAAGCTCTAGATCCGTATGGCTTTCCCCGCATTTTTCTTTTAAAAATTCTAGGAGGTGATTAAACACAAGGTCATTGAAATGGTCCAAGAGTTTTTCAACAATTGTCATCTCTTGAGGAAAATGAATAACACTTTTATTGTCTTGGTGCCTAAAATTGTTGGTGCTAAGGAGGTTAAGGATTTAAGGCCTATAAGCCTATGCAACACTAGTTATAAAATTATGACTAAAATCATTATTGGGAGGATTCAGATGGTTCTTCCCAACTTTATCTCCTAGAATCGGGGGATTTTGTTCTGGAGGGAAAATTACTCATAACATTATTGTGATTGAAGAAGCCATCCACTCCATTGAAAGCTCTGGAAGATTGGCTATGTTTCTCAAGTTGAATATGCATAAATACTTTGATAGGATTAATTGGTCTTTACTCTAGGACATCTTGTTAAAGGTGGGTTTTGATAAATTTTTTGGTTAATATGATTAGAACATGCATTTCCACCCCCATGCTCTGCTCGCTTCTATTCAATGGCAAACCGGAAGGCTTTTTCCAAGTTGGTAGAGGGTTGAGACAAGGTGATCCTCTCTCACATTTCCTCTATGTCATAATGGATGAGTCCCTTAGTAGAATCTATCAACTTTCCATGGCTTCCAACTGCATCTAGGGTATTAAAATCTCAAATGGTCTTCCCTCTATCTGTCTCAATTAGTTTGTGGAGGATAATTTTTTGATGGGTAAGGCCTCTGTCCATGAGGACTCAAATTCTCAGGAGGTTCTTAATGATTATGAATAGGTTTCTGGACAAATGGTTAACTTCCATAAAAGTGATGTCTTTTTCATAAATGTGGAGAATCAGGTTCAAGCCAGATTATCTTGCATCTTGGGTTGTATAATTAAACATTTTCTAGATTCTTATCTATGTATGCCTCTGATCCATAAGAATCTTGACCTCATGGTTTGGAATGCTCTGTTGGATAGATTTAATAGTAAACTCTCATCTTGGAAGGGTCTCTTTCTCTCTCAAGTTGGTAATATGGAACTGCTCCAAAGCTCCTTTCAAGGCATTCCCATTTATGTGTTGTCTCTTTTGATGCTCCCTGCTAAAATTAAGGAAGCCTTAAAGAAAATAAAAAAGAGGTTCCTCTAGATGGGAGCTAGTGAGAATTTCAAATTTCCTCTTGTGGCCTGGATAAAGTTACTAAACCTAAGCTATGTGGAGGATTGGGGCTAAAAAACATTTCTCTTATGAATAAGGCATTAATTGCTAAGGCTGGCTAGAGGATTGCTAGAGAGGAAGGTATTTGGGTGCAAATTATAAAGATGAAATATTTATAGAATATAGGTAGAATGGAATCCTTTTTTAACCAAAATAACCTCCCTAGAGGGTCTTTTTCTAGAATTCCTTTGTGGCCTCTAAAGAAATATTATCCAAAGGTATGATTTGGGAAATTGGCAAGGGCTCTAGAATCAGTTTTTGTTCGATAATTGGCTTGAGGATTCCCCCTTAGCTAACTTGGATTTCTGGAAAGATGTTTCTCAGTACTACAAGGAATCTGGAAAATTTTGGATTCGAGACTTTTGGATCCAAGAAGATTCTGTCAGATGGGAAATCATTGAGCCTCCTTCATATTTTTATGGCGACATCCAACCTTTCCGAGTTCTCAACAATAAACTTAAGGATTTCCACATCCCCATGTTCCAAACCAAGGAGGACTCCATCAAATGGAAAGAAGAAGAATATGGAAATTTCTTAGTTAAATTAGCCTACATGTAAAATTTCAAGAATGATTTGCACAAGGACTATTGGGGTAAAATCTGGGTAAAGGATCTCACCCTAAAGATTAATATCTTTTTCTGGTTGGCTACCCAGAATAAAATCCTGATTGTGGACAATCTCAAGAAAAGGGGAATGAAGATTCCCAATAGATGTTCTCTCTATAAGAAAGAGGAGGAAAATGTCAACCATCTCCTCCTTCATTGCTCCTTCTCCCATGTTGTCTTTGTTGCTATTTTGGATCTGTTCAATATCTAATGGATCTTGCCCTTAACGATTGAAGATTGTTTCTTTCAATGGGAGATCCCTTTCCATTTTCCTATCTTGATCTGGGCCTAGAATATTTCCCTCCCTCATTTTTTTGGGGGTTTATGGAAAGCCAAGAATGATGGTATCTTCCGTGATCAAAAAGCTCTTCTCTCGAAAGTTAGAAGAAAAATTTGAATGCCATAAAGGAAAACATTAAAATCTTTAAAGGTAAAGTCAAGAAACCCCACCCAAATACTGAGTAGATAGTTCTTGACAAGTGTGCCCTTGGTCCTTGGAATTACACATTCCTAAAAAGAACTCTAATTGGAATAGGCATGGGGAAATGTTTTAAGTTAAATTTTGATGGATCCTCAAAAGGGAATCCGGGTCCTATTGGGGAGGGGGAATTCTAAGGAATAGTGAAGGATATTGGTTGTTCACCTACGCGGGTCCATTAGTTCACAAACCAACAATATGGAGGAAGCTAGACTCTTCTTTGGGGGTTTTGATGGATAAAGAAAAGGTTTCAAGGACATTGAGATCGAAGGTAACTCTCTCCTCTTAATTAATGCCATTAATAATCACAAAGGTACCATTAGTTAGGCCATTATTAATATCCTTAATGATGTGAAGGAAACTTCAAAAAAAATTGATATCATTTCTTATTATCATACCTTCCGTCCGGGCAAAAAATGTGCGAGATAAGATGGCCAATTATGGAATCAATTGTAATGATTATAAGATATGGTGTAAAGTTGATAAATTACCCATGCGACATAAATAATATCATTGGTAGAGATAGAGGGCACTAAGTTTTATAATGTTGGCATGAGTGAGCCCTATGGCGGTGAAAAATTACTTAATATCTTATTTTCCAAGATTTCTGCTAGTGCAAAAGAAGGTATTTTTTTGCATTTTAGTAGAAACAAAAGAAGCTCAGTATGGTAAAATGGAGGTGATAGGATTAGAGTTTATCCTGCTAGCCAAAGCATTGAAGCTTTTAAAAATCCTCTGTGGAACAAGCTTAGGATTGGGGTTTCAGTAATTTCATTACCAAATTATGTGGTCATGACCCTCCTGTCGAAGGATTTTGGAAAATCTTGGAAAGAGGATAAGTTTGTAGTCAGAGGGATGGAAATTGAGGTGTCTGAGTCCACCATCACCCTGGCCACGGACATGAAAATGGATGGGCTTAAAATTTTAAGGATAGAACCCACAAAGAATAGGAAATTGATTTAGTCTTTGTTCTTCTAAGGATGCTCTTTCTTTATGGATGGTATTGTCAAGTCATGCATTCTGGTATTTGGAGAGAGGTGTGCCTTCAAATCATGAAGTACATCACTCTGGAAGGAAAATACAGAAAAATCTATACTCACCATATGACCCTTCTAAACATGTTCCACCATAAGGTCATGGTGAGCATCCCCTTCTTTCTATTTATGTCTTTGACTAACTCTTTGATGGCTTTCCAACAGGAGAAAGTGGATATGCCTCTGCATGAAGGGCTCATTCTTCTGATGTTTGAAAATGGGAAACCTACTCTGTCCTCTTCCCTGAAAGAGCATGTGGATGAGGATGACCTCACTCTCGTAGATTGCCTTACTAAGATGAAGGCCGGAAAATGCAAAATTGTGGGGGAGGATTCTAGTAAAAAATGGGTGAGGATGGTCGTGGGGAAGCGAGCACTTTGAGAAAAAGAAATAAGGATGGTAATTTAAAGGGTTTGAATCATTTGAGAAGAAAGGTCCAAGATTTAAAGGGGTGCTTTATGCGAATTGAAGAAACCAACGCTAGTCAAACGGAAACAATGATGGATGTCATCAACACTTCCAAGCAAATTGTCACTGCTCAGGTGAAGTCCAAGTAGAAATTTCTGGAGCTGGAGGACCAGGTCAAAAAGCTAAGTGATAGGCTAGAAGGGATGGAGGAGGGCACTAAAAGAAGGAACTTTAACTTGCACATCAGTAGCTCCGAGGATGAGCTGGAGGAAGATATTAATGAAAAGGTGCTTGAGGGTGATGTGATCAAAGATAGCCATGATGGTAGCAGTGGGGGATCTCTAAAAAATTAACTTATGGTTCTGGAATGTTGGCAGAATTTTGGTGAACTTCTATTGTTTTGTTGTTTTGGAGATGTTTCTCCTTCGTCTAGTGTTTGCACCTTATTACAAAGTCTGGTTCTTAATTGTAAGAGTTAAACATGTTTAACTCCTTTCTTGGAATTTTACGTTTCCTTCTTATTTGTTTTTTATGTTCCTCATCTTGTAATGGCCCTTGGGAGCCGATCCCTATTTTTTACCGTATCTAATAAAAACTAGAAACAAAGTCACAAATTCATGAGTGTACTAAAAGAGAACACAAATATACTTAATGCATATGTTACAATTACAATGATTAGATTAGTTAAAGATAAATGTACAACTATTATAAATAAATTTGCAAAGATCTTAAAGTTGCAAGAGACAGAGATGAGTGCAGAAATCCTAAGTCATGCCCTAATGGTTTTCCACACCAACATCACCACCTCAAGTTTCAAGGAGCCCAAAATGCGGAGCTATAACTAATTTAAAAGTAGATCTTGCTACTTCTAAATGGTGAATGGAGTTTGCCCATGTGTTCGAGCCACAAATAGAGTAAACACACCGAGCACTAATATATTGCATAAAGTATAGAAGAAATGACTGAATAAACATTTCAAAAGCATTCCGAGTGGGAAAAAACACATGATTATTAATTTACATATCTTAAGGTACAATTATAACAATTGGAAAATCAACACAATTACATACTTACAGGGTTTTAGAAGCCCGAAGAATCCTTTTCCTAGTCAAATATCATTTCATATATACATTTTTGATTCAAAAGAAATAAGAGAATATCGTATATGTGCAAAATAATAATCCTCAAAGGAAGCTATGCATGATAAAACAAGACAAATTTTTGCACAACACAAATGATAAGAATTACAACAATGAAATACTTGGAAAATTTTCTACTGCATTTTTGAAAGAAATGGGAAAAATGGGATTTTCACAAGAAATAAGCACAGAAAAACTGTTGTTTACTTTAAAATGATGCCAATAATATCATGAGAGATGAATCCCCTTACAAAATCAACGCACTTGGAGTTCACATACCTTCGGGTATCAATACAATGGCTACCAATATAGTTCTCGAGTAAATTGGTTTCAACATATAAAAGGCGACCATTTAAGAAAAATCCAACTGAAAAGACAAATAAGAAATTCCAAGAAATTGGCAATACAAAATACAGTGACCCAGATCTCAAAGAAAAATTCGAACCATAAGCTAACAAAATCCAACAATGGTGGTCATAATAAATAACCTAGATTGGAATGGTGTAAGGAAACAATTGGATCCCAAAACAGGGACACCCAGTCAGCATCAGTTTCAGAAATAGGAACTGGTAAAAGAAAAAAAAACCTACCTTCTAGTTCCCGATGAACGAACACTCATCATCAACTCGAATAGGTTGATAGCACCATTTAATGGCGAGCTCCATAAATTAATTTAGGGGTTAACAATTGTGTTGAGATAAAGTCTCGAATACAATAGATTTTCAATGAACCATCACATCAACAAGAGCTCGGACTTATTGAATGACTATTACCGAGTAGCTGGAATCCAAACAAAGAATAGAACAAAGAAGAAACCATACCAATGACTTGTATACAAACAGAAAACTAGTCAAGATCAGCTTGAAAGGCTCTCTAATGGCAGTCACTGGTATAAACAGAAAAACCCTCGAACAAATGATACCAACATAGTGAAATCGGAGCTTTTATTCTAACAGTGGCATTCAAGGAATTTTATTGCACATCTATGGTAGGCTGAACCCATGACAATGGCGACTGTTAAGGTAGAAAAATAGAGCTTCAAATACTCTAAATGGTTGGCCTGATAAAAGAAAGAGAAAATTTAAGCAGAGTCTTCCTCAAAACCCGTTACTTCAAAAATGGAGAAAAATGAAAATGAAGTCGTTTTTAGGGTTTGAACGACCTAATGCCTTTCCGTAACCAAAACCGGGTTAGATTGACTATGGTTGAGGTCAATCAAATGTGCCATGTCCATATATGATCTTTTTATTATTCAATTATCGTTGCATGATAAAAGGTGACAATGAGTAGGAAATTATATATAATGTTTTAATATGGAGAATGAGTGAATCATTAGGGCAGGGATAATTAAGCAGGTCATGACCATGCACGCTATGACTTAGTAAATTCAATTTAGAGAACTAGATTATTATGCCCTACATGTGCTTATAACAAGACGATAAGTGCATATGAGCATAGGTTAGGAGTGATCAATTATAATTATATGCATGCTAACCAAATGGAGGAAGAAACAAATGCTCAATTATACCATGATGAGAGATGGCATGTTCTCAGTGTGAAAATTAGCTTTTGTAGATACGACAAGGTGTTTTATTTACTTTAACTTTTGCTAATTACCTTAACTCATGCAAATAATGTTCTTATACACATTCTTTAATTTTTGTAAACGCTTTGTAAGAGCAATCAACTACTGTTTGACCGAATTCATGTAAATTTTATTTTGGAATTATCACCAAATCAGCTAAGTGTTGAACTCAAGTTGGACAATCTATTTTTGGAGTATACAAGAGGTTAATTTTCTTATATAATCATGTTTTCCAAGAATTTTGAGGAGAGAATTTTTGATGTAACAGAGTGTTGGAGGATTTTTCTAGAAGTTACTATTATGAAGAGAAGTTTATTGTGCCGCCAGAAGCATTTTTTCGGTTTTGTGCATTAATGGTACTCATTCTTTTGTCTTATTTTCCTCAATTCATTGATTTTAATGCTTAAACTATCTTCCTAACTGCAAAAATCAAGTGTTACGATTTATCTTAGTCTACATGTTTATGTAAAATGTTATTGTTTGTTTCCTTAATAGCTATAACAATCTTGCCTTGAAATCAACATGCAAGCCTTTAGATCATGCATGTTTTAGTACTTATTTCTGTAAATTTGTGCATGTTCCTTTGTTAGAAACCCTCAAAAACCGTTGAGTATCACCTCATTTTACAATTTTTCATTTTTCTTTCTAACCCTTAACCCCACAAGTTTCATTTATGGATACGCAAAAATGGAACCAACCCTTTAAAATATGGAGATTCACCTCACATCTAGGATACCCATAACCCACAAGATGTCTCAATTATATATCCGTAGAAGTTAGGAGACAAAAATATATAAACCTATCATTTCCTCAAATAGGGCACACTTCGCTAGATAACAATTTCTGACATGCTTGATGGGAGTAGCAGAATATTGATGCAACCAAAAAATTAAAGATTTAAAGAAAGAACACATTTGGTGACCCCGTGAACTCGATTTTAGACCACTACAATGCTTTTCATCACCAAGGTGATGTTAAGTCCTTTAGGTACACCCTTTTGATTTTTTTTTATTTAAAGATTTAGTTATTTTACTTTTGCCCAATCAGCCTACTTTCATAAGCAAGAGACCTATTTTTTATTTTTCCATATTTTATGAGGTCATACAATCATGGATCCCTATTTTCAACAAAAGTATTATCAATCAGATCCACGTTCATTTTACCCATTTTCCCCTTCATATAAGTGCCATGATCCCTATAAAAATGAATATCCCCATGACCTGAACCTTTCTAATCAATACGGTCATCAATATAGTCACTATGATGGTCAAGAATAAGGTTATGCAGATTATGCAAAGTTATACACAAGAGGAAGACCTTGAAATCAAGCTTCATAGACTTGAGTAGGAATATTTACCTCTCAAGGAGCATGTTCAATAATTACAAACATTAGAGGATTATATGCATCAAGTTGATGAATGTTTTCAATTGGATGTTCCCACTTACCTTCCCTATCAAAATTCAATGCCCACATACCTTCCATTCTATCCAATGCAACCCATTTATCACATTCTAAGTTTTCATAGTGCTATGATTTCGTGCCCTCTATTCCATTGTCACATTCTAACCCCAATTTTAAGATTCCAAGATTCCTTCTTGTTGTTGTTCCCACTCCCCCTCCTCATATGAAAATTTTGAACCCCATTCCTTTGTTCAAAAATTACAAAATCAAGCTAAGACCCAGTCCACCCCTCCTTCATCTCTGCAAGCCCGATTCATTAAGTTGAAGATCATAAAATTATTCAGGAGGGGAAGCCCATTCAAGAAAACAATTCTTAATTCAAGCAGAATTTATAGGGATGGATCTCAAAATTTTAGTTAACTCATGTTCCACAATTGGAAAAATATTTCATACATGAAGGAGAGATTTCAGAGAAGCTACAAAATCATGATCATCAAGTGAAACTTATGAAAATTTCTCTCCATCCTTGTGAGTTACAAGATTTGAAAGAGGATGGTTTTGAGCTCCTATCTAAAGAGGAATCGAAACTTTAGAGCTATCATATGATGAAGAACATCATTTTTTAGCTTAACAATTTTTTTACTAGTGGATGATGATGAGAACAAAGGTGTCACATGAAGGAAGTGAAGTTATAAACTGATTGAATGATGCATCTAAATGTAAAGACCCTTATTATGCTGCATATTTACATATTATTGCACTATTGGAGATTTGCAAAGTGGTTCAAAAAGAATATCAAACAACATTACAAGTAACCAAGGTGGGCGAAATATATAATTGAAGATAAATTTGACCTTTCTAGCTACATGCGAAACAAGTATCAAGAACAAGAGGTTTTCATCATTGCTAAAAAACAATTATGATAGATGAGGTAAAACAACTTGAAGAGGTGGAGATGCATTCTAATTAGTTTCATAATGTTCTCAAAAATGGGAAGGAAATCAAAGAAACATATCATATAAGGTCAATCAAGTTATCCACTATGATAAGGACATGTCCTATTAGGTACTTGGCTGGTTTAGAGGCAGTTTCAGTAGTACCAGCCATTAGGCTTGATTTATAGCACAAGGAAAAATTTCATGTTCTCAAAGGTCAACCTCAAAACATCCCAGAGGATATTGTAGATCAAATGGAGGAATTCATCAAGTTTTGGACTATTTTTTGGAGTGAATTAAAGGTATAAAATTTTTTCAAGCTTCGTCTTGTTACCCTTTTTTCAAGTCGAGCTCATGGCCTCACTTTCTATGGAAGGGAAGCTATTTGTTTCATAATGTATTTGGATTTGTTTAGCCTCAATTGTTAGTTGGTTAGAGTAGGTTGGGTAGGTTTTCATTTCAATAAATTACTTTCGCACTCATGCAGTTGTTTTTCAATTTAATAAGTGCATTATACGCACAAGATTTGGCTTCTTCCTAGATCTGTTTTGTTTTCATTGTTCAGGAAAGGAATTTTTTTGTTTTGAGGAAAGTTTTTAGGGTTTTGACTCCTTGCACGATGGACGTATCAAGGCACTCGTTCTTTTTAGCTACAAAAAAATAACCCAACAAAATCACTAGAAATGTTGATCATCACCCTAAAAATCCTTTCCATTTTCGTCATCTTCATTTGGATCATGCACCAGCTCTTTAATATCTTATACAAGGTCCACATAAAGACAGAAATGTAAGACATGTTCAAAATGGACATCCCAAAGCAAGCAGAGGGAAAATCCACATGCTAAAGAGTGAATTGAGTTGGATTTTTGATTTTATCCATTATTATATGCAAAAGTTTTATTCTACAAGATTTCATATTTTCTTTCTTATTGCATTCAAGAGAAAGAAAAGATAAAATATCAGAAATCTCAATATTAAATGTTTGTATATATTCATAATTAATTATACATTTTATCACACAAGCCATTAGAAATTACTGAAGTAAAAGAATAAAGATGCATGAAAAGATGAAAATAAAAGGAGAGAAGGGACCCATCATAGCCTGATGCTGTGATCCCCTCTCGTGCATTCCCGATCCAACTTGACCATTGTTGCTTCATACCTGAAAGAGAGAAAAAAAATTATATAAGAGCTCAAGGTTTCTTAAATCATTGTATTTCAAGCTTCTTGTGCATATGTATTCTAAGACTCATTTGTAGAAAAGAAAGAATGTCGTGTTTTAGGTATTGAACATGAAATCATTCCATGTGTAGGAAATAAATGTCGTAAATTTCAGCCATGAAATTAGGCTCAAGAAGAACAAATAGTTATAATAGTCTTACATTCAAGAGTGGTAGGGTATTGTAGACTAAATCATGTTTATGGAATTTTTAATGAGGCTCATAATAAGATGAAGGATTATATTACACAAGAAATATTTGATGATTCTCTAAATTTGCACAAGTTTCCAAAGAGTTAAATAGTTCTACATGCCAACATCAAATTATGGTGCATAAAGCAAGGCTTCCTTTTAATAAAAACAATATCATCAAACTACAATACAAATCAAATAGGTATCAACTCATAGTTGTAAATCAGTGTGTAGGGGTAAAATTCATTTTGTAGGATCAAACAATAAATCTGAAGAGATTTACACTAGGTATAGATGACAAATATTTTCTAAGACATTAATTACACAAGTCTCATGAAAAATTCATTAGTAGCTCTAGGTGTTCATAAGCAAAAATTTCTAATCGAAGAGTGCACATCTTTAGCCATCTATACTCTAAGTATAGTTGTACCCAAAATCTACATAGATTACACAATATGACAAGGTTTTAAGTTCCCATGATACAACAATAGACTACTATTTCCAGCAAAATATTAAAACGTGTAAGGTTCCAATCTTATAATAAAATAATCTAGAGGATAGGATATCAAAGTTACAGATTGTTATTTCTGAATGAAGCAAGTTACATAAATGGTTCAATGTAGCATCGAGTACAAAGTTATATTATATAGTTTTCCAAATGAACATAATGAAAAGATATTTAGCTCCCAAGGACTTACTCAATTCTTTACAATTGTTCCTACTCATAATTCTACACAAGTGGGAAAATTGTTACTTATTTTCAATGATGGAATTAAAAGGAGGATATAATATAAAAAATTTATATCCAAACTGAATGCCAACATACAAGTAATCACCAAATTTTCACACAAGGTCCCAAATTCATGAGCATACTAAAAGATAACACAAATATGTTAAATGCATATGTCACAGCTTACCATGATTGGATTAATTAAAGATAAATGTACAAATAATATCAAGAAATTTATAGGGATCTTAAATATCCATAGAAATGTCAACACCTCAACCTCGTAAGTGAAAGGAAGAGATTGCTATTTCTAAATGATGAGTGAAGGTTTCCCATGTGTTCGAGCCAAAAATAGAGCAAAGACACCCAAAATAGATATTTTGCATAAACTATAGAAGAAATGACTCAACCAAATTTCAAAAGAATTCTAAGTGGTACAAAAAAAAGATTATTACTTGATAGATTTGAAGGCACAATTAAAATAATTATAAAATCAGCACAATTGCCAACTTAAAGTGTTTGAGAATCCCAGAGAATCCTTTTTCTATTCAAAGATCGTTTCAGATATGCATTTTGAAATTCAAAAGAAATAAGAGATTATCATATATATGCAAAATTATAATCCTCAAAGGAAACTATGTAAGATAAAAAAGACAAAGTTTTACACAACACAAATGGTAAGAACTACAATAATGCAAATACATGGAAAAATTCTACTACTGTTTGAAAGAAATTCTTCTCAATCATTCAACAACAAAATGATGAGGTTTTCACAAAGAAAGATACAGAGAAAATTCCTCTTTAGTTAGCAATGATGCCAATAATACCATGAGATATGACACCCTTACAAAATCAACACAATTGGAGTTCACGGGACTTTGGAGATCAATACAATGGCTTCTAATATAGTTCTTAAGTACAAGGGTTTCTTCTAAAAGAATTCTATTAAAGAAAGAATCAACTAAGAAGTAAAATAAGAAATTCCCGAGAAAATGGTAATGCAAAATGCAAAGTGAAACAAATATCAAAGAAAACTCAAAACCATAAGCTCATAGAAGCCAAAAACAACAACCAAAACAAAATAATCCAAATTGGAATGGTGCACGAAATAGTTAGAGCCCAAAATAGGGACACCTAGTTAGGATCTGGTTTAGAAATAGTAATCTTTGTAACAAAAACAAAACCTAACTTATGGTTTATGATGGAAAAACCCCGATCATCAACTCGATCAAGACAAGAGAACCATTGACCGGTGAGCTCCGTGCAACAATGCAATTGTTAACAATTATGTTGAACAAAAATATCGGATACATCAAAGTTTTAATGAACCAAACCATCAACAAGAGCTCAAACCTACGGGATGATGATCACCTAGAAGATGAAATCCAAACAAAGCACAAAAAAAGAAGAAACTATACCAATGGCTTATATACATACAAAAAAATAGTCAAGATCAGCTTGAAAGGCTCTCTAATGGTGGCCAATGGTATAAAAGAAAATCAAACAAATACGAACATCATAGTGAAATAAGATCTTTCATTCCAATAGTAGCATCTAAGGAATTTATTTACACAACAAAGGGTAGAATGAACCCATGAAAATGGTGACTATTAAGGTGGAAAATATCAGATTGAAATTCTCTAAATAGCCACCTTGATAAAAGACATAAAATTTCGTAGAGTCTTCCTCCAAACCCACCACCTTCAAAATGTAGACAAATGAAAATGAAATCATTTTTTTGGGTTTAAGAAACCTAATGTCTTTTCATATCCCAAAATAGGTTAGAGTTACTATGGTCGAGGTCAATTAAATGTGTGTTTTCCATGTTAGAAGTGGGCTATGCATTATTCAATTATCCTTTCATGATAAACGGTGAAAACGTGTAGGTAATTATTTGTAATGTTTAAATATGGAGAATGAGTGAATCATTAGGCCAATGCCAATTAAGAAGGTGATGACCATGCAGGCTATGAATTACTAAATTTAATTTACGGAACAAGATTATTATTCCTTGCATGTGCTTATAGCAATAATTTAAGTGCATATTCCCATAGGTTATGAGTGATCAATCATAATAGTATGCATGCCATCCAAATGGAGGAAGAGAGAAGTGGTTAATTATACCATGATGAGTCATGCCTGTGCTAGGTGTCAAAATTAGCTTTTGCAAAGAAGACAATGTGTTCTATTTACCTTAACTTTTACTAATTATCTTAACTCATGCAAAAAAGGTTCTTGTACACATTTCTTAATTTTTGCAAAGGCTTTGTAAAAGTAGTCAAATCCAGGTTTGAACGAATGCATGTAAAGTTTATTTTTGACTTATCACTAAATTAGCTAAGTGTTGAAATCAAGTTGGACATTCTATTTTGGAGTGTATTGGAGGTGCAATTTTTCTATATATTCATGCTTTGTAAGCATTCCGAGGGAGGTTTTGATGTGATAGTGTGCTAGATGATTTATTAGGAAGTTTCCTTTTATGAGAAGAAGTATATTGTGCCTTTAAAAAACATTTTGCAATGTTGTGCATTAATGGTAATAATTCTCATGTCTTATTTTTCGTAAATTCATTGATTTTAATACTTAAACTATCTACCTAACTCGTAAAAATTGGGTGTTGTGATTTATTTTAGTGTGCATGTTTCTATAACTTATTATTGTGTGTTTTGCTTAACAACTTTAACTATATTACCTTTAAAACAATGCGCAACCGTCTCGTATCGTACAAGTTTTAGTACTTTTTTTTCAAATACTGCATGCTCCTTTGTCGATTCCTCAAAACCTTTGGTGTATTACCTTATTTTACCATTTTTCAGTTTTATTTATAATTATTATATCCACTATCTTAGTTTAGCAATAAACCGAAAGGAAACTATCCCTTTAAAATCAAGAGATTCACGTCACACATATCATACCCACAACCCGTGAGGTGTCTCAATTGTATATCCATAGAAGTGAGGAGACCATTAGATAAAAACCTGTGATTTCATCAAATAGGTTACACTTATGCTAGATAACATGAACTAAAATATAATCTAAAGGATACTATCACCATGCCTAAGAGGTGTTGAAAATAAAGATACATAATATCTCAAAATGGAGATACACTTAAAACCAAGGAGATTTACAATACATGATGAGAAAGTTGAGCAAGAAGTTGAATTGTGGAGGAGAAATGCTTGTAGATTCCTCGTAATGAGTTCTTATATCACTACCATAAGTGATTAACTATCAATACCATATTACTACGGATGGACGAAGAAGATACCTACATATGATTTTTTTGTGAAGTTCACATTTGAACCATATAAAGGAGACACTAAAAAGTGTGTCAGTTGATCACGCTCGGAGACAGTTTAAATCTAGGGTTTCTCAATCCTAATTGATGGTACAAAACTAATTTATAAGTCATGATCCCAAGGATATGTTGAGAAATAAAATAGTAAAGATCTTCCATCATGTGAACCTAAATTTGAATATACATTAAAACCAATACCATGGTGATAATTCCACTTAGTAATCTAAATAGGGTATGCAATATGATGTGAATGTGTACTAATACCTCCATTAGAGAATCCTTTAAAATGGAGCATACGAGAACTAAATTTTGTATTATTCTTCTCAAATGATCGTAACATGTGTGCAAATGGAGATGATGTGGGATACACAAAGTGTGTACCAACAATAGGAAAATATGTCGAAGGATAACATGAAGTAACAAGCTCAATATGCTTAGGAGAAACATAAGTATAAGAAGACTCGAAAGATGAAAATCAAGGTCAATTCTTTGTAGCATTAGTAGCTTCAAATGGTCTTAGAGCATGGCTATGATATTCCACAATATGAGGATGATATTGCAGGATAAAATGTTTTTACTAGAGGGAGTGTATGAGGTCATCCATGATGTGAATGAGGGCAGGTAGAAAATTTGTAGAAATTAGGAAATGGACATCATTCAAAAGGACACCAACATGTAGAAATTAGGGCGGGGTGATATTGGTAAAACTCAGGCCAAATGAGATGGGTGTTAGCATGTGTGTCTTTGTGTTTTCACTAATCTAAAATGTGCAAGATGCATTAATGAAAAAGGTGGATGAAAAGGAGAACAATAGGAATTTGGTAGTGTTGATGATATGGGTAGACAAGTAGTAGCATTGTTGGAGAATAAGGTGAGAGTTTCTTGGTTCAAGAGGTGTAATCAAGAGTTATAGTAATCATATATGAAGGAATATGAAGGATAAATATGTATGGAGGATTATGAAGCATGGTAGATACATGGAAAACATATTGGATATGTGTTGAGAAACTCATATAGGTCTCAAAAGGTGATTGCAATGTGTGAACAGGGTTTGCAAGACTTCATATAGACTTAATCTAGGTGCTTGGAGACCTAATGAAGAATTAAGGTTGGTTGCATATGTATTTGGTCCTATGAGGTCATGTAGAGGTGTGATACATGTTGTATAAATGATGTTATGACCTTTCGAAGATAATTGTATCAAAGGTATAATGATTATCTATTATGTATAAGTCTAAACAATACATAATATCATGAACTAGCTAGGAAAGTCATGTTATTTGAGAAGATATAGACTAATCTTGATCAGATGAGCATTGAGAAAGTTGAGAGAGGTTTTTATAGAGTTGTGGTAATAAATTTAAAGGTTCTATGTTGAATATTTTGCATGTTATGAGGTTTTTAGCCTTACCAAGCTCAAGAAGGTGAGTTTTATAGGTCAATATCAAGTGTTTTGTGTTGGTTGGTATGTGCAAAGTTTTCATTGGGAATAGATCATTTCCATTATATTGAGGAATGTAGTCAAGAAGGTTTTAGAGTTGGAATGGCATAAAATGAGGTCATATGCTTTATGAAGTATTGCTAAGAAGCTAAGGAGGTTAAAACCCTACCCAAACCTCGCTTCATGAGACATGGAGGAAAATTTGATCATGTGAGCTCAAAATTTATTTAATAATAAAATGTGATGATTTGAGGATGGAAATGAATTTCCCAAAATTCATATGGTGATGATTTGGAGTCTTGATTGTAGGTGGAGCCCACTCGTATTTGCATGTTGCCGAAATTTTTATTTCCTCTTAGGTTTTTAATTTAACCTATTATCTAAATTGATTCTATGATAGATGGAAGATATCTTAGATGTTTGAGGTGATTTCAGAGCTTGGTTAAGAGATTTATATGTGTACACAGGTCCAAAATTGAATAATGGTTCTTAAGCCTAGTAGGAAGTTTCTAATGAGCTTATGGTGAAAGGAGGTTCTTGGGAAAGTTTGTCATGAGAGGAAGTGTCTAATGACTATGGAGGTTTTTATTCATCTAATGTGAATTTATGCATTCATTTTTTCAGTTATATAAGTCATATTTGTTGGCAAGGTTGTGGTCACAATTTTACCTACATGATAGGGTTTAAGAACAATGAAGGTACCTTGATTTTTTTTTTTAAAGACCAATATATTGGCTTATTTCATGATGTCTATAAATTTTAGATTGATGTGGGTTGAATTTTATCACGTTCCATGCATTTATAAGTATTGATAGTGTTATCATAGGTGTGATAAGGTAAATTTTCTAAGACTTGCTTCTAAGAAACATATGTATCATGAATGGAAAAGATGTTTTGATGGTCCTTTCGGATGAGTAATGAAGTCTACAAGTGGTTGGAGGTGTTCATTGGGTTAGTTTCATTTGAATTAGTTATTTTATGGCATGGTTGAATGTTTTTTTAGAGATTGGTATTCACATTTGAAAAATGGTCTTCTGGAGGTGCTCATATTGAGTAGGAATAAATGCTACTTGGTGATAACATGAAGAAAATGGATATTTTGGGTGTCCATGAGATGATAGAAGGATTTAGGAGCATGAGCATAAATTTTTTTGAGAATTTGGAGTCTTGATGTATTTTCATTATTCCCTTGGAGGAAAAGATGTATTCGGTGGAGATGAAACTAGCCATTTAGGCCTAGTTGTGCATGTTGAGTTTCTTAGTCTAATGCCGACCTATATTATCCTTTAACACAATTTAATATGGGTTTTTAGGTGTGTTTTGTTGTTTGCATGACTAACCTTAATGTTCATAGCCAATTTAGAGGTGTTTATGAGTTGATTCTTGTATATAAATTGAATGTATTTTATCATTTGATCTAGTTGAGTGCTGAGAGGAAATAGTGAGCTAGAAGAAATGAAAGAGAGTTTTAGAGGGATAAAAGGTAGAGTTGAGAAGAAGCATGAAAGGGTGAGAAGGGAAGAGTAAAAGGTTTTCAATGTAATTAGACCTAATCGTCTTATGAGTATGAAAAATTGAGCAAAGTATAAGAGATTTTTGTTTGAGAGGGTTTTAAAGTGTGTGAGCTGAATTTGTGATCACAATATATTGTAGGAGAAACATATATTAGTGATATTCATCATCATTTGGTTAATTGTGTGCTTGATCACCTTTGACTGTATTAGCCTCTTTGTATAATGGGTGGTATACTAAATAGGGGTCAATGTTCCTTGTGAAGTTGGTGGGTCACTATAAAAATCTTGTGTGATGTGTCATATTCATGTCATTGTTTTGAATCAAGTAGTATATTCAGAATTTTCAGTGGGTTTTGTTCCCCTTAATATTTTCCTTCTTCACATTTTGCATTATTGTGTATTTTGTTTGTGTATGTTCTTATGAATGGTTGGTTCATCTTAATAATCTAACATTGATGCATGATTTAATGGTTAATGGTTCACATATATTAAAGTAATTAAATTAAAATTTGTGAAGGATTGATTCACCCCCTCTCTCAATATTTATTTATTTTAACAATTGGTATAAGAGGTAGGTAATTTGGAAGAAGAATAATCACTTTAATGAGATCCATTTTAAGCACTAAAATGGAGAGTCCGTATAGTGGCACTTCTATCAAAGAAAAGCTCCCATATTTGATGGATAAAATTATGCATTTTTGAGGATTAGGATGAGGACTCACATCATGTACTTAGGATATTACATTTTTAGTATGTGATAGATGGGTATATTGTTCCTCAAACTCCTCCAATCAATACTAAATAAAAGAAGGATGACAATGAAAACTCTAAGGAAATGAATGCAATCATGTGTGGAATAGAGGAATAAAAATTGGTAATGGATATGCATTTTACATTATCTAAGGTAAAGTGGAAGAATATTTAGGTCATCTGTGAATGAGAATCAAAGGTGAGGATGACAAAGCTTCAAAATTTTAAAATTCAATTTTAAAGGATAAGGGTAAAGAAAGAAGAATATATTGTAGCTTATATAGGAAGAATTGATCAAGTGGCAAACACCATCAAAGGGTTAGCTGAATAAGTGAAATAATTAGTGGTGAAAAAGGTGTTGAGAAGTGATGGGTGTCATTATTCCCATCATTTAATCAACTCTCTATTGATGTCATATTAAAACCAGAGGTGTGTCTAAAGCTATATGCAACAAGAGGAATCTTGTCAATATAGTAATTGGTTATAGGTATTTTGTATTTTATGGGGGATATTTTCAATGTCTTAAGGACTTCTTGGTTAAAAACCTTATTGGAATCAAACTATGAAAACATATTGGAAGTAAACACACTTTACATAAATGAATTGTTGGAAATAAACACACTTTGCCTTAGAAGTAAACACACTTTGCAAAAATGAATTCCTTGGAAATAAACATACTTTTCCTTGGAAGTAAATACACTTTGCATAAATGAAATAGATTGCTGAAAACAAACATTACATAAATAAACACATAATTGAGAATGCTTGGAAAATGATTGTAAAGAAATAAGAACTTAATCTAGAACACCTGCAGGGATAAGTCTACAAAAAATTTTAAATTGAAAGTGATACGAATTAATAGATCTAGACTATTTGCTTTAAAACCTATAAAAAATTAAAAAATCGAGGATCCTGGTTCTTAGAGGAGTGGGCCCTTGCTCCACCTTGAAACAAGATTGACAACTTAATTTTCTCTCAAAACAGGAATGGCTATTTTATTGATAAAATGTTCTGCATTACAAAAACTTGTTGGATCTGTGTATCAATCTATATATATATATATATATATATATATATATATATATATATATCATCCTATATGTATATTCCTCAATATTTTCTATATATATTAATCTATCCACAGATTCTATACATATATACTTCTTCCAGGGGTGCATTTATGGCCATAACTGTTCCACTGACATGATGGAACTAAATCAAGCCCAGAATAGATGTTGAATTGGAACATGGCTGGATGTACAGTTGTGTGATAATTATCCTGGATCTGCAAGTATGGAGAGTAAGAAGTCTTCTAATATGCTCCTGATTGATAGGATCATTGATTTGAAAAATTGCTAGCTATTTAGAATAGATTCTTATTGATTCTAGAACTCTAGAAGATTTCCATAACTAAAGGAAATCATTCCAAGTTTAACCGAGAGAGTTCCAAAGCTATCTGCAGGAGTTCTCGTAACTAATTCCGATAATTTTGGAACTAAGAACTATATTTTGGAACTAATTCTAGAAGTTCCATAACTAGGTAATAAATCTTATAATTGTGTAATGGATGTCTGGAACTAGCTTAGAAGTTCCGGAACTCTACTGTAGTGAAACAAATACTCTCAAAAACATGTTGACCGCTTCATACTTCATTCTTCACCTTATTGCGACTTGATTTATTACAAAACTGAGTTTCCAAAACACTTTGTTAGGAATTACAGAGATTTTAAATGTTAGAATCATAATCAACAAAATATGGAAAATTACATCCTAACTCATATCAGATCAAACAAAAGTCACAAAATGTAGTCAAACTTAATCAAAAGGAGAGTAAGATGAGATCATTTATTGTACATTTATCGGGCATATTCTAGCCTCATCATTTCCCCCATACTTACTTGTTTGTAAGTCCCTTTACAAACTTTACTCTTCAAATTTGGGGTTATATATTCTACATTCCATTTGATTGCTTAGGTCAAATGGATGGTACTGAATATCCCAATGCTTTAATTCAGATGTACTATACCCTACTCCTGCTTCTACTTTCCTCATCCATGCATAAAATTCAATGGAATCTTGTGGTTCTATGTTCTACCATGGTGACATGGGGGTGAGAAGGAGTGGAGGTCTTGTTCTCATTCCTATCCATATGCCTTTGTGATTTTCATTGATCTGAGGAATTAGTGTACATAAGGCTTTTGCTCTATGTAAACTCCAGATTAAGTTTTTGGGAGATATTACTTCCCTTCTTCTCAATGCCCATGTGATAAATTCCCATCTTTTCAAACATGCCTCATAAATATCTTCAAAATTTTCCTCTTCATAAGAGGTGAAGGCATTAATACTTCTCTAAAAATTGGCAAGATAAGGTTCCTTGAACCTTTTATCAAATGCATGGGATCTGAAATGTGTAGCAAGAGAAGATGGTTTACCTTAATGAATCCTCATATAGAGACTAGATGAACCAGACTTTAATAGATGCTCTAACTCCCTTTCCTTCTATGCAATCTGATTTTGGAGAACAAAAACAAATGCATTAAGTGGATCTCCCTACATACAAATTGATCATAAAACTTGCATTCTTTTCGGCATGAAATTATAGAGATGGAATTCGCAGAGAAAATTTTTCTTCTCTCAGTATTGGCAAAGGAATAGGCTGCTGTGAAATTGGTGAAGGAAGACCACATGTTACCCTTGCAACTACCGGTGAATGAATTTTTCCTCTAAAAATACACTATATGCAAGAGAAGGTCTCCTGTTTGCAAGAAATTTCTCACTCGTCATGAAAACCATTTGTATTTTCACAAGATATTTAAATTTTTCATTTTATTCTTTGTAAAAATTTTATTCCCATCATTTTCTTGATTTCTTCTCTTCTTCTATCTTGATTTTCAATTCCTCATTAGATGTCTTGGCTTCACTGATTTCTCTACAAGTGTCATCCCATAGTTGTCTATGTGTCCAATAAGTTAATTTAGTTTGTGTAGAGACTGCATTGAGAGAGATGTTGTTTTTCTATAATTTTGACATTCCTCCTCTTTCTCCATTATCTATTATTTAGCTCTTCTCAATTACTCAGTCTTGTCAGTGAGTTGAGTTGTTAATTCCTCAATAATCATTTCTCTCTGTTCTAATTTAAGTTTGAGAAAATTCAACTCCTCATCCTTTTCTCTAATAATGAGTTCTACTCTAGACAAAAAGAAATCCTCTTTAACCTATTCTTTTTCTTCTTTCTCTAAAATTTCTTGGGTATTTAAGCATTCTTCTTCACCAAAGTAAATTTCCCTTTTCCTCTCGAGATGCCAACTCGCTTCTTCATGTGACAATGTTGTTGGTTCACCCAATTCTTGAATAACTTCTTCTTTAAATCATTGTCTTCTTTTTCTATCTCTATTTGGCTTGTTCCATGAGGAGTAATGGCCATGCTACCAAAAATATAAGCATCTTCCTTTTCCATCCCTTCTCGATATTTCATTTCCTCTAGAATTTCTTTAGACATTTTATGAATTTTCCTTCTTTGAAGAACCTCAAAATTTACAGAAATGGGTCTCCTCCTAGAGCTTCTTCTGATTTTCATCTCTTGCTCTTGCCTTGGTGAAATTTCATTGTTAGAGATAGATATTGGATCTCCTGTAGCTACTGTAGAGGAAGGAATTTCTTTAAGAGGCATAGTTGGTTTTGCAGTTTTAGTCCTTCTTTCAAATCTTCTTCTTTTTAGTATTTCCTCTCCACCTAGTTATTTCTTTTCCTCTGTAGTGGCATCCATTTCCAAATTAATTGTAGGAGAAGAATGGGTTTATATTACTCTCCTAAGAATATCAGGGCTCTACTTAAACTTTCTACAAAATTTCTCCCACATTTACTCTCCATTTTACTTGAAAGGAAATGGTGTTGACACACTAAATGCACTAACTCATGATGTTTGATGGTTCCCACACCCAAAGAATACCTCCGTGCCATTGTATGGGTGGATTCAAAAAGAAACCATGGAAGTTTTACCATATATTCTAGTTTTGTAGCTCCATTTCTAAGGTATATGAGGATTTTTATAACTTTTCTTCCTACCCACCCAAATTGTCCATCACAAAGTTAAATACTTGACTACCCAAAATGCCAATTTGTCAAAGGGTTTGGGAAAGCTATCCCTTTTGACCCCTTTTATGATTTTATTTGTGTTGTAAATATATTGGGGTTTAGCTTCCCCCTTTTTCATCAAGGTTTCAACTAGGTCTTTTAATGTTCCTATAATAGGGTTTGGGACGTGCACAATTGGCACTCTAGATACATTAATTACTCGTATTCACGAAAAAGGAATAAATTTTTTTCTAACCTTTGTCCTGGATTTCTTTAAATTTATAACGAATTCTCTTACCAATTCATCATTATACTTGGGAAACTTTCTAAAAATTCCAGCCATCCTACATGATGAAAGATAGTCGCCACTTGTTCATCCGGAATGAGTTGGTTATCATCCTTTTGTTATGATTATTTTTAATCCCCATAATATAGAGGTGATTCAAATTTGTTCTTCTTTAATATTGTGTGTGTTGGCTGAAGAAATCTTCACTTTCTTTGCGGAACCTATGAATTTAGCATGCGGAAGTACTATATTTAGTCTACAGAATGCAAACCTAATTCGTTGCTTCTTTGAAGTTTCTCTACAACTTAGTTTTCACTTTGTTGGTTACACACTAATGATAACTCATTATAACTATGCCACTGATTTATTCCATTAATATCTTTCTCATTATTACTCACTTTAAATCATGATGTATAATAGATGACTCATCATATAAACTTTTAAATTAAATCTAATCATACATGTGAACTTTTAGTCTAACCTTTTATAAGTTAAAGATATAATTACCATCCTTGATGATGTAATCCCTCCGTCATGATGACTCATCATTCCTAAAAAGTGAAACATAAGGAAAACGGTTAGAAAAACATCTGGAATTAGCCATTTATTTTGAATTAGCCATTTATTTGGGAAGATAAACCACCATTGCTGGTTTTCAATTTATCTCGAGAGAATTTTTGTTTTTGGGGAAGAGAACGCCATTTACTAGTTTTCATTCTCTTCCCTTATTATTAGTTTTTCTTTTTGTTTTTATGGGCAAGATAATGCCATTAAATACTTTTCATTCTCTTCCCTTTATTATGGATCTATTCATCTGATTATTTGATCATTTTCAAGGAAATGGGTTCATCCATATGATCAAATTCTCTATTTGCTTCAATATTCTTCAAGAATTCATCCTTAGTAGGAGGCTTCCTATAAAGCTTTAGCATATGTCCATTGACCAAGAGTGTTCTTCTACTATCATCAATGGGAAGTAGTTGAATAGAACCATTGTCAAATATCTGATCAATCTGATAGGGTCCTAACCATCTAGTTCTCAGCTTGCCTTTGAATTGCTGGTACTTAGAATCAAACAACAATGCCCGAGACCTACTATGAGTTGCCCTTTCTTGATATGTCTATCATGCCATTATTTCCTTTGATCTTTGATTATCTTTGTCTCTGTTGAAGTGCTACAATCCTAAATTCATTCAAATTATTGACTTGAAGGATTCTCTCATTCTAAGTTGCATTCAACTCAATACCCACCTTGAGTGTTGTCCTCAATGTCTGTAGTTCAAACTCAATAGGCAACAAGGGATTTTTCCCATAGACTAACTCATATGGTGAAAACCCTATCATAGTTTTCCAAGTTGTATTGTAAGCCCGCAACTTCAAGTAGTCTCTTTACTCAATCTCTTCTTCCTGCTTCAATTGTTTTGGTGAGGATGTTTTCCAATTCTTTGTTTGTTACTTCAGCTTGTCCATTTGATTATAGGTGATAGCGAGATGACTTCATATGATTGATCTGATAATACATTGTGAAATCCTGGATCATATTCGACATAAATTGTGGTCCCTAGTCTAAAAATATGCTCCTTAGTGCTCTAAACTTTACCATAATTATTTTCCAAAGGAAATCAACAACTACTTCTTTAGTGGCATTTGTTAAATCCTGCACTTCTACGCACTTTGTCACATAATCAATACACACAAGAATATGTTCTTTGGCTTGTGAAGAAGGACTAAAGGTACCAACAAAAATCCAACCCCCATCTCTTAAATGGTTATATCACTACTTGAGGTTACGAGAGGAATTTCATTGGTAAAGGTTTGTTGTCCCATCCATTGACAAGGATCACACCACCCTGATATATCTCTTCACATATTTGTACGAGAGATGACCAATAATAACTAGTGCCAAGTATCTTGTTAGATGTTATTTTCAACTTTGAATAGTGTCCTCTAGTTGTTTCATCATGACATGCCTAGAGGATGTCAAAGATTTCATCTTCTCTTACACACCGAGTAGAACCAAATCAGACCACACTTAAACAACATTCCATTTAACCATTTGAATTTTGTTTTGGTTTTGATTAACTTCTTTATTTGTTTCTTGGTGAAAGGAGGAAAATTCCTGTTGCAAGATAATTTTCCATATTAGCAAACCAAGGTGTATCATCTGAAATAACAAACAATTTTTCATTTGGAAAGTTGTCCTTGAATGGATCTTTCTCCCATGTCTTTGTCACTTGGCAAGAAATCATCTACCACATTAGATTTAACTTGATTATCCACAATGGTAATATCAAATTCTCGTAAAAGTAATAAACATCTAATTATCTACCTCAAACCACCGGTTTATTCATTAAATATTTAGTTATTGAGTGATCTCGTATGTACAAATATTTTGTACCGTATAATGTAATGTCTAAACTTATTAATTGGATAGATTACAACAAGAAATTGTTTTTCAATGGTGGTGTAATTTCTTTCGATGGAAGTAATATTTTTCTAAGGTAATAGATAGCATACATTTTCCCTTCTTCATCTTTCTCGTCCCAAAACTTCACCAATGGAATTATTTAAGGCATCTTTTTGGATAATAAAAATGTTTCTCCCAATTAGGTCCTATCAATGTTGGGAAATTATTAATCTCTCTTTAATTTCTACAAAAGCATGTTGACACTTTTCATCCCAAAGAAATTCATAGTCCTTAGTAAGAAAATTAAACATGGGGAAATAATTTTATTGAAACCTTGATAAAGTGTCTATAGTACCAAACATGTCCTAAAAATGACTTGATATCTATGGGGGTTTGAGGAACAAGTAAGTATAAAATAATTCTAATTTTTTTGATCAACTTGAATTCCTATTTTTGAAATATGGTGGCCTAATACAATCCCTTCATCAACCATCATCAAACATTTTGCATGGCTACTTGAGACAAGTTGTGTTTCTCACATCTTGTTAATACTTTGTCCAAATTTTTCAAGGCTTCATCAAATGTATCTTCATGCACAAAGAAGTCATCCATATATACCTCTACACAGGTCATTTGTTAGGTCTACAAAATTGCTAACACAACTCTTTGGAAGGTTTCTGGAGCATTGCATAATCTAAATAGTAATACCTTGAAGCAAAAGGTACCCCATGGACATTTAAATGTAGTTTTATCCCGATCCTAAGCGAAAACTCTGATTTGATTGTATCTACTGAAGCCATCTAGGAATGAAAAGTATTGTTTACCCGAAAGGTTGTCTAAGACTTGATCTATAAATGGTAAGGGAAGATAATCTCTCGGTGTGGCTTTATTCAGTTCCCTATAGTCATAAAATATTCTCCATTTTTCATTCTTTTCGGGAAAATTACAAGAGGAGACACCCACTGGTTATCTGAGATAGGGTAGATAAAACCTACTTCTAATAGTTTTGTAATTTCTTGTTTGAATATTATCCCTTAAGGCTAGTATAATCCTTCTCGAGGTTGCCTAAGTGGTTTAATGTTTTCAGTATAGATGTAATGAGTGAAAATACTTTGTTGTATTCCTTTCATATCTTTGTAATCCCAAGTAAAATCTTTAGTATGATCTTTTAGAACATCAAACAGTTTAGCTTCTTCATCGTTCTTCAATGAGCTATCAATATTCAAAGTTTTACCTTGTTGAATTGTAACATGTTTGGTTCCAGTGTATGATGAATTGATCTATTGTAAGGGTTAAATTAAGGTATTTAGTGGAAATTCATGTGGCAAAAACATATGATATGTTGTAACATCTCTAAAAGTTCCCGAGACAAAATGTTGGACAAGGGACAGTAAGAAGAATTATGATACTTATTTAGTTGTAGGTTGAATTCTAAATGAATGCTACTTTTAGGAAATCCTTCATTATCTCCTGATATATTTGAATCTAAAGCTACATATTCTTCCTCTCCACAAGATAAATCTTGTTCCTTTAGAGTGAAATTTTCTTCATTTATAGGGAATTGTTGTTGGTGTGGTTCCTGAACTAACTGTGATGGTTTCAGAAATAACTGTGATGGTTCGAATAGATTTTGTAGGTTACGAAACTAATTTCGTAGGTTTTGTGATTATTCCCGATTGCTCAAAGGATGATTGGTGTACATTCAATGGTGGGTTAATCATATCATCAATTTCTTGTACGTGATCCTGCAATGTAATCATGGCCAACAAAGACAAATTTTATTCATTAATATTAGAATTATTAACCCATAATTTATTTTGATTATCATTAAAATTTCATGCAAACAGATATAATGAAATTTTCTTATAACTCTTACCATTTGAAATAGTCATATCACCTAACCTGCAACCAATTAAGGCAACAACTATAGCTAACCACATTATGCCCAAATTAATGGGATAACACAATGTTTTACCATTTGGCCGCATGATATAAGGAATTCAACCGGATACTCCCATGACTCCACCATAACCACCACATCTTCAATAACTCCTTCTAGTGTTTCTACAAACTAATCTGCCATCTACAATATGGTGTTAGTAGGTTGTATACCTATTAAGGGTAATGTTTTCAAAGTGTCCATTGTCATTACATTTATAGCTGCTCCCAAATCAACTAAAACATTATGTATATCTTTATTCCCTATAGTGACAGAAATAACAGGATTCCATGATCTCCATATTTGGGAAGTAGGATCTTTCTTGTTAATAAATCAACAAGTTTCCCATCTACTTTTATAGTCTGCTGATCTTGCTTCTTTCTTCCGAGGATTTTTCAAACATAGCATTTTGATTAATTTTTTCAATTCTCGGAATGTGCTTAATTGCTTGTAGTAGTGGTATTTAAATATTCTATCTCCTTATTTCTTACACCAATTCAGATTCCTTGATTTGTATAGCTTCTTTGAACCTCTCTAGAAATGGAGTTTCAATATACTTTCTTTCTTGTTCCTTATCTCTTTCTTTTTCATCTTTGTTGGGGAAAACTAGACCACGGGTTTCATTTTCTTATGTCATTTCAGGTGATGATAATAGGTGGAATACAAACTATTTTTCTAGATCTAGTGTGCATATCCTTACAATCTATGGCATTAAGATTAACTGATTTTTTTGGTTCTCTTCCGTAGACAAGAGTTTTTGTTTGTTTCTTGGGTTTCCTATTGGTATTTGTGTTGGAATTTACGTTTAGACTACATTCTCATTTTGTGAATTTTATATTGAGGCACCCATTATGGCTTCTTGATTCTAATTAGGATATGTTTTCCTTTGATCATAATTACTAGGGCTTGGTCTAGGTTGTGACCAAGAATACTAGCTATTTTGACCATTCCATGGTTGTTGATGTCCTTGAACATACGAATATTGACCTTCCTAATCCTAGTGCTTCCAAGTTAGCCGAGGGGCCCAAGGTGGTTGTCCCCACTTTGTGGTACTGTTTGAGCAGCCCATGGTATAATTCAAGGATTAGGAGATGATCTTGGCATGAAGTGTTCTTGGGTAGGTTGTCTCTGGACAAAATTTAATTCTTCTATTGTGGATGGTGTCTTGGTTTGTTTGAGTTGATTATTTAGAAGTGGAAAAAGAGAACAAACATGAATATCATGTTCTTTAGATTCATAGATGATACATACTCTGTTTTATCCAAAGGACATTCTCTTATTGCATGCTTCTTCCTACATATAGGACAATTCATGGCTAATGGTTCAGTTTGGAATTTTCTTTAGCTTGTAATCCATACATAGTAGAGCTTAATTGAACTAAAATGTGTGTTTTAAAATTTTCTAACTCATCCATTAGTTTGTTTATATTTGGATTCAAAATTTTCACTGATTTTCCCTTCTTAGGTCCACCCCTTATTCTAGAATAGCTTCTCCAAATGTCTTTAATTTCATTCATCCTTAATTGATCAATGTTTCCACCTCATATCAAGTAAATATCTTCCCTAGATTCATCTTCCAAACCGTTTAGAAAGATGGTTTTTCTTAACTCTTCTTGAAGTACAAATCCACATATTTTACTCACAAAGAGGAATCTGTCCAAATAATCTTCTATATTCTCATCCTCCTCCTGCTTGATTTTAAAAACTCTTCCTTCCTATTTCTCCCGCCACAGTAATCTTGATATTTGTCTAGGATGGCAGTTTCCATTTGTACTCAAGTGGTAATAGATTTTGATGCTATTCCTATGAACCACCTCATTGTTGCATCCTTCAGAGAGGATGGAAACAACTTGAGTTTCGATTATCTATTTTGTAGTCATACGTCGACATAGTACCTTAAACTCAAACGAAAATTGTTCAAGGTCTTGGATGAAATCCCTCTAAATGTGGGTAAATTTGTAGGTGAAATTTTCTTCATAGTGGTTTCAATATCCTTGATTGAATGGGATAGGTAAAGGTCCTATCAGATTCTCTTTCATCTTCTCATTCCGTCTTGCTAGTATTCTCTAGTCCTTTCTCCCAATCAATGTGGTATGTGATTTATTTTAGGGATGGTGAATAGTCGGGAGTAGGAGGTTGACTACTCAATTCTAAAACAAAATTTTCTCTAAATGGATCTTGAGAAATAATCTTTTTCTTGAAGGCTCTACTTCCCTCTGGTGATTGATCCCAGAATTCCAAAGGTGGCAATTCTACTTCTTTCCTTACAAGGGATAATGGTGCCTCCAACTCTTGATCAATTTCCTTATTTAGACTAGAGGATGATGGTAATTATTTTTCAGATATTTTTGGGAGAAATCTACCCTTGGAGTCTCTTGGTCTACTCATAAATTTTGTGATAGCTTAGGGAAGATTTCTTCAACTACTAGATGTATGATTATTGCTCTTATTGACACCTAATTAGAAAATTCTAACTAGTGTTCCCCAACAATAATGTCAAAAATGATGGGTGTCGTTATTCCCTTCATTTAATTAACTCTTTATTGATGTCATATTCAAACCAAGGGTATGTCTAAAGATATATGCAACAAGAGGAATATTTGGAATTTAGTATTTGATTGTAGGTATTTTATATTTCATGGGGGATCTATTTAATGTCTTAAGGACTTATTGGTTAAAAACCTTATTGGAATCAAACTATGAAAACATGTTGGAAGTAAAAACACTTTATAGAAATAAATTGCTAGAAATAAACACACTTTTCCTTGGAAGTAAACATACTTTGCATAAATGAATTGCTTGGAAATAAACACAATTTTCCTTGGAAGTAAACACACTTTTCATAGATGAAATAGATTCCTAAAAACAAACATTACATAAATAAACACATAATTGAGAATGCTTGGAAAAAGATTGTAAATAACTAAGAACTTAATCTAGAACACCTGCGAGGACAAGTCTACAACAAATTTTAAATTGAACGTGATAATAATAGATATAAACTATTTTCTTTCAAAAATATAAATAACAAACAAACGAGGATCCTGGTTCTTGGAGGAGTGGGCCCTTACTTCACATTGAAATAGGATTGACAAAATTATTTTCTCACAAAATGGGAATGGCTATTTTATTGATAAAATGTTTTGATTACGAAAAAATATTTGGATCTATGTATCATTCTATATATATATCATCATATATCTATATTCCTCTATATTTTCTATATATATTAATCTATCTCTAGGTATATATGTATATACTTCTTCCAGGGGTGCATTTATGGCCGTAACTGTTCCATTGATATGATGGAACTGAATCGGGCCAAGAATAGATGTTGAATTAGAACATGGCTAGACATACAACTATGTGATAATTATCCTAGATCTATAAGTATGGAGAGTAAAAACTATTCTAATCTTCTCCTGATTGATAGGATCATTGATTTGACAAATCGTCGACCATTTGGAATAGATTCTTATTAGTTCCAGAACTCTAGAAGAGTTTCAGAACTAAAGGAAATTATTCCAGTTTAACCAAGAGAGTTTTGGAGCTATTTGTAGGACTTCCGGAACTAAGTACTAGAGTTCCGGAACTAAGTCCAGAAGTTCTGGAACCAGGTGATAAATCTTATGACTGTGTAATGGAGTTTCAAAACTATCTTACAAGTTTTGAAACTCTATTGTAGTGAAATAGATGCTCTCAAAAACATGTTGACCTCTTTATACTTCATTCGTCCGCTTTAATTGCAACCCTTGCTTTATTACAAAACTGATTTTCCAAAACACTTTATTAGGAATTACAGAGCTTTTAAATGCTAGAATCATAATCAACAAAAGATAGACAATAACATCCTATGTCATATAAGATCAAAAAATAGTCACAAAATTCAGTCTAACTTAATAAAAATGAGTGTAAGATGGGATCATTTATTGTACATTTATCGGGCATATTTTGGCCTCATCAAGAAGAATCACTCCCAAGTTTGATTCTAAACTATATTCTATTGAGGAAGCCTAGGATTTTAAGGTATTTTTGATGGATGAGATACATGTCATCTTAACTGCATATGAGATAAGGATCATTAATTCTAAACCTATCAAGAAAGAGATTACTTTCAAGGTGAGAAGAAGTTTAAGGATAAGAAGCCTAATGATGATAATATTGCTCTGAGATAGATGATGGACTAATATCCATGTTTTCTAGAATACGACACCTAGTTGAGGTAAGTACAAATAAAAGTTTCCTTTCATATGATTAAACCGTTGTGAAACAAACCAATATTCCAACAAGTGTCTATTATCCAATTTTTCCCCTCAAGAGAAATTAGACAAACATGAACCCATAGAGAAAGAAAGAGGCATTGATTTAGCTAGGGGACATCACATTTGGAGATTTTGCAAATAGGTTGAAGAGGGAAGAGAACATTGTAGAGGATTTCATGAAATAAAGAAGCCCCGAAGCCTGAAATTCAGACTTGGGAGGTGTGGTCATACGGAGGTATGCCAAAGAAAAATTAGGGGACTTAGTAGAAGGAAGCGAGAAAAAGGAGTGGAAATTCTGAAACCCAAAATCTAAAATTGAGACTTTGGGGTTTAAGAGTTTAACAAGCTCACATTGAACAGTTCTACGTGAGGAGAAGAAAGGTCTGAAACACAAATTCTAAAATTTAGACATCGAGATTTTTGGATTTTAAAGGTTCCATGTGCCAAGCGGATAATATAACCTTGAAGTCCCAAAACCCCAAATCCTAAAGTCCCAAAATATTGAAAACCAAAGTCTTGAAACCTCAAAACCCAAAACCCAAAGTCCTGAAACCCCGAAACATGAAGTCCCAAAACTTTGAAACATGAAACACTAAAACCCAAAGTCCCGAAACCCCAAACCCCGAAGTCCCAAAACCCCAAAACTCGAAGTCCCGAAACCCGAACCCCCGAAAATGTAAATCCTTGAAACCTGATTATTGAATATTAGACTTCGGGGTTTTGGAATTTTAGAATGTTGAAGCCTCGGTGTGAAAAAATGAAAAATTGGAGTCCAACACTGAAAATCTGAATTTCAAAATTTGGGGTTTTGGACTTTTAGAGGTTTCACAAACTTAGGAGGAGGAACACTAGCCCAAACTCTAAAATCAAAAGTGCTGAAATTTTAAATCCCAAAATCTAAAAATTTTGACTACGGAGGAGGAGATGTAATTGAGAATGGAAAAAAATAGAGTCAATCACTTGCATTTATTATAGTATGGAACCATAATCTTCAAATGGCCATAACATTTGACTGGAAGCTCATATTTTCACAAAATTAGACTTTTTATAAAACCCTTAGTGTCCTCTACACAACTAGGACTGGTTTTCTTGAATTTAGTGAGAGTTAGTGTTTGAAAGTGAAAAAATATAGTATGCCATTTTAGAGGGTGTTTCCATATTTCCCACCTATCAAAATGGCAACATATGGGATTCCTTTCTTCTCCAACAAGGCAAAGTACATGGAGGTATGTGTTTTACATTGACATCTATCATTGTTGTAGGTGGTTTTAAATGCATTTTTCGGTGGTTGAAGAAATATTTTGAATTCCTATCTCTCCCTCCTCTAAGTCTTCCTATATATTGTAAGGAGGGGTTCATTTCAAAAGGTTAGACACCTTGTATATTACCCTCCCTTCTCTTCTTGTCTGTAAGGGATTTTGGGAGATTCCAAACTTCCTATCGAGACATTGTAATGCAAAATATGTGTCTTTGAGCTTGAGTGTGGTGTATTATATCAATTTTGAGAGCAATAAAATCAGATTTGTGGATGCTTCAAACCCTCTTTTGTGTTATATTGCAACTTTTTGATCTTTCATTACATGCAAGGTTATTGTGTATTGTTGTTGTTTTCATTACAAGGTTTTGGTAGTGTTGTGTTTATTATGCAGGTTGTTCAACATCCTTCTTGGTGCATCACCTTCCCTTAGAGTAGGTTTTAATTTTCATGCATTTTCTCTAACTCGTCTCCTAGGGAAAAATTGGGTTAATGTTAGATTTACAACTCTTTACACTTTGAAGTAGTTGGCACTAGGATAGGATAGGAGTTCGAACTTCTCTCAAGGGTTGTCTCATTTACAAAGTCCTACACTTTGGGATAAATTAATGTTTGATGACTCAAACTAAATTCCTCAACCATTCACTTGTAAGAAATCATGAGTGTTGTGATTTCACCATAACATTTTTGGCTCACTGCTTTGAGACATCATAGGAGTTATATTTTTCTCATCTTTCAAAGATGTCTCATTATCAAAAACAAATCTTAAGCCACCCTATGACTACACTCAATAATTTTGGCACTCTCGGTGGGACAAGAAGTCCTTACATGAGCTTGGATGGAATTTTAAAGAAATTGAGGCTTAGAAAACTACAAATTTCACCTCTTAGGCTGAAATCCAAAATCATTTTCAAGGGCTTAACTTTGTTAAAACAAGTCCAAGTTTCACCAAATGATAGAAAGCAGGCTAATCTTCAAAATGATATTTTTATTCTTTGAAATTTTAATTTTGAAAATTTGGATTTTTTTGAAATTCATTTTTGGGATTTCAGAGAGTTCAAGATTTTAGGATTTTAGTGTTCTTTAAACTTCAGATTTCGGGGTTTTAGACATTCAAAATTATTACATTTTTGGGTTTTTTTAGGACTATCATTCATAAATAATTTTCAACCTCCATAATATAAAAAGTACAGGTATTTCAAATTTTTCTTTTTAATTTTGTCAAAATTCAGTGGTGTAGAACATAGGTTGCTCAAGTACATGAGAAGAATTTGAACTTAGATTGATATTAGAAAATTTGGACTATTTTTCTACCCGCAATTATCGCTTTGGAAGAGGAAGAAAATGAATAAGACTATAAAGATCAACATCTCCACCTAACAAGACATTGTCTACACCTCCACATGCTATACCTTTTCTCCAATCAACTAGGATTCTTACGCCAATCATAATGGCACATCTACAACAACAACCACCTCATGGACCATCAAATCCCTTTTTCAACTTCACGGGCAACGTCCCATTAACACTTAATGCTCAAAATCCAATTATGGTTTTGGCATTAAAAATATTCCCTATTTCATGGGAGAAAATCATACTAATCTTATTGACCACATCCAAGACATTGCTAATGTATGTGTAATCAAGAAATTAATGAAATGGATGTTGCGGTCAAGTTATTGGCTTCATATTTCAAGGGTGAGGCCTTGTAATGGTTCAAGACCCTAATAAGAGGGTCTATTCAGAATTGGAATCAATTGTGTTCATCTCTTTGCCACCGAGTTCGGAGAGAGGGTAGATAGTCCATCTTTATTAGAACAATTGACAACGATAAAAAGGTATCCCGATGAGAAAATGGTAGATTTTAATATCTCTTTTCAATGGACATGGGACGGGATTCTCATAGCCATTAGAACAATTGCCGAAGTAGTATTCCTTTACTTCTTCAAGGCTATGAATTTCACCATTTCTATGATGATCCAATCAATGAAAGGAACAATGCTTTGCTAGAGGCCTACGACATAGCAATCGAGTGGAAAATTGTTTTATTGAAGGCGGTGTAGCTAGCACCAAGGCCACCAATTCCTCTGTATCAAAAATGGGAACTCTTAAAACTAGTCAAACACCTGAATTGAATCCCATTCCATGCCCTAGAAATCAAAGCAACAGTGAACCTTCTACTTTTTCAAGAAATTCTAAAGAATCGTAAGAGGTTATGAAGAAACTCTAGAACCTAGGAAATGAGCTAGGGACTATACAAGGCTCAAGTTTGATATCACACTAGGCCCCCATATTAGAAAAATAGACCACCAACATAGGTTGCAAATCAAAATCTGAATTAAAGACAACCTAAAGCTACCAGAAATTCTGACCATATGATTCAATTACATTTTCAACATTAGAAGCCTTGGTTCTAACCCAAAACAACATGGCACATGAATACAAATAGTGTACCCCTATATTCTACCTCATAATCAATCAATGTGTTTTGATGGTGTACTGAATCAAGATATAATTGTGTAGATTGTCGGTGTATCCTAAGAATTAAGTGAGGAGGGAATTTAGTAGCAAGGAACCCATCAAGAGGAACTTCCAATGGAAAATATGTTGTTCAATTAGAAAAAAGAAGACTTATGTGGATTAAATCAACCTTCGTTCCAGGTGGTGTGGCTGCCATAAAGGTCAAAGAATAAGAACATAGAGGAGGTTCAACCATCTAATCCAGATTATTTCTCAGCCCACTTGAACATAACAAGGAGTTAGAAGATAAAATGCAGCTCCAAATGTATCAAATCAATATAAAGCACCTATTATAGAAACACATGTACCTAATCGGGATCCGAAAAGGTCATGCCAAGTAAGGGGAAACGAAAAGATAATCCATCCCCTTTAGATGTCATAGATCGGATGAATAAAACACGTGCCATAATTTCCATGTGAGAGTCACTAGCAATCCCAAGAAAATGAGATTTATTACAAGCTATAATGGCCAAACCGGTCTTCCTCAAATGAATCAAAACAAAGATGATAAAGTTCTCACTAATGTAGTGCCACAAGATTGGGGTTGACCATGAAATAATTTGAATCCTTTGTCATTATATATGTTATTGATTGTTGGGAACCACTTAGTACACAAGCGCATGATTGATTCAAGGACAGTAGCTCTATAATGCCTAAGCAAATAGTAGATCAATTGGGTCTAAAGTGTGAGCTAGTGCTAAAAGGAGTGGTGTAACTAGATGGGATAGTAGTAGGAACAATTGGGGTCATTAAAGGGTTAAGCCTAACACTACATGCACGTCCCAGTTTCACCATCTTGTAAGATATGTCTGTGATTGACCTTCTACCACTCTTTTCACTATGTTTATCAAATAAGTATTATCCATTTTTTTCCCGGGAGAGATTTGATGAACATAACCTTGAATCTTGTGAAATTGAGTGGGATTCTTTTAGCCATGGGAGTTTACATTTTAAAATTGAGAATTCAAGTTGCGGTAGGCTTGGTAATGGTAATGAAAGAATGGAAAAGGAATGGCTAAGGGAACATTGAAGGAGATCAGATCTCAAGTGAAATAATGGAGAAAGGCTCGAAGTTTTAAGACTTCAAATTTTTCCACATTTCAGAGACAAGGAAGGAAAAGTGACCAAAAATGTCTGAATTCCTAAAAGTCAAAGGCCCAAAAGGGTTTGAATTTCAGAATTTAAACTTAGTTTCAAATTCAACATGGAGGAATTTTTGGAATTTTGGAGTTTCTAGTTTTGGAGTTTCGGAACTCTCAAGGAGATATGGGGAGGAACAGTGAAAAAGGTCCAAAAAGGGAAAAGTTCCGAAATTTTGAAATTTTGGACTTTCGGGTTTCATATTTTCAGAACTGTCAAGGTGATTTGGGGATGAACAGTTAAAAAGGTCTAAAAAGGGAAAATTTCTGAAATTTTGAAAGATAGAAATTTTTGACTTTCAGGTTTCATAGTTTGAGTTTCGGGTTTGAGTTTTGGAAGTTATGAAACCACAATGTCTGAAATTCTAAATTTCAGGATTTTAGATGTTGCATGCATCTTGGACTCCAAAAAAGGAAGATCAACGACCCACCATTTTTAGCGAATGACACCCCCACATTAAGATGGCCAAAAATTTTGACTGGGAGCTCAGATTTGCACAAGAAAGGACTTTTTTGAAATATTATAGTCTCCTCCTAATTTATGTGATACTAAGTTATTCAAAAAGAAGAAATACATTCCACCATTTTTAGGGTGTCAGGCTTCTCACCTACCAAAATAATGAAGTATGGGATTCCTTTCTTTCCCAACAAGGCATAGTACATGGAAGCATGGGTTTAATAGTAGAAACCATCATTGTTGCGGAGTGAATTCAATGAATTTTAGGGTGGTTGGAGTATGATTTCTAATTCTTCTCATGTACTTCTCCTATTTTTCCTATATATTGTAAGGAGGGGCATTTTTCTAAAGGTTGGACAATTTTGATTTGCACCCTCCCTTCTTCTCTTGTCTATAAGTGGATTTGTGGAGTTAAAACCTCCCATCAAAAATGTAATGTAAATCTTGCCTCCGCCATTGTAGTGTATTGTATCAAATTTTTGGAGCAATAATACATGTCTGTGGATGATTTTTAACCCTCTCTTGTGTTCATTGCACCTCTCTGATCTCTCATTGCAATCTTGGTTATCTGTGTATGGTGGTTGTATTACATTTCAATGGTTTTTGTTTAATGGAAAAGAAAGTGTTCAACATTCCTTTGGTGCATCACCTTTGTTAGTTTAGGTTTAATTTCTTGTATCTTATTAACCCCGTATCCTTGGAAAGTTAGAGTAAATTTTAGGTAGATCATCTACAATTTTTATGTGTGCATCAGAACACACGAATAGGAACCGACCTTCATCTGGAGATATTTCTTGATTACAAAATCCCACACTTTGGGAAAAGCTCCATGTTATGTAATCACACTAACATTTTTAACCCATCGAGTTCAAACATTCGGGGTCTTTGTGATTATGCATCAACAAGGAATTCACTACCAAAATTGGTGGATATCTATAGGCAGATTGGTAACACATGATTTTTAGGATGAGGTATGGAGCTAAAGCCACAGTCATGCTAGAACCAATTGGCGATTTCCACATTGAGCATCATGTGCCAAACCCATTAAATGAAAATTGTTCAACCTTTGATCAAGAATAGTGTTCAAATGATCTAGAAATAGGTACCAAGGTTGAGGGAATTCGGATTTGACTCTCGATAAATGGGAAAATAAAAGGCATGCTTTTGATCCTTACAAGGAAATGAAAGAATTTGAATTGGTTGTATATTGTGTACACGAAGAAAATTGACCCATTACTAATATCACTAAGCCTGAAAATAAGGATGACAATGAAGTATGGAAACTATTTTTACGAGTTCAAGAGGAAAACAAGGTACTCGAGGGGGTATAATGTTGGTTTCACCACGAACATTAAGTATTCTTCTTCTTTTTCATCTCTAGTTTTCATATTCAAATAACACAAATGAATATGAGGCCTTGATATATGGACTTCATTGGGCCATGAAAAGAGACATAAATAATTTTCAAGTATTCAAGAATAACAACATAATTGTTAACCAATTCAAAGGAAAACATGTTGCAAAAAATTACCTACTTAAGAGCTACAAAAATAGGGTATGGGACATCATTGAGGAATTTTAATCTTTGAATATTGAATCCATAGCTAGGAAGAAGAATAAAGTAGCATATGGTATCACATTAGTTAGAAAAACATTCGATGTGGTGGAAAATATCAAAAGAGATAAAACACAGCCATGTATCCATGTGATTGTAAGGCAAGTAGTGACAAATAATAACATGAGTTAGTAGGTGTTTGAAAATGATCAACAAATGGTTAATTTATTACTGGAAGATGTTGAATTCTCGGCTAGAAACCGGGAGAGATTGGAGCATCGATGCACGGGGATTAGGTATTGTAATTGTGAACCAAAATCTTCCTAAAGGCTTGGTTACATTAGATTCCATCTTTAACCCAAATGATAAATTTCATAAATAAAAATACAACATAAAGGTCAAGGGAGAATATTCGAGCCAATTTCGGTTAGGGATGGAAAAACACTCAAAATTGGAAAAGCGGCCACTAAGCAAGAAAGATATGAGTTCATATAATTTTTCCAAGACTTTATGGATGTCTTCACTTGGATCTATAGAGATCTGCGCAACGGTTCAAATCCAAGTTGGCGCAACATATAATAGAAGTGGATCTAGATGTTGAACCCATCAAGAAAAAACAAAGACCAGTTAACCCACAAATTAAGCCTCTAATGAAGAAAGAGATTAAAAATCCGATAGAGGAAAGTATTATTTTTCAAATCAAGAACTCTAGTTGGGTTGCAAACTTAGTGTCGATCAGAAAAAATAATGGGGAAATCTTATTGTGCGTAGACTTTTGGGACCTGAACAGGGTATCTCTCAAGGACCACTACCCACTCCCTTCAATGGAGAATATCTTGCAAGTGGTAATTGAATTGAAAATAATCTCTCTCCTGGATGGGTATTCGAGATATTATAAGATAATGGTGAAAGAAGATGATCAGTTGAAAATGGATTTCACCACAAGTGGGGCACCTATTCCTATCAAAAGATTCCATTTGGACTATTAAATACCCAAGCCACTTTCCAAATAGTGATGAACATGGAATTCAAGGGGTTGATTAATAAAATAGTGTTGGCATATCTTGACGATATCATTGGATTCTCCAAAAAATAGCAGATCACCTCTTTCATCTAAGATAGGTATTTTAAAGGTGTCGGAGATTCGAAGTTTCTTTAAAACCAAAAAAATACATATTACTAGCACATGAAGGAAATATTATAGGCCACATTATGTAAAAAGAGATCTTGACAATTGATTAAGAAATATTTGAAGCTATTCAAGTACTTCCATTGCTAAGTCATGAGAAGGCTCTTTAAAGCTTCTTAGGAGGGATAAATTTTGTGTTCAAGTTTGTACCAAACTTTTCCGCTTTTGTCAAACCGATAACGATGATGTTAAAGAAGAGCATGGAATTTAAGTTGATAGTTGAGGGTAAAGTAAGTTTTGAGGCTATCAAAGAGGTTACATCTAAAGCCCTAACTCTCGTCAATCCAAACTTCTCCAAATACTTCATACTCTATGCCTTTGGTGGTGGGGACATGATTTCTACAATCCTAGTGCAGAAAAACAAAGAGGGGTCCAAACAACCAATTACCTTCATCATTCAAAGTTTATAGGACTATGAAGTGATGTAATCATTCATCGAGAATCATGTCATCATAGTAATCAAGATTTTAAATAAGTTCAAACACCAAGTTTCTAAAAAAAAGATTCAAATGCTAGTTTCCCATGTGGGAGTCAAGGACTTCCTTTTGGATAAGGATTTAAATTATAAACATGTAGGATGGATCACTCATATCATGTAATATGACATTGAAATTAAGGTCACTAATCTTGTCTTTGGAAAGGGATTATGTGAATAGATAGCCTCGGGTTAACAAGTTAAAGAAAGTAATGGAAACGAAGTTGTTTTGGTGCTACAGGATGATCACAAGAAACAAAATGATAATATGCCTCGTGCTTGTTGGACTCAAGACATGATACACTTCCTACAAATAGGAATATTCCTCCATAAATTAGTAAAGAAAAGAGAAGGCAATTCATATTACAAGCCATTACATATGTGGTTGTTGATGGCATCTTGTTCAAGAAGGACATCAATGGAGTTCTATTGAGGTGCATTGGAACAAGTCAAGTTGAAAAGGTGTTACCAGAATTTCACAGTGGAGATGTCGGAGGTCATTTTTCTTCATGGATAAAAACTCTCAAAATAATGAAGGTGGGATACTATTGGCCCAAAATGTTTAGTGACTGCTACAAATGGACAAAAAAGTGTAAAAAGTGTGCATTCTTCACAAGAAATAAAAGACTAGCAACACTTCCATTTCATCTGATTTCAGTTGACCAACCATTCATGTAATGGGGATTGGAGTTCATCGGATTCATCAGTCCAAATTATTGCCAAGGTCACAAGTGGATTCTGATAGCAACAGACTATTTCACCAAGTATGCCAATGCAGTAGTACTTAAGGAAGAAAACAAGTCTTGCATACTAGACTTCTATGAAGGAATAGTTACAAGGTTTGGTGTACCGATAACTATCATATCAGACAATGCATTGGATTTTCTAGGTTCCAAGATATAAGAATGGGATGTTAGGAACATGATATATTTGAGAACTTCTAATAATTATAACCCACGGGGTAACAAAAATACAAAGTACACAAATAAGAATTTACTAAGAATCATCAAAAGGACTCTACGTAAAATCCGAGAGGACATGGAATACCAAACTCCAATCAGCCTTGTGGGCTGACATAATCACACAAAAGGTTTCGATAGGAAATTCCCCTTACAAGTTCTTCTCTGGAAAGGAAGCGGTTACTACATATATCATTGGAGCTACCTGCATTGGAATTCATGAGGAAGTTGGAGTTGTATGAATTTTAATCAATGGGGCTAGGTATGCAAAGTTGATGGAATTGGAAGAAACCGGAGAGCATGTAATGAAAATCTTGAAAATAAAATTAGGCCTTAATTAAGTTGTCATTTGATAAGAAAGAAAGAGCAAGGAAATTTTAGGAAATATTAGCTTAGGATTTTAATTCCTCTAAGTGTGTATGCACATTGTCTTGTTGTAGTTTAGGTTTCAATTCTATAAGTCCTTGATGCGGGTTTTGTTTCTCTGAAGTTGTATCATTGTGTAGATCGGTGTTCCTCCTAAGTGGATGTTGTAACAAGGAATAAATTCATACTTTTATGGAATAGTTTCTAATTTCAAAGAAAAGTAAATGCGAGAGAAACTAAAATCGAGGCTTTGAGACAGTGCATTTCGGGAAAAGGAAAAAAATCTAGGTGAAAACAATTTTCTAGTGTAAGAAATCTGATTTTAAATATTTTCTTATGAAAATTGAGAGTGCAAGCAGGAGAGCATGTTTAGAGTCGGTGGTTTGCAAGTTGTCGGGATAATTTTTGAGTACGAGATCGATATCGGGTTATCATCTATGACTCTATTCCTAATGGATACTTCAAGGTCATCCCCTACAACAAGCTTGGTTTTGTCAATCCTCCTTCTTGTCAGTCAATCCTATTGTTCATATCCTTGTTATTCCAATGGTTCATCAACAACAACCACCACTGAGAAATTTTGTTACCTTCACTAATTACAATCCCTTGGTAATTCCAGTTTATCATGACATACATGTTGTTGCCTTAAAGGTTTGACCCTCATATCTTGGTGAAAATCGAAGTACCCTAATGATCATATTAAATACATTGCATCCCTTTGTGAATTCCATAACATAACTCATGAAGATGTAGCCTTGAGACTATTAGTTACATCTTTTAAAGGACAAACCTTGTAGTGGTATAGAACCTTACTGATAGGGACTATAAAAACTTGGGATGAATTGGGAAATCAATTACTTAAGCAGTTTCAAGAAAATTATGACCATTTATCTCTCATAGAAAAAAATTACACAATCAAGAGAGCTCCCCATGAATTTATGACTAGTTTTAATATCAGATTTGTTAGAATATGGGAAATAATTTCAACTAGTGTTAAGCCTCAAGCTGATCATGCATTTTTATACTATATCATAGCTTTAAATAGTGATATTTCAGCCATGATATAGTCCATGGGAGGAACTACACTTCCATAATATTATGATAATATTATTAGGGATGAAAACAACCTTATTCAAGTTTGTAAATTAGCCCCAACACCTTCTATGCCTGTTACAACAGATTTGGAACCTATTCCACCGCCTATTACAATGATAGAGCTTGTTACTAAAACACCTCAACATGATATAAGACTTTGTAGACACATATCAATGAAATAAAAACATTGAAAAGTTTGTTAGCACCTCTAGAGGCCTTATCAAGCACCTTATGACCATAATAGGTAGCCATACCAGCAAAATCAGAATTATAGGACACCTTGTCAACAATGAAAAATTAATACTAACAATGTTAGCATATCTATTGCCCTTTTACCAGTCAACATGGATTCGGAAGAGTGGTTTTCAACTTGCAATTAGCCTCATCCAACTGTTAATTGTCTGAATGCATTCTTGAATTTGAGCCTTGTTGCACAACCTCAATCTAAAACATTATTCATGCCTCAAATGGAGGGTGGGTAGTAAGAAGCTAAGATCCAAAACCACTTCAACAGAACTTAGTCATCTTTGGTGAGGATGATTTTATTAGTGTTACATTTAGGTCTCAAAAAGAACATAGGATGAAGAAAAATAGTAGAAAGGACATGTTTTACCTACCATTACTAACAAATCAAAATGTGCAAGTTCGAAAACAAAAAACCGTCCTATTTCATCTAGAAAAAAAAACAAGAAGTTCAACTAATAAAGAGTAGAAAAAACATTTATAACCTTACCCTAGATGGTTATTCATTCCTAAAATTTCTAAAGATATAAAAGCATAGTAAATTTTTAATAAAGCTTATTCCAAAACTATTGCATCTTCATTTAATGTTGTTGAGGCTATGAAAATCACAATATTAGTATTTGATTATGGGATGCTTTGAGTATTCTAGGAAAGCAAGAGGTATTTTCTCATACTCTTTCTAAGTTACAAATTTCTTCAAAACCATTAAAGATAGAAGCTCAAAAAGTTGATATGGTTCTTTGTATAGTTGAGCGGGATCATATGAGAGAGGTTATGTGGATGGTAAAAAAGTAATAAATGCACATGGTATTTTATAAACCACTACCTTTTTATCTTTCTCTTATTATTGATGATAATTTAGTTCACAATTGTATGGTTGAAAGTGGTGCAAACAACACGGTTATGCCTAAAACAATTGCGAGAAAAATAGGGCATGTAGTATGAACCTACAAAAAGAGTGTATTGCAACTAGACATGATAACAACCAACATAGTAGGTGTCACAAAAAAATTGAAGGTAACATTATATGTTTTTCCAAATGATTCAATTTTACAAGATGTAACCATTGTAAACTTACCTCCTACTTTTTTTTCTTATCAAGAGATTTTACAACAAAGATTAGAGGTTACCTTTCTCTGGATTGATCATTTTTGTTCTTTACTACAAGGTATGGAACTAAAATTACAGTTAATTCAGAGCCTTTTGATAGATTTCATATTGAGCCTCATATTTCAAATTTTCTAGCAAATTATGCAGCCATAGATTATCTTGATTTTGATATCGAATACAAATTTCTGCATTAGATGGTGTTTCTAACATTTCTATGGATGAAAAAATTCAAGAAAAGCGTGCTTATGATCCTTACAAAGAAGTAGAAGAAGGCTTATTCAGTGTTTATTGTCTTCATGAGTAAGATGCACCTATTCCATTGTTATCCAAAGTAGGAAATACAATAAAAGGCTTATGGAAGCTTCATTTTGATGGAGAAAAGAACAAAAAGGACAAGGTGCATGTTTGATGCTTACTTCTCCTTCAAATGAAAGGTATTTTTCAGCTCTAAGTCTACAATTTTCATGTACTTGTAATGTAGCTGATTATGAAGCATTAATTCATGGCCTACAATTGGATAGAAAAAGAGGAATTAACATGTTACAAGTGTTTGGTGATTCTAAGCTCATTATAAACAAAGTTAACAACTATAATGCTTGTAATAATTCATTTCTAAAATATTATAAACATAGAGTTTCATATTTGATGGATGATTTTGAAGCTATTAACATTCAATCAGTTCTAAGAGGTGAAAATAAACATGCAGTAAGACTTGCAGCAGTTAGAGCTAGCTTTGAAGTGTTAGAACAGAGTGAAAATGGAAAAATACAACCATATATAAAGATGATAATCAAACCTTCAGTGCTTGATGATGAAGAAAACTAGAATGTTTTCGAGAATGATAAACAAATCCATAGATTTTTGCAGTAAGAAGCTGAATTTTGTATAATTAATCAAGAAAAGTTGCGTACCAATATGGTGATCGGATTATACAGTTGAAGAAAAACAAGTTGTCTCGAAGGACTTGTTACTTTGGAGGACATTTTCACTATAGATGATTAACTTAGAAAAGACAAAGGAAAGATCTCAACACATGCTAATAATTACGAAGAAATATTAGTTGATGATGGTAAAAAGTTACACATTGGAACAATATGTTACTTAGCTGAAAAAAGTCTTTTATTAGTTTATGCAAAGAACTCAAAGATGTTTTTTCTTGGGAATACCAAGATCTGAGAGGATTTGATCCCATTTTGGTACAACATACTATAAAATTACAACCAACTTCAAAACCAGATAGGTAGATGAAAAGGCACAAATCCCAAGATTGAGCCATTAATGAGTAAAGAGTTGACCAAGTTAATTGAATCAGGTATTATCTTTATAGTTAAGAATTCAAGCTGGGTAGCCAATCTTGTGTCTGTTTGGAAAAAAATGGCAAAATATAGTGGTGTGTGGATTTTAGATATCTTAATAAGCATTCATTAAAATATCATTATCTGATACCCAATATGGATAATATTTTAAGAACATTTTTAGGTTCAGATAGGTTGTCCTTGCTATATGGTTAGAATGGATATAATAAAATTCTTGTGCATGAAGAAGATAGATATGTGACATCCTTCAACATGATGTGGGGGGCTTATGCTTATAAAATAATGCCTTTTAGACTTTCTAATGTCTGTGCAACATTTAAATGTGCAATGGACATGGATTTTCATAGCCTCTTAAATAAATGCATATTGGTTTATTTAGATGATGTTATTGTATTTTCAAAGAATTCATGATGATCATCTTATGCATTTAAGAAATAATTTTCAGCTTTACACGTAGTTTGGAATCTCATTGAATCCCAAAAAGTCCATTTTTCAGTGCATGAAGGTAAATTTCTTGGGCATATTATATCTTACGGCCGGTGCGGCTTTGTCGAGACCATCAACACGTAAAGGGCCGGTGCTCATTTGAGGATTCACCTCTAGGTCCTATCTTAACAGTTTCTCCAATTAGACACATGGTGAGCTCGTGCTTGTTTGGGGTCTCCACTTCGAGAACCATCTCAAAGTTGTGCCAGAGAGACATGTGGAGGCTTTAGTTGGCTCCTCTTTAAACTTAAACTTTTGAAGATACTTTCTAAGGCACAGGAAACGTCGAGGTCTTGTGCTTGATTAGGGATCTGCCCCTGAATTTTATGTTTGAACGAGCACCATGGGGACACATGGAAGTTTCCAATTACTCTGCCCTTGCTTGGAATTTTCAACAGCCAAGAGGAAAAGCTGTCTCGGACCCTAGACACATGGACCCTTCTGCTCATCCTTAAACATTTTCAACAACTATATCGGACTGAGACATGTGGTGACCCCATGCTTGTTTGGGATCTTCTCTTTTGGGCACCATATCAAAAGTGTGCCATTGAGACATGTGGAGGCTTCCACTGGCTCCTTTTACACTGAGACTTTTCAAAGGCCAAAAGGAAATTTTCTTCGTCCCAGGGCATGTGGAAGGGCCACACTTGTTCGGAAACTTGCCTCTGTACTTCACATTTGCATTTTCGCCAAGGAAACACATTGAGGAATCTAATCTAAAGCTCGAAAAAGAAGAATAAATGGTCGTTGTGCATTCCAACTATATTTTCAGTAATTTTTTCTCTGAGACTCTTGGAGATGTGAATACGCATTGTTTTACATCATTTTTTTATAAATCCCCTTGTCATTTTTGTCTATACAAAGGTAATTGAATGGATTTAAAGCTTAAATATGTGAGTCCAAGGATTATGAAGGTTGATATTTTGAAGTTGGAATTACTTGAGCACTTGTAAAATGTGAATTACTAGAGAAACTGGACGCAGAGCAAGAGTTGCGAGAGGAAAGAATGGGAAAAGGAGGAAATATGAGATGTTAGAGGCAAGAATGATTATATGTTAAATTTTGAAATTCATTTTGTGTTATCACTTAAGGTATATTTTTATCATTTTCTTAAGGAAGATATTTAATTTTCCTCGAAAAATCTATATTTTGACAAAAAAATGTCATTTTGACTTGAAAATTTTAAATTTTGGCCATTAAAATTCACATTTAAAGTTCCCATTGCGGCATTATTTGGTTCTTTTTATTTAGAATAATATGAAATTCCTAGATAAAATTATTTATTTGTTATTTTTAAAAAAATGTCCCCATTTAAAGATATCATTGTAGCCATTTCTACAAAAATTGTTGCATTTTAAATTATTATTTATTTTATTTTTTAAAGATGCCACTTGAATAACCACATATGATTTTTTCCTTCTTGTTTTTTAATTTTTGACCGTTAAGATGTCATCAAAGCAATTACTTCAAGAATTTCTTTTGAGTTGTCTTTGCGGAGACATCTTGCTGAAATTTTATTTGGAGTTGAGGATGAGTTTTATGCTAGGTGACATCTTATGTGACAAAGGTTTAAAATTGCATTAGAGATGTCTACTAACATCTTGTGGAGGGATAATTTAACCTTGTCTCTAAGTTTTCTTCAAGTAGACATCTTCTACTTATTTTGTCGACATATAGCTTTATGTTTAAGAATGATATTTTAGTACCCTAGAATACTTTTATCCATATTTATATAAGAAAAAATCCTTTTCAATAGATTGAGTTTACCTATGGAAATTATTCGAAGGTAATTTGATATATTTTTCATTTTTTTTGAAACTTTTTCATCAAAATATTCTATTTCTTTTCTTATTACTACAACTATTTGACAAAAAAGTTTTTTGAAGCTCAATAATAACCACTATGCTATTTCGAGGATTGAAATGGGGTTGATGAAAATAATTTTGACTCTTTGTGTATGGTACTCACTAAGGGGTGATGTCTGTCAGGTAAATGTTCTGTAAAATATAGATTTTGAAACCCTTTTTTATGTACTCATTATGATGAAATTTATAGTGTTAAAGGGATATTTTTAGGAATAACTCACTATGAAAAGTATTTGACACCTAACTTTCCACTAAATTATTTAAGGAAGCATGTAATTTCTAGCCATTTCAACAATGCCGATAAGCTTTACAGTAAAACTACACATGAATGCTCTTTAAAGTAAACTTGAAACCATTCCTTATGAGCTTTCCAACACTAATAAACTTATTTTTAGACCTAAAAATAAAATAAAAATATTATATAAACGTCTTTCCACCTTTTTTAGTAAATATGTTGATTTTTCGATTTCCCTAAAAAAATCTTGCTATTATTACTCTTGTTTTTCTAATTTTATTGATTCATAAAAATTTGTAAGTAATTAAATATTTCCAAACATATATATTATTGCATACACTATCCGAAAACCAACTATACTTTGTAATTTGTTGAACCATGTGACAAAGAAGTAAAAATAATATAAACTATAATTTTCATCCAAAAATTACATACTTTCAAAAAAATTATGTTATTTTCTCCCGAGAAAACTATTTTCTTTTACATTAATTTTCATAATGCGAATTCACGAGAACAATAACATTGAAGCTTATATTGTTCAAATTTGTAACCTAAATTTTGGTTATTTTGGTTGCTTCCACTACCTTAACACCTAGAAAAGATGAGAATTGTTGGCTTCAACTACCATTATAAATATTTTCCTCCTTCTACCTCATTTGTAATTTCTTTCTTTGCCTCTTTAATTTTACTATCATATACCTTTGGAAACAAAAACATATATTTTGAAGGCATGTTTAATGTAATTTTTATCTACTCATTACGAGACTAATTGAACAATAGCGAACCCATATATTCATTTTAAATAATTATTATATGAGATATTATACATGACATATATCAATTTGATTGAAAATGTGAGAAAAATATATAATGATACAATTTTTAAATATTTAACACCATATTATAATTCTAATAAAACTCAGCCTTTTGGAATAGGAATGTGTGACAATGAGAGATTAAATTTGACAAGATCTTGAGATGAGTATGAAAAAATGTAACACTTGGAAAACTAGGGAAACTCAATTATTTCAATTTGAACATTTTTAAGATTACGAATCCACAGACGTTCCCAAAACTTATGTTCAAGTTATCTCTTTTATAAATATTATCATTCTTTAGTGTCTAAATTTTTTGAATTCTTGAATCTTCTAAAACCTTATATTTAATATGCCATCATGTAATAGAAGATGGATTATTTCCAGTGACTATGGTCTACACTTTTACACTATCAAAGACTCTTGAACCCTTGATCAAAGGCTAAAATTTATTTAATGTGGAAGAACGCCTTTTCCTTAAAAGGTACTAGTAGTGAATATGTTCCCAAGACTAGTGAAATATTGTATAATCTTTCCTAAACCATATTATCATGAAGTAGAATCATATACCTTTCCAATGAATGAAATATGGTCTCTATAAATCTTTCACATAAGTCATCACTTGTAAAGAGACAATTTTGAAAATTTCATAAAATTATTTGAAAAACATAAAAGCGTTCCATATGGATAAAAAGTAAAATTCGTTTAAATTTTACATGCCAAATTTTGCTCATACTTGGGTAATTATATTTATAAGTATTAAAACAATGAGGCAAGAAGGAACACTAGAATATCTATATATTATGTAGAAAAATGCCTTCAACATTGGTAAAAAGACACAAAGGGGCCATGGGAATTAAGTGAGATGAAGACATAGCGAGAAAGAAACAAACTGTGAAAGGAAATGAAACACACCACATGACAGAAAATTAACACACAAACATAGAGTGAGAAAAAAACTTAAATCACCTTTGTTACATGCATGGGATAACATGCTTCTTATGGAAAATTCACAACATCCCCCAATGGCTTGATGATGAGTGTGGAATTCGGTGTGATTGTTGTAAGCTAGGAAAAATACACTACTAACAAGGAAGTAAAATACCAATAATCATACCTCCTCCTTCGCGTTCTGTAGCAAACCTCAGAATGCGCTAGGAAACTTGGATTGAGCCCTGATTGTGTGATATGTAGGTAATTTTCTTCAAGACGGAGCAATACCTTCCTACAAAAATGATCCTCTTACTTTGCACCAGATGGGAAAAAGGATTATGAGGCTATTTGGGCATTAGGACGAGGCGGAAGGATGTTCTTTGCTCAAAGGATGCAAGAACTTAGATATGGCATTCAAGCTTATTCTCCATGTCCTTAGAGGGGGGGGTAAGGTTGTATTTATATCCTAGGGGAGTGATTAAGTTAGATTAATTTAAGTAATCATGATTTGAAAATGTGGGCAAGATTAAGTGAGTGGTTTGAAAATGTAGGCAAGATTAGGTGAGTGGTTTGAAAATGTGTGCAATATTAGATGAGTGGGGGCCATTAAGAATGGGTGGGGATTTGAAATATATTTTTAATTCATAAGTGGAGGATTTTAGGTGAGTGGAGACCACGAAGAATGGGTGAGGATTTGAAATTGAATTTTTAATTCGATAGTAAAAAAACATGGAGAATAATGACATGTGGTGAGGATTGGGCTATTTTTTGTATTTTGAAATGGATAATTAATCAAATTATATTTGATTAATTCGAAGTGTATTTTTGTGGGAACTGAGGAAGGGGAATTAATTGATTTAGGACAGATGTCAAATTAGGGTGTCTACAATTGCCAAAAATTTAGCTATCCAAAGTGTGAGACCTTGCGAAATGGGATGGATTTCCAGAGAAGGATGGTTCCCGCTCCTAATCCTACCTACCGCAAAATAATCCTAATGTAATAAAAATAAAAACTAAACCTAATATAAACTTGCGAGGAGATAGGAGAACAACACTTTCATTAAATTAACCTACACTAAGAGCGGTGATATATCAAGAAAATGAGTGCTGACAGATTCCCAACCCAACTAAATGAAAAGAATGCACTTGGGAGGGTTTTATAAACCACGAGACCAAGATGCACATATAAAACCATTTCTTAAAAAACACATCAACACCAAAATCCTGCAATTAGACACAATTTTACAGAACACACGATAGTAAGAAAAGGAAAGAAAAAAAAAAAAAAACCATGGAAAGGATAGAAGATTTTAAAGTGGAAGAACCAAATTTGCATAGGAATATAATAATATTATATATTCAAGATACATTTCGGAACACGTTACAAAGGCTATTATATAACCAAAAAAAAAATAACTTCCTAATAAATAGGAATACAATATAAATAATTGCCCATTTAACACATTTACAGGTGTAAAAAAATAACCAACCAAATAATGCAATATTCTAACCAATAAATTTCCATACGATAATGGATAACTAACATATTGATTTCCTAACATCCCCCTTACTTTTAACATGGGAAAACATTAATTCGAAGATACACACCTCTTTCATGTTAGTGTGATTTTCTATTGGTTGATCACAAACGAGACAAAGATGGTTTTTCATCGGATATATTAACCAAAATATGAGAGTTGTGTCTATAATATTGGATTATCAAAAACCAAGATGAAGATATGGTTTTCTATTGGTTGACCAAAAATCGAGAGACAAGATTTTTCAAATGGAGTACCCCAAACCATATCATGATGTGTAATACTAATTCAGCTATCGTCTTGTCTTCACCTTCAAGATATTAGTTTGGAATATATTAGTGCTCAATTTGATCTTGCCACGTTTATCCTTGAAATTCTTGATTTGTGGGATTTGTCATATTTTGTCTCTCCACGAGTTGATGCATGAAAGCTCTATCCTTCATTTGGTTTCCATGATCGAGTCCTTTCCTTTAATCGACGATAACTTTAAATCCAATTTTTTTCCGTTCCTCTATCCATGTGAAATAAATTGTAAGGCGGGGCATAAACTTAGGTTTTCCTCTTCCTTCTATTTTTCCATAGTCATGTTTTGTTTTCCCTATCAATTTTGGCCCAATATCGGTGGAAATTTTGTCCTTTTTATTGGATGCAGCTCGATGGATCACATTTTAGCCTTATATCATTTCCAAGTTCTTTGTCTTTAAAAAAAGAATCATTTCTAGGTGCAAATGGTGATTTCCCTCCATTTTACGGTTTGACGGGTGTGTTTTCCCAGTCAATTTATATCTCAGCATCTATGGAAATGTGGTCCTTTCTATTTAGATGCGGCTCAATGGGGAATATTGAAACTCTAAGGCTTGCTTTAACTCAAGTTTTGTCCACGTGGAGGGCCTATGCTCATCTGAAAATTCACCTCTTGGTTTGACCTTTGGAGTTGCACCAGCGAGACATGTGGAGTTTTCCACTTTGCCTTTCCCGAAAATAGATATTTTTTCATGTGACCAGTGTAGCTTTGTCAGACCATGGACACGTTGAAGGCTGACACTCATTTGAAGATTCACCTCTACATCCTACCTTAGTAGTTTCACCAAGGAGACATGTGGTGACCTCATGCTTGTTTGGGGTCTCCCTTTTTGGGCACCATGTCAAATTTTTGCCGAGGGGAGACACATGGAGGCTTGTATTGGCTCCTCTTTATACTTACAATTTTCAAGAAAATTTCTAAGGCCTAGGACATGTCGAGGGCCCACGCCTGTTTAGGGCCCTACCCCTAAATTTCATTGTTGAAAGAGTGCCATGGGGACATGTGGAAGATTTTCTCACTCTGCCCTTGCTTGGACTTTTCAATGGCTAAGGAAAACTGTCTCGGACCCTAGACACATGGCGCCTTCCATTGGTCCTTAAACATTTTCAACAACTCTGCCGGACTGAGACATGTGGTGAGCCTGCACTTTTTGGGGTCTTAGCTTTTGGGCACCATATCAAAAGTGTGCCATTGAGACACATGGAGAATTCCGCATGAAGCTTCTTTGATGAGACTTTTCAAAGGCCGAAGACAATTTTCTTGGGCCCAGGGCACGTGGAAGGGTCACGCTTGTTTGGAAACTTTCCTCTGTACTTCACCTTTGAATTTACGTGATGGAAACATGTTGAAAGCTATAATCTAAAGCTTAGAAAGGGGAGAATCAATGGTTGTTCGCATTTCATTTTTTTCCGCAATTTTGCTCTGAGACTCTTAGAGATGTAATTTTTGTTCTACATTTCATTTTTTTACAAAGCCCCTTGTCATTTTTGTTGGCAAAGTGCAATTGAATGTATTTAAAGCTTAAAATTGTGAGTCCAAGGATTGTTGAGGTTGATATTTTCAAGTTGGAATTGCTCGGGCACTTGCAAAAATGTGAATTACGAGAGAAGGCCGGGCGCAGAGCGAGTTGCGAAATGAAATAATGGGAAAATGATTAAATATGAGATCTTTTGCAGAGAGCAAGAATGATTACATGTTAAATTTTGAAATGCATTTTGCGTTATCACTTAAGGTATTATTTTATCATTTTCTCAAGGAATATCTTTAATTTTCCTTGAAAAATCTATATTTTGACTTAAAAATGTCATTTTGACTTTAAAATTTTAAATTTTGGCCATTAAAATTCACATTTAAAGTTCCCATTGTGGCATTATTTGGTTCTTTTTATTTAGAATAATATGAAATTTCTAGAGAAAATCATTTATTTGTTATTTTATAAAAAATGTCACCATTTAAAGATATCATTGTAGCCATTTCTACAAAAATTGTTGCATTTTAAATAATTTCTTAATTTTTTCTTTTAAAGATGCCACTTGATAACTATATATGATTTTTTTCCTCTTTTTTTTTAATTGTTGACTCTTAAGATGTCATCAAAGCAATTACTTCAAAATTTTCTTTTGAGTTGTCCTTACGGAGACATCTTCTCAATATTTTATTTGGATTTGAGGATAAGATTTATGCTAGGTGACATTGGAATGCTGCTAAAATAACCCATTCGAGACCCAAGAATAACCTAGGATTAGTCAAAAAAATTATGGGATAATTTTTATTTTTATAAGTGTCTACTACCGGGGTAGAAAACAATAGTTGCCACAAGCAAGGTTTAGAGGAAAAATAAAAAAGTCTTAGCTCATAGTTTTCCCATTACAACAAAAATTTAACCTACAGGGTCAAAACATAGTGTTAGAATAATCATTAAGATTAAGAGGGAAATTTCTCACTCTCCCACCCTCTGACAGGCTTAATATATTCAACCTAATTTTTCTAAAAATTAATGCACTATAAACCTTCGAAAAAATTCCTAACACATAAGAAATTTTCTCACCTTTCCAGTGATATAAAGAAATCTTTCTAACTCCCTATATTTCCAAAGTTATGGGTCGGCGGACCTTGGGAGGAAACTTTCCCCAAGGTGGGCGGAGGGCTAGGGGAAAAATTTTCCCCAAGGGTAGCTGCGGGCCACGAGGAGAAATTTTTCTCGGAGGAGGAGGCTGGAGTCGGTGGGGCTGGGGAGAAGTTTTGGAATTTTTCCAGCTTAGGGTGAAAATCCACCTTTGCACCCGTGGTTCCACAAGTTCTGAAAGGACACATGGCACCTTCTAAGCCAACATGGAGAAAGCATGGCGGTGGGGATAAAATAATTTTATCACTCAGAAGGGTGAAAAGGGTAAAATTCATCCACGCCTCTGTCGATGCAAGAAGATGCCACACATCGGCTAACAATGATTGGCTGCAGGTTGGCGATGCAGTGGGGATATTTTGGATATTTCACCCAAAAAAATTTGAAGCGTTAAGGCTTTAAAATATCAGCTCCTCTGCCATGCCTTGTGAAGCCATGTGGAAGCACTTTGATTGGGCATGTGGCGTGGGGTTGAAGAGGAAACTTACAATTTTTTCCAAATTTAATTTTGAAAGCGCTAAAGGTTAAAATAGATTCAAGCATCCTCAGGCGCCCATTGAAGCCACATGTCGATTAAGGATTGATTGCGGTGCCGCAAAGGAAAAATTGATAAACAAATTTTTTGGACAAAATGAAGGCTTACGAGTTAGCGGAGTGGCGGGAAACTTGATGACTTTGCACTTTTTTGGTAAAGAGCAAATAACTAATTTTTAGCCCAGTGGTCTTGAAGAATATTTTATTCATTTAAATTTTACAGTTAGATTATTTTTGAAGCCAAATAAATTACAAACTTCAGAAGGCCATAACTTTTGATAGGGAACTCGGTTTTTGGAAAACGAGGACTTTATGGAAATCTCTCAACATCCTCTTTGTACGAGATAGATTAATCATTTGATTTTGATAAATTTTATAAGGTATATTTTGATAAAACTTCTTTATGTCACTTAGAACTGAATTGGTATTTTTAACTTATCAATTTTGTTCAAATTTGTCTTTAATTCTTTATCATCTTACGAAAAAGGAATGAAGGATTTTAGTTGGAAAATTTAGGATAGATTGCAATGTTAAAATTTTCTTGATTGCTTTATGTTCAAAAATTACCAATGTTTACACGTCAGAAAACCTGTAATTTCACCTTTACTTGATTTGAAAGGTTCTTTAAAAATTTCTTCGGTGTTTTAGTTTAGTTTGGGGATCATTTTGATCTAATTCCAAATGAATATTTCATTTTTATCAAAAAAATTTGCAAGGTTGTGTTGGATATTTGATAAAAAGGAATTTGCAAAGTATACCGTGAAGTAGAAATGAGTTTTGTACACTTCAAGAACAGAGATTAAACTATCTCTTTTATCATGTGATAAAAAAATTGAATTTATTCCATGCTAGTTTTAATTAGTTTTCTTTCCTTGAATCAAATGATAGAGACAAGACAACTTCTATATTTTTATGTTTTACTTTATAAATTTAAACATTTCAAATGAGACAGGATCGATTGTAATATTTCTTCATATGTGCTTTCTTTTCACTTTTACAACAAAGATTTACAAAAAGAAATAATACCATATAAAGAAGTCAAAACACTTCTATTAATTCAAATGAAACTCTTGACTTCTTTCCCATTTATTTTTGAAATAAAACTTACCAAATGAATATATTTATTTTACTGTTCATGGAACTAAATACTAGATATATACTTCCAAGATTAATTACAACTTTCATAGCTAAAAAAGTATTCTTTCCAACACAATAATATAAAAGATCATAAAATTCAAGTGGGAAAGGGTTACAATAAGAATAATCTCAACAAGGTTTGTCGACTTGTCTTTATATCTTGCTCCGAAATAGAACATGAATATCCTCCATTTTCATTATTTCAATTTGATCACAACGAGAATAGGGGAAAAGTAATGTTCTCCACCCAACCAAGACATCTAATGACAAGGGTAAGCCACCGTCTTCATTGGCCCCAGCCCCACCAAAATACAATAAGAAATGTGTTTCAACTCGTGGAAACAATAGGCTTCCCACAACACACATGCAATTTCACATTAAAAACACAATCCAAAATCAAACTGTAGTTAGCAACCATAGATAAAAGACAACAAACAACAATCAGGCTTCCTCATACAAGCCAAAGGAGTAAGAAAATATGGGGGTTGTTGCTTATGCCTCCAAAGGGAAATGAGTATCACCACAGGAACAAGCTGCCAAAATATATCATTTCAAAACCCCGACATGCCCTTATACCTCCCCAAGTACCCCTTATTCCTCAGGATTTACTTATGCCTCCCCAACCTCTTATGGCACCCCATAACAACTAAATAAATGCAAGATATTTCTTTTGCGAGGTGGAACCCAAATCCCAACTCCCTCCACCCTTATACCTCCCCATAAAACGTATGTCTCCCAAACAATAATCCCCATAGTCTTCTCCTACACCTTTCCCAGGCCATCTAACCAACCATCCAACGAATAAACAACATATTCACACACTCAACCATTCACATAAACATAAAAATGAAAGGAGAACATAACAAGAGCCAACCTCTTACCTCTACATGATGGAGATGTTCCAAGTTCAAAAGTAGTGAGCATTTTTTCCAATTCAAGCAATCTAAAATATCCTCCAAGCACAAGCATTCCACAATATTCAAAACCCTTCCAAAGCAAGATCTCTCAAACAACAAAATAATTTTTCTAAAATGAAGCATTCCAAGCTAAAGTAACCTAAAAACAAGCATGGGAATTTGAATATATAGAAAAGGGAAGAGAAGAGGATGAGGTGGATCCATGTAGGATGCCACATCACATAACCTCTACTCCAACACCAAATTAAACTTCATTATCAATGTATGATAAATAGGTGGGTGATTAATATGAAAGATTACTTACACACTCCAAAACAAGCCCACACCCCATAAGGACTAAATTTAATAAAATGTAAGAAAGTAAAATTAAAGAATTCAACTTGAATTACAAATATGTATAATGAAAGTCTAAATTCAACTCTCCAACCATAGGTATGGTTGGTAAATAAATTTAAGAGGCATGGGACAAGTTTAACTTGTCCCACAAGCCTCCAAAATCAGCCTCCAAGGAAAAATTCGAATTTCCAAGAAGGTGGAGTGTTTCATACTCTAAAATCAACTTACACATCACTTACACATCTCTTACAACACTTAAACCAAGACCAACAACTCTATTAATTACATCCTCATGACATAATTTAATTTAATAACTTAACAACATGATTACTCACATTATAAATCACAATTTAATTAAATAATGAAAAGGGAAAACACATCACTTTTAAAAAGAATACCACATTAACAAAAGAACAAATAAAGAAAAACATAAATCCCCTTGGTCACATTCAAAGGTTATTCCCCCCCATGGCAATCCCTAACAAAAACCAACACAGATAAATAAATACAAGTTTCCATGGTGACCTTGTTGAATTCATCTGGAATTCCAATGTTGTTGGTATCCAATCCCCTGATGTTTCTTGTGATATTTTTAACTTGCAAAAACACAAATACCTCTTTTGGCCTCATGGCCATATCAGAACATCAAAATGAGCATAAATATAATCCCAAAATCATCTATATATATATGAATCACAACAACATCAAGGAAACTAACCATATCATTTGTAATTTTATCAAAAATACATGATCATCAATTTAATTCCACTTTCTAGGTCTACTTATTATATCCAATATCACATGTTTGAATAACATCCATAAATACACCATGTCGAACAACATAGCATTATGAATATATAAAATTTTCCAATAGTCATCCTGAACCATATATGAATCAAAGATAACAATAGTCCATAATCCAACATCTAGCATCATACTCAATCAAAACTATAACAATGTCCATAATATAGTCAGCAGTATCAAGATCAATAACTAAAGGTGTCGAAGGGAAGTGGGCACTACATCCCCCTCCCCTTAGACTCGACTTCCTCTTGGAAGTCACTGGAACAGATGTGGAAACTGAACTTGTACTAAAGTAGCATGCTCCCATGTAGCCACCGTCTCATCATATCTATCCCACTGCACCCAAAGCTGGTCAATATCTCTGCCTCGAAGGCCCCGATTTTTTCATCACCAATCGGCACTATGATAATTCTCCACTAGGAACTCCTTGTTCTATGATTATTTACTAATACACATCTTTTAGTTTGGTGGTTGTAATTTGGAAACACAACAACAAACATAACACAAGAATACCATAGGCTATGATACGAAGGAATGATGAAAAATTTGAAATATAAGTGTAAATTATAATATCAACATGAAATTGTTACAATATCACCCATGAGGTACTTCAAGCGTTACTAAGTTCACTTGCCTTCCAACAATAACTATGGGTGAAACTTCACAATTAGACCTCTTAACGGCTTCTTTAATACACTTTCTAAATGATGGCTTTCTTCACACACTCACTCATACAATGTTTCTCACTACTTCCTTCTATGCTAAATGAGGGGCTGACCTCTCTATGTATAGAACTTTCACATTATCTCTAAGATAGGGTAAGAAATCTACTCTAATGAATCATATTCCATACCTTAACTCTTATCTTTACATGTAAGCTTATCTTTTAAGATAAGATAAACCTTATCATTTCACATAGGTTCCACATTTTTAGACTTTTTAAAATAAAATACATAAAATATTTATGACCTCACTCCTTGTCCTTATTACCAATATAATATTTATAATTCGTAATCATGTAGACCCTACTTCTCTACTTACCCTAACTTTGAAAGTTTAACATTACCGAACCACTTAAGACAAATATTTACTTTTTACCACAACATTCCTATTGTACTTTGACTTATTGTTACCATACTATACATTATTGGTAACATCGTACCAACAATACCTGTTATCTTCTATTGGATCTACTTAACAACATCCTATTCCTAATACATACACTAATGAAATAGAAATTACGTAGGAAAATTTTAGTGTCGACATCTTCCCCCTTCCTTGCTTCTACTCTCATCCTCGAAGTAGACTATTTTGGTGCTTGGAAAATCTTTAACTTGTCATGGTTGAACCATTTCGTAATGGGAGTTCCATCCAATTCCTTTAGTCAATATGTACATTTTCATGCACAACTGCTATTTTCTAGGGCCCCATCTACTTGGGAAGAATTTTTCTCTACCTTCTTTTTTTGTATCTAGAACCATATACTAGAACCAAGTCATTCACATGAAATGGAGACCAATGGATCTTCTTATAAAACTATTCCTTCTACTTCATTTTATTCTTATAGCTTGTATCCTTCTTTATTTCTCTCATTTCCTCTAGAAAATGAAGATGTACCAACCTTTCTTTTACTAAATCACTTTTATCCATCCTTTCCTTTTTCATTACTCTCACGGTGGGAATATCAAACTCAATAGGAACAACTGGATCAATGCCATAACCCAACTAAAATGGGGAGTATCCTATTGCTGACTTTGATGTTGGCCTATATGCCCACAATGTTGCATGAATCCTTTTATCCCACTTAAATGTACTTACAAGGATGCATCTTTTCCAGAATTTAACACAACACAAAATTTGTTCGTTCAACCTATCCATTTGAGCTTGGCTTGTATGTTGTTTCCTTCATGTGCTTAATAGAATACTTGTTGACTAGGGATTCTACCACCTCATTAATGAAGTGAATTCCTTGATATGTTACAATTTCTAATCGACGACCAAATCTAGTGATAATGCATTTATATATGAACCTTGCCACTTCATCCATGGAAGTTGTTTTCAATGGCCTAGCTTCACCCACTTGGTTAAATAATTTGTGGCAACTACAATATACTTATTTTTACGTGGGGTAGTTGGAAGTGGACATAAAATATATATTCCCCAATTTTCAATAGGACCAAGTGGAAGAATAGGGCATAATGGAGCTGATGAAGTCTTACAATTACCATGTGTTTGAAAAATGTAACATGTCTTACAATAATTATAACAATCTCTAAAAAGAGTGGGCCAAAGATAACCTACATCTAAGATCTTTCTTGTTGTAAGTTTTCAAGAGAAGTGTCCTCCACATGTACCATTGTGGAATTCTTCTATTAGCTCCTTCCCTTGATCACGTCCAACTGGCCTCTTGTACTTTCCATCGGGACCTATTCGAAATAATAATCCATGCGAGAATATAATATGGACGACCAGTGACTTGAGTAATCTTCCAATTATTCTTTGCATTGACACCATCGAGAAACTTGAATTCATTCATATAATTCCAAATATCTATGTATTCACTAAGGATTATGTCAAGGGATAACAATGTTGCATCTCGGTAAATCATCATCATCACAAGATGAACCTAAACCATCATAGGCTCGAGAGAGTTCATCTGCATTGACATGCTTCTTTCATGGCCTATCTATAATATCAAATTCAAATTCTTGTAGAAAAATTATCCATCTTGATATCCTTCCTGATGGGTTAGGATTATTTACAATATATTTTAGAGCACGATAATCTGTTACAAATGTAAAATTCTACCCTAGCAAGTAATTTCTAAACTTTTTTATAGCAAAAATCGTAGCTAGAGCCTCTTTTTCAGTTATAGTATAATTTACCTCAGCACTGCTCATTTGTCTACTCCTAAAGTAAACTGGATGATCATTCCCATTTTCATCATTTTGGCTCAGAGTACTTCCTAGTGCTGCATCTGAAGAATCATTATACACAATGAATGGCTTCCTCCAATATTTGAAATAGGTTAAGACACCAAATCTTCCTTCATTGTTCAAAAGCTTCATGTGCCTTCTTTCTGGTTCATAAGTAACATCCTTCTTCAAGAACTCGGTTAGTAGTGTGTAATCTTTGATAAATTCTTGATGAACTGTTATCACTGAATCACGCACCCCTGTGTATATACTTGAACTCACGGTGTGATTGGATAACATGGGTACTATCTCCAAGTTGTGGGACTTGCTACTTGAGATAGACCTCCAGAGAAAAGTTGGTTCTGCTCCTAAACTACTGCCACAATCTACTCTAATGCGGGATAAGCTAATTGTTCTAATCTAAATTTCCAAGGGACCAGGGGAGAAAGAATGCATAGAATGAAAGCCTACACCAAAGCGGTGATACACCGAAAAGGAGGATGTGAGAGTAGTCTCCAAATGTGTGAAATATAGAGGTAAAGTGCACACTAGAAGAGGTGATGACAGCTTCTCCATAATCTAGCAAAATGCATTCACAAAGAATATTCCAAGCACACACAATGATAATGAATTCCTACAAGAACATAATAATAGACACAATATACTTGTAGAAAGATAAAAGGGGAAAGAAGAATGCAAGAAAACACAAGCGAGGGAAGATACATCCACAAACCGGTATTTTATTGCTTCATGATATGCATAGTTCAATCTATTACAAGATAAGGGCCTAGATCACCATACAGGAGTCCACTACAAGGGCCTATAACACATTGGCTTCACAAAGCAATTTTAGCGAGCTTTGCTACCCAAAAACTCTCTCCTTTCAATGAACCCAACACTCCAATTTATAGAAAAATGAGAAGGAGAAGAGAAGGGAAAATGGAAATCCTGAAATCTGTCCTTCAACCACCTATAAGAGAAATTAAATTGAGTGGAATGATTATAAATTACTTTTAAAAGGCTCCCCATACTTTTGTCCCATGTGCATGGCGAGAGAAAGAATGATGGCCATGCCTCTTAATTGCACTCCCAGCTACCAAATAAAACACTTTACATTACGAACCCGGCCATGTTTTCTTAAAAATATCAATCAATTTCTGATCAAATCTAGAATTTCTTGATTTTTTGCATTGGGATCAGAGCCATGATTCCAACGGTACTAATTTTGTGTGATTTTGTTGAGAAATGCAAAAGTTATGGCCTTCTGAGTGCGGGCAGCTATTTTGGGTCTAGCAGGTGTTTTCTGTCATTTGACGGGAATGAGCATTGACCGACTGGAGCTAAATATGTTTTTTTATTTAAATATATCTCGTGCTCATTCCAGAAAGTCCAATTTTGTGAAAATCAGAGCTCGGAGTCAAAAGTTATGGCCATTTGAAGTTTCATGGGCCAAACGGTGACTTTTCTTCTCTGCCTTCGGCCGCTTCGGCTTTTCGCATCCCACGCATCCCTCTTTCCCACTTGGCACAGTGCTGAAATTCCCTGTTTCAGCCGAACCGTCTAGTTCACGTACTCTTGTCCCGCATGTCCCGGACTGTTTGGGACAAATTTTCCCGATTCGCCCAGTTCGGCCGGTTCGCGCCCTTTTGTCCCAACTGTCCCGGAGCGAAAGTTCTCATTTCGGCCGATCCGGCCGGTTCGCGTACTTCACGTACGTACCTTCGGCCCAACTGTTCTAGGCTGCCTTAAGTCTTTTCGGCCGACTTGCATCCTCCGCGTACTAACTGTCCCAGATGTCCCAGACTGCCTGTTTCAACAGTTAGTCAAATTTTTCCATTTTTCGGCCAGTTCGGATTTCTGCGTCCCACGTGTCCCTTTGTTCCAAATGTCCCAAATGCTGCACAGACCGCCTGGCGGCCTTTCAGCCGGTTCACGCCCTTTTGTCCCAATTGTCCCGACTGTTGCGAGGACTAGGACTTAGCCATTTTTCATGATTTTTTCTGCCCTGAGCTGTTTTTTTGTAATTTTTCTTACCTTTCCTCAGAACTTGCTCTCTTCTACTTGGACAGGGGAGTTAGAAAAATATGAGGGGACCCTAGAAACATGAAATTTTTGCCCTGACTCAATCTATTTTCCTGGGACTTGAGAATTTGATGCATGTTATCAAATTTACCTTGAGGGGTGAATTTTGGATAACATAACCTTCTATAACAACCCACATGGCCTAAAAAGGATCTCAAGTTACTTGTATTCATCGGAAATGATAACTCCTTAATTTTTGAAAATTTATCGGGATCGTACAATACCATCTCTAGATACAACATGCCCTAACAAAACACCTTTAGAACTCCAAAGACACACTTTGTAGGGTTTAGTGATGTTTGTGCTTCATCTAACATTTGTAATGCTATCTCCATCTGGTGTAGGTGGTCCATTTTGCTCCCATAAATGTAAAAATCATCCGAAATACTCGATGAAGTTTCCAATCTAGGGTTCAAACACCCTATTCCTCAAACACTAGAATGTTTACTGAGCATTACATAACCCAAAAGGCATAACTCTATAAGAAAACATTCCCCTAGGAGGGGTGAACGTGGTCTTCACTCATATTTCTCCGCTATACGAACTTAATTGTATTCGCTATATCCATCGGTAAAACTATAGCACTCTGGCCAACTACTTCATCCAAGATCCGATATGAGAATGGAAGAGGGTAATAATATTTCTTTGTTACCTTCTTGAGCTTTACGTAATAACAAAAATGTGTAACTTCCCATTTTTTTATGAGATCACAATGGGAGAAACCCATTCTAAATTCTCCATAGCAAATATGAATCTGCATCAAGCAACTTATCTATTTCTTCTTTTACAGTCTTGGAGAAATTAGGATTCATTCTATATGGCATTTTCTTTATGGGCTTAGCACCATCTACCAACTAAATAAAATTTTCTACCCAACTTACTTGACGGATTTCCTTGTAATCAAAAGTGAATAGGTGTATGTACCTTCAAAAGAGTTGGAGGTAGGATTCCTTCTCACTCTTCATCACAGCATCACCAATCTTGATTTGTTGGAGATGATCATCAATTTCTTCTTTAAATAATTTTATGGGTTAACGATTCGGTATGACTGGAAGGATATCCATGAATAAAATATCAACCTCACTTTCCTTATTTTCGTGTCCACTTCACTCGTATGAGAGTAATTATAGGATGCCCAATCATTAGTTTCATCACTTGAATCCAAATGTTCTACATTATGATGCCAAGGGGTCACGTTTATCTTCACCCTCTCTCCTCCACATCTAAGTGTCATGAAGCCTTCATTACAGCTATTTCTTGCATGAACTCTCCTTAGCCATGGCCTTCCTAACAACATTGGGTACACAACGCATTACCATTTTTCATCACCTGAAATTATACCACTCATAAAACACCCGTAACAAATATTGCCACATCTGAAACAACACCTTCTGGTTTATTTTTTCCCTTATTTAATTACCTTAACATAAGTGTTGAGGGAGATTAATTTTAAACCCAACATATTCATCACAGACTCGGTCATTACATTAATCTGCAGTACCTCCATATACTAAGACATCATGAATTGAAATACCATTACATAATACCTCAGCTTGTGGAGCGTAGGGATCCACCTCTGCTTCCAAAATAGGGACCTCAACCTCCTTCCTTCATCAATCATTGAGTCCACTGCGCAGCTCCCGCCTCTTGTCGAAGACATTACTAGAATTTGACCATATGTAATATTGTAGGCCTTTTGGATAGATCTTCTAAGATGGAGTATGGTCCTTGTCCATGTGAAATCAAAAAATCCTGCACACCCATCTTTTTCTCCTATGTTTCTTACTAGTTTCTCCTTTTATATTCTTAGAATCATTTCCATCTTGGGTATCTTTTTCTTTCTTTCTTTTTGTTAAAAACACATCTGCTTCATTATTTATGCTCCTATCTACTACATCAAAAGAATTTACAGGTGTTTTTCCTTTATCATTATCTCTTGTACTGATGTAGAAGCTCTATCTGGACAATTATACTTATAAGGACCCTTTTATGAAAACCATAACATACAACTTCAGAAATATTTCTTTTAGACCTCTATCTCCTCCCCGAGAACTAAATTCTATTATTTGAAGAAGATTAATAGTTAAGCGGCCCATATTCCAAAGCGGATCTTCATAATCGGTAGATGTACGAGGAGAATATTTGTGCTCATCGAGAGTGATTATGGATTACGGACCAAAGGTGTTGGTGTAGGCTCTACCTTAGCAACAATTTCTTTGGGCTCTTCTTCCATGATTTCCTCTTACCTTCTTGAAATATCCTTTACTTGTTTGAGGTTCACTTTGGTGGTCATACTTCACTCGTTGTTTGATATCCGGCTTCATCCCAAGAATGAACTCCTTATAGGAGATTATCCATGCCATTCATCAACCCATCCGCTAGTCCTTCCTTCCAGATCTGGCCATTGAGCTTCCTCCTTAGCTCTAGAACACGTGCATGATAATCCCTTATCTTCTCCTTCTCTCCTTGGGATAGCTTTGTGATATCGATCATGAGATCTGCATATTTTTGTTGTTCACCAAATTCTTCAAGAAAAATTTCAGTTAATAAATCCCATGAGTTTTTCACATTATCACCTAGTGTTTCAAACCATCTAAGGGTTGAACCATCCAAAAAGGTATGAAAAAAATCAGTCCATTGTTCCCTTCTTATAAGGCCATTACAAATACAAGATCGTCTAAACTCTTGAATGAAAGAGGAAGCATCTTCATTAGATTGGGCGAAAAAATAGGAATCTTCCCAGCTTCAAAAGTAACCACGGTGAAATACCAACCCACAAGTACAATCAACAAGACTTATGTGCACAAATCATTGAAATCACTATAATAGAAAGTGACTTTACATCTTTTTATAGTAAAATAGAAATGGCCACGGTAAGCTATGGTGAAACTTGGCATACTACGCTAAAAACTAACTTTACTATGGTAAACGCTATTCATGGTAAAAGTGAAGTCTTGTGGTAAATACTATTTACGATAAAAAAAGTAAAGCTACTATGGTAAATACTATGCACGGTAAAAATAAGGTTACCTTCCAAATAATTTCTAACTAAGTGGCAATATCTCTCCGTAAAATCCACCAATGAGGAATGGTCCCATTAACGGAACCAAAATGTTATCATCAATCCGGCACTATGATAATTCGCCACCAGGAACTCCTCGTGCTATGATTATTTACTAATGCACAACTTTTAGTTTGGTGGATGTAATCTGGAAACACAACAATAAACATAACACAAGAATACCATAGATTATGATGTGAAGGAATGATGATAAATCTGAAATATAAGTGTAAATTTTACTACCAACATGAAATTGTTACAATCTCACCCATGAGGTACTTCAAGCGTTCCTCACTTCACTTGCCTTCCAACAATAAATATGGGAGAAACTTCACAATTACACCTCTTAATGGCTTCTTTAACACACTTTCTAAATGATGGCTTCCTTCACACACTCACTCATACAATATTTCTCACTACTTCCTTCTATACTAAATGGGGGGTGGCCTCTCTATTTATAGAACTTTCAGGATTATCCACATTATCTCTAAGATAGGATAATAAATATACTCTTACAAATCATATTCCATACCTTAACTCTTATCTTTACACGTAAGCTTATCTTTTAAGATAAGATAAACCTTATCATTTCACATGGGTTCCAAATTTTCATACTTTTTACAAATAAAATACACAAAATATTTATGACTTCACTTCTTGTCCTTATTACTAATATAATATTTCTAATTCATAATCATGTAGACCCTACTTCTCTACTACCCTAACTTTGACATTTTAACATTACCAAACCACTTACAACAAATATTTTCTTTTTACCACAACGTTCTTATTTTACTTTGACTGCTACTTTACCATAATATACATTATTGGTGGCATCATACTAGTAGTGCCGTTATCTTCTATCGATGCTACTTAACAACATCCTATTCCTAATACATGCATTAATGAAATAGAAACTACAGAGTAAAATTTTAGTGTTGACAGGTCCTGTTATATATAATGCGGATGGGCTCCACCACCATGTGCCCTTGATCCCGTACCTAAAAAGATGTCCAATGTATCACATGAGAAGGATCTGCAACATGTCTCCTACAAATTGAAAAAAGAAACACATCATGTACGCAAGATAAGCTAGGTGGCAATGCTAGACGGTAGGCCAAAGGGAGATACACTCCAAGATCTCAAAATGACCCATGAATCTAGGGATTAACTTAGAAACTTTTCCATAATGGATAGGGCTCTTGTGTGGCACGATACGAAGGAACATCTACATGCCCACATAAAAACTTTGGTTGGTTCTATGCTGGTCTCGTAGTAGTTTTTTTCCTATCCTTTGCCTCCTATAGTCTTTTCTTGATCATAACAACTCGCTGCTCCAAGTCATGCAACAAAGCTGGTCCAAGAAAAACTTTGTCCTCTAACTTGTCCTAGTTAAGAGGTGTCTGCACTCTCTACCATACAAGGCTTGGAAAGGATCCATGCGTATAGAACTCTGAAAACTATTATTGTAGGAAAAATCTACCAAGTACAAGTACTCCTCCCATCTCACCTGATGATCCATCACATACATCCTAAGCATGTCCTCTAAAATCTGATTCATCCGCTCAGTTTGTCCATCTATCTCAGGGTGATATGTTGTGCTGAAGTTGATCTTTGTCTCGAGGGCATACTACATGGTGGTCCAAACATGGGAAGTATACAAAGAATCACAGTCACAAATGATCTTCTGTGGAATCCTGTGCAACCTGACAATCTCATCAAGATATACTCGTGCCACTGGACTAGTTGTATAAGGTATCTTTACTAGATAAAAATGAGACACTTTTGTCAATTTATCCACCATGGTATCTCGACATCGGTAGCCCAATAATTAAGTTGATGGAAATGTTGTCACACTTCCACTCAAGTATAACATGAGGATAGAGAAGGCCAACTAGATGTTGATTTTCGGCCTTCACTTTCTGGCACTCTAAACAACATGAGACAAATTGAGCCATGTGTCTATGAAGTGCTCTCTAGTGATACAACTGTTTTGAAGGTGGTGTGCATCTTCTTCACAGGATGGGCTAAATAGGGTGCATGATCTTCCTCTTTTAGAATATCCTGCCTCAAGCCTCCATCTTTAGGAACATAAATCTAGCCTCCGTGTCTGAGAAGACCATTTTCCTCCTAAAAAAACCCTCAAAATTCCCCTCAAGGGGTCTCTGAGACTCAATCTCTACTCTAGCTGCAATGTAGAAATAGTTAAGAGGAATTTTTTGAAGAATCTTGCTCCACAAATTTGTTCCCACTGAAGTGGCCATAGCCACATGTCCTCGTCTGTTTGAGAGAATCTGTAACCACATTCTCCTTCCCTTTCAAATGTTCTATCTCCATATCGTACTCACAAAGCAACTCCATCCAACGCTTTGTTGGTGAGCATTGAGATCAGGCTACGTGAAGAGGTGGTGAAGACTCAAGTGATCTATCCTGAGTGTGAATCTCAAACCAAGAATAAAGTGTCTCCATCAAACCAAAGCATGAACCACTTCTGTAAGCTCAAGATCATGAGTCGGATAATTGAGCTCATAATCTTTGAGTTTATGAGACTCAAAAACAACTACTCTTCCTCCTACGAATGCACTTCCAAGCCCTTCTAGTGAAGCATCTGTATATACGAAAAATTTAGCTTAAGGATCTGGCACTACAAGAATAGGTGTTTTCATGAGGCACTTATTCAGTGTATTAAAGGCCTACTCACATTTGAATAACCAAACAAACTTATTCCCTTTCCGTTGAAGGGAAGTGATGCATTGCACAATCCAAGAGAAGTCCTGAAAAAATCTCCTATAGTAACCTACTAATCCCATAAAGCTGCACACCTCAGTCACAATAGTGAGTGCTGGCCAATCCATAATAGCTTTAATCTTGGAAGGATCAACTGTGATACCTTCCCCAAAAAGATATGACCCAAATGAAACACCTCTGTCTGAAAGAATGCACACTTCTCCAAGTTCTCGTAAATTTGTTACTCACAAAGACACTGAAGAACCTTGTGAAGGTGCCCCTCATGCTCCTCACGCGTACATGAATAACTAAAAATTTCATCATAGAAGATGAGCACGAAGCAATGTAAGAAATTCCTAAATACCCCATTTATCAAACTCATTAACACCGTGGGGTGTTGGTCAAGCCAAAAGGTACTACTTTGTGAACTCATAGTGATCATATGTCATACGGAAGGTGATCTTATGAATATCCACCTCTGAAATCCTCAGCTGATCGTAGCATGACTTAAGGTCTATCTTAGAGAAAATTGTGGCACCCTTCATTTGATCAAACAAATCATCAATGTGTGGAAGGGGATAACGATTCATTATCATTACTTTGTTCAGCTGGAGGTAATCAATACACAACCACAAAGATCCATCCTTCTTCTTTATAAAGATCACTGGTGCACCCCAAGGGGATACATTAGGATGGATTAGGCCTTTCTCTAGAAGGCCCTCAAGCTACAACTTGAGCTTGTAGAGCTTAGGGGTAGTCATTTGATAAGGTGTTCATGAGATAGGCTCTACTCCCGGAACTAGATATATATCAAAATCTATCTCACGTGGGGGTGGTAACCCCAATAACTCTCCTAGAAAGACATAAAAAAAATCTCTCAAAATGGGATAGTCATCTACCGATGGTCCACTAGACCCATCCTCTGATTGGTCAATAATTGTGACAAAAAATATCCAACAACCACATCACACACACCGCTTAAGCTACATAGCGGAGATGGTACAAATAGAAACATCTCTCCTAACCCCGCTATCACAGTCTCAACTACTAGATCATCTATACAAGATATGATATTGTGGTAACAATCCACTCTGGCTCTATTTACAGATAACCAGTCCATGCCCAAGATGACTTCATAAGAGCCCAACGGAAGGATACGAAGATTTGAGGTAGTGGTAAAAGGTCCCAAATCCACTACACACTCCTTAACTAAGGAGTCCACAGAGATCTTAGCTCAAGAAGACATCTCAAAGATCCCAACTATGACCCCGCCTACACCACTCTACTAAAAATGGTGCAATAAAGGAATTATAAGAACTAGAATAAAAAAATGGAGGAAGGAATACCACCAATGCTACCTGTAGTCTTAATAACTATACTTTGATGCTCTGCCTAGCGGTTCTTGACCGCTACCAGTACATCTTATAATGCGCCCCATGTCACCAATAGTAGGCTCTGAGATATGTTTCTTACCCTTGTTATTAGGGTTATGTGGGCGGTCTCTCCAAAAGTTCCAAGTAATAACGCATCCAAAAAAACCACCCAATCCTCTCCCTTGAGTAGCAGCTCCAGTCGGTACTCGAGAGGGATGTGTTGTGGATCCCAATGACCCGAAAGTGGACTGTTGAGGTCTCTACTAGTGAGCTCCGATCGACTAGGATTTAGGTCCTCCCTATTTCCTAGTGGGACCCCTAGGGGGAGGCCCCATACTCTGACCCCTCTATGCATCAAATTTATGTGGACGTCTATAAGGTGGGAGGGAATGCTACTATAGTCTAAAAGATGACTATGCTAAACTCTACCCACCATGAGGAGGAGGTACTAATTCCCTTGTCTTAATGTCTTACATCTGTTGTATGCCACTTTGGGCTCATTCTCCATCTTCTTAGGTCCTTCCCCGAGTCTCCTCTACTATGTAGGCCTTCTCAACGGCCTCAGCTAGAGTATGTGGACACTAGATCCGAACCACACCTCTAATGTCAAGATTCAGGCCCCAGAAGAATCTATGGATGCACACCTTCTCATTCTACATGTACTCAACATACTTATCCATTGTAAGAGATTCCTACAAGAGGTTTTGAAACTCATCAATCCTCTGTTGTATGAACCTCTGAGATAAATATCTTCTCATGAAATACTCCTCAAAGAGTTCCCACTATCTATCTCGGAATCAACATGGAGCTTCTCTCCTTTGTCCTCCACCATATTCCTATTCCATCACTCAAGACATGGATCACAACATGAGCTTTCATGTTTCTAGAATAAGGAAAAGCTTGAATCATTCACTCAAGTTCACCAACCAAGCATCTACCTAAAAACCACTTGTGTCACCTTAATAGTGCGATGGTAGAAATTTCAAGATCTCCCGATGTGATTTACAAATGTAGTCCGACGGCCCCTATGCCTCTTTGTAGTCTCATCTCTAAGCCGAGGGCTCTGAGACCTATCTCTTTGTCCCGAAACTCGCCTCCTATCCCATCTGTGGTGACTCTACTCTAACTTAGTCCTCATGGGAGTTCTCTCCTCTATGCTCCTCGATATGCCGAGGAGATGCGTGAGCCTTAATGGATATCACCCTATCATGTTTGACTGAATGTGCTCCTACGGTCCCTCTGCGTAGAGTGATATTAACATCCTAAAGTGTCTATAAAATTTGTGGTAGGATAGCTGCTACAACATGATCTGGTGGTGGTAAGTCTAGGTCTATGTGAAAAGACCCATTGTCTTTTCCATGTCCCCCGCACCTGACCGAGGCGAGAGTTAGTTCACTATTCTAGGTTTTATTCATTTTTCCATGTCCACTAAATATGTAATTTCCCACAAGTTGCTCTCTATATTTAAAAAGTGTGCTAGGTTAATATTGTACTAGGTTTAAATGTTCATGTCTCAAGTTTTCTAGTGTGCCCAAGGGTCCAAGATTTTGAACCCATGCTTTGATACCAAGTGTAACGCCTACTAAAACAACCCACTTAAGACCCAAGAATAACCTAGGGTTAGTGAAAAAATTAATGGGATAATTATTATTTTTGTTTAAAAGTGTTTCTTTACAAGATTATAGAACAATAATTGCCACAAGCAAGGTTTAGAGGCCAAATAAATAAACTCTTAGCTTATAGTTTTCCCATTACAACAAAAATTAAACCTACGGGGTCAAAAGTTAAGGTTAGAATAATCATTAAGATTAACAGGAAATTTCTCACTCTCCCACCCTTTTATAGGCTGAAGAGATTAAACCTAATTTTTCTTAAAATTAATGCACCATAAACCTTCTAAAAACATTGCCAATAGGTAAGAAATTTTATCACCTTTCCAGTGATATAAAGAAATCCTCCTAACTCCCTGTATTTCCAAATTTATGGGTTGGCGGACGTTGGGAGGAAAAATTTCCCAAGGCGGTAGATGGGCCTACGGGAGAAAATTTTCCCCAGGGGCGGGTTTGCGGGCCGCGGGGAGAAATTTTTCCTAGAGGAGGAGTCGAGTCCGTGGGCCTAGGGGAGAAATTTTTTCCTAGGGGCAAGTCTGCGGCTTGCGGGGACAAACTTCTCCCGAGGAGGAGTTGGGTCGGCGGGACTATGGAAGAAAATTTTCCCTAGGGGGCGGTCTATAGGCCACGGGAAATTTTTTTCTCGAGAGGAGGACTTGAGTCGGCGGGGCTAGGGAGAAGTTTTGGAAATTTTCCTTCTTGGGGCAAAAATCCACCTTTGCACCTATGCGCCCGCAAGTCTATAAGTGACACGTGGCACCTCCTAAGCCAACGCAAAGAAATCGGGGTAGTGGGAATAAAAGAATTTTATTTCCCGGAAGGGAAAAAGGGCAAAATTCACTTGCGCCTCTCCCGACGTGAGAAGATGCAATGTGCCAACTAACCATTGGATGTGTGTTGGTGGGTTAATGGGATATTTTGGATATTTTGTCCAAAAATTTCTAAAGCATTAAGGCTTAAAAAGATCCAATCCATCGATTCTTCGTGAAGCCACATGGTAGCACTTTGATTGAATGCGGTGGCAAAAGGGCTTGTGGAGGAAACTTAAAAAAAAATCAAATTTATTTTTGAAACCACTAAAGGTTAAAATCGATCGAGAGAATCACAACGCCCAATGAAGCCATGTGTTGATCAAGGATTGGGCATGCGGGTAGTGGGGCCGCAGAGGAAAAATTTCCAAATAATTTTTTTGGACAAAATGAAGGCTTCAAGGTTAGCGGAGTGGCAGGAAACTTCATGACTTTGCACTTTCTTGGCAAAAAGCAAAAAACTAATTTCTACCCAAGAATATTTTATTCATTTAAATTTGATAGATTATTTTTGAAGCAAAAAGAATTAAAAACTTCATAAGGCCATAAATTTTGATAGGGAACTCGGTTTTGGGAAACAAAGACTTTTTGGAAATCTATCGACATCCTCTTTGCATAGAAACATTAATAATTTTATTTTGATAAATTTTAAAGGGTCAATTTTGAGAAAATGTCTTTCTGTCACTTAGAAGTGAACTGGTATTTTTAACTTATCAATTTTGTTCAAATTTGTCATTAATTCTTTTTCATCTTGCCAAACAGGCATGAAGGATTTTACTTGGAAAATTTTAGGATAGATTGCAAGGTTAAAATTTTCTTGATTGGTTTGCATTCGAAAATTACCAATGTTTACACAGCAAAAAACCTACAATTTCACCTTTACTTGATTTGAAAGGTTCTTTAAAAAAATTCAGTGTTTTAGTTTAGTTTGGGGATCATTCTGATCTCATTAAGTCCAAATGAATATTTCATTTGTCTCTTATAAATTTGCAGGGTTATTTTGGACATTTGATAAAAAGGAATTTGTGAAGTATACAGTGAAGTAGAAATGAGGTTTGTACACTTCAAGAACAGAGATTAAACTATCTCTTTTATCATGCAATAAAAACATTGAATTTATTCCATGCTAGTTTTAAATAGTTTTCTTTCCTTCAATCAAATGATAGAGACAATAATGCAACATATTCTTTTTTTTTTTTTAAATTTAAACATTTGAGATGAGACAGAGTGGTGCAATATTTCTTCATATGTGCTTCCTTTTCACTTTTTCAACAGATATTTGCAATGGAAATAATAAGATATGAACAAGGAAAAACACTTATATTAATTCAAAGGAAACTCTAAAAACGTCTTTTCCATTTATTTTCGAAATACAACATACCAAATGCATATCTTTCTTTTCTATTCATGGAACCGAATACTAGATATATCCTTCCAAGACCAATTACAACTTTCATAGCTAAAAAAGAGTTGTTTATCCAACACAATAATATACAAGATCATCCACTTCAAGTGGGAAAGGTTTATAATAATAATAATCTCAGCAAGGACTGTCAAACTTGTCTCTTTCCTTGCTCAAAACAACAACATGAATATCCTCCATTTTCTTTATTTCAATTTGATCACAACAGAACAGGGGGAAAGGCAATGCTCTCCACCCAACAAAGACATCCAATGACAAGGGGAAGACACCCTCTTCATTGGCCCTCGATCCCCAACCACAATGCAATAAGAAATGTGTTTAAACTCATGGAAACAATAGGCTTCCAAAACACATGCAATTTCACATTTAAAACGTAGTACAAAAATAAAACTACAGATTTGTAACCATAGAAAAAAGACAAAAAACAACACTCGGGATTTCTCATGCAAGCCAAAGGAGCAAGAAACTATGGGGATGTTGATTATGCCTCCCAAGGGGAAATGGGTATCACCACCTAAGAACAAACTAACAAAATATATCATTTGAAAACCTCGACATGCCCTTATGCCTCCCAAAGTACTCCTTATTCTTCTGATTTCCTTATGCCTCCCCAACCTCTTATGGCACCTCATAACGAGTAAAGAAATGCAAGCTATTTATTTTGCAAGGTGAACCCAAAACCCAACTCCCTCCACCCTTGTACCTCCCCATAACCTTTCCTAGGCCATCTACCCAACTAGCCAATGAATAAAACAACACATTCACACACTCAACCATTCACATAAACATAAAAATGAAAGGAGAGAATAACAAGAGCCAAGATCTTACCTCTCCATGATGGATTTGTTCCAAGTTCAAAAACAACGAGCTTTTTTTCCAATACAAGAAATCAAAAATATCCTCCAAGCACAAGCATTCAATAATATTCAAACCCCTCCAAAGAAAGAGGTCTCAAATAGTAAAATAATTAACCCAAAATAAAGCATTCCAAGCTGAAGTAACCCAAAAACAAGCATGGGAATTTGAATATATAGAAGAGGGAAGAAAAGAGTACGAGGTGGATCCAAGTAGGATGCCACATCACACATCCTCAACTCCAACACCAAAGTCAACATAATTCTCCAAGGCATAATAAATAGGTGCATGAATAATATGACAGATTACTTACACACTCCAAAACAAACCCACACCCCATAAGGACTGAATTTAATAAAATATACGAAAGTGCAATTAAAACATTCAACTTGACTTACAAAGATGCATAATGAAAGTGTAAATTCAACTCTCCAACCATAGGTATGGTTTTAAATAAATTTAAGAGGTATGGGACAAGTTTAACTTGTCCCACAAGCCTTGAAAATCAACCTCCAAGGATAAATCCAAATTTCCAAGAAGGTGGAGTGTTTTATACTCTAAAATCAACTTACACAACACTTCCACATCTCTTACAACACTTAAACAAGGACCGAAAAACTCTATTAATTACATCCTCATGACATAATTTAATTTAATAGCTTAAAAACATGATTACTCACATTATAAATCACAATTTAATTAAATAATGAAAAGGAAAGCACATCACTTATTAAACACATACCACATTAGAAAAAGACCAAATAAAGAAAAACATAAAGCCCTCGGTCACATTCAAGGGTGATTTTCACCCCCTCCCCCATGGGAATCCCTAAAAAAAACCAACACACACAAAATAATACAAGTTTCCATGGTGACCTTGTTGAATTCATCTAGAATTCCAATGTGGTTGGTCTCCAATCCCCCGATGTTCATTGTGATATTTTTAACCTACAAAACACAAATACCTCCTTCGGCCTCGTGGCCATATCAGAACATCCAAATGAACATAAATATAATCCCAAAATCATCTATATATATGAATCACAACAACATCAAGGCAACTAACCATATCATTTGCAATTTTATCACAACTACATGATCATCAAATTAATTCCACTTTCTAGGTCTACTTATTATATCCAATATCACATGTCCAAATAACATCCATAAATACACCATGTCGAACAACATAGCATTATGAATATATAAAAGTTTCCAATAGTCATCATGCACCATATATGAATCAAAGTCAACAATAATCCATGGTCCACTATCTAGCATCATATTAAATCAAAACTACAACAATGTCCATAATATACTCAGTAGTATCAGGATCAATAACTAAAGGTGTTAAAGGGAAGTGGGCACTATAGACATCTTATGTGACGAATATTTAAACTTGCGTTAGAGATGTGTACTAAAATCTTGTGGAAGGATAAATTTCATCTTGTCTCTAAGTTATATTGAAGTAGAAATCTTTTCCTTGTTGTGTCAATAGATAGCTTTATGTTTAAGAATGATATTTTAGTACCCTAGAATACTTTTCTCTAGATTTATATAAAAAAATCCTTTTCAAGAGATTGAGTTTACCCTTTGGAAATTATTCAAAGGTAATTTGATATATTTTTCGTCTTTTTTGACACTTTTTCATCAAAATATTCTATTTATTTTCTTGTTACTACAACGTTTTGACGATAATCTTTTTGAAGGTCAATAATAATCACTATGATATTTCGAGTTGAAATGGGGTTGATGAAAATAATTTTGACTCTTTCTCGACAAAAGTACTCACTAAGGGGTGATCTCTTTCGTAATTGTTCTAGAAAATATAGAGTTTGAAACCTTTTTATGTACTCATTATGATGATATTTATAGTGTTAAAGGGATATTTTTAGGAATAACTCACTTTGTGAAAACTATTTGACACCCAACCTTCCACTAAAGTTTTTAAGGAAGCATGTAATTTCTAGTCATTTGAACCATGCCAATAAGCTTTACTACACATGAATGCTCTTTAAAGTAAACTTGAGACCCTTCCTTATGAGCTTTCCAACACTAATAAACTTATTCTTAGACCTAAAAATAAAATAAACATATTATATAAACATGTTTCAACCTTCTCTTAGTAAATATGTTGATTTTTCCATTTCCCTAAAAAAACATTGCTATTGTTACTTTGATTTTCTAATCTTATTGATTCATCAAAATTTGTAAGTAACTAAATATTTCCAAACATATATATTATTGCATACACTATCCAAAACTAAATATATTTTGTAATTTGTTGAACCATGTGATAGTAGAAGTAAATATCATATAAATCTGTAATTTTCATCCAAAAATTACATACTTTCAAAAAATATTCTGTTCTTTTCTCCTCGAGAAAACTAATTTCTTTCTATATTAATTTTCATAATGCCGAATTCCTCATAATAATAACATTGAAGCTTATATTTTTCAAATTTTAACCTAAATTTTTGTTATTTTTGTTGCTTCCACTACCTTTACACCTAGAAAAATATGAGAATTGTTGGCTTAAACTACCATTATCAAGATCTTCGTCCTTCTACCTCATCCGTAATTTCTTTCTTCGCCTCTTTAATTTTACTATTAGATACCTTAAGAAACAAAATCATATATTCTTAAGGCATGTTTAAAGTTATTTTTTATCTACTCAAGTATACACCGATTAAACAATAGAGAACCCATATATTCATTTAAAATAATTATTATATGAGAAATTTTACATGAAATATATCAATTTGAGTGAAAATGGTAGAAAAAAATATAATGGAATAATTTTTAAATATTTAAAATACATCATATTATAATTCTAATAAAACTCAACCTTTTGGCATAGGAACGTGTGATAGTGAGATTAAATTTCACAGGATCTTCAGATGAGTATGAGAAAATGTTACACTTGGAAAATCAAGAAACTCAATTATTTCAATTTGACCATTTTTAAGCTTCAATCCACTTGATGTTCCCAAAACTTCCGTTGCAAGTTATCTCTTATAAATATTATGATTCTTTTGTGTTTAATATTTTTCCATTCTTGAAGCTTCTAAAACCTTATATTGAATATGCCATCATGAAATAGAAGATGGATTATTTCCAAGGGCTATGGTCTACACTTATTACACTATCAAAGACTCTTTAACCCTTCAACAAAGGCTAAAATTTCTTTAATGAGGAAGATCACCTTTTCCTTAAAAGGTACTAGTAGTGAATATGTTCCCAAGACTAGTAAAAATATTGTATAATCTTTCCTAAACCATACTATCATGAAGTAGAATCATATACCTTTCCAATGACTAAAATATGGGCTCTATAAATTTTTCACACAAGTCATCACTTGTAAAGAGACAATTTTGACAATTTCATAAAATTCTTTGAAAAACATAAAAACGTTCCATATGGCTAAAAAGTAAAATTCCTATAAATTTTACATGCCAAATTTTGGCTCATACTTGGGTAATTATATTTTTAAGTATAAAAACAATGAGGCAAGAATAAAAACTAGAATATCTATATATTATGTAAAAAAATGACTTCAACATTGGGAAAAAGACACAAAAGGGCCATGGGAATTAAGTGAGATGAAGACATAGCGAGAAAGAAAGAAAGATGTGAAAAGAAATGAAGCACACCACATGATAGGAAAATTAACACACAAACATAGAGTGATAAAAAAACTTAAATCACCTTTGTTACATGCATGGGATAACATGCTTCTTATAGAAAAATCACAACATCCCCCAAATGGCTTGATGATGAGTGGGGAATTTAGTATGATTGCAAAAAATGGAGCTATCCAAAGTGTGAGACCTTGTGAAATGGGATAGACTTTCAGAGAAGGATGGTTCCTACACCTAATCCTACCTGCCACAAAATAATCCTAATGTAAGAAAAAATAATGACTAAACCTTATATAACCTTCCAACAAGACAAGGAGAAGATAAATTTCATAAAATAACCTACACTAAGACCAGGTGATACATCAAGAAAAAAAGTACTAGACAAATTCCCAACCATGCTAAATGAAAAATAATGCACTTGGGGAGGGTGTTTATAAACCACGAATGAAGATGCACATATAAAACCATTTCTTAACAAATACATCAACACCAAAATCCTGCAATGAAACACAATTTTACATAGAACACCCGATAGTAATGAAAGGAAAGAAAAAATAATCAAACCATGAAAAGGATAGAATATTTTAAAGTGCAAAAACCAAATTTTCATATGAATATAATAATATTATATATTCAAGATACACTTCGAGCACATTACAAATTCTATTATATAACCAAACAAAAACAAAATAACTTCCTATTAAATAGGAAGACAATATTACAAATTGCCCATTTAAGACATTTACGGGTATAACAAAATAACCAACCAAACAATACAACATACTAATAAATAAATTACCATACGATAATGGAGAACTAACATATTGATTTCCTAACATTCCCCCTTAGTTTGAATGTGGAAAACATTAATTCGAAGACTGCACCTACTTTCATGACGGTGTGATTTTCTATTGGTTTATCACAAACCAAGACAAAGATGGTTTTTTAATGGATATATTAACGAAAATCCGAGATTTGTTTGATTTAATATAGGACTATCACAAACCAAGAAAGAGATATGGTTTTCTATTGGTTGACTAAAAACCAAGAGAAAAGAGGTTTTCAAATGGTGTACCCCAAACAATATCACGATGTGCAATACTAATTCAGCTATCATCTTATCTTCACCTTCAGGAGATTACTTTGGAATCTGTTGGTACTCAATATGATCTCACTCCATTTGTCCTTGAAATTCTTTAGTTTTCATGGGCTCTGTCATATTTTCTATCTCCCTGTGTTGATGCGTGAAAGCTCTATCCTTCATTTGCTTGCCATGATTAGTCCTTTCCTTTGGTCAAGTATCACTTTAAATCCATAATTTATTTTCTATTCCTCTTTCCATGTGAAATAATTTTTAAGCGGGGCATAAACTCATGTTTTTCCCCTTCCTAATATTTTTTCAATAATCACGTTTTGTTTTCCTATCAATTTTTGTCCCAATATCGGTGGAAATTTTGTCCTTTTTTATTGGATGCGGTTTAATTGATCACATTTGGGCCTTATATAATTTCCAAATTATTTTTCCTTAAAGAAAGAATCATTTTTGGGCACAAATGGTGAATTCCCTGCATTTTACCATTTGACGGGTGTGTTTTCCCCATCAATTTATATCTCAAAGCATCAATGGAAACATGATTATTTCTTATTGGATGTGGATCAATGGGGAATTTTGAAACTCTAAGGCCCACTTCAGCTCAAGTTTTTTCCACGTGGAGGGCATGCGCTCATCTAAAAATTCACCTTTGGTTTGACCTTTGGAGTTGCGTTAGGGAGACACATGGAGGTTTCTGGTGCCTTGCCCAAATTTAGACATTTTTCATGTGGACGGTGCAGCTTTTTCGGAACATGGACACATGGAGGGCTGGTGCTCATTTGAGGATTATCCTCTGTGTCCTACGTTAGTAGTTACACAAGGGAGACACGTGATGAGCCCGTGCTTGTTTGTGGTCTCCACCTTTGGGAACCATCTCAAAGTTGTGTCGGGAGACACATGGAGGCTTTCGTTGGCTCCTCTTTAAGTTAAACTTTTCAACCAAATTTCTAAGGCCTAGGACACATGGAGGGTCCACGCTTGTTTAGGGACCTACCCCTGAATTTCATTATTTAAAGAGAATCATGGGGACACGTGGAGGTTTTCGCTCACCCTACCCTTGCTTGGATTTATCAATGGCCAATGAAAACTATCTTGGACACTAGACATATGGTGCCTTCTGTTGGTCCTTAAATGTTTTCAACAACTCTACCAGACTGAGACACATGGTGATCTAGTGCTTCTTTGGGGTCTCAGCTTTTGGGCACCATATCAAAAGTGCGCGATTGAGACACGTGGAGGCTTCTGCTAGCTCATTTTACACAAAGAATTTTCAAAGGCCAAAAGGTAATTTTCTTGGGCCCAGGGAACGTGGAAGTACCACACTTGTTTGGAAACTTTCCTATGTACTTCACCTTTGTAGTTGCACAAAGTAAACATTTTGAAAATTTTAATCTAAATCTCGGAAAGGGAGAATCAATGGTTGATGTTTGCTTCATCTCTTTTTCCACCATTTTTTCTCCGAGACTCCTATAGATGTGAATACGTATTGTTTTTCATCATTTTTTAATAAATCCCCTTGTCATTTTTGTCTGCAAAGTGTAATTGAATGGATTTAAAGCTTAAATTTGTGAGTCCAAGGATTGTTAAGGTTGATATTTTGAAGTTGGAATTGCTCGAGCACATTCAAAAATGTGAATTACCAAAGAATATGGACACAGAGATTAATCTCAATCAACTAAAAATTACAAGAATAGGCTGCAATATTTATAGATATTGCACAGCCAAATACATCCGGGAGAATAAGTTGCACAGGTGCAACCAAATGCCAGAATAAACAAGCTTCCAATAACATCCGGGAAGCAACAATTACATAAAAACAAATATATTGTTGAAAACAATATAACAGTATGTATAAAGACAAATATGGTTGATTAACCATATAACAAAATAACAATTATTATTTAATTAATAAAATAAATAATTTAAACTATGCATAATTAATATTAGGATAATAATATTTAATCCTAACATTCCCCCCCTTAATTGTGCATTGTCTGAAGAGATGAGGAGAGAAATGCTCTGAACAACTCGAACTTGTCACGTGCAAGTGACTTTGTGAAAATATCTGCTCGTTGTTCAAATTGCTGGACAAAAAATCAAGCCGATGTTGTGCTTCAACACATGTTCGCGTATGAAATGAACCTGAACTTCAATGTGCTTTGTTCTCTCGTGAAAAACTGGATTGCGAACAAGTTTGAGAACACCTTCATTGTCAACATACATGGTGGTCGGTTTGTCCTGTGGTATTCCAAGTCCTTCCAGTATGCGACGTAGCCAAATCGCTTCACAGACAGCTTCTCCTGCAGAACGATACTCGGCTTCTGTGGAAGAGCGAGAAACAAAGTGTTGTTTCTTACTTCCCCATGATATTGGTCCAGATCCCATAAAGAATACAAATCCAGAAGTGGATTTTCTATCATCAATGTTACCTGCATGATCTGAATCCGAATATCCAGTCAAGAAGAAGTTTTCATTCTTCTTGTATTCTAGACCAAGATCCACTGATCCTTTGAGATATCTCAAAATGCGCTTTGCTGCTTTCCAATGACAAATTTTGGGTTCCTGCATGAACCTGGATAGATAGCTCACTGCAAAGCTGATATCTGGTCTAGTGTAGGTCAGGTAAATGAGACTCCCAATCAGCTGCCGATAGAGAGTGGCACTTACCTCAGGAGATGGATCTGAACGAGATAACTATAATCTGTTCTCCATAGGTGTAGCAATTGGTGTGCAATCCATCATCCTAAACTTCTCGAGCGTTGTCTTGGTATATTTCATTTGAGAAACAAAGATATGATTCTCTTTCTGCCATACTTCTAGTCCAAGACAGTAGTGCATAAGCCCGAGATCTGTCATGTCGAATGATCGCTTAAGATCTTTCTTTGTTTCATCAATCATCTTCACTGAACTGCCAGTGATGACTAGATCATCGACATAAACTACAACAATCACCATCTCCCCCCCTTGCTTTTTGAGGTAGAGATTGGGATCGTATGGATTTCTGACGAATCCATGTTGTACGAGATGCTCATCAATCTTGATGTACCATGCCCGGGGTGCCTGTTTGAGGCCATACAGAGATTTCCTGAGTCTGCATACCTTTTCTTCTTGACTGTGTACAACATATCCCTCAAAGTTGAGTCATGTAGACTTCTTCTTGTAAATCTCCATTCAGAAGGCACTTTTACGTCCATTTGGTGAACTTTCCATCCAAATCGAGCAAATGCTAGAGCAAAGATCATCCCGATCGCTTTTGATCTTAGCGTGGGAGCAAATGTCTCCTCATAGTCAATGCCTTCTTTCTGTGCGTACCCCTTTGCTACAAGTCTTGCTTTGCACTTGTCCACTGTCCCATCTGCTTTGTACTTAGTTTTGAATATCCATCTGCATCCAATGGGTTTCTTCCCTGGTGGAAGATCAACAAGCTGCCAAGTGTTATTCTTCATCACTGATTGATATTCAGAATCCATGGCATCTTTCCAAGCTTTTGACTGTAGGGCTTCCTGGACTGTAGAGGGCTCGTCTGATTCAATAACTCTACTCATCAAAGCAAAGTTAACTTCTTCTCTTGCTTTACTGCGAGTCCGTGGTCCAGGGGTGGATGTATCCAGTGGAGCATCCAATCTTGCATCTCGTAATGTACTTGTACACCATTTAGGCATACGTTGACCTGTTCCCATGGGTTGTGGTTCTATCTGATCAACACCATCATCCCCATCATCACTTTCATCTTCTGAGGGAACATTAGCTTCAATTTTTACAACTGGTGAAAAATCTACATCTTGCGAGTCCGGAGGAGGAGTCTCTGCTTCCTTCTTCTCGAAAAACTCAACATCTCTGCTTGTGTAGACTTTTCTGGTCTTAGGATCCATCAATCTATACCCAAGAGTCTCTTCACTGTATCCAATGAAGATGAGATTTTGTGACTTCATGTCCAATTTCTTTCTGTTCTGTTTGGGTATGTGCATGCTGGCTTTGCACCCGAATACTCTGAGGTGTGCAATGGATGGTTTCCTTTTTGACCATGCTTCTTGTGGTGTAATTCCATCAAGAGCAGTTGTGGGCACTCTGTTTAACAAATACACTGCTTTCTTTGTTGCTTCTGCCCAAAATGTCTTTGCAAGTCCGAATCATCGATCATGCATCGCACCATTTCCATGATAGTATGATTTCTTCTCTCAACAACACCATTTTGCTGCGGTGTGTGTGGAGGAGGCATTTGTCGACGAATCCCGTGAGTTTGTAGGTAGTCTCTGAACTCATCACTGGTGAATTCCCCCCCTCGATCTGAGCGGAGAGTTCTGATGTGACGACCGCTTTTTTCAACCGCCACTTTGAACTTTTTTAATGTTTCAAAGGCTTCACTTTTCTTGCGAAGACAAAAATCCACATTTTTCGTGAATAGTCACAACACAGCATGAAGTACTGAACCCCGAATGACTTGGCTGCATCGACCGCACAGATCGGTATGAACCAGTCAAGTTTACCATGAGCTCAAAAGTACTCTTTTGGAATGAAACTCTATGTTGTTTTCCTGCTAAGCAGTGAGGACACTTGTCTGTATCCTTCTGAAGAGATGGTAGCCCATGTACCATATTACACCGCGAAGTGTTTCGAGATATTTGAAACTTACATGACCAAATCTCCGATGCCACAACTGGGCTGAGGTGGAGTTTTTAGCCACAAGTGCTTGATCATTTTTGTGAATGAAATCAAGTTGAAACATTCGTCCCACATTTGAGGCTTTTGCAATTATTTTCGAGCCTCTGGATTTATCTCGAATCAAACACATTTTCTTGGATTGACTATCAAAGTCAATTTTCAGTGTTGTGATCTAGGAGTTGATCGACCAAAGAAGATTCTTTGTCAAACCTGTGGACATATAGAACATCCGATAGTCTGCATTTGCGTGAACCAAGGGGTAGAGAAATGTTTCCAATCCCCGAATCAGTATATGAAGAATCATCTCCCAACGAAACATGATTTTTCGATGGCGTGTCCTCATTGAAATAAACCACTCTCGTGGGCTGGTCATGTGTCGAGTGGCTCCCAAATCAACATACCGACGCACTAGATGACGTGGATGGTTCACTTGATCGAGCAAAGTGAACAAGAAGTCTTCATTGTCTCGATCGTTTTGTTGCTCAAAGAATATTACCTCACCGTGGGGGGTCTTTTTTCCAGCCTCCCCTTTTTCTTCCCGTGATAGTTGTTTGAATGTCCCTTGTAAGATTGTTGTTGTTGTGGTCCGTAATTGCTTGATGAACCTTTCTTATAAGTGTTAAACCAACATTCTTGCAAGTCATGTCCTCTTTTGCAAATTGACATCGCTTCTTCTGTTGATTGTCCCCATGATACTGATTCTGGATTTGGGGACTTCGATAGGATTTAGGTTTTCCTTTACCTTTTCCTTTCCATTTTTGATGTGAAGACAAGGCTCGCTCCTCTTCATCATCCTTGTTGTGCATTGCTTCCTCTTGTCAGCAAAGAGGTTTACTAGCTTGTCAAAACTAATTGTCGTATCTGACAAGTTTAGAGTTGTGACAAAAATGCGGTAAGAAGAAGGGAGAGCTCTCAGAACAATGGGAACGAGAGATTCATCTTTGACCTCTTCTCCTAGGGCTAGAAGTGAAGCCCTCAACTCTGCAACTCTTCTTAGGAAGGCTTCAATTTTCTCATTCTGCTTGAATTTCAATGTATGTAACTGACTCTGCAAATTGAGTATGACATTCTTGTTCTTGGCCTCATATATTGTGCTCAGCTTATCCCAAGCTTCTTTTGCTGATGTGGCATCTCGAATGTGGGCTTGCACATCGTCGGATACTCCAAACAAGATGATGAGTTTTGCTTTCTGATCTGCTCTATCAAATTGTCATTGTTGTGTTGCATCAGTTGGTGATCTGGTTAGAGTACCACCACAATGCCGATTTCTTCAAACTCAAGTCGTCTTGATTTTTGTCTTCCAAGCAAAGATAGTTGCTTCCTCTCGAGCAATTGTGAATCCGAAGAAAAAATTTGGGGGCATTGGTGCCCATTTTGCAGAGATCACCGATGTGGTTTGGCTCTTATCACCTGTATTAGGTCTCCCAATCTATATACCGTCAGTCTGATATACCGAACCTTTCTATATACGCGCCTTCCGATATACCCGCCGGACGTGGAAGAAGCTCGCCTTTCTATATACCCGGCAGTACGTGAAAGAGGCGTTAACGTACGTGAAAGAATTCAATACGTGGTACCAAGACAAGATCGATGGGTCTCAGGCGATTATCGACACCGCTCAAAGAAATATCCTCATACGCGCGCAACTTCGCTATATACTCTGATAATTTCTCACCGATTTATGTCTTGCAATCGCTCACAGACGGATGGGATGGTTCATAGTGTGTGCACTGTGACCTTATTACTCCCCGTCGATTTATAGGGACGATGCCCGACATTGTTGCAGCTATATTAGGCGTTAAGTGCAGTAGTAGTCACGACGGCTTTACCCGTAAGCGCTTCCTAGAGGCACTGTATATACCGAACGCTGCGAATGAGATCTAGGATCTCGTGAGTGTTACAGAACCAATTTTACTGTTTTTTTATTACAATTCTCGCCAGCTTTCGAAAGTAGCATAAAAGTTTTGCAATGACTATGGCAACCTCGCAAATTAGTACAATATGCAAGCAAGATACAATTTACATTCAAAAAATTGTACAATTTGAATGACAGGCAAAAAATTTCAGTTTCGGGGTCCTGGTGGCCTCCTGAGCCCAATACGACCCAAAATGCTAAAAATTGCAAAAAAATAGCTGAAAATGCAATTTTTAGATGGGTCTCCTTTTGCAAAAATGTCCGAATGAAAAAATGACCGATGGGAGAAAAAAAAATTTTTTTTTTACCCTAAATTAGGGATTTCTCCGCTAAATTTAGTTAGTTGTAACTAAATTCAAAAAAGTCTGCTAAATTTAGCAGTTCTGCCAAAAATTCCGCCAGATGCAAAAGGTGAGTTTTTGAGTGTTTTTGGTGGGATTTGACCCCAAACCTCTCACTCCCAAGGCGCATGCACTAACCAACTTGCCCACTTAGGGCGCTTGGGCTATGAAAGGAAGGAATTTGTATTTATTGACAAGTAAATTGACTTACCTCTTGGAAAATGGATGACTTGTAGAGGCTCCACGTGGCGCATGCTGGTGAAGAGGCATTTTTTAGGGTTCCTTTGCTCCAAATCCGGATCTGGAGCTTGTTATTTGTTATTGTTTGCTTTTGTGAAGCCGCCTCCTTCTTTTCCAGCCACTTTTCCTTGCTCAGGCCGCGTTTTCTAGCTTTCCACGCACTGATTTGCTTGTACAGGCCGCATTTTTTGTGTTTGGATGCTGTTCTTCCTTCCTTGGCCGCTGTTTTTTTCCTTGGCCACGGCCATTTTTTTCCTCCTTGGCATTTTTTTTGCTTGCTACGCATGCATTCTGTTCGTTCCGAGTTTGGGCGCTTGTTTTTACTTGCTTTGCTTTTTTTTTTTTTTTTTTGTTTTTGCTGCGCGCGTTTGCTTGCGCGCGTTTTTTTTTTGGGTTTTTTTTGGCCATGTTTTTTTGTTGTTGTAGATAACAAACTAACCCTGCATTTCTTTGTGTAGGTTGCTGAAGACATAAAATGGCGCGGGCGAGGGAGAAGGATGCTCTTTTTGCTCCAAAAAATCGTTTTTCCTTTATGCAGGCCGCTTTTCCTCTTCTTTGGCCGCTTATTCTCTTCTTCCACTATATATTTTGTGCAGGTCCAAAAGCCGTGGGCGCTTTCCCTTTTTTTTTTATTATTTTTTGCTCTGCTTTGATTCTTGATCACCGTTTGATTTCTTCTTGTGCAGTGTCGCATGGACTAAGCTTTTAAGCACTACCGATTTGATCGAGTTCCAAATCCACTTTTGAGGAGGTCAAATTTGTTCACCGCAGTGCATATACACACATGACTCTCCAAAACAAGCAAAGCAACTTCCAAATACAATAGAGACCAAATAATGTAGAGAAAAACCCTTATTGGGAAAAAAAAATTAGTATTATTTCCAATACCTGTAGCTAATTTTTCCTGGTGCAACCAGCACCAGTGCAAAAAAAATTTGCCTTCCAAGCACCTGGAAGGAACAGGAGGATGTGGGGGAGGCAGGGATGGGGCTGGGAGTTTGCACGAGGCTGCACAGGCTCTCAAATGCTGCAAACACGTCTCCAATCTCCTCTCTCTCTCGCTGCTCTCTCTTCCACACCTTCACAGGCTGATTCTCGCTCCGTACCAAATGTAGATTGAGAAACAGGGATAGAAGCCTGTGTAATTTTATTAATCTCAATCAACTAAAAATTACAGAGAATGGGCTGCAATATTTATAGATATTGCACAGCCAAATACATCCGGAGAATAAGTTGCACAGGTGCAACCAAATGCCAGAATAAACAAGCTTCCAATAACATCCGGTTGAAGCAACAATTACATAAAAATAAATATATTGTTGAAAACAATATAACAAGATGTATAAAGACAAATATGGTTGATTAAAATTCTTGGAGATTCCATTTGGGCCTCTATAACCATATAACAAAATAAATTATGGTGCATTGATCATATTTTCTTAGAGTCTCCTTTAAATTTTTTTCAAAGAATGATATATTCATTCTCCTTCACCGACAAAGGTTTAAAAATGGGTCCTGTCACCATGGTCGAAAGGCATGGCCTAAAGCAAATGAGGATAGATCAAATCGTTAATGAAGGTGTTATCCATTTCTCTCGATTCCCGAGTGATAAAGAGTTAGAAAAATCCCCTCCCCGATCGAAAAACAACTCGTAATAATTTTTATCTGTCTCTCGGTGTCTTGTTAAACCTTTGATGTTGCTCGCTTTCTAAGGGAAAATCAATTTGGATACCAACACCGATTCACACTTTGTTGTCGGGGATCTTCAAAGGCATTCTTATATTTTTCCCTGGTAATGTTTCTTACATGCTCTAAGTGCAAATACATTATTTAAATGTCATCCTTTGTTGAGATCTGTAAGATTTGTGAAGTTACAAGTTCTACGTGTAATATTTCCAATTTTTGTTGGTTTTTACACTAAGTTTACATCATCAATGTTAAATATGGGTAAAGGAAGGTTAGATATATGAAGATTTACGTGAATTTAATGTTGAAAGACATTTGACAAATTAATTTTAGTGCATTTTCACAACTAAGGTGAAAATCCTTAGTGGCGACTCCATGTTGAATTAATTTTTGATAAATGCTAGTGTCTTAACCTCTGTCAATTGAAATTTATCACTAATATCTACAAAGCTAGAAGGAAGAAGATATATCTTCACTAGAGACCCTACAAGAAAGTTGTTTCAAGAACCAGCAAAGACAAATTTTGAAGGTAGAAGAATCTCGAAAGTTATTGGAGATCATAAATCATGAAAAGAGTTATCAATTATGGAAACTGATCAGCCTATCATTGAATATTACCATACTTCCTCAAGTGCTTCTGAATCAGGTAGTCTTTTTTTAAATCTGAATTCTCCATTTGGAGAGGATTCTTCTTTTTTATTTGAAAAATTTACATCTCATTATGTCCCTGTGTTCTCCAAAGCTGATAGGATCTTCCAAGAAATAGAGTTTTTAGAGAAAATTCATTCTGACAATTACATTCCTTTGCCCTATAGACCCTCACTCCCCATCGCTTTGTTTCTCCCGTAAGAACACCTCCCCAAAACAATATGGCCTAGCCCTCACCAAGACCTCTGCTTGTTGTGAACACTTTTGGTTTAATAGATTTCGAGCTATGGCTGGATATCCAAATGTTGTGCCCCTAGATGTTAGAAATAGACTACCTAAATTTCAAAGAAATAATTCTATTACTAGTGATCGTAATTAAAGGTTTTTGTCAACGTTATGGAAGACTTTGAGATTTAATTTGAGGATGTGTACATAAATTTGTTTATGCATACTCTAGAGGAGGATGCACAGGATCGGTATAAATCTTTTTTCGAGACAACTCATTGATTCATGGATAGAAATGAAGATTGCTTCTAGATTAAAGTATGGAGATAAAACAGACCTAGCTTTCTTTTTTATCAAAATTTGAAAATATTAAAAATAATCCCAATGAATGTGTTCATGAATTCAATACAAGGTTTAATAAGACCCTAATAGGCTACCTATGATCCTAATGCCAAGTGATGTTTCTTGTTTGATAAAATACTTGATGCTTTTGATAAGAAGGTTTCATATTATTTGAAGGATACGAATGTAACAACATCGAGGCTAGCCTTCACCATGGCATTTCAAATTAATAATAACATCAAGGCAATTGGTAAACCTCCTAAGAGAGAAGGCATCAAGCTAATCAATCCAAAGAAGCCTCAGTCAAGTAAAGTTGTGGATGTGGAGGAGGTTGTAAAAACTTTGGCCGAGCTGATAAGGAAATATCCTATAAACTGGCCAGAGCATAGAAGGCAATTGGACAAGGTTCCCAAGGTCATCATAAAGCACAATGTCAAGAAATATTTGAAAATCATCCTAGGGGTGATCATAGATCTGATGACAGAGGCAAAGGACTTGTGGGATCAGGAAATAGACAGCCCCAACCCAGGGAAAACAAATTGGTGCATGATCCTTTAGCTTCCAGAGTTGTTGTGGAAGAAGCTAATGAAATTGAGTGGTGTGATATATGTTTCTTGCCACATGCACCATGTGATGAAGACACTAATTATGATGTGTGCATGATGGGATGCTCTACAAGCTCACAACAAGGAGCAACTTCAACTGAATTAATCAATGCCAGAACTGTTGCATATTTCTAGGATCACATCCACCAGGTATTACCCCTTCCTCCCTCTCATACTTTTTAAATATATTTGGTACAATATTTTTAATTGTCTAGTAATGATTTTAAATACTTAAGGGAATTAATGATTAAAAATTATGATGGAGGAATCCCTTCTAAGGAGGATAGGTAGTTGTTAATGAATGTTTTAGTTGGCCATGAAAAGGAATATAACACTAGGAGTAAAGTTGTCAAAGGGGTAGGGCCTCAAGCCAAACTAAAAACTCCAGTTCTCACCAATATCTCAAAATAAAATCCTAAGAAAGACACATCTTGTAAAAACCTTGTGTCCCCAAGCGAATCGTATCCTCGCGTACACTCAAACCATGAAAAATTATTTGTTGTTAGATGAGTTTCTTAGTCTTCCTAAAAATGTTGCCTTTCCCAAATATGTTCCTTATGACATTTCCCAAGTCTTGAATCATATTAATATTTATAATTCAATTGTTGACTTGCTTAGGATTCTTGAGCACAATAAAAGGGCCTTTGAATATCCGGGATTGAAAGAAGAAAATATTACCCAAGGTAGAAATGTAAACAATGTTGAGACTCCTCCTACCATTGGAAAGTTGGAAAACCCCAAGTGCTAGAAGAACTTGGTGATCCACCTAAATTATATTTGGGAACATCCTTGCTTGAGTCCCAATTGAATGTAGATCCATTTTTCACTACTTTGATTATTAGGGATAGGTTGTTACACAATAGTATCTTTGATTCTAGAGCATCATCCAATGTTATGCCTCTTGAGGTCATAAATGAATTAGATATCAAAGTTATATAAGATTATGGGAAGTGCACTACCATGGATTCCAGAGAGGTGCCAGTGGTTGGATGTGTCAAGGTTTTGATAGTGCAACTCGTAGCCTACCAAGGAAAAAAACTTAAAACTAGATGTTTGTCATTGTTGATTTCCCTGCCAAATGGGGAATTTTATTATCAAGAAAATGGGCTGCTAGTGTGGGTGGTAGTGTGCAAATGGATATGTATTTTTCCACTATACCTATTGAGGGAAGCCTTGTAAAGTTGTATGGTGAAAATAATATGCTACATCTCATTGAGGATCCTAATAATGCTTCCTATGAAGTGTTATACACTAACACTAATGTAAATAATTTTGTTGGATTTGCTTATGGTAAAGATCACAAAATTGATCAATTCAAGTCTCTTAATCAAGTAGGTTCTCCTTGGATTTTTTTGTTTGATGGTGCTTTATCTAAATTTAGAAATGGTGCTGGTATTTTTCTGATATCTCTAGGCTAGGAAGATTTTGTTTTGTCTTTTAAACTCAACTTTGAGTGCACTAACAATATTGCTGAATATGAAGCACTACTCTGGGGTATAAAAATTTCTTAGAAATATGGTATTAGAGACATTATTGTTAAAGGAGACTCGAGCTAATTGTCGATCAAGTTATAAAATTGTATGCAACAAAAATTAGAGAATGAAGCAAGATAAACATGCAGTCTAGGATTTCAATGAAATGTTTGACTCATTCAACATAATACATCATGATAGGAATTATAATACTTTAGCAGATAACTTGTCTATATTGGGATCTAGATTTGAAAATTGTACTATGTCCCCTTATTGTGAGTATAATATTGAGGTATTGACTAGGCCATTTGTTCCTGACAATGTTAAAAACTTGCAAGTGTTCAAAGATGATGCCCAAGTGTAAAGGTTTTTACAAAAAAAAGGATAATTTTATGATCAACATATAGATTTAAAGTCAATGGTTTGTGCAAATGATGGAAAGGAGACTTTATTTGGCAAATACATCATTAAGTTGAAGACTAACACTATTCCTAGAGGTTTGGTAGCACTTGCATCAAACTTTGATAATGTTGATTACATTGTCAACAGATCATGTCAGCCTCAAGGTATGTTTAAGAGCATGACCTGGGCATGAAGGATAAACCACATAAGATCTAGCTAGGTAGCAATTTGAGCAAGGAATAAAATTAGTCATATGTCCAATTTTTCAAGAAATACTAGGACTTCTTAACGTGGTCTTATTCTAAAATGAAAGCATACAAAGAGGATCTTTTCCAACATGAAATTCCCTTAGAAGCTTTTGCCAAGCTGTTTAGGTAGAAACAGATGCCAATCAATCCACTCCTTTCCTTGAAGATGCAAGAAGAATTAAAAAATTGAGGGATGGAGGAATCATACAACCCACAAGGTACTCATCATGGGTTACAAACTTGGTACCTGTCAGAAAGAAGAACGAAGATATAAGGTTGTGTGTGGACTTTAGAAACTTGAATAGAGCATCAATGAAGGATAACTACCCTCTCGTGAAATATGGAAAATATGTTACAATTGGTTACTAGTTCATAATTTTTATCCACCTTGGATGTTTTTTCTAGATATAACAAGGTAGTTGTGAAGGAATCGAGTAAAAAAACTACCTTTACCACTCCTTGGGAACATATGTATATGTCAGAATGTCGTTTGGTCTAATGAATGTTGGAGACTCTTTCCAAAGAGCAATGGATGTAGCTTTCTCTAGCTATATTAATGATTTCATTGTTGTATATCAAGATGATGTGACTGTTTTTTCCAGAAAAAGGAATGACCACCTGCAACACTTAGAAAAAATGATGTTAAGATGCAGGAGTATGGTATTTCATGAAATCCCAAGAAGTGCCATTTTGGAGTTCAAAATGCAAAGCTACTTGGACACATTGTGTCAAAATAAGGGGCCATGATTGATCCTGAAAGGGTAGAAGCCATTAGCAAAGTCCGTATTCTAAGAACCAAGAAGGGAATTCAATCATTTTTTGGGAAGATTAATTTTATTAGAATATTTATCTCCAACTTTGCGGAACTAACTATCCCAATCACTAGCATGTTGAACAAAGACCAAAGTATCAAATGGGAAGAAATGATTATTCAAGCCTTTGCTGGGATTAAAGAAGCATTAAAGAATTCCCTATTTTATCACCTCCATATTATAATAACACTTTCCAAATTTTTTCTTTTCCTTCTAAAAGTACTATTGGATCTGTTTTTTTGTAGAAGGTTGATGAGGGAGCTGAAAGACCGATTTCCTTTTTTAGTAAGGCATTACAAGGAGCTGAGCTAAAGTATACTATCATGGAGAAGTAGGAATTTTCTTTAGTAAAATCAACAAAGGTCTTTAGGACATATATTATGAGTTCTAAAGTCATTTTTTATGTTCCCCACACCATGGTGAAATATATCCTATCGAAATGGAGGTTTCAAACAAAATATGCCGATTGGTAAAAAAATTGCAAGAATATGGATATCTAGAAAAAAATTGGTTAGAGGTTTAGGCCTGGAAAACTTATGGCAAAGAGAAATCTATAGAAAATTAAGGTAAATGAGGTTGAAGAAGAAAGGGTGAATGTCCTTGAAAAAATGGAATTTTTTGAATGGTACAAGGACATCATTTTTTATCTCAAACATTTACAGTGCCTTGAACATTTGAGCAAGAATCAAAGAAGAGAACTTAAGTTAGCTTCCCAAAAATATGTCATTACTGATTTTGGGTTAGCTTGGAAGAACCTTGAGGGAGTTCTCTTAAGATGCATTGCTGAAGATGAAGCCCCTCAGATAATTTTTGATCACCATGGAGGTATTTGTGGGGGAATTTCACTAGAAGATTCACAACTCATAAGATCTTAAGGGCTAGTTATTGGTGGCTAAATATTTTCAAGGATACACGTCTGTTTCCAAGAAAATGTGAAAGTTTCCAACACTTTTATAGAAAACTCAAAGCTCTAGGCTCCTTCCTTTGCAACCTATATTAGTTGAAGCCCCATTTAGGTAGTGGGGAATGGAATTCATTGGTGAGATTTCAGATCCTGCAAGTGTTGGCCATAAGTGGATTTTAGCAGCCACTGATTACTTCACCAAGTGGGTGGAGGAAATCCCCACCAAGAAAGTAACTCACCAAATTGTCATGGATTTCATTCTAAATCATATCATTTGTAGGTTTGTTAGTGCTTTCCAAAATAGTTGTTGATAATGTCATGAGCTTCCAGGATAAACCTTTAGTGGCCATGTGCCATGAATATGGGATAAATTTGACATATGCTTCTAATTATAATCCCCAAGGAAATGGACAAGCAAAGTCCAAAAATAATTTTTTTTTGAAGATAATTAGAAGAATTTTGGAGTTGAAAAAAGGAAGTGGGATGAGTAGTTGAAATTTGTTGTTTGGGCTGATTGAATCACTGTTAAACGAGATACTAGAAAAATCCCATTTTAGTTGGTGTTTGGAACTCAAGATATGTTTCCCTTACATATGCAATTGTCTTCATTTCAATTTCTTCAACTGAAAGATCAAGAGGTTAGTCCCTATGATGCTCGCATAAATCGATTGTTGAGTTAGATGAAGAAACAAGGGCATCCTATCGAGGCATGTAAAATTCAAAGAGAAATTGAACAAATTGTTTGATAATAAAGTAAGTCCAATATCTTTCAAGTATGGGACATCTTGTGCTATTGTGGGATAACAAGCACAAGGATAAGGGAAATCATGGAAAGTTTCATTCATTGGGGATGAGACCTTATTCCATTGACATTCGAATTGGTGAACATACCTTCTTCTTAAAATATTTAGATGGGGAATTTCTTGAGTTGCCTATTGATGGCAAACATTTAAAACATTTCCTTGATTGATTTCTTAGAATGGAAGCATACACCATTGTCAGACCGTATAGTCCTTTGGTTTCTTTCTACTTTCTGTTTTTTTTTGTTTTGTTTCATTCTCGGTCCTCGGCGCTTGTTTTGTTGGTTTCTTAGTTTGTCCTTGGGGAAGTTTGTTATTATTGTTCTTCTCAAAAAGATTGTTCTCTCAGTCCATTTCCCAATGGTTATTTTTGGCACTTGTTCTACTATTTGTTCTTGTGGAACTCACAAGGAATTCCCATCCCGAGTTGGAGCCGATTTTGGTTCTCAATTTGATCTCACCTCTGTTTGTCCTTGAAATTCTTTAGTTTGTGAGCTTTATCATATTTTCTATCTCCCCATGTTGATCCATAAAAGCTCTATCCTTCATTTGGTTTCCATGATAAGTCCTTTCCTTTTGTCAAGGATCACTTTAAATATAGAATATGTATTTCATTCCTCTATTCATGTGAAAGAATTTGTAATTGGGGCGTAAACAAAGCTTTTTCCCCTTCTATTTTTTACATAGTAATTTTTTATTTTCCCTGTCAATTTTTGTCCCAATATATGTGGAAATGTGGTCTTTTCTATTTCTATGTGGCTTTATGTATCACATTTTGGCCTTGTATCATTTCAAAATTCTTTATCCTTAAAGAAAGATTCATTTTCGGGCCCAAATGGTGATTTCCCTACATTTTACGGTTTGATGGGTGTGTTTTCCCTGTCAATTTATATCTTAGCATCTGTAAAAACGTGGTCCTTTCTAATAGGATGCAACTTCATAGGGCATTTTAAAACTCTAAGGCCCACTTTAACTCATGTTTTGTCCATGTGGAGGGCTTGCGCTCATCTGAAAAGTTGCTTCTTGGTTTGACCTTTGGAGTTGCGCTACGGAAACACATGGAGGTTTCTGTTGCCTTTCCCAAACTTAGAAATTTATCCCTGTGGCCAATGTAACTTTTTCAGACCATGGACATGTGGAGGGCTGGTGCTCATTTGAGAATATGCCTTTGGGTCCTACCTTAGCAAAGGGAGACAGGTGGTAAGCCTTCACTTGTTTGGGGTCTCCGCTTTTGGGCACCATCTCAAAGTTGCACCAGGGAGACACATGGAGGATTCTCTTGGCTCCTCTTTCTACTTAAACTTTTCAATAAACTTTCTAAAGCCTGGGACATGTGAAGGGCCGGCGCTTGTTTGGGGACCTACCCCGAATTTTATTATTATTGAAAGAGTGATATGGGGACACGTGGAAATTTTCACTCACTCCATCCTTCCTTGGAGTTTTCAATGGCCAAGGAAAACGGTCTTCGACTCTAAACACATGGCGCCTTCCATTAGTCCTTAAAAATTTTAACAACTCTGTCGACCGAGACACGTGGTGAGTCTGTGCTTGTTTGAGGTTTCTTCTTTTGGGCACCATATCAAAAGTTCACCATTGACACATGAGGAGGCTTCCATTGGATCCTTTTATACTTGAGATTTTTCAAATGCCAAAAGGTAATTTTCTTAGGCCTGGGCATGTGGAAGGGACGTCCTTATTGGGAAACATGCCTCTCAGACTTCACATTTGCAATTAAACCAAGGAAACACGTGGATGACTCTAATATAAAGTGAGAAAGAGGATAATCAACGGTTGTTGTGCATAGCATCTGTTTTTTCCACCATTTTTGCTCTGAGACTCCTAGAGATGCGAATACACATTGTTTTTCATCATTTTTTGATAAAGCCCCTTGTTTTTTTTTCTATAAAGTGCAATTGAATGGATTTAAAGCTTAAATTTGTGAGTCCAAGGATTGTTAAGGTTGATATTTTGAAGTTGAAATTTCTTGGGAACTTGCAAAAATGCAAATTACCGTAAGTTTGGACACAAAGCGAGTTTCGAGGAAAGAATATGAAAAATGATGAAATGATGGAGGTTGTAGGCACAAAGGATGAAAAATGTGTTTCCTCAACGGTGAAAAGGATTGCCTTTTAGATCCATCTATACAGGGCCACCGATAAATTATTAAAATGGGGATTTCTCACATGATAGAATAAGAATGATTAGAAGGACTATAAATAATTTATGGTATGGCATCCCAGGTCATTTGAGGGTCCGAAATGTGATTAGTTCATAATTTTTCCACTTGGAAGCTTTCGGGTATGAATTTGTTAAATGTCACTTTCTGAGGAAAATTGGTAACAAGCAAAGGTTCCTCAAATATTATTCTTTTTGGGGAAAATTTGGGATGAGTGAGCAAGTGAAATGTATAAATGCATTGAGAATACTCTTGTAAAGGGTCGGGGTTAAATTCATACAAGAGAATTTTGAGAAAGCCCATATTCCTAAGAGACCATCTGAGAAACCTGTTAATTTCCCATGTTTAAGATTTTCAATTACGTCAAGTTCATTGCGAGTGTACAACAATTGAAAATCTTTGAGACTGTTCAAACAAACTTTTCCCTCATAATGAATCTTATCAATTTCGAATTAATCTGTGTTAATCTTGGGAAAATTTGTGTCTGCTTTATTTTAGAATGTCTGCAAGTAGTTTTTCTTGTTCCTATTGCAATCTTGTGTTAAAATCCCTCTAAATCACACAGGATCTCATCCATGTGATAGTTTAGTGGAATTTGCAATTTCATTATGAGAAGAGCCTTCATCCTATAATGAGATAAACAATTTAAAATCACTTTGGCGTTATTTTGTTGATAAAGATTGTCTATAGGCCTTTGAGTGTATCTTAGGTGTGAGGAACTAGGGGTCTTAATGTTTAATTGAGTTTTTATCTCGAGCCTTCATTTTAAATTCTTGGAGATTGTGCAAAACCGTGCAAATCTAGGCATCCATTGATGCAAACCTTATGGTAGAAGGAATATTTTAGCTATTCTCAGATCTTTCTGTCATTTATTTTTCCAATTGTTGTGAAGGGTATCATAGATCCGGCATAATCAAGTTTATCATGCTTAATCTCCCACCAAAAGTATTCAAAAAACAATAAATGCCACCTGAACTACCCTTATTTTCCCTGTATGTCCACAAATGTATAAATTCTACTTGCCAAAATATGCAGAAGCAATCAGGATTCCATAATGTCTTTAGTAACCTTTAGCCTTGTTTAGAAAATATCACCATTATTTAGAAGTGACAACTCATGAGAGTTAAATTGTGGTGCATTGATCATATTTTCTCAGGGTCTCCTTTCAAATTTGTGCAAAGAAGGATTTCTTCATTCTCCTTCATCGACAGAGGTTACAAAATAGGTCCTCTCACCCTGGTCAAAATGCATGACCTAAAGCATTGTGGATAGATCGAATCCTTAATGAAGGTGTTATCCATTTATCTGATGCCCGAGTGAGAAAGAGTCAAACGAATCCCCTTCCCGAATAAAAAATGACTCATAATAAGATATGTCTGTCTCTCAATGTCTTGCTAAATATTTGATGTTTCTAGGATTCTAAGGGAGAATCAATTTGGATACAAAAAGAATCCATACATATTAATCAACTCAATTAAAAAAATTGTGTCATTCCCCCAATAATATGAAGTTTGATACCACATTATTCTCGAAAAATCACACTAAAATAAACACACACTCACACATGTCACCATAGCAAAAGTGACCCCGCCATTGGTGGTGATGGGAGGCCATTGATTGTCTTCCATCCTCTCGTGCCTCGTATCATGCTACTTAGTTCAACCAAATGTGATCATGAAGCTCATTTATAACTTAGACATCATATTCCACCGATAATACATTTGGTAAAATATGAGGCAATTTTTTTTCAAACTTTTGACAACACAAATTACAAAATAACTCTTTTGACTTTAACTAAAATTTTTACTTGAATCCAGTGAATAATGACATAACAAAATACCACTCTTGACATAATAAATACCATGAATAATTTTTAAAGAACATATGTCACAACACCATATAAATAAACCTCAATGACTTATAAAGAGTGGAATATCATAACACTACCATCAATCTTGACTTTTCCATAATTGTGGAAATCAAGCTAATCTCAGCGTTGACTGCTCTTTCTTAATTTCAAATAGAAGGTCGGTGTGATAGTTAGGTATATCTACACGGTAGATCTTGGAATCACTTTGTATGGATGGTTAGGTCTCCACGTGGAGTTTCAATACTATCACGGGAAAATGGCACCGATATTTGGTGACAAAATGTTCCAAGGAGCCTCAATTTAATGACGTGTTAAGTGGTGATTCTGAATTGAACAGTGAATACAAATTGATGGATGTTATATGCTTTAACCAAATGATCCAACACATAGGTGGATTGTGATGAAACAAATCAATCTCAAGAACATGCAAACATGTTGAATGACGAAAGAGATCTGAGAAAGATGAGAATCATAGCCAATCAGTTTCGCACTGAAGAAAACAATTTCAATCAGCCTCTTCAATTCAAAAAACATCTCACTCTCAATGAAAACTAGCGACTTGAAGTCTAAACTTGGTAGTTTTGATTCTTCTACATGTGCATTGCTGAAGGTGGATAGAGCTTTGAGTTGAAATACTTGAATGATCACATGAAATCATATGGCTCAAAACAATGCATGGAAGAAGAAAACGACAGAGGTAAGATTTATTCCTTTGTGTAGATTTTGATTGAGAGAAAACTCAAACAAAACAATCCTCAATCCAAAATGAATGTCACTGCATGCAATATAGAACTGGCGAATTTGTATTTGAACATTGTTGCATGAATTCCCTTCTGACTCTTTTTCACGGAACCTTATGAAAATCTCTGTCATATTTTCCAAAGACAAATCCAATCTCGTTGAAATTATGAGTAAAATATGATGGTAGAAAATAATAATATCATAGACTCCAAGATATCTGACAACTTCCTTTACTTTCAGGAAGAGGATTCCACACACACCTATCCATTCTATAACTACAAGAATTACTTCTCACATAATCTCATGACTCGGGTATGTAATGGATTTGTGAAATTTCCGCTTCACAGATTTAAATGGCATTGACTCAATCTGATACCAAATAAAGTGGAAGAACTAGATTTGCACATGAATATAATAATATTATATATTGAGGATACACTTCTGAAAACATTACAGAGGCTATTATATATCCATAAAACAAACTAACTAATATATTACCATACAACAAACTAACTAATAAATTGCCATATGGTAACATGGCACTAATATATTGATTTCCTAACAGATTTAATACAAAAAAATGATTTCATTTAACAAGAATATGCACAATACATTACAGTAGGGAAATGAAAGAAAACCATTACAATTTATAGTGTGAAGGCCTTAAACCCCATGAAATTCACAACAGCTCGGCTAAAGGAATGGAGAATAGGGATGCAGAGGAGGAAAAATGACCCACTTTTTCTTTTGTGCAACTCCCTTACATTTTAGAGAGGAAATTTTCAGAGGAGAGAGAGAGGAAAAATAAAATTCCTTCCATCCACCTTCAAAAATCCAACATGTGCCTTGCAAGAGTGATGGGCAAGTATGTAGAGCCCGTATCCTTCTGTACTTTTCCTTGTCTAAGAAGGAAGCAAGTGCATTTCCACATTAATGACTTTCACCTACCGAGGGAACTGTTCACTGTTCCTGAATTTTTGAAGGTCCAAGAACCCCAAAATTATTATTTTGATGTTTCCATGTTGTAGAAAATCCCCTTATATTTACAACTTATTTCTTACAAGAAATGGACTCCCGGTGCTCGATATATCACATTTCAGGTTTACTGGGCTCTTCAAATTTCTAGGTTTTAAAACCTCCAAAAATCAACTTTCCCACTTTTCCGTCATGAAGATACCGTTCTTATTTTTCTGTTGACTGTAATTTTTGTGAGGGTCCAATATACGGTGCTCCAAATATTTGATTTTTAGCATAAGGGGGAATTTTTCATTGTAGGGTCTGTGCTGGTGAGTAGTCCGCCAAGGTACTCGGTGAGGTAGGTGAAATCCCTTCTACGCTTCATTGTTTAGCTCCATCGATTCTCCAAAAATATCTTAGGAACCTCAAACGTGGATTTTTCACCACCATGCCTCCTTGTCTCTATTTCTACTTCCCTTTAATGTTATCGAGCCTATTGGTTCTCTCCATGTCACCTTTACATACTTGTTGTGTTTTGTATTATACCGCATACAACAAGTTGTTATCACATTGGGATTCATTCCCCTCCTACCTTGGTTTTGGCTTGGGCCTCCCCGAGTTCCCTTTCCAATGTTTCTTACATGTGACATGTTTTAGAGTTCCCGCGTTGTATTTTTTTGGTGACCTGGCCAGCCGAACCCGATCTCCGTCTATTTTCAACATTGGCTCACCATCTCTTAAAACATTTTTGCATTGCATTTGATTGGAAGGTTTTTCATCCCTTAGAATTCTCCCCAACACATATTTCCTGCTTCGTAATGCATGCATACACAGGAAAGAAGAAAATCAATACACCAAAATAGAATTTTATTTCCACGCAAGGATATTTCACATTTCCATATAGGTCTTCCATGTTTGCACTTCTCTTTTTAAAGAATCCACACTGGGTAGGTAAAATATGATGCCTTTATTTTATTGGATGAAACACCGGTCTCAGAAAGAAAAATGCCACACAAGATTTGGAGTCGTTACTCCTTCAAATAGCCCAAGTCTACTCAAATTCTTATTGCCAAATTTCTTCCTTCACGTCCATTGGTTTCTACTACTTCCACTCAAATTTTTGAGGCTGTTATTAGGTGTTCTCGTGCACAGAAAATATTAAAACATGTATGTGCACATATCGCTAGGTAACAAGGAGCTTTGATACCAATGAAGGCAGAGACAAATATAAAATGGTTGAATACCTTTATTAAAACCAAAAACAAATAGGCATGGTAGGAAGGTGAACTCTCAATCAGTTTGAATATGCCATGATGGCAGGAATAAATTTCAACAATGGATTAATCTAATATTTTCAAACATCCTCAACTAACTCAAGCTTCCAGCTTTCGACAAAACATGTCCTAAAAATGTAGCTACATTATTCCTCACAAACTAGCCAAAAATATTCATCAAACATATACACCAAGAAAAATATATATACCAATAGAAATATCTCTAAATCAACTTTCCATAACATACTATAACTTCATACAAAATCCAAGTGGAAGGCCTTCAACCAATCCAATCTCTTCAAGATGCTCCTTATACCTTCTAGGTATCAAGAACTTGACATGTGCTCAACATACATCATCGCAACAAAACACACGTCCACTCCCACAAAAATCATGGATAAACCTTTATACATGATTCATAAGCACTCGTAAACCTTCATCATGCATGAAAAACTCAAAATCATCACCTTACCTCATCAATTTACCTAGCACCTTGCTAAAACAAGCATCCTTCAAACTTGACGATACAAGAACACCTCATAACATTTTCTTACCAAGATCCAACAAAAAAATTTATATATCAATGGAAATCTCTCTTACGCAAGATAAAAACAAAACTTTAATGTAGTCCTAACGCCTCTAAGTAGCTTCTCTAAATTGCACAAATAACTAGTCTTCATAAATAGGGTACACTTCCCATTTTTATCTCAAATATGCTTTGAAACTATGACAGATATGTATAAAAACTCAAGGGATTAAAAAAGTTTTTTTATTTCGCAACTTCTTTGCATAACCTTACCTTAAAATGATATTCTTCATAAACAAGCCTTTTCAAATTTGGGACCCACATATGGTCACATGCTCTTTATTATCTTTATAGAAATATGGAAGAGTCATATACAACATCAAATCATCAATTTTTTCATAAAAATCAAAACTAGGCTAGTATACTCAACTTTCTCTAAGATGCTCAATTAGGGTTTTGTTATGGTTTCAAGCCACTTTACCTTGTTAACGATCGTTTATAAAAATTGACAATAAAATCACTTCATTATTTTTTGAAAAAATCATAACCGACCTAAGAATATATTCAAAATAAATCAGGTTCCCATGAAAAGCATACAATTCAAAACAAGCATCAAAATGTTTGTAGTTTCTTCAAAATCACACTCAGTAACTTACCAAATTTCATCAAATATTACATATATTGCAATTCCCATGTCAGAATGACTTGAAATTTGTCATTAAGCATCATGAAAACATCTTATAACTATAAACAATCACCATCTAGCTAAAATATTCGTAAAACTCTCACGCTAATATCCTTTCCTCAAATTTTACAAAAATTTCTCACATGTTGCTTCCCAAGGAACTCGGATATGCATCATACCTCTAAGTTATGATAGGAAACTCACCATACACCTTAATTACACTACCCCCATACTTCTCTATTTTTCCATCATGATTTAATGGACTAGGCCTAGAATGACTGCCTCAACACCGACAACCCATGAACCGACCTTGCTAACCTCATGTAAACTTATGTACACCTTTAACATATCATACCATCCATGTTTTACATCATTACATAAACCAATCACCTCAAGATCACTCATGCCATGACTATGGAAGCGAGAACCATGTCAGACCCCATGAAAACTCATCAAATCTTGACACTAAAAATCAACCTTCATTCTTACCCATTGAATAACACCTCATGGAGACACATACCACACCATAACACCCTTTTCAATTAATGGAATTTAAATCGGTGACAACACAAACACATAATGACCAATAATATTCCCCTTTGTCATTGATAGCACCTACCACGACCAACACTTACATGAACTTTTTCCATGTTCATGATGCCTATCTCTCCCTTTTCCATCTCTAAAAAAGGATATACTAAAAACTAGATGTGGAAAAATGAAAAAAAAATGATAGAACAATGTACAAAACCAACTTATTTTACTCAAAAGACTCCCGCTTTAGACTTTGGTTTCTCTTTTTTACCTCAACAACAATAGTGAATGATCCATGAACCTTTAATGACCCTAAAAATATTTCCCCATGAGAAGATATCCACTTCAATTTTTCTTCATTCATGCTAAAAATCTCCATCTAGGTTTGAACCATGCAAGAAATCACAAAATCTACCTCTCATACTTGCAAAACCTCCTTTAGGACAATTGTCCCTAAACCACATCTTCAAAGGAATTTATACCAAAAATTTTCAACCATGAAAACCAATACACAACATGAATCAACTCTTTATATCTCTCACTAGGATCATTCTACCCTTCTCTAACTGAAAACTAAAATATTAGAGCTCTTACCTTGCATATGTGTCACATAGGGTGATCAAATTCAATGCCTCTATCCTAAATCAACACTTTAGTGATTTCATCCTTATTTTCATTCTATCGCAACCCAATTCATCATATGACTTACTCTCTTTGTCACTATACCTGTAAGCATGAGTAATACTTCCTTTCTAACATCTTTAGCATCGTTTCATTCTTGATGTATGATCAAGATGGGACCCCCCTATCTTGATAACCTTTCTCAAACAAATGGTATATTATAACAATATATAACTTACGAAAGTTACTTCTTGAAGACTTAATTATTTTTATTTTAAGAAAACCTCCAACAAATCATGAAAAATACCATACACACCTCTTATCATGCCTTTCAAGCCACTTAGACACTTTTCAAAACTATTGAAATTCATAATGAATTCCCCTGCTCCGTAAGACCCCTATAGACACGCAGCATATACAATTTTATGCATTGATATCGTCCACTTTGTACTACATGCAAGAAACTATCTATCCAACTCTACAATCTCCATAAGTCTTCTTCCATATCTTCTTAATACCTAAAACACTTTTTTTTATGATCAAAACTATGTTCTCCTACCTTAATACATCATATCGGATATGTAACATACCACATCTCCTCATAGATAGACCTACAACACTCATATGTAGGCTTGAAAGTTTTCATATCAATGTAGAAACCTAGTTTTGTAACATGTTAGAAAATCAATATATTGATAGCAAAAACATAGCAAAATTTCAACAAAATGTTAGGAAAATTTTTGCAGAAAAGCAAGAGCACCCTACGGAGACTCAATTAAATTCCTTTACATTCTCTAATCAAACTCTTATGAATAATAAATACTATGAATTACTGCAAGCTTGTACCAAGAGACAAATGACCACCTTGTAAGCATAGTTAACTCATGTACATACCTTTAAACACATGGAGAGATCTCTAAAAACCATAATTTACACATTCCATGCTTCATGTAGTTTGTTTCATGAACACCAACCTATGTATAAACTCAAACCTTCATGAACTCAAAAACATAGATAGGAACCATACCTTCTTAGATCAACCCTACAACCATCTTGGGAGCCCTTATCAAGATCTTTATAGATGTGATCAACTTTTACACTTCTTTAAATACTTCGAGTCACCTAATACTCTAAGAACACTTGAAACTTCTCACAATGTCATACCATCCTCATATACTACCATAGATCTTATACCGTCAAAACGGCATCAAGGTCATCTTCCAAGATTACTTCAAAAGACTTTTTTCACCTTAATACTCATTTGTTTTAGCATTACTTTCTCATTTTTCATACTTGAAAGAATCTTTACCTTGGAATAGTGCATCACCATCACACCTTTTGACCTCTAGTGCAGATCATTTTTCTTCATTTCTCAACATCCACAATTCCTTCAAGGTTTGAGTAACTTCTTCACACTAAGAATCACACTTTTCTTCTTGCAAGAACTTGGTGAACACTAGAACTGACATACTTTTACTTTGTGACATGTACTCTATGACAAGACTTAGAAAATGCTTACTAGGTCATCAACGAATTAACATCCTTATTTGAACCTTTTCATTGTGACTACTACCACCTTGATGACTCGACAAAAATAACACATTGAGATACAATTTAAACAATAGCAATTATCTATCAAGGACAACAGACCATAAACTATATCTTGAATTTCAATGACATCGTATATAGATTTATTTGTTGGAAAAATAATTAATACATTTTTTATGCTTAGTCGGTTGACAACTACCGGTCCATAGTTGAGTTGAATCATTTTGAGCATGTATTGCACCATTTTGAGCATGTATATATATATTTTTTCTTCTCTGAACAAAACAATGAAATATGTTTCTCATCTCTCTAGCCTTTATGTGGCGGTTGTTAAGTATGGATCAGGAGCCTATAAACTTGCATACTTAGATGGTCAACAACTTCTAAAACCTATGAATCCCATGCACCTCAAGAGGTTCTATGCTTAAGCATGGCGAGAGTATTAGATAAGAACTAAAAAGTATAAAAACAAAGAAAAAACAACCAAGAAAAATGGAAAATTAAGAAAATAGTACAGAAAAAGTAGGTCATCAACATGTGAAAACCACACAATTGTGGCACACTAGGTAGGTCTTTGAGTAAAAACCAAGATCCGATGCTTAAAGAAATTTCACCAATCACAAGTCACTTTTACGAAAAGTGGGTAACCTTCAATTTTTATAGATATAACTTCCTTTTCTATGTCTACAAACCCTATAAACTCCATCTTTGTCAAGCCGTGATCTGGGATGTTTTCTCTTATATCTGCACGAAGGATATTTCCTTTGTATATTCCCCTCTAACGCTGGGGGGAACTTCACATTCTAATTTCTCGTACAAACACACGTGGCATTCGACCTTTTATATATTTCGACATCACATTGGGGGCATCCACACTTCTTTGTACTTATACATAGCTTTCGTAACATGACCTTAGAAAATACCTAAACATTCAAAAAATTTCCCATCTAGGGATGAAGTAGCACCAACTAACGCATAACATTGTATTAGAAAAGCCTCGAAACAATGTGAGAAATATCCTTGAAAAACTTATCTTTTTGGATAAACCCAAAAACATTAAAAAATATGTCAATGTTGTCCAACAAAAACAAGGTAATAATATAATTGCTTTTAGTTTTCTCGATTGAGGATATTTTTTGCATGTGATGTCATGACTCATTTTCTTACCATGGGTTGGATCTTATTTAAATTAATTGTATATGGCATTAGGTTCATTCGTAGCTTGTATGCATCTATTAGGATTCATTTACTTACTTAGATTAAATGTCCATTTGATCTCTTTGGTATGTTTAATAAATTCATGTAGTTTGCATCTTGGTTATGTTATGTTGTATAGGTATAGTTGTTTAGCTTTGTTAACTTTTTCTTGTGTATTTGTTTCTTACACAATTGTTTGTTATCACATCTATCACCTATCATTCATCACATATAAAACATCATCTACTACATCATATATACAAAAATTCTAAGTATTACATCATGCATGTATGCTAAGCTAATCATCACATATTGTATCATCAATGGGGGAAAGAGGGGTTGTACATAATCACAAATCTATTCCCCCAAACCAATATCATCTAGTATCATCCCAAGTACTAGAATAGAAATCAAAAACATTCCATAAACCCAAAGCATATGATACTATATACAAATATATCATCGTATGAAAACATGGAATATAAACATCTCTAAATCTAAAGTATGTCACATACATAGAGGAAAGGGAAATCATACATCATGATATGATAATTGCAAAGCAATAACCAAAAATCGTACAAAGCATAATCACAGTATAACATGAAAAAATCATCATCGAATGTCCATATGATACATGTATAAATGTCTATCTCAAAATCAAGTGTACATGATCGATACAATATGCCATATAAAAGGGGAATGCATCAAAATTTGAGCCTTCATCAAGAGGCGTCACCAACATAATGGTACATGAATCTATACATAAAAAATCAGCCTTCATAAGAGCCATGAATACAATAAATTTCTACAAAATGAAGTGAAGAGCTCAACCATAGCTCACGACCTTGCCGGGGCTCTCGGGTCCATGTCCTGGAGGAGGGAAAAGTGGTGGTTGTGATGGACCGGCACCAGAGGTATCACCCTACTACCTAGATGGATGTTGTCTAGCTAGCTTCTCTGTAACACACTTCCAGGCTGATCTAAGTGAACAAATTAACCGCCATGACCTGGAGCCTATCGTGCTCATACCGATCGCTCAAAAGGTACCACTTGCTGCCCTACCAGACTATATTATAATATAAAGCCTCACTGCCAGCCCTCATATCATCTTGTATCAAGTTGGCATCTCGAAAATCAGTTCCTACCTACACAACGGTATCTTGCTCACCTATCAATCTACCCCTATAAGCATGAGCCTATCTAGTGGTGGCAACCTCTCAATCTCTATCTATAAGCAATGGTTTGTACTCTAGGCTCATTCCTAACATCTTTGGACGATATAGCCATGTGCCTATGCATTGGCGTGGTACCTTTGAGTGACAACAATTTTCACGTGGGTCCTGGGACTGATGTAAAATGCTTAGTATCTCGAGCCCCCGCGGTCATCTCGCAATATAACTCTACCATGAGACACCATCCCCCCCGAGTGGCCTCTTCTCTCGGTCTAATCCCTCTCCACTGTCAAAACATACACCCGAGTGTTGCCCCGATCTCGCCTTATCAGAAGGGCCTATACCTGTGCCCGGGTATATCTCTCTCTCCAGCCACTTGTAACTAAATAGAAATCACTACCTATAACTACTGCTGAAGAAGAGCATCTAATTTCTCGACCATCGCCACCACCCCTCGTAGCATGAGGTGGCAGGACTGCTCTAGAATTACCTCGCTAAAGAGGGGAATATATGCCCACTTGAATGCCTACTGGAGGAAAATCTATGTCTCATCCCCTCGATAGATGTCTCTTCCCGAGTCGTGGTCCCCGTCTAGGAGCTTTATGTAATGGAGGACCCTGTCCCCTACCCCTAGCATAATGTTGTGTGTCAGGACCACCACCACCACTATCATCATCATCACTATCATCACCACCGACAACTCCACCATCGTCACCGCTAGGAGACCCCAAGAGAGGAGCTATCATGCCAACATTATAATCTTCCCTAGAAGTAGTCAAATGGCATGGAAGCACACCATGGAACTATGGTGCATAATCAGCTATGGTACCCAAATCTCTGATTTGTCTCAATGACACCCACACAATAGGTGTCATTGTTATATCTCAGCAATATGTGTGACCATATAAATATAATCTAGGGTCCTATGAGTATACCATATATCTAGCCCAATAACATCCACAGTAATGCCAAACTATCTCTAGCACTCATCTACTGTATACATCTCCTGCATATAGTTGCAACTGCCAAACATAAAGTGCTCGACTATGATAGTGTGAGCTCTAAACTGTCCTAAGGCCACTAGAAATGTCTGTAATGCCTCCATACCATAGCAGCCTAATGTAACTCATCAAGCTCACGGAAGTAATGATATGCATCTCCTATGTAAGGCCACACATCATCCCCAACCAGGACCCAACCCATAGTAGAAGGATCCTCTAGATCCCGAACTCTCAAAATGTCTAAGGGGTGACTAATAGAAATGTGGTCCCATGCCCAAATATGAAGCAAACCGGCTGGCCCCACATCTTTCGACTGTAGTAGGTAATCAAATGTAGGTCCTAATATAAGTGTGCTAGAATGCACTGACCCCAGCAGTAGGTCTCTCCATCTATCAACCCACGTATCACTCCAAGGAGGCCAAGCAGAAATGAAGCACCGGTCTTTTCAGGGAGTAGAACTCCATTGACAAAGGCCATCATATAAACCACAACTCGGTCTAGCTCTGGATCCTCAATACACCGCGACAACTTAATAGTCATCCCATGCCATGGTATCATTGGGACACCAAATAAATCGTGATTTAACGTTGAATATCGTGCCGTGAATCATATAATCGGATGACCTAACCCTAAATCAAGACCCACATAATGTGCCACACATCCTCAAGAGTAATCGTGATCTCCTAGTTGGAAATCTAAAGTACTGACTCTCACTATGTTATCTCTCTGCTACATCTGTCAAGGTCATGATCTAGTGTGATTTGAGGCATATCAGCCACATAAGCCAACCCCGTGACGTATAAGAGGCTATCCAATATCACCCTATCATCCTCATCAAATTATTCTTATATTGTCAAGCAAAAACCATATCACTCACATATGTGTAGAACGAGTAATATATGCCACATACAAAGAAACACACATGTTAGGCACATTTCTATCTACTTCTATCTAATTTGCTGGTAAAATCCTTCATTCTTCCATCTCATTTCCTAAATTTTCACTTTCTTCTAGTCTACTTTATTTTCTCCTTGGCTATTTGGCTGGAAGGGTGTTCTACTCCCCTTTCCCGATGCATACGTGCCTTTTTCGACGCATACTCAACTTTATTGATGCATGTGTTTCGTTTTAGCAAAATCATGCTCCATATATTCTTATATCGTTTTTCCTCATCTACACAGGATGCATTCACACCCAGTGTCATGCCTACACACCCTTTTTTGCGCATGTGTGTATATGACCCATTTCTACCCAGACGCATATGCGCCCTCTTCAACGCACACGCATGCGAGTCCATGTATTTTCCCTCTAGTGGCCATGCATATGCGTACCCTCCAAAGTTTGATGCATACACGTACATATATACGTCAAGAAGAAGCATGCACGCAAACACATACATCAAAATTTCCCTTATCTATCCTAAAAGTTCCCTAAACATAACATTAAGTGCATAATTCACAAAGAAGGATAAATGACTCACATAGGGTCCTTCTGTTGGGTCCCGCATGAACTCTCAGATGCAATCTAGTCACCTCATCCTTGTAGGTAGCCTCATCATCTCACTCCAGGGCTATCACTCGCCGAGGTACAAATGAACTAGTCATGATTGATTTACCTCCCACGGGTGGGTATACTAGCCTACTGTGATGCCTCTAGGGAATGTTATCTCTGCCGTGATCACTCTAATCCTTCTTCTATCCTCTAGGGTAATTATTTTTTATATTAAAATATTTATTTTTACTCCTTTTTGCATGTTAGGGCACTTAGTTCCACCCTGCACTCACTTCTTCATTACACTAGAATAATTTAAACATATTCTAGGCACCATTTCTTATAATTTTCTTTTATTTTCCCTCTCTTTCACCTGTCATGATGATTATTTTTATTAAATAATTATTTTTGGCTTGTAATTCTTCTCGCCAGGGCATTTTATGTGCTTACTGATGCCTTTGCCTTCACCTTTAGGCAATTGTGCATGTTTTTAGGAGATCTTTGATCTCTTATACAAATTCTTCTGACCAATTGAAAAAATTTAAAATTGTAAAACCATTTAAAAATCCAAAAACATCAAAATACTTTGAAAATGGACTAAAAATTGGTAAACAACTCATTTGCAGCTGAAATATGTGTCTCTCGCATGGCACTCATCTCATATCTTGCTGACATTTTCACATGTTTTGAAACAATGTCTCGTAGATCATCCGAATATTCAATCATCTAAAAATCTACGCTAATTACTTTGTCTCTTCATGGGCCACTATCAATTTCCTGGTACTAATTTCATCATGCACGTCACTTTTTCATTGGACCCAAGTGTCCTCCATCTTTTCCCTTGCATATACAGATTGCTTGGGGCATCATTTTTAACCCTTGTCATTTATCAGAACATTTGGGACTACATCTCGATAACAAAATATTTGTGCAACTATCTTGAACATTGTTGGTTTGAGTGTGTTTATATTGTACTCATTTCCCTTTTAGAAGAGTCTATTTACTTCTCGTATTGCATTGCATGTTTGTATGTATGCGCATAACGCTTTTATTTTAGTAAGGGACATTTGTTTGTATCATGGATTTTTCATGCCATTTTTACGCTTCTGTCGTATGCTTACATCTTAATAAGGGCCAATGATGAGGATTCTAAGAAAAATGATGATTTAAAGTTGTTGGCACTGGTTTATGGATAGCTCAATATCCCCTTTTCTTGTTGTTTTCCTCATCTCCTCTTTGCACTTCACCTTCCTTTTATTCTCTTTTTGATCATCGATCGAGTTATTATATCACCCCATCAACACTCGAGGGGGCATCCTTTATCATACCTTCATCCTATTAATTTTTCTTCTACCCCTTCAAAATTTTTCTACTCATTTATACCTATCTACTTTCTTTGAAGTGACGTAACTTACGTCACCCCAAAGAGGGGAAAATGTAGACACCTGTAGTTTGATCAAAGCACTATTATCTCTAATATTGCACTAACTATTCTCTTCCTTACCAATTGATGACACATCATTAGTTAGATCTATGTAACTCCCCTTTTACGACACTCTTATGATCTTATTCCTCTTATAAGTCAATTAAATAATCTATTATAGCCTCTTCTGGCTAGAATCCTTTTCTTTACCGCCTCTATTACCTTTCTAGACTATTAATCCATTTCATTGGATTAATTAGGCCTTTACAAACCCTTCCAAAACCCTAATTTCTCTCTAGACAAGATTAATTAGTCTAACCTAGGTTAATTAAAACATGATCAACTTCTTCTAAACTTAGTCAAATATTTCTTTGACTTGTTAATTAACATGTTGAATCCATTTTAGTCTCAAATTTACCAAAAATCCTTCCATTTCCTAAATGGAAAACTATAAATAGCCCACTCCCCCTCTCATTTTCAAGAACACTTCTTCCCTCTAACATAAACTATAGTGTTATTACTAGGATTAGGAGCTTTATTTTCTTCTTATTGAGCTATCTTACTTTGTCTTTTGCATTTCACCACACAACATGGAGTAAATGGGAAGAACCATTGGCCTTGAAGCCATTAATGGTGAGATCCCATTCTCTTAAAGCATAAACTGATTGCTTAGATCCTTATTAGGCTCATTTGATTAAGCTTTCAAGAATAGAGGTTAATTACATTTGCTAAAGTTTGCTTGTTTGCTTTAAAATAATGCATGCAAAGTAGGAATCTTTGTTTATTTCTTAACTGATGGTCCATTGATCGGTTTTGCACAAAAGCTTTCTCGGTTTTTGAGTGTTCGACCCCATTCCATAGCTTTTCAAACCTTTTTTTGAACACAATAGAACTAGTTGGTGTTTTTTCATCTTATTTTTCTCTTTACTGGTGACTCAAGACACATTTGAAAAGAAAAGTTGTTATTCTAATGTATTTTATGTAAAAGAAACCACTTATAAGAGACCATTTTTGTGGACCTAATTATTTTAATCTTTATGACTTTTGTTGTCATTTTATTCTAAAGTGTTAATCTCTTCGTGGCATAGACCTATTGTTGCTTTGGCTTGAAGGGTCAAATCTAGCATGTATAGAAATTTTTAGACTATCCTGAAATGTGAAACTTTGCTTCCTCCTATGTGTGGAGCATTGGAAGATTGGCATACATGCCTACCTATGTGGAAGTAACACATCGTCGAGCATAACAAACTTATTTGTTTATATTTTTATTTTTATTACATGGAGGATTGGATATCAAATCTTGAAAAAAATCCATTGTGCTTAAACAAACAATATTGGACATGTGTGGGTAAGTAAGTAAGGATTCGTGATCCCTAATTTTTGTTTGTCTTGATTCATGTCTACCCTAAAAATATTGCTCTCTGATGAAAAGATCTTGAAAGTTTCAAATTTTTCTACATGGAGTATATATATGAGCACCATTCTCCTCTTTTAAGATCTATGGGAGATTATAACCGCACACTTGCTCATACCACCTATACGATGAGAAAACAAATTACGATATGGAAAATGAAAAACCCTTGATGTTGATCACTCTGAGCATATCCAATGAGGTGCAGAACACATTCGAAATGCAATAAAATCAAAGAAGACATGGGATATTTTATGAACGATCGATGAAGCAAATAACTTGATTAAAAATCTACATCTCTAGTCAAAGCTTCATACCATGAGTATGTAAGAAGAAAAGATAGTAAAATAATTCTTATATCATGTGGTGAAACTACGAGTAGATATTTCCATGATCAAAGAAGAGGTAATAGATAATTTGTTTTTCCTCTCTCATACTACAAGATCATCCTTCTCGGTTCCATACATTCATCAAAGACATTGATAATCACACCAACGGAGGTGATATTTTCCAAACTGGTGAATTTTCTCCAACGGGAGGAATCCATTTAGACAATGTAATAATATTTTGAGGAAAAATCATTGATCTCGAGGTACAATAAGAGTTAGAATCCTCGCAAGGGATAATAAGACAAGAAGATGTAGAAGTAAACACAGCCTCAAGAAAAGAAGAAGTATCGAAAGTTGAATCGATGGTGTCATACTTGCACCATGAATACACATGATACTACGAACTATTGGTACAATGGTCACACATAATGTTGTTTGTAGAATATATCACATCTAGCCAAGGAGATTCAAAGAAATCCAAGTGATGTCCTCATAGAAATAAGTAGAAAGGACATGTCGCAACCGAACTAGATGATGACACGGATGAATATGTTCTATAATTTACAAATTTTTACATACATCGTGATGATTTTGTTCTCATATCCCAAGCATCACAACCATTAAATAATGTTTGGTCTATAGATTCAGGTTTCACCAAGTACATGATGGGAAATAGAGAGTTGTTTGATTCATTGATTGATCGACCCACTTGGGACTCAAGTTACGGATTTTAGAAAAAAAGGAGTATGTAATAGAAGGAATAGGAAATGTGACCATTCCTCTTGGGAAGAGAATATGTATTGTCATAAATGTGTTTTATGTCCCTGGCTTGACTAAAAATATCTTGTTTGTATCTCAATTGTTGAATCACAAGCTCAAGGTGGAGTTCTTGGTTTAGACAAGCATCAAATAATGTCTGATATCTAAAGAAGGAATGAAACTTGCTAGATAATTTTTGAAGAATCATTTATTTGCAATGGATGTAGTTTCATCCTCTACAGTGTTGTTATCTACCTCCACGGTGGAATTCACCGCACTCGACATCATTGGTATGGACATTTCTCTATCGGCTCTGTCTATCAACTCAAGATTTAAGAAAATGGTTTGAGGAATTCCTCCTCTCTCTCACTCATTACCTCTTTGTCCTGGATGTCTTGTGGGAAAACAACATCAGGATCCATTCAAGTTAAGTACATTCAGTGTAAATATTTTTATCTCGAGGTCATACATAATGATATTTGTGGACCCTTTCCTTCTTCATTTAAAGTGTTTTAGTAAATATCATTTTTCACCGATGATTATTCTTGAAATAATTTGGTGTCCCTTCTCTAAAATAGGAGTGAAGCATTTGTAAATTTTTATACCTTCTACAAGATATTTGTTCTATAGACAAGGAATCTCCTTCTTTTCCCCTCGCTTAGATCGAGTAGGGGAATTCATGTCAAAGACATTCTTGGCATTATTAAAGGATCAAGGCATCACACAACACTAGAATTTAACCTATACTCCATGAAAGAATGTAATAATTTTTTTTTTTGTTTCGAACTCACATCATGAGATGGATCATCAGTAGTCTTTCCACTTTGCGAATTTGGAGAACATATTTTGGGAGGAAGTAGTACAGACTATTGTATATGTTCTAAATCGAGCATCTATAAATATCCTAAATGACAAGAAATTGAAAGAGATATGGAATAATCATAAAACTTTTATTTCTCATTTGAGATTATTTAGTTGTACTACATATATTCATGTCTCGTATAAGAAGAGGAATAAGCTTTGTGAAAAAACACAACATTTCATATTTTTGGGGTACAGCTTCTACCTCAAAAGCCTATCGTCTCATGGATCCTAAGACTAAGAAGATATATGAGAGAAAATATGTTGTTTATGATGAGCCATCATTTAAGTTATTTTCATAGAAGGAAGATTCAAAACCAAACTCCTATCGTAGATTTATCACACATCCAAATGATTCACATGAGGTTTCTTCGAGAGAAGAAAGATGAGCTAAAACTTGAATTATTTGTTGATCTTAGGAATTTGGGAAATAGTTCTTCACATCGAGAGAAGCCAATGTATTAAATCATTCCAAAGCACCATGACAGACTCCCACCCGATATCTCTTCCGAAACTTCATCAAGAGTTTGAACGAGAAGAAAAATGAAAAATGAGGTAAATATCACAATTTTGAGTTCAATGGTTGATAGTATCAAACCCGATTCAAATTTTGAGGCACTCGGTCATCTAGAGTGTGTTGGATATGACAAGCACTGAGAGGGGGTGAATCGGTGATGATCAAATTAGTAATTTCTACAACTTATTGAATAGTATTAGAAATCTAACCAAGAACACAAATTAAGGTACATGCAAGAAGAAAATCATGGAGGACACCTAATTTATAGTGGGAAACCCTTAGAGGGAGAAAAACCACTTGAAATCAAGGCTTTTTATTAAGAACAACAATTCATAACATACAATAATTTCTAGTTTGGTTGAGAACCCAATCAACATGAAAAACACCTATTTCACAGTCCTTCTAGCACCCACTGGAAGGTTTCCAAGCACCCACTAAGCTAGTTTAGAAAGATGCAATTTAAAGGGAGCACCTACTCATGTCACCCAACCACCCACTTAGATTAAAAAAATTGACAAGATATTAAAAATTGATCATATAGGTACTTGTTGTTTCATCAAAAAATCATGATCACTCTTTTGGATCATTGTTCATCTATGTCTTCTTAGTTTTTAATCTTTTCATTTTTCAATTTCATCAGCTTCTACTCCTAAATCTATCTCATATAATCCTCTTGTTCATGATCATGTTCTTCTTTCTGTCACACTCTCTTTACAACCTTAGTAGCAACAACTACGTATATATACACTATTTTTCAACACACATTGTTTATGATCAGTACCTTAATGTTAAATACACCTCATGTTCAAATAGTAGCCTTATCCTTGAAATTAAGAAAATTCCCTTCATATACTTTAACTCCACAGCATGTATGATTTCAAGAAAAATCGACTCTACAAAGTGTCTTTATATTTCAGTCAAGAAGAACTTTATACATGTATACATGTATACTCAACCTCATTGTATGCACTCACATCTATCAAGAATCATATCTTTTGTTTTCATTTCAATACTATGTGGTTTTAGTATATATATTTGTCAAGTTAATCAACCTCTATATATTTTATGACAAAAACCAACTATATCTCTATATCTTCCATTTTACCTCATTTTTGAATGTTTAATTCTATGCTTCGTATAAATCTTCATCTTCATGCCCGTTGGTGCTTGTTTAAATCTCGCCCTATTTTTTCAAAACAAATTAAGTCTGCGTGGTCGAAAATATATTTTGTCTCCCTGTGTGGATGATTGAATTTTTATCTTTATCAAGTTTTTGTCATCAAATCACTTTCTATGGTCATGAAACACGTTGAGCTCTATGTTGTTTATAGTTTCTCTTTCCATACTGGACCAGTTTGTTATTTGGGAGTGAATGCTTGGGGTTTCCCCTTTTTTATTTTTCCACGGTCATGTTTTCCCTATCAAATTTTATCCCAATGCCCATGGATACATGGTCTTCTTTGATTAGACATGACATGGTGGGTCTATTTGGTAAACTTGTCACTTTTTGTCACATTTGTAAAAAATGCCAAATTGGTCTCGTGGCTCTGATGAATTCTAATTGGCTACTCAACGATATGAAGCGGTAGAGCAATTTCTTACTTTGGCCCCAAAAAGTGTACACATGTCATAAATCAAGTGGTTGTGGGAAGGCGGGTCACCGGAGGTGTTTGGAACTTTTAGCTTTATTATGAAAAAGGAATAAAGTATAAAAGTGAAGTGCAGCCCCGCTAATGCCCACATCGAAAGTTAAAATAGGGAGGTGGGTCGCCAGGGCATTTTAAGATTCTTGGCTTTATTTTGAAAAAGAATGAAAGTCATAAAGTAATCCGCAACCTGTCAATGCCCAGAAAGCCACATGTAAATCCTATATCAAAAGAAGATGGGTGGGCCAAATTGTACAAAAACGCAGAATTTCTTTAAGTGATACAAAATTTGAAAAGCACCCGAGGCCCAATTCAACTCAAAAATTCCACAAGGAGAGCCTGCGCTCATTTGAGGTCTCACCTCTGGGTCTTACCTTTGGAGTTATGCCAAGGAAACACGTGGAGACTTCCACTGGCTCCTCTCTATATTGAGACTTCGCAATGGCCAAGACAATTTTCTTAATCCCAGGACACATGGAGAGGACGCACCTATTTGGGGACCTACCCTTGAATTTTATTTTTGAAAGAGCACTGAAGAGACATGTGGAGGTTTCCGCTGGATCTTCCCATACTTAGAATTTTCAAGCTTCGATGCAACTTTCTCGACCCTAGGCACATGGCACCTTCCTGTGGTTCTTAAACTTTTTCAATGGATAGTACAACTTTTCCTGGCCCGAGACACGTGGAGAGCTCACGCTTGTTTGGGGTATCCATTTTTGGCACCATATCAAAATTGCACCAAAGAGACACATGGAGGCTTCTGCTAGCTCCTCTTTATACTGAGACTTCTCAACGGCCAAGGCAAATTTCTTGGGCTAGGTCACATGGAGATCTTGCACTCATTTGAGGTCCCGCCTCTAGACTTCATCTTTGATATTGTGCCAAACAAACACGTGGAAGCTTCTGCTAGAATTTCCCATGCTCGAACATTTCAAGAATCGGTGCAACTCTCTTTGGTTCTAGGTGTTAGGAAATAAGAGATAAAATATGCGGAATAATCCCTTACGTAATCACAACAATAGAAACTAATATGCGTAAAATATTACATATCTCAAATAAAAGTGCATAATAAATAAAAAAATACAAAGAGACAATATTTAACGTGGTTCACCCAATTTGGGCTACGCCCACCAAGAATCACTTGCTCAAATTTTATTACAAGCCTCAACTCTCTCAATATAATACCTAGATCCGTTTGGAGCTATGCTCAACAAAATCTATAGAATTCACAAACCAATTCAAAGCACATCTGCAATGTTTTTCATATCTCTATCATATGCATAAAACCATATAAATAGACAATCGCTAAGCGCTTTACAAAATCATGGGTATCAACACAATGGGAAAAAACAAAACTATCCCATAAACCTATGGGTAAATCAAGAGGCGGTTTTACAAAACAATGGGTACCGAAAAACATGGGCCCAAAAACAGCCCATAACAGCTTACCCATTACCCATGGGTTAATAAACCACTCATGAAAATTTGCTTCGGGGGCTTCACCCCAAAACCCCCGACCCGCTCACCAGTGAGTGGGACCGCTGTAAAAATACCCGAGTGTAACACATATAAGGTGTACCACACTCTAACATGAAAATAGGCTCCACAAACATAACAATCTCCCACTTGGAGACTGATTTCCACTGAGAAACCTTCTCAACCCTTCACTTTCATCCACGAAGGCCAACCAAAGCTGAACATAGCTTTAGTTTATCCCTTGTGACCACCTTGGTCATCATATCTGTAGGATTCTAACTGGTATGAATCTTCTCCAACTTCAACTTATCTTCCTCCAAAGTTGTCCTGATGAAGTGATATCTCAACTGTATATGCTTCGTCCTGGAGTGGAAAGTAGAGTTCTTAGCTAGGTGTATAACACTCTGACTATCACTATGTAGCTTACATTCCTCCTGCTTATGCCCCAACTCCTTAAGCAATTGTTGTAGCCAAATCATCTCTTTACTTTCCTCTGTGGCAGCAACATACTCAGCCTCTGTGGTTGATAAAGCCACTAGCTTATGTAGTCGTGAAATCCAACTCATTGTTGTCCCACCTACAATGTAAATATAACCTGTTGTGCTCCTCCTACTGTCTACATCTCCAGCCATGTCTGAATCTACATAACCACGTAAAGTGGTGTCTGATCCACTGTAGCACAAAACTGTCCCCATGGTCCCTCTCAAATACCAAAGGATCCACTTTACTACTTGCCAATGCTCTTTACCTGGATCACTCATAAATCTACTCACAGCTCCCACTGCATGGGAAATATCAGGCCTAGTGCACACCATAGCATACATCAAACTGCCAACTATTGATGAGTAAGGTACCTTGGACATCTAGTTTCTTTCCTGCTCTGTCTTGGGACACTGCTCCTTTGATAACTTAAAATGGCCTGCCAAAGGAGTCCCAACCGATTTAGCATCCTGCATGTTAAACCTATCCAATACCTTCTTAATGTACTCTTCCTGAGATTCCTATCCTGAGTTATCCTCATACCAAGGATTTTTCTGGCAACCCCCAAATCCTTTATATCAAAGGATTCACTTAGTTGTCTCTTGAGTACTTTTATTTCCTACATGTTTTTACTCGCAACCAAAGATGTCATCAACATACAAACATAGGATAATATAACTTCCATCCTCAAATTTCTTTTTATACACACAATGGTCGAATGACATCAAAATATAACCTCACTCCATCATGAAGCTATCAAACTTCTTATACCATTGACGTGGAGCTTGTTTCACCATATAAGCTCTTCTTCAGTTACACACCATGTCCTCTTTACCTTTGACCTCATAGCCCTCCTGGTTGCTGCATATATAGTTCCTCCTCCAAATCACCATGGAGAAATGCAGTCTTTACATATAACTATTCTAAGTGCAAGTCTTCTGCTGCCACTATTCCAAGAACAGTTCTAATAGAAGTCATTTTTACTATAGGAGAAAAGATCTCATCAAAATCTATACCTTTTTTCTGTGCAAACCCCTTAACCACCAACCGGGCCTTATATATTTTCTTTCCTCCTTCTTCGTCTTTAACTCTATACACCCACTTGTTCTGCAATGCTCTTTTTCCTTCTAAGAACTTCACCAAATCCCAAGTCTGGTTCTCCATTAGAGATTTATGCTCCTCATCCATGGCTTGCTCCCACTTCTTCTTGTCATCTACCTTCATTGCTTCATCAACACTCTCTCGGCTCTCCACTATCCGTGAGAAATAAATAATAAAGAGAAGGAGAAAAAAGTTCAGGTTCTTTTCTTACCCTAGAGGACCTCCTCACTTTGTAGGAGTTTGGGGTTCCCGTGTGATTCGGTTCTGAACCGATTCATGGGTCACCGTCCCATCTGGAAGATCCTCTACCACTACATATTATTTCTTGATTCTTCCCTATTTTCCCGCAATCAAGCTGCTTATACATGACTTTCTCATTAAAGACCACATCCCTAGACCGAATGATTTTCTTTTCCTTAATACTCCAAATTTAAATCCAAAGTCACCACCACCATAACCAATGAAATTACATTTTTCTGATTTAGCCTCTAGCTTGGTCCTATCATCCTTGTCTATTATGAACAAATACCTCACATCCAAAGACTCAGTAAGAAATGAATAATCAACTTTCTTACCATACCAAGCCTCCTCACGTATGCCTCCATCCAAGGCACTTGAGGGTCCTCTGCTTTATCAAGTACACAACTATGCTCACCGCTTCGCCCAAACATAAAGAGGCAGATCCCGCATGTATCCTCATTCTCCTAGCATGTTCCATTATTGTTCTGTTCATCCTTTCGACACCCCATTCTCACGTGGAGTTCTTGGAACCATCTTTTTCCCGTGGATTCCAATCTTAGAACAAAGAGTCATTAAATTCAAGGCTGCAATACTCCCCTCCATTATCTCGACTTGAGACATTTTAGCTTAATACATGTTTCATTCTCTACCAAGGCTTTCCATTTAACAAAAGTGTCAAATACATCAGATTTGTTTCTAATACAATAAACCCAAACGTTCCTTGTTGCATCATCAATAAAAGTAACATAATAACTTGAACCCCAAGAGATGATACTCAGCCGGCCCCGCACATCAAAATATACCAGCTCTAACTTACTCCAACCTTGAGAAACCTTACTCACTTTTGTTTCCCATATATGCAGTTCTCACAGAAATCCAAACTTGTTTTTGTATATCCAGGAAAAATTTCTTTATGATGTCCATGCCCTTATGGCTCATATGACTGAGCCTATAGTGCCATAATGTTGTATATGCATCTGAAGCCACAAGATTACAATCATTAGTACTATCAATGGTTAAATACAATGTTCCAACCTTCTTACCTCTTTCCACCACAAGAGCACCCTTGGTAACCTTCCAAGAGTTAGTCAGAATATCATCAAGACAACCATCACTTCCCAATTGCCCCATCGATATCAAATTTCTCCTTAATGTAGGCACATGTCTGACATCCTTCAATAGCCATGTATTCCCATTCTACATCTTAACCTGAATATAACCTTTTCCAACTATACTGCAAGGCTCATCATCACCAAGAAAAACATGCCCAAAATCCCCTTGAACATAATCAACAAAATAATGCCTATGTGGAGTAGCATGAAAAGAAGCCCCTGAATCTAAAACCCAAGATTCATTAATATTATGCAAAGAAAGAATCAAAGCATCCTGGAATACATTACCCGATGCCACATTTGCCTCCTTGTTTTCTTCATGTTGTTTCTTCTTATCCCAAAGCTCCCAACAATCCTTCTTTGCATGCCCATACTTTCCACAATGCCAACATACTATCTTGCTTTTGGATTTTGACCTTGCCTCGATCTTTTGATTTTCCATGGTTTCCTCTATTCTTTTGTCTCCCTCTAGTTTCCACTTTGTCAAAGCATTCCCTGAAGTAGAAGATTCCCAGAGCTTTTTCTTCACATTTCCTCACTTATAATCACCCCTACAACATCCTCAAACTTCAACTTCGAGTTAGCTGGAACCGAGTTGCTTACCGCCATTACTAGGCTATTCCAACTTTTAGGTAAAGAGAAAAAAATTAAAAAATCCCTAACTTCTTCATCAAATTGTATAATAACCAAAGCTAGCATATTCACAACTGTATTAAAATCATTTAAATGATTTGCTACTAAACTATTCTCAGACATCTTCATATTAAACAACTTTTTCATTAAAAATATCTTGTTAGAGGAAAAGGGTTTTTCATACAACTTCCTAATGCATCCATTAGATCTTTTGTAGTGTTTTCCTTTGAAACATTAAATAATACCAAAGATGCAAGACACATCCGGATTGTCTCAAGTGCCTTCCTATCCAAAAATCCCATTCCGCATCTCATGGTCGAGGTTTATTCACCTTCTCAAACAACGGAGTATAAAGATCCTTCCCATAAAGGTAATCTTCCATATGCATCTTCCAAAGACTCAAATTATGCCCGTTGAATTTATCAACCCCGGATATTCCATTATCTCGCCATAGCTCCCACTCAAGCTAAAAAAATTTCCTACGATTCAACACTTCAAAAAACGAAACTAGGCTCGATACAAATTGTTAGGAAATAAGAGACAAAATATGTGGAATAATCCCTTACAGAATCGCAACAATAGAAACTAATATGTAGAAAATATTACAGATCTCAAATAAAAGTGCATAGTAAATAAAACAACATAGAGAGACAATATTTAACGTGGTTCACCCAATTTGGGCTACATCCACCAAGAATCACTCACTCGATTTTATTACAAGTCTCCACTCTCTCAATACAATACCCAGATCCGTTTGGAGCTATGCTCAACAAACTCTAAAGAATTCACAGCTGAATTCAAAGCACATCTACAATGTTTTTCATATCTCTATCATATGCATAAAACCATATAAATAGACAACTGCTTAAGTAGTTTTACAAAACCATGGGTATCAAAACAATGGGGAAAAAACAAAACTGTCCCATAAACCTATGGGTAACCAAAGAGGCGGTTTTACAAAAAAATGGGTACCAAAAAAACATGGGCCCAAAAACAACCCATAACGGTACCCATTACCCATGGGTTAATAAACCACCCATGAAAATTTTCTTTGGGGGCTTCACCCCCGAACCCCCCTGATCCACTCACCTGGCGAATGGGACTGCCATAAAATACCCGAGTGTAACACATAAAAGGTGTACCACACTCTAACATGAAAATAGGCTCCACAAACATAACACTAGGTATGTGAAGGGCTCACACTCATTTGAGGAACCTGCCTCTAGACTTCACCTTTACAGTTACACCAAGGAAACACGTGGAGGCTTCCACTGGCTCCTCTTTACACTTGGCCGACTTAGACTCGCAGCTTAGATATGTTGTATAATCCCTACGAGGACACTCAATTCGAGAGGCATGAATGTAGGTATCTATTCTTCAAGTGTATTATCAAAGGTGAAAAAAATTACTTGTCTGATCAAGCCATATGGAGTCACCTGATAATTATTAAAAAGGGGATTTCTTGCATGATAAAATAAAAGAATGATTAAAAATACTGTTAAAAGTTATGACATGGCATCCCAATCATAGTTGAGGAACTGAGAAATGTGATCAGTTCATGATTTATCCACCTAGCAACAAAAAGTAAGATATTTTCAAGGGAATAAACATGATTAAATGGTATGTTTTAAAGAGGAATATTATCTTGAAGATTTTGAATTTTGGGGGGAAAATTTGGGATGAGTAAGAAAGTGAAATTGTATAAATCCAATGAGAATACTCTTGCATAGGAGGGTTAATTTTTATGAGAAATTTTGAGAAAAAACATTTTCTCAAGAGATTGTCTGAGAAACTTGTTTATTTTCCAGTATTTTATATTTAATCACGTCAAGATCATTGCAAGTGTTAAACCATTGGCAAGCTCTGATATTGTTAAAGAAAATCTCCCTTGCTGATGAATCTAATGAAACTTGAAATGAATTTATGTTGATCATGAGCACAATTGTGTTTTCTATTATTTTAGAATGTTTTCAAATGGTTTTTCTTGTTCTTGTCACAATCTTATGTTGAAAATCCCTCTTAATCACACAATATATTATCCCTATGGTAGTATTCTAGAATTTACAATTTCATTGTGAGAAGAGCTTTCATCTTGTAATGAAATAAACAATTTAAAATCACTTTACTTTCACTGGGTTGACAAATATTGTTTGTAAGTCTATGAGTATATCTTAGGTGTGACGAATTAGGGACTTTCAACATTTAATTGTGTCTTTAACATTAGCCTTTATGTTGAATTCTTGAAGAGTGTATGAAAATGTGCATCTTTGGGCCTCCATTGATACACACCTTCCGGTTGAAGGAATATTTTGGCTATTTTGAAGTATTTTGTCTATGATTTTTCCAATATTTGTAAAGGATGTCAAATACCTAGTATAATCACCTTTATCTTGCTTAACTTCCCCAAAAACTTCTCAAATGATAAATCCTACATGAACTACTCCTGTTTGTATTGTGTACCCAAAAAGGTTTACCGCTTTCTCACCGTAAAATATGTAAAAATAATCTTGATTCAATTATTGTCTTTAATAACCTAAACCTTTTGTAGGAAACATTTCCACTCTCTAGTGTGACAACTCGTGAGAGTTAGATTGTGTTGGATTGATCATATTTTCTCAAGGTTCTCATGAAAATTGTGCAAAGAAGGATCTATGTTTATCCTTCACCAACATGGGTGACAGAATGTGAAATCTCACCCTAGTTGAAGGCACAACCTAAAGTAGTATGGGTAGATCAAACCCTCAATAAGGTGTTATCCATTTCTCTAACGCTGAGTGACAACGAGTCAGTCACCGAATCCCCTCCTGGCTATAAAACAACTCATATCATGATTCGCCTATCTTTAAGTATCCTACCAGTTTTGTGATGCTACTCAGCCCTCGTAGGAGAATCAATTTGGATACCAACACCCAAATGGCACCATTGCTAGATATTATTTGAATTACATAGGATTATTTGAACACCGAGACCTATTTGTATGGTAACACCACCAAAATGGTGTTTCTTTTAGAACTAATTTTAGAAAGTACACACATGCCAACCTTGGTAAATTTTCTTACTTTGTTTAAGTAAAAATACATTGTTTAAACATCATCCTTTGTCAATATTTGTAATATTTGTGTAATATTACTAGTTCATTGTGTAGTATTTCCTATTTTTGGTGGTTATTGTAATAAATTTTCATCAATAGTGATAAATGTGGGTAAAGGAAGGTCATATTTTTTAAACTTTGCCGAAATTAAGCATTAATAGATATTTGACAAGTTACTTATAGTGCATCTACATAACTAAGGTGAAAATCATTAGTGGAGACTTTGTGTTGAAATGAAATTTTGATGATTACCAATGTCTTAACCTTGTATCAAGTGAAATTTTTCATTAATATTTACAAAGCTGGAGGGAAGAAGGTCTTTCTTCACTAGGGATCCTACTAGAAAGTTATTTCCAAACTAGGAAAAGTAAATTCAGAAGGAAAACAAGTTCTCAAAGGTGATCATTTTTGGTCAAGATTACCATATGTCTTCAAGTGATTCTAAACCAAGTAATCTTTATAGAAATTTGTGTTCTCCAACTAGAGAGGGGCCATCATTTGTGTCTAAAAGCATGCCTCTCAGTTTTCCCCTATTTTTTCCAAGGTTGATAGGGTTTTCCAAGAAACTGAGTCATTAGAGAATATTTAATTTGAGAGTTATACTCTTGTTCCATAGAGACCCCTTGTCCCTTATCATTTTGATCCTCCTACAATATCACCTCCTCAAGGAAATATGGCTTAGCCTCCACCTAGACCTCCTTTTGTTGTCAACACTTTTGGACCTATAGATTTCACAGGTATAGATGGATATCCTAATATGGTGCCACAAGATGTCAGAAATAGGTTGCCAAAATTTCAAGGGAATAATTCCATCACTCATGACCAACATTTAAAATTCTTTTTCAACATGATGAAAGATTTTGAAATTGAATTTTAAGATGTGTATGTAAATATATTTATTCATTATGTTTAGGAGGATTCACATGACTCTACAAGGCTTTACCGTATAATTCAATAGATTCATGGACCGAGATGAAAAATTCCTTTAGATTGCAATATGGCGATAAGACATATCCTAGGTTCATTATCTGAATTTGAAAATATAAATAAAAATCCAAATGAATCTATCCATGATTTCAATACTAGGTTCAATAAAACCTTGAAAAGGTTACCTATAATCTTAAGGCCAAGTGATGAATCCTGTTTGATTAAGTATTCTGATGCTTTTGATAAAAAGGTTGCTTATTACTTAAGAGATAAAAACCCAGAAAATTGAGGCAAGCCTTCACTATGGCTTTAAAAATTGAGAATAATATTAAGGCAGTTGGTAGGAATCTTGAGAGGGAAGGTGTTAAGTTGATCAATCCTAAAAATCCTCAGTCAAGCAAGGTGTGGATCTGGAAGAGGTTGTAAAAACTTTGGCTGGAGTAGTTAAAGAGATATCCTATAAACTGGCTAGAGTAGAAAAGGGATAGGACAGAATTCCCAAGGTCAACATAAGCCACAAGGTCAAGAGAGATTTGGAAATCAACCCAGAGGGTATCATAGACTAGATGACCAAGGAAAATGATCCAGGGGTCGGAAATAGATAGCCTCGTGCCCGGAAAATAGATTACTTCCCGATCCTTTGATCATAGGATTACTACCATGGAGGAGGCTTACATTATTGAGTGGTGTGATAGTTTTTATTACCACATTCCCGTGTGATGTAGATCAAGAAGTTGAGGAAGAAAATGATGATGAGATTCATGATGATGTGTGCACAATGGAATGCCCTATAAACTCATGGCGGGGGGCAGCCTCAACTAAATTGATTAGTGTCATAGCTATTGAAAACTTTTGGGATTGTGTTCACTGGTTATTTCCTCTTCCTCCTATTAATACTTTTGAAATTGATATGGTGCAACCATTTGATCTCCCTAATCATGATTTTGAATACTTAAGGACCTTGATGATTAAAAATTATGATGGAGGGATCGCTTCCGAAGAGGATAGGCAACTGTTGATGAATGTAGTAGTTTCTCAGGAGAAAGAATATAATACCATAAGTAAGGTTGTGAAAGGGGAAGGGCCATATACTAAACCAAAAGTTCCATTTCTTACAAATGTCCCGAAGGAAACTCCTAAGAAAGATACATCTAGCAAAGGCCTAATTACCCCAAATAAAAATTGTACTCCTGCTCATGCCCAGACTCTTAAAACTCCTATACTATCGAGTAAGTGGTAAATCTCCCTCCTAATACTACCCTACCCAAATATGTTCCTTGTGACAGCCCAAATATTGAGTCGATCAAGGTCATTGTTCCCATTGTTGAATTACTTAGGATCCCTGAGCATAGGAAAAGGGCATTTGAATATTTGGGATTTAAGGAAGAGAAAATTACCCAAATAAAAGGTGTGAAAATATATAGAGGTTCCTCCTATTATTGTAGAATTAGAAATACCACAGAATTTGAGGAATCGGGAGAATCAATTGAGGTGTATTTGGTAACTTCCTTGTTTGAAACTCACTTAATGTCAATCCATTTTTTACCACTTTGATTATTAAATATAGGGTACTACATAACTCGCATGTTTGATTCAAGAGCCTTATGTAATGTAATGCCTCTTGAGATCCCGAATGAGTTAAATATCAAGGTAACAATAGCTCCTAGGAAATTTAATGCTATGGAGTCAAGAGAAGTGTCAGTAGTTGGGTATGTCAAGGGATTAGTAGTGCAGTTAGCAGCTTTTCTAGGAAAATTCTTAACCATGAATGTGGTTATTGTGGACTGTCTTGCGAAATGGGGGATGTTATTATCTGGAAAGTGGGTAGCTAGTGTGGGTGGAAGCATACAAACAGACATGTCATATGCAACCATACCGATTGAGGGGAACCTTGTGAAGTTTTACGGTGAAAAGAAAATGTTACATCTCATTGACGACCCTAACAATGCTTCTTATGAAGTATTGTATGCAAACATCGATGTCGAAAAGTTTGTGGGTTATGCGTAATTTAAGGAGCATAAAATTGATGAGTGCAAGTATCCCGAGTAGATTGGTTCTCCCCGAATCGACATTTGATGGGGTTTGTTCTAGATCTCGTAAAGGCACAAAAGATAAACCTTGGAAAATATGGCAAAGTAGTAACTTGGATGGAAAAGAAGAAAAAAACATGTCCAGGTTGTTAAAAAGGTATCAAGACTTCTTGGATTGGTCGAACTCAGAATGGAAAGCACTTGAAACTTTTCCTTGATTCACTTCTCATAATCAAGTTACGCATCATTGTATAGTTTGTAGTCTTTGGTATTGTTTTGTTTATTTTTGTGTTTTTTCTATTTCGGTTTGTCCTGGTCCTTGGTGACTAGTTTTTGTTGGTTTCTCGGTTCGTTCTTGGGAGGTTGGTTATTATTTATTTGTTTTGGAGGTCAGTTCTTGACTCCATTTCCCAATGTATTTTTGGCACATGGTCTACTATGTTATTCTTGTAGAACTCACTGGGAGTGCCCATCCCCAAGTCGGAGCTGATGTTGGTGCTCGTTTCAATCTTGCCTTGTTTGTTAAAAAAATTCAGTCTGTGGTCTGAAATATTTTTGTCTCCCTGTGTGGATGATTGAAGTTTTATCTTTATCAAGTTGTTGTCATCAAATCACTTTCTATGGTCATGAAATGCATTGAGCTCTATGTTGTTTATAGTTTCTCTTTCCATGTGGACCAATTTGTTATTTGGGTGTGAATGTTGGGGTTTCCCCTTCCTTTTATTTTTCCATGTAAAATTTTATCCCAACACCCGCGGATACATGGTCTTATTTGATTGGACATGGCATGGCGGGTCTATTTGGTAAACTTGTCACTTTTTGTCACATTTGTAAAAAATGCCAAATTGGTCCCGTGGCTCCGATGAATTCTAATTGGCTACTCAATGATATGAAGCAGCAGAGAAATTTCTTACTTTGGCCTCAAAAGTGTACATGTGTCATAAATCAAGTGGTTGTGGGAAGGCGGGTCGCCAGAGGTGTTTGGAAATTTTAGCTTTATTATGAAAAAGGAATAAAGTATAAAAGTGAAGCGCGGCCCCGCTAATGCCCACATCAAAAGTTAAAAGTAGGGAGGTGGGTCGTGGGGAATTTTAAGATTCTTGGATTTATTTTGAAAAAGAATGAAAGTCATAAAGTAAGTCGTAGCCCCGTCAACACCTGTGAAAGTGATGTGTAAATCTTATATCAAAAGCGGATAAGGGAAAATTGTACAAAAATGCACAATTTCTTTAAGTGATAAAAATGTTAAAAACACCCCTAAGCTCACTTCAACTCAAATATTTTCCACATGGAGAGCCTACATTCATTTGAGGTCCCGCCTATGTGCCTTCCCTTTGGATTTATGCCAAGGAGACATGTAGAGCTTTCGCTAACTCCTCTCTATACTTGAGACTTCTCAACGGCCAAGGCAACTTTCTTAAGCCTCGAGACACATGGAGGGCCCGTGCTTGTTTGGGAACCTACCCCTGAATTTTAATTTTGAAAGAGCGTCGAAGAGACATGTGGAGGTTTCTGCTGGATCTTCCCATACTTATACTTTTAAGTGTGTGATGTGACTTTATCGACCCTAGAAATATGGCACCTTCTGCTGCTTCTCAAAAATTTCAACGGCCGATACAACTTTTTCGGGCCTGAGACACGTGGATATCTCACACTTGTTTGGCATCTCTCGCTTTTGGACACCATATCAAAAGTGCGCCAAGAGACATGTGGGGGCTTCTTCTGGATCCTCTTTATACTTAGACTTCTCAACGGCCAAGGAAAATTTCTTGGTCCTGTGGCACGTGGAGAGCTCGCGCTCATTTGAGTTCCCACATCTAGACATCATCTTTGAAGTTGCACCGAGTAGACACGTGGAAGCTTCGCTCGACTTTCCTTGCTTGGATGTCTTAGTGACCGGTGAAACTCTCTAAGGTTCTGACACGTGGAGGGCACGTGCTCATTTGAGGAACCTGCCTCTAGACTTCACCTTTGCAATTGCACCAAGGAAACACATGGAAGTTTCTGTTGGCTCCTCTTTACACTTGGCCATCTTGGAGTCGTAGTGCAGATATGTGGTATAATCCATGTGAGGAAACTCATTTCTAAGAGGCACAAATGGAGGTATCTATTTTTCAAGGTGTATTCTCAAAGGTGAATAGGATTTCTTGTCATATAAATCCATATGGAGCCACTTGAGAATTATTAAAAGGGGATTTCTCGCACAAAAAAACTAAAAGAATGATTAAAAATATTGTCAGAAGTTATGACATGCTTCTAACTCATAGTTGAGGAACTGAGAAATGTGATTACTTCATGATTTATCCACCTAACAACAAAAGTAAGATTTTTTCAAGGGAATAAACATGATTAGATGGTACGTTGTAAACAGGAATATTCTCTTGAAGATTTAGACTTTTAGGGGGAAAATTTGGGATGAGTGAGTGAGTGAAATTGTATAAATGTAATGAGAATACTCTTGTCTAGTGGGGTTAATTTTTCGACAAAATTTGAGAAAACCATTTTCCCGAGAGACCATGTAATAAACCTATCTATTTTCCCATGTTTTAGATTTAATCACATCAAGATGGTTCCGAGTGTACAGCTTATTAACAAGCTCTAAGATTGTTAAAGAAACTCTCCCTTTCTAATGAATATAATGAACCTTGAAATGAATTTGTTTTGATCATGAGAACAATTGTGTTTTCTCTTATTTTAGAAAATTTTCAAATATTTTTTCTTCTTATTATTGTAATCTTATGTTTAAATCCATCTAAATTACACAAGATCTTATCCCTATGGTAGTATTCTCGAACTTGCAATTTCATTATGAAAGAGATTTCATCTTGTAATGAAATAAAAAATTTAAAATTAGTTTACTTTCACTAGGTTGAAAAATATTGTTTGTAAGTCTATGAGTGTATCTTAGGCATGACAAATCGGGACTTTCAAAATTTTATTGAGTCTTTAACATGAGCCTTTATGTTGAATTCTTGAAGATCAGTATGAAACCGTGCATCTCTAGGCCTCCATTGATACACACCTTCTGGTTGAAGGAATATTTTGGCTATTTTGAAGCATTTTGTCTATGATTTTTCCAATATTTGTAAAGGCTCTCAAATATTTGGTATAATCAACTTTATCTTGCATATCTTCCCACCAAAAACTTCTCAAATGATAAATCCTACATGAACTACCCCTATTTGTACTATGTATCCACCAAGGTTTTAAAATTTCCACTACCAAAATATGCAAAAATAATTAGGATTTAATTATTTTCTTTAGTAACCTGAACCTTTTCCAGAAACATCTCCACTCTCTAGTGTGACAACTCGTGAGAGTTAGATTGTGTTGTATTGATCATATTTTCTCAAGGTTCTCATGAAAATTGTGCAAAGAAGGATCTCTTGATATCCTTCACCAACACGGGTTACAGAACGGGTCCTCTCACCTTGGTTGAAGGCATGACCTAAAGTAGTGAGGGTAGATCAAACCCTCAATAAGGTGCTATCTATTTCTCTAACGCCTGAGTGACAAAGAGTCGGTTGAATATCCTCCCGAAACAAAATGACTCATATCATGATTTTTCTCGTCTCTAAGCATCCTTCCACTTTCGTGATGCTTCGCCCTCGCAGAGAATCAATTTGGATACAAATAATTCCCACTCATTTTCAAACATAATTTTCCTATTTCATCCACCTTATCTCTTGCACTTACATGAGATCATCTCTCTTGTATTCCATCTATTCATTTTATAAATTGAATTTTTGGTGTTGCAATTTATCTCTTCACATTTATGGTCTTACTCATTAGCCTTTTTGACTTCTATGCCAGTTTATCTATCCACCTCTTGAGATTCTTCATGAAATTTGAGTTAGAATTACCTAAGACACTTTAACTCCTTGTTTGAGTTCGTTGAAATTAAAGAGGGTTTGTAATCGATATGAAGACCTTTGGATTTCACTTGATGTACCATATTTTTTTGAGGCACCACAACATCTTTACGACCAATAATTCAGTTGAATCTTTGTGCTAAACTTATTTGGTATAATTTATCATTGTAACAATTTATTAAAGGAGAAACACTCATGCGCTTCACCGAGGTGACAAACTAAGTATGCAGATCATTAATTACCACTCTCACATTTTAAACCATGCTTCAAACAAATTTGAACATTTACCCTGGTTGACTGAGTCCATTCTTAGCAAATGGAATATTTTCATGTGGATTAAGAGTACTTACCTCGAATAATTTGTGAAGAACCATTACAAACATAATTATGTATAAAATAGCACGAGGTCCTTGAATAACTATCATCAAATTATTTTTTGTTCCTTCGTGATATCAAAAACATATTTTTGAATCTTTCTCATATACCTACGATAGAGTTTTCTATAAATTCTTAGAAATTTTTATTAGATAATACTCAGATTCGATCCAAAAGTTATTTGAAACCCTCAGGGAAGGGTTTAAACGATAGTGATGGCCCGATACCCTTTGCAAATTTGTATCTCTCTCTAATTTTAATGGAAATTAGAAATTTCATTACTTGAGCCTTCATGAGATAATTCTCCACTTTTCATAATCAAGAAAAGGTTTGAAATTCTTCAAAAAAAAATCACACTACATTGGTACAAAGGTGTAGAGATTGAAAGTTGATTGTAGAACAACTTAGAAAACAAGGAGACCTAGGGGGAAACACCACGACGATGCCCTAAGTTCCTTAAAGTGTCCTATGAAAAATTAAGTGTCATGTTTCAAATCCAAGAGACTACTTGTTACTGAAGAATATCACTTTTTCATCTCATACAGACTATAGCATAGTCAAACACAAAGCTAAGTTTGTTTTAGAAAACATTTTCCTCCTTTCACCAATTTGGAGATGAGAGTTAATAATACTAATTAGTATTATACTTTGACAATTTTCAAAACCTAGAACTAAATAATAGATATGTTTCTTACTTTGAGACAATGCACTAAAGAAATAATCTTTATGTTGATCTTGGATGAATTTGCATACTTGAAATAGGCTCACCATTTAGCATAGAAACTAAATATTTGTTAATTTTATCATGTAGAAGAGGAGAATCACTTCATGCACCCTGACATATTCATTTTGCAACACTTTATTAAATAATTTCAATCTTAGAGACTTAGAAACATTCATGTTTCAGAATAATATGCAAAAACAATCATCCCTATGTACCTAGCTCATTTTGAAAGAAATGGGATCATTATTTTGACTTATATGAATGAAGTTATGATTTTGAGACATTTTTATATCTTTCCTCATTGATATAGATATGGATAATGTCAAATTTTGCAACTTAAAGAACAACCTTAGAGAGAGAGAAAACCTTTTAGTAAAATGCTCATAATTTTCTTGATACTCAAACTTTATCCCTAAAACATTTTAGCACACTTTAAGATTGTGGTTTGATAAAAATAACCTTCTATGTTTTTTCCTAAGGCATCTTCATGTTTTTTCTTTGGTGCTAAAAAGACATAGGCCTCGAAATGTATTTTTCAAGAAGGCAATTTTAGAAAAACCTGAATAACTCAAAATCCCCATTTTAGAATATGATTAAATTTGGCATGAAGCACTAAAATAAATACCTATAAACATTCCATTTGTTAATTATCTATATTTTTTCTTTTGAATATCTGACCAATCTCTATTTCCTTAGCAACCACTATTAGTTCTCAAAGCCACTTTCAAAGGCACTTTTTAATTCTTACTCCAAGAGCTAAAATGAGCCTTGTTTTTGCTCACAAATACTATAAACACTATTAATATATAGATACCATGTTCAAATTACCTTTAATTTACCTTTACCAACCTATCACATCTCATCGATTATGAAATAGGCCTAAATGGGCCATCTTGAATCGAGACTTCCTTCAACCGACTGATACTCATCAGTAAGAGATTTTTATCATCCTTACACCATCATACTTGACCTGTATCACATCTCTTCCCATCATACCTACCATAGCCATGATTCCAATCAATTCTTGCCTCACAATCTAGGTCTACAGAGCACTCGAAACCATCCTAAACACTCTTTGTAAGCTCAAAACACCTTCGAAGGAACTACCAATCAACCTTCATGTCCCTGAATTATACACTTCACTAATAAATATTTTTTTCCATAAATAACACTTGGCATCAATGAAAAACTAGTAAGAATTACTAGAGTACAACAAACTCCCCTTTTTCATTGATGGAAACACCTTAGAAACCTACAAAATTTGATGGAAAAAGCATTTGCATACCTGGTTTTTGACTACAAAATTTGTATCTCTCCCCCTTTGACATCATTGACAAAGGGATGAATAATAAAAACAATGAGAAACATATAAGATTCATGAAATGACATTTAATATCTTCCCCTTAGATGATGTATTATATGCTTCACATAATTTGTCTTGAATTGGAAATTCGCTTTCCTTTTTCATAGTTTTTGTGAGAGTATAAACTGTATTCTTTGACTCCAATTGAGAAGAAAATTTATCCATGTGTTTTGCTTCATCTCCTTTCTCTTCCAAGATAGTATCAACACTTTCTTACTTCGAGAGATCAAGAACAACCTTTCTAATCCTTTACCAACTTCAACATACCCCTTACAATTACCTTTGTATCACACAATATTGTAGCATAGGTTTAGTCAAAACTTCTTGAGGTCAATCTGATCAAGTAGGACTTGATCACCTTATAACTTATTCAAGTGGACTCAGAATACTAGACACCATATTTGTAACTCATGATACATACCTAAGACCTTCAAATAAGTAGACACAAACTAGACACATAAGTTGAAAAGTCTGACAACATACCGATATGAGTTCAAAATACTAATTTTACCATGTAATGACCATATCTGTTGCTCCACACATATAGAAGACACAATTCCACAATTTTCAAGATAAGTTATAATCCACGAAAACTCCATATAGCCTTGTTATAACTCGTAAAAGATAGAGTAGACCATCTTTTGATGCATAATAGAACCTTGATACACACCTTGTCTAATACATTTATAAAATTTGACCATCTAGAATGATATAGAGACCTTACACAAATTCCTATAGATTTCTTCACTTTACAAGGCTCTATAATATTGTTAAAACACACAAAACCCTAAGAAATCACAATAACACTGATACATGAAATTGTCTCACCTGGTGAAGCACTTTAGTCACTAGTATATCCATTCTTCATGATACTTTGCATTCAACTTTTTATTCCAAGGACTTGTACTAGTTTAAAAACACACCATTTAAATCAATACACCTTTACAATAACTCGATAATTATCAAGGCAATTTGATGTAAACTCATAATTAAATATCTTCTCGGAGAAACCACAAAATACTCATTATCCCATTAATGATACATTTCAAGACAACACATTACCAAATTTCATTAGATCTCTACTTAAGGAAATAAAGGATTTTTCTTAGGACGTAGTGACTTTCAAGACAAGATTAGGTCACTTGGCTCAAAGGGATACTTGAATGATACTTGACATAACACAAGATATCACAGACACTGAGGAATTTGAAGAATTTACTAACCCAAAGGTACAAGAAATATTATAATCATAATGCCATTCAGGAGCTTTTATGACTACTTCATATCAGACATGACTTACCCTTTTAACTTGAATCATGATATAGTACACCTTGACCCACTCTTAATCATTTTAGTGCATCTTCAACACTTCCCAATAACCCATGTGTATGTGCACCAAGTTGGGGGCCAAAAAAGTGGACAAAAACGCAAAAATGAATGAAATGTGATCGCATTTTGCAATAACACAATCACATTATGTTTTCCTAGGCTCAAGAATTAACAAACCTAAAATGCATGTGTTATAACATGATCTATTTATAACACGTACATGTTTATATGAACAAAAAAATGCGTACGTGTTTTGTTCAATATGAATTTTGAGAGGCTAGAAGTATAAGATTTCTTTATACTTTTATTATTTCTTATAATTTAAATTTATTTTACTAAATATAATAAATTAGGTCACTCTACACCTAATGGAAGTGGTCCCATAGTTTTGACAGTGATAATATAGAAGATAGTTTTTCAAAATCTAATCTGGTCAGTACTTACTCATTTTCAGAATTTCAGCAATGACCTAAAACTTTCAAGCCATATATATTGTAGTCGGTCTTTGTTTTGTGAAAACATATAGTCATTTTGTAGGTTTTTTGACCTTTTGGATTGGATTTTGGCCCTACCACTGCTTGAATTTGTACTAATTTTAAAATTTGGTCCATAATTCACTTTAGTGACCACAAATTAGCTCTATGATGCTTGTATACTTCTTACTAAAATGAGATCCTTACTAAAATAATGTTTAGGGTTTAGTGTTTAGAGTTTAAGGTTTTGGGCTTAAGGTTTAGGTTTTACGGATTTGGTGTTTAGGGTTTATGGTTTAAGGTTTAGGTTTTAAGTGTCAATATTTAGGGTTTGGGTTTTAGGATTTAGGGTTTAAGGTTTAGGTTTTAGGCTCAATATTTAAGGTTTGGTTTTAGGGTTTAGGTTTAGGTTTTAGGGCTCAAGGATTAGGGTTCAGGGTTTAAGGTTTAGATTTTACGACTCAATATTTATTGTTTGGGTTTTAGGGTTTAAGGTCTATGGTTTATGGCTCAAGGCTAAGGGTTTAGGGTTTAGGGTTTAGGGCTAAGGGTTTAGGGTTTATGATTTAGTATTTAGGGTTTAGGGTTTATGGTTTAGGGTTTACAGAGCTCAGATCTCATGGTTAAGGGTTTAGGGTTTAGGGTTTAGGGCTCAAGTTTAGGGTTTAGGGATCAAGGTTGAGAGTTTGGGGATAGCATTGAGGGTTTAGGGCTAAGGGTTTAGTTTTCAGTGGTTTATGATTTAGGGTTTAGGGCTCGGGTTCAAGGTCTAGGTTTCGTATTTTAGGGTTTAGTTTAGGGTTTAGTCTTTAGAATTTAAGGTTTAGGGTTTAAATTTTAGGGTTTATGGTTTAGGAATTCTTAGTTTAGGTTTTATGGTTTGAGGTTTAGGTTTTAGGGCTCAGTACTTAGGGTTTGGATTTTAGGGTTTAGGATTTATGGCTCATTTCTAAGGGTTTAGGGTTTAGAGTTCAGGGTTTAGGGCTAAGGGTTTAGGGTTTAGTGTGTATCATTTAGGGTTTAGGGCTTAGGGTTTAGGGTTTAGAGCTCACGGTTCAAGGTTTCGAGTTTAGGGCATACATTAAGGGTTTAGGTGTTAAGGTTCAGGGTTTAGGGCTCAAGTTTTAGGGTTTAGTATTTAGGGTTTAGGATTTAGGGTTTAGCATTTCGAGCTCGGGGTTTAGATTTCATAGTTTAAGTTTTAAGGTTTAATATTTAGGGTTTACGCTTTAGGGTTTAGAGTATAGGGTTTAAAGTTTAAGGTTTAGGTTTTAGGGCTCACTATTTAGTGTTTTGGTTTTAGGGTTTAGGTTTTAGGGCTCAAGGTTTATGATCTAGGCTCAGGATCGTAAAAAAGACATATTACCCAATACATCTATCTTCTTTTTCCCATTGCATGGAAAATATTTCACTCATTGTAATGTTTTTATCTTACCCATTCTTATCAGTAATTGACAAAGAGTATTCAGCTGAAAATGGTTCATCAACTTTGTAGGAACAACATTCAAAGAGAGTCATCACAATTTGATGTTTTTTTTCTGTTGATATTTTGAAGGAGGGAAATGTCATATTCCTAAATGTCTAATCCTTACACAGACCCTAGTAGTCTTCAATCCTTTGATACAGGGAGACACCCTTACTTGGCTTCCATTTATAATGATATATATATTTGTAAATTCATGTTATTACACGTAAATCTATATGAATTTCAAATTTCTTGTTAATCACATCCCACCCTTCACTAGGATTTATGACTAATTTATAGGCTAGGTGGATCCCTTTTAGAACTGAACAAGAAAGATTTACTAGGTGATTGATAACCCCTTTGTGTTCTTAGCCATTCCCCTATCTCTATGCTTATTTTTAACACTGTAGGATGTTTTGACAAATTTACTAACCATTCCAAGAGAACAAGAACTTTCTCTTTCTCTAGAGGAGAGGATAAGTTATAGGAAATTCAATTATGATCCTACGCATCTACATTTGTATATTATCTATGTTTCTTTTTTTCCTTTAAGATTAATTTTTATGTTGTGATGATTATTTTTTCCAGCTTCCTATGGGTCATCCTAGTTTGTATAATACCATAAATCAAAATATGAGAAATGTGAAATTTCTTTAAGAATATGAATAAATTTACATTCAAGAGTCCAAGTATATGTAGGGTGAAATAAGTTTGAAAGAGATGTGTGTAGTGTGCATTATAAGGAAAAAGGTAGATGTCATATCCATTTAGTTACTTGTCCCACCTCTCATAGACAAGGTAGTTCTATAAGCTGAGACTTGATGATGGTTTTAGGAACAAGACTAGGAAATATTACTAAAATATGGTTCGGGTTTAGGGTTTAGGGTTTATGGTTAGGGTTTACGGATCAAGGTTAAGTATTTAGGATTTATATTTTATGGTTTAGGGTTTAGGGTTAAGGATTTATTGTTTACGGATTATGGTTTATGGTTTCTGGTTTATGATTTAACGTTTAGGGCTTAAGGCTTAGGGTTTATAGTTTAGGGATCAAGATTTAGGGTTTAGGGCTTAGGGTATTGTTGGTGTCAAATCACAGGCCCTGAATGTCTCAGTAACTCAATGGGTTGAGACTCTTAGTGCGATTGCATAACATGGAGCTTTTCTGAAGTGTGGGACCTTGAGAAATTGGAAAAGCTCTCCGGATGAAGGCTAGTTCCTATTCCTCTGTTCAGATGCACACGTAAAAATGTAGAGGATTTACTCAAAAACCTAATCTAACTTTCCAAGGAGACAGGGTAAGAAGATGCATAAAATAAAACCTAAACTACAAAGGTGATGCACCGAGGAATGAAGAACACCTGTCTTGCCAATGAACACAAACCATAAAAATGCAATGTAAGATCATGCATAGATAACCATATTTGCAGTGAAAGATCAGGAGGATGCAAATGAACACAGAGAGGGCTGAGAATCATCCACAGACATGCATTAATTTTCTCCAAAGATTGATACAACACACTGCAAAATGCCAAGAGGCAAGGTTGCATTACAGTTCTAAATGGGAGGTTTGAACTCCACAAATTCACCTGCCAGAGAGAAGAAGGGAGGGGCAAAACAAAAATTTCCAACCTTTAGAAAGAAGCCCCTCCTTACAATTTATAGGAAGAATGAGAGAGGGAAGAGAGAGAAAATCTAAATCTACCCCAACCACCTCTAGGTTACATTTAATTTATCTCATTATGGTGGTAGGTGAGAACCCTAGCAAACCCAAAAAGTGGTGAACTGTATTTTGCATTTTTAAGAACTTTTTCCCACCCAATTAAATATATCCAACCTTGTAAGCTTTCTGAAAAGTCCAACTTGCATGAATCCAAGCTCCCTGTGAAAAGTTATGGCCATCTGAATATCTACGCCAGGGTCTGCTTCCTGTCAGCGCTCAAAATGTTGCGCCTCCTGAAGGTGCGCCTTGGCGCATCCATCCTTATGTCAACATACCCTTATGTGCACCAAGGTGCACATTTTTCCATGTCGACACTCATTTTCATGTGCCCTTAACCTATGCCTTGGCGCATATATTTTCATGTCGACATCCATTTTCATGCGCTTTACTCGCGCCGCGCATATATTTTCATGTCGACATTCATTTTCATGTGCCCTTAACCTGCACCTTGGTGCATATATTTTCATGTCGACATCCATTTTCATGCGCCCTTAACCTGTGCCTTAGCGCATATATTTTCATGTCGACATCCATTTTCATGCGCCCTTAACCTGTGCCTTGGTGCATATATTTTCATGTCAACATCCATTTTCATACGCCTAACTCGTGCCTTGCGCACATTTTTCCATGTCGACACTCATTTTCATGCGCCCTTAACTTGCACCTTGGCACATATATTTTCATGTCGACATCCATTTTCATGCACCCTTAACCTGCGCCTTGGCGCATATATTTTCATGTCGACATCCATTTTCATGCACCCTTAACCTATGCCTTGCACACATTTTTCCATGTTGACACTCATTTTCATGCCCTTAACTCGCACCTTGGCGCATATATTTTCATGTCGACAACCTTTTTCATGTGCCCTTAACTTGTGCCTTGGCACATATATTTTCATTTCGACATCCATTTTCATGCGCCCTTAACCTGTGCCTTGGCGCATATATTTTCATGTCGACATCCATTTTCATTTTCATGTCGACATCCATTTTCATGCGCCCTTAACCTATGCCTTGGCGCATATATTTTCATGTCGACATCCATTTTCATGCGCCCTTAACCTGTGCCTTGGCGCATATATTTTCATGTCGACATCCATTTTCATGCGCCCTTAACCTGCACCTTGGCGCATATATTTTCATGTCGACATCCATTTTCATGTGCCCTTAACCTACGCCTTGGCGCATATATTTTCATGTCGACATCCATTTTCATGCGCCCTTAACCTATGCCTTGGCAGAAATTTTTCCATGTCGACACTCATTTTCATGCGCCCTTAACCTGTGCCTTGGCGCATATATTTTCATGTCGACATCCATTTTCATGCGCCCTTAACCTGCGCCTTAGCACATATATTTTCATGTCGACATCCATTTTCATGCACTCTTAACCTACGCCTTAGCACATATATTTTCATATCGACATCCATTTTCATGTGCCCTTAACCTACACTCTTTAACCTACGCCTTGCGCACATTTTTCCATGTCAACACTCATTTTCATGAGCCCTTAACTGCGCCAAGGCAATAAATTTTTGGGGTCTGAGTTTCTTTGATTTCCCATACTCTTCCGCTTGTCTATATCTACCGGGAAGATATATACAACATGTATATGGTCTAGGGTTTAGGGTTTAGATTTTAGGGCTCAAGGATAAGGATTTATGGTTCAAATAATAGATTTTAGGGTTTATTGTTTAATGTTTAGGGTTTAGAGGTCAAGGTTTAGGGTTAGGATTTACTTTTTATGGTTCATAGTTTAGGGTTTAGCATTTAAGGGTCATGGTACATGGTTTAGGGTTTAGGTTTTAGGGCTTAGGGATGAGGGTTTATGGCTTAGGGCTCGGGGTTTAGGGTTTAAAGCTTAGGGATGTGGGTTTAGGGCTTAAGGCTCGGGGTTTAATGTTTAAGGTTTAATGTTTACGGGTTAAGGTTTAGGTTTTCGGTTTTAGGGTCTAGGATCATGGTTTTGCAGCTTTAGGGTTTAGGGTTTAGGGCTCAAGGTTTATAGTTTAGTGTTTATGTTTATAGCCTATGGTTTAGGATTTCTATTCTAGAATTTAAATGCTAAAAGATTTAGGATGAATGCTTTGAATCCTATAAATTACCTATGTATTGACCAAACTATACTATAAATAACTATCTCTTGAACTATGATGCATGCATCTATGAAATTAATTCCATAAGGTGCGTATACCCTAATTTCTTATATTTACATAAGTATAATAAATGATAAAATATAAATAATAATAAATGAAAAACTATACTTAAAAATTTATTTTAGAAATAGAAGCATGCCAAAAGGATATATAATGTTTATACTTTAAACAATGCGTATGTGTTATAATGCGTACGCATTTTACATTTTCACTTTTTCCATGCCATGCCTCAAGGCTTGGGATCCGGTTTGATCCCTAAGCCCGATGCATGGACCTACACAAACACAACAAAGAATGTGGTTTTACAGAAAATTTAAAAATACCACTTCCCCCATGATAAATCAATGTAAAACAATCGATTTGTTTAAAAAAACTTATACCATAACGTAGAGAAGAGTTTCTTGTTTCTAAAAATATAATTTTTCAAATTTTCCGACTAATATAAGGTTTCCATATTATTATTTTTATAATCATGGATTTTTAAATCTATTTTTTTAAGTTTAAATATGTCTATCTTTCATCGTGTATCTTTGTTTTGGGTAATCAAACTTGAAAAACAAATATACTAGCACAAACTAAGCCTAATTCTATGCATATTCAAAAACAAAAATTCTAATTTTTGATATTTTTTTAGGTAGTTATGGTGGTGGGCCATGCTCAAAGCTCCGTTAATTTTCAAAACATAAAATTTTTGTAATAGAAAAATAATTAAAAAATAAATACTTTCTAAAAAATCTAAAACAAACTCTAGCACAAACCGATGCTCCTAGCTATCTTTCTACCAAAGGGTTTTCTTAACTACTAAATGGTTCTAGAAAATTTTGGGGGACACGAAAGTCACTCTGTTATGTTTTTTAAAAAAAAAAGAGCACCTCTTGGTTTCTTTGTTCTTTGACCCACTTAAACTTATCCATTTTCAATAAAATTTAGTAGATTAGAAACTATACTCAAAATTCTACGATTCATGTTTATACAACATCTTACAATTTTGAGTGTAACTATTTAAAAACTCATGCAAGTAGAATATTTATATTCTTCAAAAAATACGTCCACTTAAGACCCCCTTTTGGCCCATGAACTTGGTGGACTAAACTACATATTATCTTAAAATTATAATAAAACATCTTAAAATGATAGAGTATGGTACCTATTTTCAAGAATGAATGCTCATGAATTCAAGATGGTCTTTGATTACTTGAATGACACTTTCAGATCTTCATATATATAATATGGACTACTTAGACACACTTTATAGATCTTGGACATACTCTTCAATCATGAGAGAAATACTATAAATGCACTCTTCATGAGTTTAAGAACACTTATCTACATGATGCTAAAAATCATGGACACCCTAAAGACATCCTATATTTTAAATTTAATAGGAAAATGCAATACACAAACCGAGGGAAATTATACACATACACCAAGATGCTATATGACAGAGACCATGATGTTTTATGACCAATGAACCATGAAACCCCACTTAGACACTAAAAATAATGACATATCTATTACACACTACATGAGACCCTTGTAGCAAAGAAGCACACACAACTTTTGATGCATATACCTCCATTAACATCTCAGGATTTATTTGAGCATTCCTCGAGCACATGCTCACATCCATTATTTTTAATGACATGTTCCAAGAGTAGCATTCCCAAGTTTCAAGATACTTCTTCTTCATTATTCCTTTTAAGTACATAGACTATCATTTCACCTCCATCGATAGAAAATTCTACGAATATATATACTTGGAGCTTCAAAACACATGAATCGTTGTGTTATATGACTAGAAAAACGTTTCTCTAGATTTTGGATTCTAACTCTTCTACCTTGACTTCCCAAGGTGATTTTCCATTTTTACTACTTAGAATAACTATGTAAACATAGTCAGAGATAGTGAATTATCAACTTGTATTGGATTTTTATCTAGTCACCCCCAAATGTGCACAAACACTTTACTAAAGAATGTTGAAACATTTTGAGTACCTCTAAAATGTATATAAGTCAAGAACAAACATTTCTCATACTTGTAGCACCTCAATATTTTCTTAAGAAACAAGCTAGATAGATCATGTCATGATCACAATCCACCTCTTGGAGTGCAAACTGATCAAGTTACTATTTTATCACCTAGAAACACCTTCAAGGACATTCAGAGGTCCAACCTCCACCATCATGAATTATGGCAAAGGGTCGATACACATAATCCAAGACAATAGGCCAAATCACTCATGTTGACAAAAATTACACCTTTGAGGGAATGAGTACATAGAAACTCATAATGTCAGTTTTTCAAATTTACAAATACCTTTAAAATGCCATACCCTGCTAGACATATTTGTCAAATACCATGAAATCTCTTTACACCACTTCACTATTATTATGACATCATCAAGACTAAAAATTTGATACCAAGATTCTTACAAATGTAAACCATACTTCACATTATATGACCATGAGACTCATGAACAAACATAACTAACTTAGATAGACTAACATGATCTACTAATGACTAGACATCTGAGTTCATGACATTTCAACCAAGAACACTCAAATAGAACCTTTAAAATACACTCATAAATAATTATGACTTACCTTATGCACTATAGATAAGAATCACACAAACACCAATGCTTCATTTAAGTGAATATTCCTCCTAGAATCCTTGAGAAGGCATATTGTGAGCCTCAAATAATCTCAAAATAGTAAAAATTCATCAAAACATTATGATGACTCCATTTTTCCTTTTCTTGTCCTGAGAACCCTGTTGACCTTTTTAGCTACTTTTCAGGGTAAGATAACCTCTTTACATAGGATTTCATCTTCTATTAGAGTACCTGATAAGAATTCATGTTGCAATTCATACACCGCTCTACCACTACTTGAGGAATAAATTTCTCATCCTTAGCATTCGATATATTTTCTCCTTTCTTACCATTGTCATCCTTTGTTGATATCGCATCTAAGGTAGTTTCTCACGACACAATATTATCTTGATGTGCCTCTTACATATCCACTCATGTCACCTTATTTCTAGTTTTTCTATCTCAACTTCTGACTTTGCTTCCTTGATTTTGTACACCCATTTCATTTCTTTATTTTCAGTGCTTTTCAAGGCTTGGGTTGCTCGTCGTAATAGAAATGCTTTGAGAAATGCCCAACTTCATGACATGTATAACATATGACATGATTTATCCTTTTTTGAGTAATGACTGTCATTGCTAAATTGACTTAGAGGTTCTTCTAAGAAATTCCTGATAATATGACCTTTATTTCTACAATTGAAACACAATATGTTCATTTCATATTAATTAGCACAAAATATCCATGGGTGCTCATTGTCATATGTTTTCATGAATTACTTAGCTTTATGCGCAAACCATAACATGAAAATTAATATCCACTAAAAAAATTTCATACCCGAAAGCATTTGGTTGTCGAAATACTGGAGCTTCCTATATCGGTATTTTTGGTCTACTTCTTATTTGTTTGCTTTGTAGAACTATCTTTTTCATATTCCTTATTTTATGAATACCTCTAACAACATTCATTGTTTGATTTAGTCTTCAAATTCCTTTTCCTTTCTTGTTTTTTTTTTTTTAAAGATCTTTAAGATATGAACTTAATTTTTCACACTCTTCATTCTTTGCTTGGATGGATGTTTGACATGATTTATGATCTATTATACCATAATGTTTTTGTAGGTCATTAAATTGATTTGTAACTCGTGTCAATTTAATATTAAGGGTATTTAATTCCTTTTCAAGTTCCAGCATACATTCTCTTTTTTTTAGAGATCTTGAAACATTTTCTACAAATGAGGCCATTTCAGTAAGTTCTTGACAATGGTAAGATTCCATGTGCTTAATTTCACTCTTCAAACCTTCTATTATAGATTGAGAAATCTCATATTCCCTCTTCAATTTTTATTCAAAAAAGGAACCCATGCTTGTGTCTTCATGATCACCTCTGAGCTATTAGGCTTAACTCTATAGGACCAGACTCTTATACCATTTGTTGGATATCACAAACACTAAGAGGGGGTGAATCGGTGCTGATCAAATTAGCAATTTCTAAAACTTCTAGAATAGAAATTTAAATCTATCAAAGAACAAAAATTAGGGTGAATGTAAGAAGAAAAGTATGCAAGACACAAAATTTATAGTGGGAAACTCTTAGAGGGAGAAAACCCACTTGAAATCAAGGACTTTTATTAAAAACATCCATTTTCAACATAAAATTATTTCCAGTTTGGTTGAGCACCCACTCAACCTAATAAGAACCTACTTCCTAGTCCTTATAGCACCTAATAGGCTAGTTTATCAAGTTTCAGCTTTCTAAGGATCACCTACTCCTATCACCCAAGAACCCCCATAGGAAACATATACTGAAAATTTTACAATTTGATAATATAGTTACTTGTTGCTTCATCAAAAGATCATGATCACTCTTCTAGATTATTTTTCATCTAGGTACCCCTAGTTTTGAATCCTTTCCTTTTCCAATTTCATCAGATTATGCTCTTAAATCTATCTCATACAATCATCTTGTTCATGATCATGTTCTTCTTCATGTCACACTTTCTTTACAACCTTAGCGATATAACTACCTTTGTATATATTTATTTTCAACACACACTATTTATCATCAGTACCTTAATGTTCAATACACCTAATATTCAAATAATAGAATTCTATTTAAAATTTAGAACTTTGTCCCTTCATATACTTTAACTCCAAAACATGTATGCCTTCAAGAACAATTGAATATTGAAACTGTCTTTATAATTAAGTCAAGAAGCACATTATACATGTATGCATGTACACTCATCCTTACTGTATGCACTCACACCTATCAAGTAACACATATATATTTGTTCACTTCAAAATTTTTGAGGTATCAATATATATATTTTTGAAGAGAATCAACCTCTATATTTTTAAGAAAAAAACAACTACATATCTCGTATCATCGCTTTTACCTCACTATTGAATGTTTCATTCTATGCATCCAACAACTCCTCATCTTCATTCCTACACATTTTAAAACATTATTTTAAAATTTCTTCCACCTTACCTCTTGTACTTACATGAGCTCATCTCTCTTGTATTCTATCTATTCAACTTCTACATTGTCTTTTTTGTGTCACAATTTATCTCTTCACATTTAAGGTCTTATACTCATTAACCTTTTTTACTTTTGTGCCTATTTATACATCCAACTCTTGAGCTTATTCATGAAATTCGAGTTTGACTTACTTGAGACACTTTAACTCATAGTTTTAGTTGGTTGAAATGAAATAGGGTTTGTAACTCATACGAATACAATTAAAATTATCTTCATATAACATCTATGTTTTGGGGCACCACAACATCCTTGGGACCATTAAAGCATGTTGAATCTTTGTGTTAACCTTATTTGGTATAATTTATCATTACAACAATTTATTGAAGGAGAGACACTCATGCAATTCACCGAGGTGAAAAATAAGTATACATACAATTGTTTACAATCTGTCATATTTTAAACCATCCATCAAACCAATTTGAATTTTTACCCTAGTTGAATCATTCCATTCTTAACAAGTGGAAGAGTCAGCATGAGGATGTAGGGCACTTATCTTGAAGAATTTACAATGAAGTATTCAAAAACCCATTATTTATCAAGAACACGAGATCCTTGATAAAATTTAATCGAATTATTGCTTGTTCCTTTGTGAAAAAAAAATTTGAATCTTGTTCCTATGCCAAGACATAGTTTTATATAAATTCTTAGCAATTTTGGTTGGATAATACTCGAGATTCAATCAAAAATGTATTTGAAACCATAAGGGCAAGGTTTGAATCACAACAAGCATTCGAGACAATTTAAAAATTAATATCTCTCTTAAATTTGAATGGAAAGTACAAATTTAAGTTGCAAATCCTTCATGAGATAATTCTCCACCTTCTACAATCAATCAAACATTTGAAGTTCCTCAAATTTAGTTTCATATTCCATTGGTACAATGTGCACAGATTGAAAGTTGATTGTTCAAATCACTTGGTGAAAAAGGAGACCTAGGGAAAAACTCTCTCAATGTTTCCATAAGTGAATTGAAGTGACCTATGAAACATTATATGCCCTGTTTCATAGCGAAGAGAATACTTGTTCATCAAGCATATCAATTTTTCATCTCATATAGACCATATCACATTCAAATACATGTTATATTTTCTTTACAAAATCCTTTACCTCCTTTCACCACTTTGGAGATGAGAGTTAATAAGATTAATCAAGTATTATAATTTTACAATTTTCCTACATTGTACTAAATAATAGAGATGTTTCTTACTTTGATACCTTGCATAGAAGAAATTAGCTTTATGTTGATCTTTAATGAGTTTGCATACTTGAAATAGGATCACATTTTACCATAGCAATATAATATTTGTTGTTTATCTCATGTAGGAGATGAGAATATCTTCATGAACCCTAACATATTCATTGCACAATTTTTTTCTAAATAATTTCAAGCTTGGAGACATAGAAACATGCATGTTTCATACTAGCCCCGCACAACACAATCATGGCTATATACCCTAGCTCGTTTTGAAAGTAATGGGATCATTATTATGATTTTTAGAGGTTTTTATATATTTCACAAATGCTCTAGAGATGGAAAATTTAAAATTTGGAAACTCGACTTCAAGAACAACCCTCGAGAGAGACAAACCCTTTTAGTATAATGCTCATAAATTTCTTGATACTAATCCTTTTTCCCTAAAACATTTTTCCACACTTTAGGATTGTATTTTTCTACAGACATTAACTTTATGATTTATATGAAGGTGTATTAATGTTTTTTATCGGATGATAAGAAGACAGAGGACTCAAAATATATTTTTCAAGAATGTAGTTTTAGAAAAACTTGAATAAATCAAAATCCCGATTTTAGAATATAATGAAATTTTGAATGAAGAACTAAAATACATACCTATACACATTTCATGTGTTAGTTAGCCATATGTTTTATTTTGAAGATGTTAGCAATCTCATTTTCCTTAGTGAACACTACTAGTTTTCAAAGACACTTTCATCACTATTGAATTCTTACTCCAAGAGCTAAACTAAGCCTTTTTTATCACACATGTTGTACACTATATTCCTAGGCTTATCACATGCTCACATGACTTTTCCTTGACCGAGACAAGCCTATCACATCTCATCTGGGTCAAGAAATAGGCCTAAATAGGCCGCTTTGGACTAAGACTTTCATCATGCTTACACAATCATACCTTAATTATTTCACATATCCTTTAGCCATAACGACCATGACCATGATTCCAATGGGTTTCTTCCTCATAATCCAAATCTCCAGAGAATTGAAACCATCCTAAACTCTCTTTGTAAGCTCTAAACACCTTTAGAAGGCACTAGAAATCAACCTTCATGTCATTGACTTCTTTACGTTGCCAATAACCCTTTTTGACATTAATAAAACCTTACATCAATGAAAACACCACTAATAATGACTGGAGTACAAAAGAGAGTGGAAGAAGGCCATGGATGTATAATATGACTCCTTCATACAAAATTAGATATGGGAACTTGTCGATATCCCTATAGGTAAGAAGTCAATTGGTTGCAAGTGGATTTTCAAAACAAAATATAGGATATATGTATCTAACAAAAAGTATAAATCATCTATAATTATACAATTTTACGCTCGGTGGGAAGGAATTGCTTATGATTAGACCTTTGCACCCACTGCAAAGATCAAAACCATCAAAGTTTTCCATTTACTTGCAGCAAAATACAAATGGAAACTTCAAAGAGATCAATGTGAAAAGTGCTTTCTTAAATGGTGATCTAAAAGATTGTATACATGACTCACCAAAAGTATTTTTTGATCAAGATCATTCTTAGAAGGTATGTCTTCTAATTAAGTCTCTTTATGGACTTAAATAGGCACCTAGGGCATGTTACATAGATATCCATAATCACCTATTGTAGCGTGGATTCACTCATAGCCCTCTAATTCAAATTTGTATGTAAAAAGATAGACACAAATATTTTCATCTTGGTTTTGTATGTCGATTATCTTGTGATCACAGGGAGTTCTAAAATTATTTTCAAAGATGTGAAGAATTATTTGAAGAAATCCTTCGAGATGAAATATTTTAATCTACTTCAATATTATCTTGGCTTGGATATATGACAGAAGAAGAATCATATTTTTATCTCCCAGATGAAATATGCAAAGACACTCCTAGAAAATTATGGTATGTCAGATTATAAACCTATGTCCACTCCTATGGAAAAAGGTTTACAAATTTTGAGATTCTAGGATTCACCTCAAGTAGATGGTACTCTCTACAAATAGCTTATTGGGAGTCTCATTTACTTGATGTATACTAGAATACACCTTTTATTTGTTGTGAGATATCTCTCTTGATTCATTCAACAACCGAATAAATGTCACTTGGTAGTAGAAAAACATGTGTTCAAATATGTCTGAGTTATAGTTGAATATGATCTGGAGTATGATAAGAGCTATTAGTTAGTCTTGCATGGATATACAAACTCATACTATGTTGGATCTGTTGATGATAGGAAATCAACTTCAAGTTATATTTTTCATCTCGGGTTTGGACCTATCTCATGGATTAACAAGAAGAAAATTGTTTTTTCTCTCTCATCCACTGAGGTAGAGTATCACAACACACGAGGAGCTATGTCTGAAGTGATTTGGTTATTTCACATTTTGGTAGATATGAGAAATACTAAAGAAAAACCTCCAATCATTCATTGCAAAAATTAGGGTGTCTTGAAGCTCATGAAAATATATTTTTCCATGAGAGAACAAAGCACATTGAGGTCGAATGTCACTACATTCAACAAAAACCTTGAACCACCACATCTAGCTCCAGTACTTCCCGAAAGATGCTCAGATTATAGATATACTCACCAAGTCTCTTGGAAAGGTGAAATTTAAATTATTTCTAGGGTACATTTGTAAAAACAATGTATTAAAGGGGGAATGTTGGAACAATAATTAATACATTGTTTGTGCTTATCTAGTTACCATCTACCGGTCAACAAAGTGAAGTCAAACCATTACAAGCATGGGTTGAACCCTTTTGAGCATATATATATTTGTGTTTGGTTCTTTGAAAAATAAACAAAATTTGTTTCTCTTCTCTCTATACCTAACATTCTTCAAATTTTTGAAGAATATCATGACCATAAAGATATCAAGAATAAATTTAAAAAATCATGACTGAACCAACTTCCATAAGGTAGAGATATGATAATACAAACCTTAGAGGGATAAACTTCTTTCAATAATATACTTGAAACTCTACAGATTAAGAGCACGATTTGAAATTTTCATGTTTGGAAAAAGTGACACTTCTAACCAAGACGCAACTCAAATACAATTATACCATTCGTTACATCACATTAGACCATAATTAGAACTTGAAAGAATTTGAATAACATGAACCTTACTTATAATATATTGATAGGCTTGTTCAAGAAAAAGATTCATCATGACATCACTAATATAAATCTACATACCCCTTGACATGGTACAAAGATACCTCAAAATACTTATACACATTGACTAACGATGAAACCTACACCTTCTAATGATCCTAAGGCACAACTCCACACAAATATATCCCAACATGATGAGGATCGACCATATAGACACAACAAACTCAATATAGAGATATTTTCTTTACATGACAGATGCACCTTCTACAACATTTAACTTAGAGATATAAAATAAAATTAATCATAATTACCCTTATACTAATGAAGATAGACAATTTGACAAAGAAACATCTAGTGACATATAAAAACTCACATTAGAGGACAACAATACACTCAAACACCTATAGAGATAAGGAATTTAAAAACTCATGGATAGATAAATTCACATACCTAATCACTCTTAAAGTGTCCCAAACTCCTAACCTTCTCAACTTCTCATGGGAAGAAGAGTGGATGGTAGATAAAAACATGTGATGTTCTTCATTCTTTTCTTCTGTAACCAAAGCAAACATGCTACCTTAAATTTACCTAGACTTGAGAAACTTGTTTCCTATATTGATTGAGCTAGACTCTTCCATGGAAACTTCCATATGATCATTCTTCTTACTGGGATCCTTTAAGCTTTTAAAATATTTCTTAGCTTTACCTTCATGAGTAGGTATTTTTAAATTTCCTTTAGAAGCATATGTTTTAATCAACCTCCTCTTTCTTTCACAAAGTTTTGTTATATGAAAATATTTTTGATAATTGAACAAAGCAACATCCTTCTTTCCTCTTGGCTCAAAAACACAAATATTCCATCCAAAATCCCTGGCCTTATGAGGATACCCAAAACATGAAAAATATTCTCCTTTGAAGATATCTTCATCATTCCTATTAGACCTCCTTTTCCAATCTCTAGCTCTCTAAAAAAAATCATGACAAACATAACATTATCCATTGAAGGGAGTACCATACCTCATAGTATTAGGTTTAATACCTTCTCAAACCAGTCCTTTTGATCAACTTCTCATCAAATTTAGAACTTGGACCAACATCACCATCACTCTTCACATGTTTTACTTCAAACCCTAGGCATGTTTTCTCACTATCCACCCTTTGGCCTTCTAATATCACATCAAGATCTTCATATCTCTTTCGAAGTATCTCATACATCTTCACCTTTATTGCTTAAATAAAACTAGATAAAATAGAGTATGATAGTATAGTTAATATAATCTAGGACATAAAAATTGTAACTAATTATTCTAAAGAAATATAAAATGACTAAATAATTAAATATAATGCAAACAAAACCCTAATGTGCAAGAATAAAGTGAGGAAAGAACTCAACTGATTGTATATGACTGTTGCATGTCTAAAAAGAAATTCCGAAGTAATAATGGCTCAAAGAGGTCCCGAAAAGTGTGGTTCTAGAGGATCTCGAGTAGGCCGGAGCACCTATGAGGGTACCGGGCATCCTGGGCACTCTCGTATGAAGAAATAGATATCTTTGTCTCAAAAATCTCAGCTTTTGATTCTTTCATGATCCAAAGATGACATGTAACATTTCTTGTCTGTTAGACCGGATTTGCTAAATCAAGCGATGAATAAAATGAATAATGTAATGAAAACCTGCAAGAGACAAAAGGAATATCAAACCCTAAAAATTAAAGATGCAAATGAATGGTTAATACTGACCTCAACTACCAAAACAATGGGTTTACTAAACTGAGTGTTGCAAGACATTTCATACCAAAAAGTAGTTTTAGTGTATATGTTCATGTCGTACCATAGGTGTTCTTATGCCACTCACACTATGTGAAGTATAAATCAATAACTCGTAGAGAATGTAATAACATGTGTGCATAGAATAGAATAGAATCCCCCCCTATGAAGTGTGTGTTGATGCAGATCTCCTATCCTTGATGCATGTAACTATGTGTATGTAGGTGATGTAATGGATGCAACTATAGATGGAGTGATAATATTAAATGATGTTAGGCCCTCAAGATGGTCTCATAACTTTATATTTATAGGGTTCTCTTGATCTAATTTCTTAATTAACATTGACATGGCAAACTAGAAAAATGATAAAGATTAAAAAAATGGTTAGAAAAGGCCCAAAATGTAGTGGTAAGATTCAAAAAGGATTGGGGCACCCTGGTAGGACCAGGGAACCCTAGGGCAACCCAATATGGGTCTAGGCACCCCGGTTTAGGCTAAAATGTTAGGAAAGTGCCAAAACAGATCGGTCGTGTATCTAACAATGTGTGTAAATGATGAAATAAAAGTAAAATTAAATGTTTAAAATATGGGATTAATTAGTACTTTCTTCACCAAGAACATGCTAAATAGTAGTATGAGATCGGGTTAAATAATTCCTAAAGTGTATGTTTTTGTGATTACATTTTTCGCCCACTTTATGTTGGTGTGTTGAAAGCTTGGTAACATAAAGTGGATAGAAGTGCATACCTATAATGGATGTAGTAAAAATGTGCCAAAGGACTAGAATCGTATAGAATGATAAAAAATATGGAGGAACATGCAATATAAAGATGAAAAATGTGCATTATAAAAGTGATGAGAGTGAACGAGAGCATAATGTGTGTGTAGCTGCTATGGTGTGTAGTTTACCTATATGGTTAGTAAAGCATGTGCTATTGCGGAATGTTTTTGTTGACGTTGTTGTTGTTTCCCAAAATTTGACTTCTTGTTTCTCATACGAATGAACTCGTAAGGAAACGATAATCAAGTAGTCAAATATGTATGTATGTAAAAATCCTATGTAAAATATGCATGTTTATAGAAATGTGTAGAATACACAAATGTAAAATACGCAAACTGAAAATGTAAATGGAACATGTGCGGTTGAATCATGTCGAGAGAAAGGGTATAGAATGATATCTTGCAATGCTACACATTTTTTGGCGATATCACGCCACCCTCGGATTAAGAAGTGTAGAGAGGAAATTCTCTGTCTCCTCCAAACTCTAACATCTTCTCCTAAAATGTGTGTAAAGGTATCCTTGTAGCATCCTAGTTTTTGGTCAATCGACACCACTAGCCAAAGTATTGTAGAGAGGCACATACACTATAACCCCTAAGCCTATAATTTCTTCCCACAAGTGCTAAGCACACCATGTCATATAGGATTTATAGACTTGTGTTAACCCACTCGTTATATGTACACCCATATTGCCAAAAAGGAAAAGTGCACTTTACTAAACAGTGTAAATGTGTAGTGTTAGTATGTAAACCCCAAATGATGCATGTAATATAAATTATAGAAGAATTCATCACCAAAAGAGGACCAACCGTATGTACTATGTAACTATGCCCTACATCGGGAAGGGAGTGTGCTTCGTAGAAACCAAGGAATGCACAAACAAGGATGGTGAGCCAAAGACAAGTATACGAAAAATAATGTATACATATAGAAAAATGTGTAATATATGAAGACAATGTAGCCACGTAAGAAAATAAGTAGGCCGCACAAATAGGGTTGCAAATGTGGGACATCATTAACGATTTCATAAGTCACACAAGTCCAACATGGCCGCAAAAAATAAGCAAATGTGTACACAAACATAGGAAAAGCCCGCATAAAATGAAAAACAAAGAATACAATTAGAAATAGACAAACAAGTAGTCATGGAAACATATAATCATTCATGGAAACATATAATCCCGCAAAATAAGTTTTGTAAATGGATCACCTTTTAACAGGTTATCGAAATAACCAATATATCAAAAGTGTGTGTAATTAAGTAATGTAATATGTTAATTAAAAAATAAAACTATAGCACCTACATGAGACGAAGGTGGATTCCCCATCCACCAAAGATAGTAAGGGTAGGAGAAAATCATCCATGCCAGTGTAGGAGTCTTATATCTATGATCAAAATAAAAAAGGCATGAATTCGCATGTGTGGGTGGTATAGATAATGAAAAATAAGAAATCAAGATAACATCGGTAATAAAGTGATCATGTAAAACACTAGTAACAAGATTAAATGCTTCAAGACAATGAAATATGTTGTGGATGGATGGAATGAAATGCAATATGAAATGATAGGAGGCACATGATCCCCAAGTGAATGGAAGTGTATGCAATGAGGTTCAATTTTTTTGGCCCTCAACAGTCAAGAATGAACCATAAATGATAGTGCATCATCAAGAAATGGTTGCGTAATGTTTGATGTTTGTATAACACGCTATTATGAGTGTGTATATAGAGTTTATGAAGAGGAAACATATAGAAAGGATGTGTGTTAACCCTATATCCGAAGATTATATCACAACTAGAGGAATGAATGATTGATTATTTAGCCTAACCATATATCACTATATGATGAATGAATCCGTGATGAATTAGCACTAAGCGTATATAATTGTAAGAAGAAAGGATGAATGATGATTTAGCTCTAAGCCTATATAACTATATGATGATTGGATGGTAAATAGTGGTGATTTAACCTACCATGTATACGACCAAACTATTACATAATGAAGGTGGTGATCTAGCCTAAAGCGTATACCACTAATAGATAGAAAGAGTGAGTGATGATTTAGCCTAAAGCGTATGTCACTAGCCTAGGAATGTCATAGGATGAAATATAACATGGTGAATGTGAGTTCTATATTATTTGTAAACCCTTGATAGTTGAGTATTGACCAAGGAACTAGAGTGTGTCATAGGGTGATTTTTGTAGTGTATAGAAAAAAGTAAAGCATGTCTAATGATGAAATGACCATGTGGTGAGTAAGGTTTGTAAATGCGTAGTGTATAGAATGTGATGTTAAATGTGTAAAATGTAATGTAACACTAGAGTCATATGTGATGTAACCTAACATACTATGTAGAATAGGTGTGATGTACAAATTCACGGTGTGACATGTTGAAGTAAACTAGTAGTGTGGTACGTAGAATGAAATGTAAAGCTAGACTAATATATAATGTAGGCTAGCGTAGTATATATAATGTATGATATATATGTGTGTAATGTATGATGTGACTAGTTATATGGTTTATGTAGATAGCCTAATGGTGTATGTAATGTGTAAAATGCGTAAGGTATGATGGTAGCACATGGATAATATAAATGTGGTATATGTAAGATGAAGACTAGAATGATGTGGGATATACAAATGTCAAAATTTTGTAGACTAAATATATGAAATGAAATTTTTAATTCCTAAAGTGTGGTATGTAAGGTTAAGTGTAATAGTAATCCCTCAATAGTCAAGTGTGAACTGAAGCACAAGAGTGTTTCATTGGGTACTAATGAGGTTAAATCACATGATGAAAGTGTAGATACGATAGAGGTATAAATACTATAATAATCAATGGGGGATTGTATTAGGTATTTTCCCCCAATCATCTATAAAGGAGTACAAAATTTAACTAATGAGGGTGAATTATGAATTTCCCTTAGTTGATACTTGTGATGATAAAAGCATGGTATCATGCTCAAGTAATGGTAGTACAAAGAGATAAGCATCGCATGGGGGAGTGATGTCTAGATGCGTGCGAGGGATAGATATAAGATGGATATCATAGTGTATTAAAATGTGTTGGCAATGGAGATATCGGTGATGGAGTCCGTGAAGGTTATGACGACCCATTGGAATAAAGCGAGGTGGTGATCAATGTCGAGAGGTAGTATATGTCCTAGAAATAGGCCTATGTCAATTTGTAGGACTAGAGGAATGATTTGGTTGTGTAGATGGTACATGAGTGTGTGAAATAGGAGTAGACTTGAATTTTAATAGCATAGAATGATATGGGTTTGAAGGGTGAGAGTACATAGGAGAAAATTTTTGAGGAGATGATGATAGTGGAGGAGATAGAAGATCACTATTTAAAGAAATGACTTGGGAGTTGTGAATGAATTTAAGTCTCAATTTGTTCATAGATATAATGTATTGAGAGTGATGAATCTAATTAAGACCTAAAATTATATCACATCCCTCAACTATGTTTCCAACAAGGAAAGGGACAAGCATAGTAAGAGGGCCGACTGTGACATGTAGCTTAACAACACCAAAGGGTTTGTGGAAGGGATACTCAATTTGTGATGGAGGGTAACCGATGGCCCTAAGGAGGGACATAGAACATGCAATAATGGGCCATGATGGGTCAACCTTAGTATTGTTGATGGAGGTTGAGCCAATAAATGCATGGATATGTAAATGATTAGATGTAAAAGTACCTTGATAGTCAAAATTACAAAAATAAATGATTTTTGGCAATGCTTCAAGTTAGCAACTAAGAAATTGTGGTCTCCTTATTGAGGTGTAGCATAATTACAAGAGGAATTGGTCATTTTTGTGTCATGTTTGGGTAACAAGTTGTTAAAAATATGAAGTTTATGATTTTCATTAATAGGTGTCGGTATTGTAGATTCCAGGATATTAAATTTAACCATTTTCAAGAAGATCCTTAATGAGATGATGTAATCAAAGACATCAATCGTGAATGTCCCACACATAAATGATAATCACAATAAGATCTTTCATTTAAGGTATTCCATTTAGGTCGAGATGGATTGCGTTATAGAGGTGATGGCAAGGTAATAAGGTTTATATCGATAAGTGGTGGTATAAAAACACTCGAGGCATACCAAGTGTAGTAAGAGTATTTTTTTTATGGTTGAATTCGAAGATCCCTAAGAGTAGAGACAATATTGACAATAGATTTTTTTTTCCATTGGTTTACGTGTAAAATTTTTTGGTAGTGGTTTAATACTTTAGACATGAGTGGAGGGTGAAGCTTTATATTGATATTTAATTTTCCCTTTGGCAAGAAGCTTATTCTCATGAAGCTTTAGAGTGTGGAAAAGTTTGATCAAACAAGTAATATATCACAAAGAGAATCCGCTCTTAAAGTGGTCATAGAATAATATGAGTAAATACATCTTGAAGTTCAAAATCTGCAAGAACATTAGTCATCTTCGTTAAATTGTGTTTGTAATGCAAGACGTAATCAAATAAATGTTCATTTGGCCCTTACTTAATCTTTGCAAGTTGAGCATAGGAAATGTTAGAACCAATGTTGATAGAAAAATTTATAAAAAGGCATCAGCTAGATGACCAAAAGAGACTACCGAATGAACAAGTAGGTCATAAAACTAGCACATGGAATAGCTTTGTAAATAAAAAGGAAAGAGCTTACCAATAATGGTATGATCATCTACATAATCAAGAAATGATACATAAAAATGTGGAGATTCTCTTGGGGGTCACCATGGCCTTTAAAAATGGGTAATTTAGGAGGAATGAAGTTGGGTGGAAATAGTTGGTGAGAAGGGGATATGTAGCAATGATGTAGAATCTAGAGATGGCGATCCTTGAGAAGTAAATAAGAGATGGAAAATTTTATTTTGTGAATCCCGATTTAAACATGTTAAATCCCGAGTGTTTGAAGAAGATCCGAGTTGCATACTAGAGTACCAAGGTGAGTGATTGGAGCGGTATTTGTAGTAATAACAACAAAACATAATCAGTGCAATAGATACCATGGGAGCCGAAGAAAGAAAAGAAATATCATCATGAGTTCACTTAGCATAAGTTAAAGTGTGCAAGACATGTGGGATATGAACAGATTCTCTAATAAGGCTTGACATAATTCAGTAATAATAAGATTAAATTTCTCTTGCTCAACATAGGTGTATGTATCGTAATATTTTTCACTATCGAGGCTTTGATTTCATGAAGGGGAAAATAGGTTGAATTACCTATAGGATTTTTATTTGAGGAAGTAGTTGTATATTCCATGGACCTATAAATACGATGGGTATATGAAGGAAAATCAGAATATTAGAGGGATCCAAAATGACCACTACAGTGTGATGGGCATAAGAAGGAGAGGAGGAGGAAGACAAATTTGCAATTGGGTTAACAAAATGATTAACTAAAATTAGAATAAACTAGGAGTATGCTAATATAGTTAATCTAATCTAGGAGGACATAAAAATTGTAAATAATTATTCTAAAGTAGTATAAAATAACTAAATAATAAAAACTAATGGAAGAAAAAACCTAATGTACAAGAATAAACCGAGGAAAGAACCCAAAGAGATAGATGACTATCATATAGTGTCCCAGTCTAATAGGAAATTCCATACGTAGGAACGACTTCACAGGTCTTGAAAGTGTGGATCTAGAGGATCTAAGTAGACTGGAGCATCCTAGGGAACTCTTAGATGTAGAAATAGAAACCCTAGTATCTCGAAAATCTCACAATCTGATTCTTTCATGATTGAAAGATGACCTGTAAACATTTGTTGTCTATCACATTGGATTTGTTGATCCGAGACCGTAATGCCCACAATAATTTCACACGAAACCCAAAATCAACATAGGTTATGATGGAAAAGTTATGGAATAATTTATTTTAAAGGAAATGGAAACAACGCTAGGATTAACCTTAGGTTTCAAATGGTCATAAAAAAGTACTTAAATGATAAAATTAAATAAATAATTGATTTAATCTAAGGTTAAGTTTAAAATATTTCATTCAATTAAAACCTCTTCCTTAATATTTTAGACCCCCTTTTTATTTGGAAAATTAAATTAATATTCATGTTTAAATAATAGGGTTGTTTTAGACTTAGAATTTAATTTTAATTATTGCATGACTTTAGACTAGAGCACCCTAAGAAACTCTTGAATACAAAAATAGGCACCCTAGTCCCTAAAAATCCCGATATTTGATTCTTTCAGATCGGACGATGACCTCTAACATTTTTGTATGTCGCACTATATTTTTTTAACTAATACTAATGCACTAAATAATGTAATGAAAACCTAAGAGAGAGAAAAGGAGTATCAAACCCTAAAAATTAAAAGATGAAAATGAATGGGTCGAGGCCGATCAACTTCCACAATAGTTGGCTTATTAAACCGATCGTTGCACTAAATTTTAGACACAAATGTAGTTCGATGTGTGTTTTCATGTCATGCCTTAGGTCCTCTTATGTCACCACACTATGTGAAGTAGCGAGTAATGTAGAAAATGTAATTGCAGGTTTCCATGGAATAGGATATAATCCTTCCCCTATGAAGTGTCTATTGATGTATATATGCTAGCCGTGATGTATGTAAATATGCGGATGTAAGTGATGTAATGGATGTAACTCTAGATGAAGTTACGTAGTAGAGGACACTAGGACCCTAATTATGGTCTCATAACTATATATTTATAGGGTTCTCTTGATCTAACTTTGTAATTAACCTCGATATAGCCAACTAGGAAAGAGATCAAATTAAAAACAATCGAAAAGGACAAAAAGTGGCGGGAAGATTCAAAAGGATTGGGGTGCCCCAAGTGTGACTGTGGTACCCTCGGGCACCTCGGTTAAGGCTAAAATGATAGTAAAGCTCCAAAACAGATAGGGCATGTATCTTAAAATATGCGGGAACGAAAAATAAAATTAAAATAAGATAGACAATATATGGGATTAATTAGTACTTTATTCACTCAAGAAAATTATAAAATAGTAGTATGAGACTATGCTAAATAATGCCCGAAGTGCATTATCTTGTGACTAAACCTACTAGATCCATTCTCTAAATCTGATTATAGGGATTTCAATTTTTCCTCATACCTAGAACAAGTTTCATCTTTCACCATTAGGAATTTAGAAAAAAATTTCCAGTTGAGATTTGAAATCCTTGATGACTTGATCATGCTCTTTCTCCATATCCTTTATCTTAATTAGTAATAAATCAATTACTAACTTTACTACTTCATTCACATCCCTTAATGCTACCTCAACATCGTAGGACACACCCATTGATTGTGCTTCAAGCATCTCCTTCAAGTGATTAGAATTAATTCACATGGACTCGCTTTGATACAATTTTTAGAAGAACATGGATGGAGAGGGGGTGAATAAGTCCTAAAAAATTTATTTTGTTTACTATTCATCATTCATTATCATTTATACATCCATTCAATCAACCATGAACTATATGGGAGTTTACTTAAACATAGAAAAAACCATTCACAAAAGAAAGAGCAAGATTGTACAGAAGAATACCAAATATAAGTTAGAATACCTCAAGGGTAAGAAAACCCACTAAAAATTATGATTATATTTCCATATTTCATATTTAGTGAGGCATTAACCCAACAATGATCACCAACCCATAGTTTAGTAGAGAACCAATACTACAAGGAGCACACAATCCTAATTTAGTGAAGAACCCACTCCAAAAGGAGGCTACCACGAGACTAATATGACTAAGCACCTACTTATCTACATGCTTATGATGATCTCTATTGTTTTCAGCCACAACTAATGGAGATATATACTTCAACTCATACATTCACCGTGAAACCCTCATTCACCTACCTCACACTTTCTCCCTCTTTAACACATTCTCTTAGCTTCAAACTATTTCACACATGCCTTGAATCAGTCTTAAACGTATAAAACACATCCTCAGCTCCTTAAAACTCTTAGGCATGTCACACTTTTCCCTTTCATAAGAATAGTTATAAAATGAAATCAAAATACTAGTTCAATATGTTTTTCTTATTTCTAACCCAAGGAAGGTCATTCCTAATCCTTTTTTATGACTAATACACCATAATAAAATCCCCATAAATTAATTACAATGGTCACATATGACCCATATACATCTCTCACACCTAAAACCATCCATCTTGCACCAAAAATGCTCAAAACCCGTAAATTAGGATTAGCTAAAACTACAAATAAAATAACCATTCTTATTAAATATCCAAAAACACCACATATGAGTAATATAACACATAAGTATCATACATTGTATCACATTTAATGTAACCAATCAAATAAATCATTAAATGGGCTCATCGACTCATATCTTTCACAAAACAGTGTTTTCAAAGCACCCTTCTTCAGCTTTCTCCCTTAAGATCAGATAAGAACACATTAAATATGGAATATTATAGGTCTAATTAAATATCATAACTTTTATAACACATCCATTCAAATTAGAAACCATGAAAATCCACGTGCTCAATCCAAAACCACTTTCCTCTTCTCCAAATCATGTTGCCCAAAAACGTTTTGAATTCTCAACTATTTTGAACCTTTTATTCAACTTTTAGGACCTATGAAGACCTTTAATAGGAATAGATTTCACCAATATTTACTCTCCAGTGATAGCAAAAATCAAGCAATCCATTTGATTCCTCAACCAACTCAATCTTCTAGCTTTAAAAACATGCCCTAAACCGTAGCTACCTTCTTCCTCACAAATTGACTAGAAAGAGATATAAAATCAAATCACCAAGACATATAAACTATACCAATAAAAATATTTCTAAATAATATTTCAATAAAATATTGGAAATTATTCCAACTCCAAGTGGAAGGCCTTCAACCAAGCCAATCTCTGCAAACCGCTTCTTATGCCTTCTAGGTATAAAGAATTAGACATGGGCTCAACATAATTCATCACACAAAACCATACCTTCATACCAAATAAAATCATGGGGCGTAATTACACATGGTTCCTAAGCACTTTGTAACCTTCATCATGTAACGCCCATAATTATCACACACAAATACAACAATAAAAATACCAAGATAATTTTTTAATTTTTTATTTTGACTTACATTGCTCACTACACAACACCAAAAGGGCCCCAAGTAGAGAAATTAAGCTACGCATTAGACACTTACATAAGTCATCGACTCACATAAAGAACATGAAAAAACCATATACATTTTGATGTCACACTTTCCCCACCGAACAAATGCTAGTAATGACCCAACCACAAGAAAGGGGCTCAAAGATTGGCAAAACCACAACACATCATTACCATGATTACATCTTACTTACAAAAACATTCCAAAAACATTATTGTGCAAGGATAATTCTATATTTTTTTTTTCACCTACAAATTCCTAAATTCATTTCACATTCAGCTTATAGTTTGTCCATTTAATTTGGTTATTTATCCCTTACAACAATCTCCTTAACTTACATAAATAGTTTTAATATTTCAAACTGTGTACTAAGTTCCTAATTATCTTGTTCTTATGTTAATCTTATTCTTCTCAAATGTTTATACAAAGTTTAAATTTTACCCGTACTACAAGTGAATCTTACATGATATCAAGACATAAATCCTAGGATTTGAGGTAGATTTAGATTCAAGATATCTTTTACCAAAACATATTTTGATCACACTATCCTTATTTCCCATCGTAGTTAAGATAGTTCAAAAAATTGTTGAATCCATTCAACATTTCCACATCAAGAAATTTTATTTAGATATATATATATATATCATTGAACCCTAAGAAATGTCATTTTGGGTTCAAAAGGCAAAGATTCTTAGACACATTGTCTCAAAAGGAGTCATGATTGATCCTAAGAGAGTGGAAGCCATTAACAAAGTTTCTATTCCAAGAACCAAAAAGGGAATTCAATCCTTTTTTCGGAAGATAAATTTTATTAGGAGGTTTATTTCCAACTTTGTTGAATTCATTATCCCAATCACTAATATGTTGAAGAAGGATTAGAGTATCAAATCAGAAGAAGAAGTTATTCAAGCCTTTACTGGGATTAAGGAATCATTGAAGAATGCCCCTATTTTAGCAGCTCTTGATTATAAAAAGGGTTTCTAAATGTTTTCCTTTACTTCAGATAATACCATCAGATCTTTCCTGTTAAAAAAAGATTTTTAAGGAACCGAAAGGCCAATTTCTTTCTTGAGTAAAGCACTACAAGGGGAAGAACATAAGTATACTATCATGGAGAAACAAGATTTGTCTTTGGTCAGAGCCACAAAAATCTTCAGGCCCTATATTTTGATTTTTAAACTCATTGCTTATGTTCCCATACCGTGGTTAAGAATATCCTATCAAAGATGTAAATTTCAAGAAAAATATGTCGATGGGTAAATAAGTTGCAAAGAGTATGACATGAATATCTAAACTAAAAATTTTGTTAAAGGTCTGGGCCTAGCAAAGCTTATGACAGAGAGCAACCTACAAATAGTTGAGGTAAATGATGTCAAGAAGAAAGGTTGAATATCCTTGAAAAATTGATAAATTTTGAATGGTACATGGATATTATGTTTTATGTCAAACATCTATATTTCCCTGAGTATTAAAGTAAGAATAGAAACAGAGCACTTAAGTTAGCCACTAAGAAATACATCATCACCGATTATTCGTTAGCTTGGAAGAACCCCGAGGATTTCTTCCGAGATGTATCACTAAAGATGAAGCCCCAAAAATAATTGATGATTTGCGTGGAGGAGGAGATTGTGGGGGAATTTTGTAGGAAGAGTCACACCTCATAAAATCTTAAGGGATGGTTACTAGTGGCCAACTCTTTTAAAGACACAACTTTGCTGGTAAGAAAGTGTGAGATTTGTCACCATTTTTCAGGAAGATTAAAATCTTCGTGCTCTATCCCTTTGGAGCCTATATCAATCAAGCCCCATTTAAGCAATGGGGAATGGACTTCGTTGGTGAGATTTAAGATTCTTCAAGTGTAGGCCACAAGTGGATATTAGTGGCTACTTATTACTTCACCAAGTGGATGGAGGCAGTCCTAACCAAGAAATCAACTCACCAAATTATCATGCACTTCATTTTAAATCATATAATCTGCAAGTTTGGATTACCTTCTAAGATAGTTGCTGACAATGCTATGAGCTTTCGAGCTAAACCTTTTGTACCCATGTGTCATGAATGTGGGATCAATTTAGCATATGATTCCAATTATAATACCTAAGGCAATGGAAAATCATAATCAAGTAATAAGAATCATTAAGATAATTAGGAGAACCTTGGAGTTAAACAAACGAAAGTGGGGTGAGAAATTGAAATTTTCTGTTTGGGATGATAGAATCATTGTTAAAAGGACTATTGGGAAAATCCTATTTGAATTGGGATATGGAACTCAAGCTCTACTTCTCCCGCATATGTAATTATCTTCTTACCAATTTATCGAACAATTAGAGGACCATGAGGTAAATCCTATGATGCTCGTATAAATCAAATTGTGGAATTGGATGAGAAGAGAAGATGCTTTGACCAAAGACATGTGAAGTTCAGGGAGAAATTGAAGAAGCTATTTAATAAAAAGGTGAGTTCAAGAGCTTTCATTGTGGTATATCTTGTAATACTATGGGATAGTAGACATGAGGATAAGGGAAAGCATGGAATGTTTGATGCATTATTGATGGGACCTTATTCTATTGACATTTGCATTGGAGAGAACAAATTTTTCCTAAAATACTTAGTGGGAATTTCTTGAGTTTCCTGTTAATGGTAGGCACTTGAAACATTTCCTTGATTGATTTCTCATAATCAAGACATGCACAATTATACAGTGTATAGTCTTTTGGTTTCATTCTACTTTCATGTTTTTCTGTTTTGGTTTTTCTTGGTCCCTGGTGACCAATTTTAGTTGGTTTCTTAGTTTATCTTGGGGAATTTGGTTATTACTTTTCAGCTTTGCAATCTTGTTCTTGACTCCAGTGCCTAATGGATTTTTGGCACATGGTATTTTGTATTGTTCTTATGGCAATGTAGGGAGTGTCATCAACGAGTCCAAACCAATGTTGGTGCTCAATCTAATCTCCCTTTTTTTTTCAAAATAATTCTTAATTTGCATGGTTTGAAGTTTTCTCTATCTCCCTATATTGATGCGTGAAAGATTTTTCATTCATTTTGTTGCCATGGTCAGTTCTTTCCTTTGCCAAGGATCACATTAAGTCTAGACATTGTTTTCCATTTCTCTATCCATGAGAATGAATTTGTAATTTGGGCATGAATTTGGGGTTTCCCCTTCCTTCTATTTTTCCATAGTCATGTTATCTAAATCAATTTTTGTCCCAACATCCATGGAAACATGGTCCTTTCTGATTGGATGTGACCTTGCAGGTATTTTTTGTGAAACTTGTCACTTTTGTCACATTTGTTGAAAATACCAAATTGGCCCCATGGCCTCAATAGATCTCATTGGTTATTTAAAAAATGAAGTGGCAAGGAAAAATTCTTACTTTGACCCCGAAGATGGACACGTGGCCATTTTTCAAGACAAAGGCGGATCATCAAACATTTTGAATATCTTTTCCTTTTGGTGAAAAAGGATAAAAGTTATAAATTAGCCCGCAACCCCGGAGGGGACACAACAATGTTATATGTTTGAGTCAACATTTGAAAAGTCAAAGTGGGAAGCGGGTTGGTAGAGAACTTTGGAGTTTTTAAGCTTTGTTTTCAAATGATGTAAAGGTATAAAAGTGAGTTGCAACTCCGATGGGGCCCACATCAAAAGTTGGAAGCAAAGAGGTGGATCGCCAAAGCATTTTGAAGTGTTTTGGCCTATTTAAATTCAAATATTTTCCATGTGGAAGGCCTGTGGTCATTTGAGGATTCACCTCTCGCTTTGTTAGGTTGTGGAGCCTATTTTTCATGTGTGAAAGTGTTGAAGACTGTACACTAAGAGTACTGTACAATTTTTTTAGGCGTAAAATTTTTGGCCTTGAAAAATGCACCCGACATATTGGGAAACGTGCTTTTCTCATATGGGCAAGTTTTTTGACCCATAGGTTTATGGGATGGGTTTTTCCCATGGTTTTGATACCCACGGTTTTGTAAAACTGCTTAAGCAGTTGTCTATTTATATGGTCTTATGCATATGATAGATGTACAAGCAAATGTATTGCAGATGTGTTTTGAATTCAGCTGTGAATTCTATAGAGTTTGTTGAGCATAGCTCCAAATGGATCTAGGTATTGTATTGAGAGAGTGGTGGCTTGTAATAAAATCTGAGCAAGTGATTCTTGGTGGACGTAGCCCAAATTGGGTGAACCACATTAAATACTGTCTCTTTGTGTTGTGTTATTTTATTCTGTAATTTTATTTGAGATCTGTAATAATTTCTGCATATTAGTTTCTACTATTGCGATTCTATGAGGGATTATTCCGCATATTTTATCTCTTATTTCCTAACAAGTTTGAATTTTGGAGTTGTGCTAAGGAGACACGTGGAGGTTTCCGCTAGCCCCGTCCATACTTAGACTTTTTCAAGCTTGGCGGTCGTGTAGCTTCGTTAGACCATGGACACGTGGAGCTCCTTCGCTCATTTGAGGATCTGCCTCTGGGTCCTACCTTCACAGCTTGCACCAAGGATACACATGGAGGCTTTTGTTGGATCCTCTCTATAATTAAACATCTCAAGTAACTTTCTAAGGCCCGAGACACGTGGAGGGCCCACGTCTATTGGAGACCTACCCCGAAATTTACTTTTGAAAGAATGTAGAAGGGACACGTGGAGGTTTCTGTTGGGTCTTCCCATACTTATACTTTGTCAAGTTTCGGTACAACTTTGTTAGACACTAGACATGTGGAAGGCCCACACTTGTTTAAGATTCCTTCTTTTGCGTTTCATACCAAAAAGTGTCAATGAGACATATTGAAGATTCCACTGGCCCTGCCCATACTTAGAATTTTCAATGGTTGAGGAGACTTTCTTGGACCCTATGCATGTGGCACCTTCCACTGGTCCTTAAAATCTTTCAACAACTTTGCCAGACTAAGACACGTTGTGAGCCGATGCTTGTTTAGGGTATCTACTTTTGTGCACCATATCAAATGTCCACTTAAGAGACACATGGAGTATTCCATCGGCTCTTCTCTATACTAAGACTTTTTCAAATGCCAAGGTAATTTTCTAGGGCCTGTGGCAAGCAGAGAGCATGTGCTCGTTTGAGGTCCCACCTCTAATAAAATTCATATTTTAAGTTACACTCAAGAAACAGATGGAAGCTTTTGTTGGGCCTTCCCATACTCTTACTTTTCAACAATCGGTGCGACTTATATGGTTCTAAACACGTGGAAGGCCCACACTAATTTTGGAACCTACCTCTAGACTTCATCTTTGCAGTTATGCCAAGGAAACATGTGGAGGTTTCCACAGACTCCTCTTTGCACTTGGCCAACTCGTAATCACAAAGACAAAAATGCAGGCATCCATGCGAGGGCACTCATTTCTCAAGGTGTATTCTCGAGGATGAAAAGGATTTCTTGTCCAATCTAGCTATATAGAGCCACCTAAAAATCATTAAAAAGGGCATTTCTCATACGATAGAATAAAATAATGATTAGGACTGTCAAAAAGTTATAGCATGGCATCCCAGTCATGGTTAAGGGTCTAAGAAGCATGATCATTTCATGATTTTCCCACCTAGCAGCTTTTGGTGTAAATTTGTTAAATATCACTTTCTGGGAAAAATTTGTTACAAGTAAAGGATTCCTCGAAATATTTATTTTTTGGGGGAGAAATTGGGGATGAGTGAGTGAGTGAATTGTATAAATGCAATGAGTATACTCTAGCAAATAGTTGGGGGTTAATTTTTACGAAATTTTTTCAGAAATCCCATCTTCCTCGAGACCATCCGAGAAACCCGTTAATCTCTTGCGTTTTATATTTGATCACGTCAAGATGGTTGCAAGTGTACTGCCATTGAAAAGCTCTCATTGTTCAAAAACTTTCCCTTGCTGATAAATCTAATAGATCTTGAATTAATCTATGTTGATCTTCAAGAAAATTGTGTCTCGATTTTATTTCGAATGTTTTCAAATGGTTATGATGTTGTTGTTGCAATCTTATGTTAAAATCCTCAATCACACAATATCTCATCCCCATGATAGTATAGTGGAATTTTTAATTTCATTATGAGAAGAGCCTTCATCCTGTAATGAAATAAACAATTTAAAATCACTTTACTGTCATTTTGTTGATAAATATTGTTTGTAAGTTTATGAGTGTATCTTAGGTGTGATGGAACATGGGTTTTTAATTTTTAATTGAGTCTTTAACTCAAGCCTTCATTGGAAAATTATTAAAGAGTGTGTGAAACCATGAGATCTGGGCCTACATTGAGGGACACCTTCTAGTTGAAGGAATATTTTTGCTATTCTGAAGCTTTCTGTTGTTAAATTTTCTAATTATTGTAAAGGTTCTCAAAGATCTGGTGAAATCAACTTCATATTTCTTAATTCCCCACCAAAAATTTCAAATAACCATGAATCCTACATGAAGTACCCTTGTTTGTGTTGTGAATCCAAAAATGAACAAATTCTACCGCCAAAAGATACATAAGCAAGCGGTGTTTTAATTGTCTTTAGTAACTTGAACCTTGTTCAGAAAATATCTCCATTCTTTAGAAGTGACAACTCATGAGATTTAAATTGTGGTGTATTGATCATATTTTCTCAAGGTTCCCCTGAAAATTGTGCAAAGAATGATCTCTTCATTTTCTTCACCAACAAAGGTTACAAAATGGGTCCTCTCACCTTGGTCGAAAGGCATGACCTAAAGTAGTGAGGATAGATCAAATCCTTAATGAAGGTGTTATCCATTTCTCCAATGCTTGAGTGAAAAGAGTCAATTGAATCCCCTCCTACAAAAAAAGACTTATACCATGATTTTTCTCGTCTCTAATTATCTCGGTAAATCTTTGATGTTGCTTAACTTCTAAGGGAGAATCAATTTGGATACCAATAGATCTAATCTTGGAATGATCAACTATGACACCTTCCTAGAGATGATGTGACCCAAATACTGGACCTCAAATTGAAAGAATACACACATCTCTAGATTCTCGTAAAGTTGTTGCTCACAAAGACACCGTAGAACTTGACTAAGGTACTCCTCTTGTTTCTCACGTATACGTGAGTAAATTAGAAAGTCATGAAGAAACACGATCACGAAGTGATTCAAAAATGTTGTAAATACCTCATTTATCAAGCTCATGAAAACTACAAGGGCATTCATTAAATCAAAGGGAACAACTATAAATTCATAGTGCCCATATGTCGTACGGAAAGATAACTTTTGGATATCTTTCTCTCGTATTACTCATCCGATGGTATATAGAATTAAGATCAATCTTACAGAAAATTTTGGCCCCTTCATCCGATCGAACAAATAATCAATGCAAGGAAGGCGATAATGATTCTTGATCATTACTTTATTTAGCTTCCTGTAGTCCACACACAACCACAAGGATCCATCCTTATTCTTAACAAAAATCACTGGTGCACCCCAAGGGGATACACTAGGATGGATTAGGCATTTCTTAAGAAGGCCCTCAAGCTATAACTTGAGCTCACAAATCTCATGTGTGGTCATCCTATAAGGATAATCTAAGATAGGTTTTACTCCTGGAACCAAGTCAATGTGGAATTCTATCTCATGTGGGGGAGGCATCCCTAACAACTCACTAGGAAACACATCAGAAAAATCTTGCAAGATGGGGTGATCATCAAGTGAAGGTCCACTAGCCCCATCCTCTAACCTATCACTAACAATAATAGTGTACAATTGACACCCATGTTGTGCACACCACTTAAGCTGCATAGTAGAAATAGTGTAGATAGAAATGGGTCTCCTAACTCTAGCTATCACTGACTCAACTACCAAATTGTCTAAACATGATATAGTATTATGGTAAAAATCCACTTTTTCTCTATGTGTAGATAACCAATCCATGCCTAAGATGACTCCATACGAACCTAACAGAAGGATACGAAGATCCGAGGTAGTGGTGAAGGGTCCCAAATCCACTACACACTCCTTAACTAAGGAGTCTATAGAGATTTTGGCTCTAGAAGCCATCTCAACATCCCAACTAAGGCCCTTTCTAACTGCCACCAGCCTGCAATGCTCTACTAAAGATGGTGTAATAAAAGAATCAGACGAACTAGAATCAAATAGTATAGAGGTAGGAATACCACTAATGCTACTTGTAGTATTTATCTCAAAGGTGCCCGATTCTCATCCCGGCGGTTCTCAACAGCTTGCTTAGATCCAATGGCTACCTCCCATATAAAAAACTATAGGCTCTTAAATTAGTGCCTTACCATTGTTACTAGGGTTATACAAGTACTCTCTCCAATGATGTCTAAGAACACCACATCCATAACAACTATTTGGTCCTCTCCAATGAAATGTGGATCCATCTCGATACTCTAGTGGTATGAGGTAATGATCCTAGTGATCTAAATATGGATAGGCTGAGGTCACTAGTGATGAGCTCCTACTAATCGAGATCTCGGGCACCTTGTTTCCTAATGGGACCCCTAGGGGAGGGCCCATACTCTATCCCCTCTAAGCATAAAATCTCTCCATGGAGGTCTCGAATGATGGAAAAGTTTATCGCTATAGCAAATATGGCTGCTCTGGTGGCCTGAATAAAGACTGTACAAAACCATGTCTACCATGACGAGGAGGAGATGACCCCCTCGACCTGTTATCCTCCATCTACTAGATTTGGATCCGCACTCTATCCCCGACTGCTTGGCTCTTCCCCTAGTCTCTTCGTAATGAGAGCCTTCTCAATGGCCTCTTCTAAGGTCTATGGGAAATGAATACACACCACACCTCCCAAATCCAGACTCAGGCCCATGATGAACCAGTGAATCCTGACCTTCGCATCCTTCGTATAGTCAACATACTGAAGTGTGTCGAAAAATTGACTCTCGTACTCTACTATAGTCATGGATTCTTGATGTAGATCATGGAACTCATTTATCCTCTACTAGATAAACCTCCCGAGATATAAGTATCTACTCTTGGACCACTCCTTGAAGAGCTCCTGTGTAATCGTATCTCGAGTCTAAATGGAGCTTCTACTTCTCAATCCTCCACCGACACCTTCTCCATCCCTTAGAAGATGAATCGTAACAGAGATTTTGTGTTGTTAGTACATGGGCAGAGCTTGAAGCACATACTCAAGCTCACTAACCAAACCACTTCCTAAAAACCACCTATATCTAAAGAATAATGATATGGTCGTAGCTTTAGGATCTTCCCGATATGATAAACACTAATGAATGTCGACCCCTAGGTCTCTCTACATGCTCTTCCCTCGGCCTAGGGCTCCAAGATCTATCTCTGTGTCTTGAAATCCTATCTCCATTTCCCCTCTAAGGTGACTCTTCTCTAACTTATTCCACACAAGATTTCTTTTCCTTATGCTCATCGCTTTGTCAAGAAGATGCATGGGCCTCAAATAATGGCTCTCTATCATGTCTAGAAGGTCATCCTCCTAAGGATCCTCCGCATACAAAGGGCATTACCATCCCGAAGTGTCTCAATATTTGTTGTAAAATGGCCGCTACATCCTAATCTATAGGTGATAAGTCTAGATCTACGTGCACAACCCCTCATCAAGTTTGCACCTCCCGTATAGACCAAGGTGAGAGTTAGTTCATTATTCTAGGTTTTATTTCAGATTTAAAGTTTTCTATATTATAAAAATATCATATAATGTTGTTTTAAAGGTTTTAGAGTTGTTCTAGATTTAATGTTCATCTCACATATTTTCAACTATGCCCAAGGGTTAAAGCTTTATACCAATGGCTCTGATACTAAGTGGAATGCCCAAAAATTTACCGCACGAAACCTAAGAGCAAGCGTAGGTCAACTAGAAAAATTATGGAATAATTTTTTTGTTAAACACACTCGTAATAAGGATTCAAATTTACGGTCGTCACATTCTCGTGTCTAATATTACATTAAATTAAAATTACAAATTTTCCTTTAGATCCCCCTTTAAAATAAAATAATAAAATCTCTCAACAACTTATAATAAAATAGTTAGTCTAAATAAAGACTTAGGCTTCCCTATAATTTACTTTAATGCAATTAAATTTCACCTCAATTAAATTTTCTTAGTTAATCTCAATGGTATTGGGGCTTATTTAATTAAATAATAAAGTTCTATGATACCCAAAAAGGGGTCAAAGTTGCATTAAGTAAAAAGGGTCTCTAAAAGACACTAGGGTTAGGAAATAACAACACCCCCTACACATACTAGAGTGGCCCAAAATAATGTCTACCCATGCAAATTACTATTGAATCTCTCTCACCCACTCCCCACCTATATTTCGTAGGGCTGAATCTCATCATAAGAAAATATCTTCTCTACTTGTTTTGACTTATTGTTTCTTTTTTTTTTTTGTAGATTGGTGGAGAGGGAGGAGGAAGCCATGAGAGGAAATCTCAAGCTCTTGGAAGGATGCACATTCTTCTTTTCTTTCTTGTTCTATTTACACCCTCTTCTAGGGTTCCAATGTATTTATTTATTTTTGTTTTTCTCATTATTTTAGTATTTGCCTAAATGGGCATATGGGTTTTGCCCCATTTTAGATGAAATATGTGAAATGGTGTATGTATTTACTTGGGTAAGAGAATATATACATATTTATATGTATATACATTTATATACATATATACATATGTATATATAAATGAATTAAAAATGCAATGCACATTCATGGAATAATTTTTATAGAGTTCGTGCATTTAAGAAGGAATTGACTGTAGCAAAATTCACAATGGCCACGCTTTGGTTTACCACACAATGGGGGTATAAATTTATTAAGTTTTTGGTTTGATTTTTTGTTGGGGGAGGAGGTCACCAACCCACCCCATCTCATATTAAATGGGGTGGGGGTGGGGCTCACCACCCCCCCATCATTCCCTCCTCTAAAACATGTGCATTTCGTGGCCTAACTCCATAAATTTTTAGTTAATTTATTTATTTTATTAACTTTTGTCTCATTGTTTAATATACATTTAAATAAAAAGATATATATATATATATATATATATATATATATATATATATATATATATATATTAATTATATCAATACTATTATTAATATCAACATTAATAATATTTTAGTATTAATACTATTATAAATAGGTAATAATATTAATAATATTAAGAAAGCTTAACACTATAATTAACATTTCTTTTAAATTTTGGTATAGATAATACCAAGAGTTGGTTTATAACTTGTTCCATCCATCATTACCATTTTCCTTGATATTTGATTAAAAATGAAATTGATTTAACTTAACAACACATTTATATACTCAATTAGATCTATAGACTACTTTGCAACTATGTAGATTTCCTTTCTCAACTAAATTTTAAGGGATCAATAAATTATTTGACAAGGTGAATAAAAAGCAAGAATTTAAGGGCTTTTCCATCTACTCATATAAAGTTAAAACTTTCTTTCATCCAATACAAAGAGATGAACAATTATAGTCTATCTTGTTATTATATTCCTTTCAAATAATACAATAGAAATTAATATTTCTTTCCTTTACAACATACAAGTTTCAATTCTTTCCACAAGTAACTTCTAACAATATTTCCCAATAATTTTAACACAAGAGCAACACACCTATTTGAGATAATAAATCAACTAAAATGAGAACAAAATTGCTTTCCTATCAACACATTTCAATTATCTTCATTAAATCGAGCAATCTATAGTCTTACTTTCCAACAAGTAATGGAGTAATTTTAAAAATGTTTGATTTCATTTACAATACAAACTAATCTTACATTTTGAGAATGAAACAAAAAAACTTCACTTTAAACAAATACAAGTTTACAAGCCCTCCATATATAATGGAGACAACATGATAAAATATAACAAGAGAGTCCATTTTTCTTTTCTCCAAATGCACAAGAAGCCTTCATCATCTAAACTCCACCTTCTTCCAAGATCAACACATAACCAAAAATGAGGGATTAGGCTACACTCTCACCCAATCATTACTGCAATGAGGAAGTGAAGCCTACTTCTTCATTGGCCCCGAGCCCCAACAATGAGACAATAAGGAATATGTGAAAACCATGGCGACAAAATACAAGGCTTCCACATTTACTACCAAGAAACATTCATACAATAAATTAGCCACAAAACACTCATTTTTAAACACAACAACCTCCCAAAAACAATGGCTCCAAAACAAGCCAAGTAGAGAAAGGAATATGGGGATACCCTTGTGCCTCCCAAGGGTTTGGATGCCCACCTCAAATCCCTCGAAACACAATCAAACCCAAAATCTTTTATTCCTCCATAAAAATAAAGATACATATCTTATTCCTCCCTCTCTCTTATGTCTCCCACAATGACCGAAATAACAAGATGAGAACAAGGTGGGGCATCCAACCCACTACCTCCTAAATCTACAAAACAAATCTCATATGTCTCCCAACATATTGCATCTCCATTTCACTATCTCAACACATCCTCAAGCCATTTCCCTACACAACAACACCAAGAATGAAAGAACATTCATTCAACACATAAATATACAAGGAAAAGAGGATAAAACAAGGGTGCAATACCCTACGTTTCCATAGAAATACTCCACTTCCCAAGAAATTACCAAGGTCATCAAAACTCAAGCAATCCTAATAAATCTTCAACTTCAAAAAGCACTCCAAAAGTCAAGTAATCCAAAATGAGAGAGCCCAAAACCAAGTGAGTAACCCCAAAACTTCACAAAAATTCCAATAAATAGAAAAGAGGAAGAGGAAGATGATGTGGCTCCATGTAGGATGCCACATCATTTATTCTCCATCCCACATCACCAAATTCAAACCCATACCCCAAAGCATAATAAATTAGTGGTTGGGGAAAAGACCACCCTATTACACACCCAACCCAACCCACACCCCTTAAGGACAAAATTAATTACCCATGTAAGAAAAGTGCAATTGATTTCCCTTTTTCTTTATTAAAACACAAAATAGGACCTAAAATAAGTCCCTCACATCATAGACTAGGTGGGTGGGTGACTTTAAATGGTGTCCCACAAGTCTCCAAAATAGCCTAGAAGGTCAAAATCTGAAATTCACAAGGGAGATTGAGTACACACAACCCAAAACACATTAAACTCATCCTAAACCAACACACATAAAATCTACCAACTCACATTTATTTCCCTTATTTTAGTCACATCTTAATTAGCACTAGGTAAACACTTTTAAATTAGCTTAAGATGGGTGCAAAACATAATTAATAAAAGTGACTCCACATGCACATAAAAATAATTAACTCACAATTAAATTAAAAAAACAACAAGACAAAATTAAAACATTCCCAAGGTCACTTTTGAGGTCACCCCCAATGGGGACCTCCTAACACGTGTTGTCATGGTGACCTATTGCCAATAATCAATATTATCTCACTATTGGTCTCCTATCCCCTTTAGTTTATTGTGTTGTGAAACACCTGCAAAAGTCAAGACAATACCTTTTTGGCCTCGTGGCCATATTAACAACATCAAAATAATAAAATACATGTATATACATATCATCAATTATCACAACTTAAACCAAGACAAGTAATTCACCATTGTTCACAATTCCAATTATTTCAATTTCATTACTACATCAACTAGCAATAAGATCACAACATCAATTACATCAACAAGCATCATATAATTAGCAAAGTAAATGCATTCATCCAATATAAATTCAAAATCAACAATTTGATATATCCAAATATGCATATAATCCATCGTGTAATCCTATCATTCGTCTAACATTCACATTGTCTATAAATTAAGTAATCAAAATAAAAATGTCCATCTGTCAATATCTAAACCATGCTAGAAATGTCCAAAATCAAATCTATAATGGCAGAATCATAATCATATAAATGTCGAAGAGGAGTGGGCACTACAATAATGGCTGTAATCTTATTTTTAATTACAACATTTTTTTATGGTGTGTAAATGTAGAAACAAAATCACGCACTTGGGTACATTTCTAGGTCTTAAAAGCATGCTAGCATTTACATGATTCCTAAGCAATAAAAATATTGATTAACAACTATCTTTGGCCTCTTTTCATTGTCTCTTTCTTTATATTTTGTCTTACACACTAAAATTTAGTTAGAATTTAACAGATTTATCTTTAATGGCTTCGTAAACTAGCACCCCGTCAAGAAACCAAAGGCTCGAAACTCTTTTCCCCTCCGGACAATGTGACGCTTTTCTACCTTACTTACTCTTTTCGGATCTCTTTTATCTTTTGGGCATATTTTTCAGTTGTGGGTTGCCCTTCCAGCTTGTCAATTATGAAATTCAAACAAGGGAATCATATAAATACATAGTTTTATGTTCAAAATAAGGGACCAAGCACTAAGCATTACTATCATCAATTAATTTTGCATTGAAAGGGAACCTAAAGAACTCCAAGGCATTCATCTATCATCTATTCAAGGGAAAAGGGATGTTTACTTCTTCAAACGCAACATAAGAATGAGATGCTTATTTTATTTGATACTCACATTCTACTACATTGCTATATTGTAGCTATAGCCCACCATCAAGTGCAACTTGACAAGGGCACAATTTTTACATACAATAACAAGAACTACATGGAGTCCGAGATGTAGAGCAGCACTCATCATATATTCAATCTCGTGTTGACCACCGAGGTCATCTCGAATCACCATTCTCCATTTTTATTTTTTGATTTAATGCGAGTGTATGGGATTGTACATGTGAAGTTCTCTTTTTAGGTTACGATTATCATCAACGATCACATCAAAACATAGGGTGATCAACAGAGAGTAATCAGACACCCTTGACACAATAAAACCATATCTAGAGTCGCTTGTGAAGTCATGGGTGCCCACATCAAATCATCAGCACCCAATCACCCCTATCTTGATGTACGCAACCACATCCAGACTTTTGGTGTGTTCCCGAAATTACAAAGATCAATTATGACATTTTTACATCTTTTCATCACTTCTTCCTACCCGTATAAGTTCTAGATTGTGTAGATATCATCTAAGTAATATTTTCTCCCTCTCTCTTCTTATAGTTTCATACCATATATCTTATTTTTCATGCATCATTATTGTAATGTAGAATTTATACATCATTTATTACGTGAGTTACAAGCACACAATCATTTGTATCATAGTCATTTTTGCAAAATTCCAACTAGTTAGATTCACACACACATGTATGTGTGTTTGTGTGTCTATTATATATATATTTATAATGTAAAAAAAAAAGGTACAAAAAAACCCTATACATGAAAAGACGCTAGGGCATAGGATAGCCAAAATAAAACAATAGGGATTTTAAAGGGATAAAGATCCTCAGTACAAGTGAAAGATAGGAATCAAAATGCAATATGGATAAAAGTGAAGCATGGTCCGGGACCAAAGAATACTCCACCCAAACACCAAGACTAGGAAAGAATAAAAATACAAAAATCCAACCAAGAAGCTAGTAAAAACACTTAACCAAACTTGAGGACGACTCCCTAATGAAACAACCTAACCAAATACAAGGGGTGTATTGCTCATGAGGTACCCAATCATGGGATCTTAGGTTATTATTAAGAGGAGAAATGAAATTCCATACTTTGTTTTTTCAGTTGAATAATATCCAATCCTCACTCTTATTAGGATTTCTTTTTTCATTTGAATGGATTGGAAAAAAGACCTCCAAAATTTATTTCTACCAACATTTGAGTCCTTTTTCAAAATTCAGTTTTTAACATAACAAGAGATCGATCCCAAAGGAATAGTATTTTCCATATTATTCTAAGAATAAATCAACCCGTCAATCCTTACATCATGAGGGGAAATAGGAATCCCAACTGGAAGCTAAGTTTCACCTTCTTCAGGTTTTGAATCCTCCAAGGAATAATGACAATCACTTCCCATAACCAACATACTAGATGAGCATCCTTCCACAAAGAAACTTTCCTATTCAACATGTGTTTCCCACTCTTTACATTATAAAGCTACATGACCCAGACTAAAACATTTCCTACATCTCAAGGGTATCCCTTTATAGTCCAATGGTTGGGACCAAATCAAATCAAAAACCCTAAGTTCCATCATATCTGATAGAACAATCGATGTGTCCATATCTTCCAAAATACGAGCATAGATACTATGAGTATATAATTCATTTTTTGTACCAATGTCTAAAAAATTCCCCAAATTATTTCGATTCAAAATCATGATCTCTTCCCCAAGAAATTGTAGTATAATGTGACGTAAAATAACTCATACAAGCCTATACAGGCATATGTGTGTGTGTGTGTGCGTGCGCGCTTGTGTGCTAGCTGGAGAAATGCATTTCAAACTATATGAAAAATATCATTTTTGGTAACCATTCCCATTGTATTACTTACATTAATTTTATGTGTCATTTTTTAGAGTTAATATTCTTTAATCGTGGAGATCAATAAATTTTACTAATAATTTTAACAATAAATATTTACCACATTAGTTTCTTCTAAGTAATAAAACCATTTCCATGTTTCGTTTAACATATAGATTCAACCATAGAATGAGAAATGGACTCGTATAATTTAATATTTGTAAGAGTTATTAAATTTTTAGAGAACCACAAACATCATGTTATGGTTTATTTTAGGTTTTCCATATACTAGATATTCATTTGTTACCACATGTTGTTGGAGGAGCCTGTCTAAAATGCTCTTCTCATAATATTATGTGGTAACTTATTTATCATGTTAACACCTTGGAAGATTCCTTGGAGTCCTTTTCCACCATGTGGAATTTTTTATCATCCACTTGTCATCGAGGTTCATCTCATTGACATATACGATGTAATTAGTCGTTACTATTTAGGCATCTCTACTACCTAAGTAGGGAATTATTTTTCATTGTCTACATATGATAATTTACATACATTATGATGCAGAGCATCCTTTACAATAAATATAGAGTCCATTAGGTTTTCATGTGGGTTAGGAGTGATGGAGAATTGTTTTCCCTCCATTACCTCATTCTTCATATTCAAATTCATTGTAATAGTGAAATTGAAAAGCATTGTAATGATTGATAATTTGTTAACTTAACTAAGTAAGAGAGGTTAAAAAGGTGGAAGTGATTTTTCATGAGCTTGATAAGGTCATGAAGACCATAAAATATGGTTTTAACGAGTTGTGAGGTGTTTATGATGAAGATCATCCACATTTATTATGTTTAGGATATGATAAGGAATGTATTCATAATTTTTATAAGTCTTGATAATGCATGATAAGATTTTTATTGCAAATTGTTGGCTCTAGGGCTCAATCTAGGGATTCTCTTAACTTTTTTGTGCACCACTGAATTTAGTAAAAATTCAAAATACCTTTGTCTTAACATGAATTATAGACCCTCAAATTTTCATTATGATTAAGAAAGTGCGGTAGAAGTTATTGATAATAGAAGTTTTATCTTTAATGGAGGAAACATAGTGTAAAGGTTGTAAGATTTCCCTAGATTACTAGAAAAGGTCACAAAGAAAGATAATTTGGGAAGAATGCATTAATAGCTAGTGCATGTAAGTTTGGGAATAATCCAAAATTTGTGAGGGATGTTAATAAAAATGGATCTAGGGCGTGAAATGCTTTCACTTGCATTTCAGGACCTAAGTCAGGCAACAAGGGCCACAAGAAGCCTAGGGAAAAGTACTATGAAAGAGATGGGAAAAAAATCTTGACCACTTATAGGTGAGTCTTACCATTCAAGATGATGTATATAACATGACAAAGGATGTATGAATTCTTCAATGATCCTATGACTATATAACCTTATAGGTAAACGATGCACAAGTAGAAGGCATAAAGAGTATATATTGGAAAGAACCTAGTTTAGGTGAATGTTGTCAAGATTAAGAGTTATAGGTCATTGGAATCATCCCTCCCAGGGTGTTGAAGCTACATATAATGATAGGTTAGCTATGGAATTTTAGTGCTAGAGGAATCTAATTGTCACAACGAAGCTAAACCAAATCAAGAACCACTAAGGACAGAATACATGAGGTTATATCATTAAATTTTAATAATCGAGGAGTTGTGGATACATTACTGTCCTCAAGCACTATATAAGGGTGATTGAATTTTAAATTGGTAAAATATGCAATTGTATAGTTTAGAAGTGATATGTTCTAGTGGGAGCTTCCAAAAATCTATATTGTAGTTTATTAAAAGGATGGTATTATTCAAACTTGTATGGTGGCCTAAACTTGTTAGTAGAATTTTAATTTGAATGCCATAGATAATAGATGAAAATAAATATTAGGGGAAGAAGAAAGATTGTCAACTCTTCAGGTTACATTATATGGAGGAGGGATTTAGAAATTTTTGGATGCCCGACAAGAATCATATTATTTTTAACTTTTTACATGGGATACTACAAGGCGAAGTCATTAACAATCGGGGTATCAAGAATGAAGTATTGGACATGAATTTAAAGGTACTAAGGGATCATAGAAGGATTAAACTAAGTTAAGATAGGTGGTACACCATCGAATTATTTTTCATTGATTATTTGACGATAAATTAGTCTTAAATCTAGCATGGAGACATGGATAGGTGTATTCATCATATGAAGGGATTAAAGCTTGTTCTCAAGATTAAGAATATGCACTTTGTTGCTTGAGATTTATCTAGGAGAAATAAATATGTTCATCATGGTGAAAAACTGGGCTAAGAAGGAACATCTGTGTGGTATCAAAGCAAGGTGATACCTCAAATTTTGACAATTTTCTAATGTGGTATAAATGTCAAAAATTTGATTGTACTTAATAATTGATGAAGTGTGATTCTATATTTAGTTGAAGGAAGAGAGAGACTATAAGTATTCAAAGAAAAAAAGAAGTGTGGCTAAGGTGAAGCCAAGAAACTATAGCTAGCAGAGAAGAATAGTAAACTAAGGAAATTGACATAGGTGCCAGTGGAGATTTTAAAAGTAGAAAATTTGTGAGAAAGAAGGAAGAGGTAGTAAAAAGTATCCAAGAAGGAGATTTGATAATAAGAAGAAAGAGACTATAATCGAAGGGGATAGAAACTTGGATAACAGAGAGACTATGGAAACAATACCATGGAGACAAGTAATTGTTTTTGTGTAAGAAATGAGAGAGATGAGAGTGATAGAAAACAAGAAGAGAAAAGAAATGGAGAGAGAAAGGGATATTTATGATATGAGCAAGTAGATTGACGATTTTAAGAATAAAATATTATCAACAAGGATTGTGTATAAGGATGATGAAGATCCTATAGAGGAAGATGAAGTGATAGCTTATTGATTTGAGGGAGATGACTAAAAATAGGTTGACATGATCAATGCACACAAGGGAATAAGCTTCATAAGTGAATCATGTGAAGACTCTTGCAAAGAAGAAACAAAGTATGAGTGTTGAAAGCTTCAAGGAAGGTGATGATGAGTGGTCCGATGGAACCCGAAGAACTCTAGAATGATGAGAAGCCACAAAGAAAATTGAATAAGGTTCCCAAAGAGAGAACAAGAGATAGAAAAACACAAGAAAGAAGGATAAAATTAAGTTCATTCAAAGGACACCCATGAATGTTAATGTTATGTTTAAGTCCAATATTTCATGTACAAAGGAAATCCTTTCCAAGGATAAGGCTATGAAATCTATGAAGAATGGTTCAAATGAAGAATCCATGATAAAGGGACAACAACAAGGGTAATTGAAAACAAGTAAGTATGAAGATGATAGAACTATAACGAACAATGAATTAGATTACTCAAGTGAGGGTCTGAAGGAGGATAATGCCATCTCAAATGAGGTCTAGAAAGTAAGACATAAAGGTAAATTATTTAATTTAAATGCATGAAATGATGATACATTTAGCATGGTTAGTGACAACAGAATCATGAATGTATGAATGATCTGTGCATATAAATAATAGTATGGACTTCTATTGAAACAAGTAAACACTCCCATAGAGGTCAAAGGGAGACAATGAAGGAAAATTTAGAATTCTTGGAATAAGTACAACAATGTTTAAATGCAAGCCAAAAATTTGATGAATATCATGAAGAATCCATGATAAAGGGACAACAACAAGGGTAATTGAAAACAATCAAGTATGAAGATGATAGAACTAAAACGGACAATGAATTAGATTACTCAAATGAGTGTCCAAGGAGGATAATGCCATCTCAAATGAGGTCTAGAAAGTAAGACATAAAGGTAATTTATTTAATTTAAATGCATGAAATGATGATACATTTAGCATGGTTAGTGACTGCAGATCATGAATGTATGAATGATCTGTGCATATAAATAATAGTATGGACTTCTATCAAACAAGTAAACACTCCCATAGAGGTCAAAGGGAGACAATGAAGGAAAATTTAGAATTCTTGAATAAGTACAACAAATTTTAAATGCAAGCCAAAAATTTGATGAATATCATGAAGAATTGATGATTTCTTGTTGCAAGAAGAGTTAAAGGTGATAGAAACCATGTGTACGGTACAAGTCAGCCCAAAGGTGAAGATGTAATGGAAACATGGCAGAATAGTGGACAACCTCAAATGAATGAAGCTAATTTTGTTCATGATGAAGAGGTAAAACATGTAATTATGCAATCAAATTGTGTGGGTTTGGTTGATTATGGTGCTAATACTGATGATATGAAATTCCTTCAAGAAGTATTATGTTTTGAACAAGAAGAAAATAAATTTGTTTATGAAAGCATAGAACAATTGCAAGCTGAGATAAGTGCATTAGAGCATGTTGTTCATAATGAAGAGGCTAATGACTATTTGAGGAAGGAAATACAAGAGTCTCAAGAGGTGGAAACCATGAATGAAGTATTGAAAATGATAGACTAGATGTATGAGGATATGGATAAGAATACAAACATGTTGGAGCAGTTTGGGAATGAGACAATGTAAGAGAAAAACAAATATGTGAAGACCAAATTGGAATTGGTCATTGTTATCTCTCGAAAGTGCACCCTATAGAGATATGAGTGCAGTGTTCTAGGATTTCTTTGAATCTCTATCTTTAGTATATATAATGGAAACACCTCGGGTATGTCGGTTTACCTATTGTTGAGGTTAGTCTCCGTATCAAGGTCGGTTCCTTCTTGATGTAAACTAAACTAATTATCCGGGGTTTTGAGGGTAGAAAGATTACTGTAAATGAATTGAAAACTAGGGTGATACAACGACGTACTTGTTGAGGGATTTAACTCGACTACATGCACAAATAATTTGAGAATGGATTTTGGATGCACAAACCAACAGCTTTTAGCAAAATATTAAGGGAAAACACCTGAGGTATTGAGGGAATGATTCACAACAGTACTATTAAGATAAACATGCACACGAATATTATGCGAAATAACTAAATTTACAAGAAGATAAGATGATTAATCGGGAATTTGAAATTCACAAGAAATAATTGGGTATACAAAACACCGCAAATAATATGAAAGGCAAAAATCAATTCTCATTCAAAGGGAAAAATTGGAAAAATCTACTTCAGCACTCATGTTTCAAAAAATTCCCCCTTGTGCCTTGAATGGCACACAATATATATCAAGTTTATTCATCCCATCCTTCCTAAAAAATATAATAAAATTTGTACTTGCCCAATGCATCCTATTTTTATCCTTTATTCTTAATAAAAAAATGAATAAAAATTAAACATGCTAATACAATGAGGCATAAAAGCCTTGGTACAAAAACATTGCGATCAAACCGCAGCTTGGTACTTCCATTTTTAATAAAGTTGGTTTAATAATTTGGTTACTAATAAGATTTTATTGATGATAAATTCTTCTCCAATGCATGCAATCTTTGTTTGATGTGACACTTGTAGCTTGATCTACTTGCAAAATAAATTTGACAATCTTTTATTATGCCCCTTTGTATACACATGCAAAAAAATTATCCCCCTGTGTGATTAAGATGTTTCTTTTTATTTAATACTTAACAAAACCCACCCAAAATATGGGGACCACTTATAGGTTCTTATGTTGACATCTCCATGTATAATTTTCTTTGTCTCTTGCTATCATGTCATGCTTTATTTCAAATGTGGGGACCATCATGCCATGGTGTAGAGACACTTTTCTTTTACTTCTTATGCCACCTGTACTTACTCTTGTTATTTGAAGATACCAAGGTCATTTGATTTGTTTAAGGTAATAAGTACCTTAGTTTGACTTTTTGGTATACACTTGATCAAAAATCATATGTTTGAAAATGCCCCCCTTGATTTTCTCATGGTCATAATATATTTTACGAAACCCCTTTTGATTTATCATTACCATATGATATGGTTTTTGGGCTTTGAATAATTGTTTCACCTTTTTGCAAGGTCACGAGACCCTTCTGATGGTATATTGCTTGTTCACACCGTAATGACCCAAAAATCCACACACGAACAACACAAAGAAATACAAGATAACTTTTTTTTTTTTTTTACTTGCTTGAAGATAATACGACACTACACCAGTTCTCTAGGGAAAAAAACCAACTAAATAAATGCTTTCCACAACAACGACCCACATTGGTTACAGATAAACATGAGGAACACACTTAGGACACAACGGTTCATCTAAAGTATGCAATTTTGCAAACAAGGTCTTCCACAGGTAAAGTTTCTTTAGAATCATGTTTTAGCTTGTAAGTGCTTTAACATTCTTTACTTTTCCCGAGGAATCATGATAGGAGAATCAAGTTCATGTCTCCTTTGAAGAATTTTCCCTGCCTTGTTAATGTTAATATACGTTGTAAACCAATTATTGGATGATAAGAGGTTGCTTCATTTACTTGATTAACTTATTCATTTGGGAGGAGGCAGCTAATTTCTCAAGGCTCTTAACTTCATCGATCTGTTTTCGACGTTGTGTTTTTGAACATAAATGTTTTATCTTTTCAAGCGGTCAATTTTATTTTATTTTATTTTATTTCAGTACATGATTGTCTAAATCTTGGATTCATCATTAAGAGCTTATTAGTTCTTAATAAAGATTTCATTGGGGTCAAGAGTCTAACCAGAAATATTAAAGGTTTCACTTGGGCTTCACTTGAAAAGATAGACATAAGTATATTGTTTACATTTTTAACGGGTAAGATGAATCGAAGAGTTTCTTAGTCAAGTTCCTTCTATTTATTATAATCTTATTATCTTCCAAGAATTTAATCATTGATTTCACCTTAAGACCATTCCAAGGATTCACCACAATAAGAGATTGTTGATTAGTTTAAGTGGGGTCACCAGGTATATTTGTTTCAAAACATAGTCCTCTACCAAACGACACATGACCAAGGTAACTAGAGCGATGCAAGTTGATTCAAGTTTAGATAATTAGAATTAGGTTTGACAATTCAAGGATAAATCATATTCTGAAAAGTGAAAATTCAACGAAGGATACGCATGTCAAAACCGGTTCATATAATCTTATCGACAATAATATTTCTCGAATTGACTTTCAAATGATAACAACAACCTACATGAGAACAATACAAAATTATAACACAATGCCTTCTATATAGTCTTCACAATTTCCATACCAATGTTTTAAAGTGAAGGAAAACATTTGTACAACAAAGAGCCCTAAGAAGGTGGAAACCATTCTCTACACGTGTTTCTTTTTCTCTCTCTTTTTTTTCTTTTCTACTCAGAAATCCTCCTTCACATTTGTTAGCACATGTCGATTCAAGAACTCGAGCACGATAAAAGCTATAACATTAAGACAATATGTTGTTATCTAACTGCTTCAAGGAAGAAAAACATCGTTGTTTATGAAAAATAATCTAAGAGTCTAAACAAGAGCAATTAAAGAGTTGTCCAATAGCAAAAAAAATGTCTGGATAAAAAGGGACGGCACTAACTCTATTTAATTATCATTTTCTCATAGGAGCGCTTAATAAACATCATAGTGAATTTCACCCATATCACAATAATGACCGTCATTTTAGCAAGATAACATTTCAAACAAAAACAATTACAAGAAGAGAATTAAGTTCAAACGTGATCTGTCCCTATTTGTTTAAGTTAGTTCACCAAGCCAAGGATTCACTATGCCACTGGAAGATCCCAAACAATCAATCGACATGAGAATATCTAAACCAACATGACTTATTAATATTAAGATGATGTGCCTATAACAATTAATTTTATGTCAGTACCGAATAAATAAATTGGAAAGAAAAGGGATGAAATGCACAAATGACCTCGTATGGGTCACATCCTATCCTAACAATCCTTCTATTAAACTTTCTTCTAATCAAGAGAATGTCTTAAGAAAAAGGACAAACTTGGCAAGACCAAACATAACCATTATAAATCTTACAGGAGGGTTACTCAATCATTCACAAGAACACAACATAGGATACATAGCTTCCAAAGGATCTGTTGTCAACAACAAGTTGACTTAAACCTTTCTGGTCAATACATAACCATTCTACTACAATGACAGCAAGGAGGTCGTATCACAATGATCATCACAAAAACAAATCAACCAATGAGTTTCCAAACACACCAACCTCTAAGTCACAGGAGAATGAAATTTAAGCATCTTTACAGAGAAAAACGTAGAGTAATTTCTTACGCATAAAACCAACATCCCAATTTTAAGATTTGAAAACTTCCTCACTCATGATCAAGTAGATCTCATAGCCTCCAACATGTGTGAAACAAAATCAAGGTAAGAAAAGAGTATTTCCTCTGACATTTTAAGCTATCCAAAAGAAATGTGAGTATCGTCAAAAGAAGACATTCCATAGGATCAACTACATTCCTCAAAACATACAACAGTCACCAAGGGAGAGAAGGTGATTCCAAAGACAACAATCTCCAAACGGTGAACATGAATTGATATCAAATTATGACGATCAACCATGACACTCGAAGAATAAAAGTATTTCTTCGAGCGATTCAAAACAAATAACAAAAGCAACTAACCTAGTTGAAAGTAATATCAACTTGGCTCAATTCAAAAATCAGTCAAGCTAAGCACACACCAAGCCAACCGGGAAGGGTTACTAGAACCTAAACAAATGAAAGAAAAGGATAGAGACAGGAATAGCATCATTCACCTATACACAATGCACTCGCAGTACTCAATCACCAATTCACAAATACCCAACATAAACCAGAACTACAGATCTCGAACCGAAACAAGAATAAGAACAAAACAGGAACTATAAAGTTGAGTCCAACGACAATGTTTGATAAAACATTCAAATCGTGAGACCAACACAAAGAACTTGGGAATTTTCATTACAGAACCCCACCTCTTTTGTTTTATTAGTCTTAAGAACAAAGTTCACCCAACTAATATTTATTAAAACCCAGAAAACAATATAAAGGCTTCAACCAGCGCAATCATTTCTAACGCCAAAAAGAATACAAACGAGCAAGGGAAGTGGAAACCAAACAGCATACCATCACACGAGACATTTATATGAAGAGTAGAGTTATGTAATGAATCGCTTAAATAACAAAGATAAGAATCAATGGTATAGAGAATATCGTGCCTGATTAAGCTCCCGCAGTCGATAACAAGATGGACAGGGCCTGTAACAGCAACCCAAGCCTAATTCCATTTTCTTCAAGCTCATTGGGGGCCCAAACATCGAACATCTTCACGTTGGCACAGGTAGGAGTTCACGGCCAGGGTGGGTGGTCTAAAATACTTGCCAACATCCTCCCAACGCGTGTCAAAAGGGAAAACTACAGCGGAACATGGGCAGCCATCCAGCACCATGGAAAGTCCACTTGTGGAGCCCATTTAAGAAGCTGGAACTAAAATCTGGTCTCTTATTTATCACCGCAGACTGCACAATGCGCCTTGTTATAGTGCCAAACTATGTTTGCAGATTGCTTCACCCGGCATTACCAAAAATCTTTACAAGAACATTTTCCTCTTTTCTTTTTTTTTTTAAAGTGATGGAACCGCTTTGCATCTCTCACAACAATTTGCTTTGCAACAATCTTGAAAAAACCTGCACAAAGTGTGGCAACAACACATATATTAAGGTTCTCAATCAAAGATATCCTGCTACCTTCATCTCCCAAGACATTATCTCCAACATTGCATAGATCTCCTGTGCCCGTGGGTGTGATCTGCCACCTTCCTTTTTCCATCTTTGTGAGTCTCAGTGGCAATCTCAGCTGCTGTAATGGGCTTGTGAATAGCATTTGCAATGGGAAACCAATGGAAACAACAATTAAAGGTGTCACTTTCTGAAGGCAGGTTGTCGTGATTCCAGTAGGTTATATTATCAAGAGATGCAGTTGCTTTCCAAGAATCAACTCCCCCTTCTTCTGAGTTAGAAGCTTTAGAAATACCATTATGGTCCTCGGGTTTCATCTTTTCCAGGACAAATCCACAATAACTTCCTGGTATTGACAGAGTAGCTCCGGCTAACTTCCTTCCTCTGAAAGAAGCTTCCTTCAACTCAAGCTCGTCCACTACCACACCTGTTATCTTGGGCTGAAAGTAATCAGAAACAGGGCATTGGCCATTGTATTTGATGACACATGGAAGCTGGTGAAGTTTGTCTGTCAAATCAATACACCCATCAGAAATCCTAATGATTCCACTCACTCCCGTGGAAGATACAGAACAACCACTCTCTGTAAAACCGTCCATTGTGTCTGTGTGGAAGTAAAACGAGCTAATAATGACTGGTAATGGCCAGATACAAATCAGATGACAAATCTTCCGAGGAGAAAGGCTCCTCCAATCAGTAAGTGGGAGAATCCTGAATTTGAGGATGTGTCTGATATAGAACAGGTAACAACATAGTTGGACGACCTGCTTGCTGGAGGCGTTCAAAAAGGCTTCTACCTTACCAGTTACGTGCCTCTTTGCTGGTTAAACACTGCTCTCAGCACACCGCTCACCACCACACCCCGCACTGTGATTTTCTCCTACCATCGTGGCACTTGCACTTCCTCTTTTCCCTCCTCCGCTGAGGACAATAACAATGGCCTCTCCATTTCCTCACCCTGACCACTAACATCCACACCCAAGAATGGCTTGAGCAAGCCGCAAGGAACAAAACCTAGGGCAGACTTGAAAGGAACCTCCATTAAAGTGAAGTGACCCATCTCCAGAAAGCTCACGCGGCCAGGGAAGAGAAAAACACACACACATAGCAACCAAGGGGTAGAGAAAACGTGCCAGGGAAAGAAAAGAAACGCCCAAGAAAAAAAACGTGCCTAACTCCCACCTATACGCATTTAATAACAGAATCAAATAAGATCATGGTGGAGAAAAAGGACTCCACCGACTCCCACTGTCTCACGCCACCCAGGTAATTATAAGTTCATTTAAGAAGTGACAGAAATGTCACCCATCTGCCAGCTAACCAGGGAGAAAAGAAAATGCGCTTCAACCACTACCAAGGAGAATAAACAAATACAGTCTATTTAAAAATGCCAAATTAAGTATTATAGCGAGTAAAACCTGCACTAATCCATGAAATGTCAATTTTGCCTCATCATCAACATATATCTCCATGGGCTGTAAATGGAAACAAGCGCACAAAAATATTAGGTGAGGTGATTGGTAAAGAAAAGCCTCCATCGCATTTGCTTCTTTGGTGTACAAGAAATAAATGTTCACAGCATCTCCGTCCAATTTTTCTCTATACTCTGAATCTAATACTTGACAATTGCAGCTAGTATATCCTTCAGATGTGCAAAGCTAATTGGCAACCTCATGGAAAATCTACCTCTTTGCAAGCCCTCAAGTAGAGATTTGTGCTTGGTAAGGATTATATTAACTTTTATTAGCTGACTATAGAGCTACAGTTGAGCAGTTCACTATATGTTTGATGAAAGTAGGTTGAGATGCATGTATCTGGGAATAATCTGGCAGAACCTACAACCCGGATTTACACCCCCGCAATTCTTCGACATAGCCTCCACCATTGAATGTCCCAAAAAAAAACACGTTCCACTTTGATGACGAAACAATAACATATGACAGTATACCATGAACACTATTGTTTATTAATAATAAGCTGTAGTGTCAAGAAAGGCTACAGTGACTCGTGAAGCTTGGACAAAGTACTTAGGACATGGGACATTACACACACATAATATATTTTAACCTCCTTTTCAATAATCATGGCACAATGCCATTGTTCGGTTTTGAATAATCATCAATTGATTATTATTATTGGTGTTTTATATTTGAAAACAACTAAGCTTCGGACTTTTAATAGGTCAATGGAAATGATTTTTTGAAATAATATGTGGCTGGCCCCCTCTCCATGGTGACTCACCCTCCATTTTCCTTACCGAACTCCACATTTATTTCATCGGGCATCTGCAAACCAATGGTGGTCGCCGATCCTCAGTATGCTTGATCCATTACTATTGATTTCTAACTCACTGGTTGAGTTAGGTCACCATGAGTTAATTTGGTGAAAGTGTTTTATTTGTACCCTAAAATGATCATTTGCATGCAATTTCTAGTTTGAGGGCGAAGCCCTAGAAAAATTTCTTCAAGACCACCATTTTGATTCTTATGAGCACAAAATATTTTACATGTGAGGCCTCTATGATCATAGTGGTTGCATAATTTTTGGTCTTTCTGGTTCTGTGTGAGATCCTTTGGAGGTTTTGATCATTTCATGTTTCTTCGGCTTCGTTCCAAATTCGGCCGCAATTTTCGAGCTCGATTCGAGCTAGTTTTGCTACTTTCTTAGCTTGAATCCTTTATCATTATGAACCTTTGTGAGATTCTAAGATATTTGGTTTTTTGGCCACAATATTTAGAGATTTATTTGTTTTGATACATCCCATGCATTGAACCTATGGTCTCTTTAGAAAAATCACCACTTTGAGGGTTTTGGAGGTATGACTATGTCATTTATTTCGAGCAATAATTCCGAGCAATCTTTTTAAAATGTATATTATGAGAAATGGTCTATTTAAACTTCAGAACCATTACTATTATATCATTTTTAGAGTACATATGTATATTTTGTCATTTCTTCAGCAAAGTACATTTTCTGATGTGGGTTTTTTTGTGTTTTGTGTGATTTCTTCTAAGATCTTACTTATCATGCCACCATTATTTTCTTTTTTGAAGCTTGTTTCACTTTTGATATCTAGTATGAACATCATTGATGATGATCTTGAGCTCTTTGTATGGCCTCTTTACCTTGGAGAGCTATCTCGAGGAGGTAAGTGAAGATTCTATATCCTTTTACGACACTTTGCTATATAACGACCATTATTTCTATTTGAGCTCTCCTCCAGATTTTTATCGAGATTTTGAATGTTTTATTAACTATATCTAGTTATCTTAACTGTCATTTTATCATTTCCAACTGAGTTTTACCTTGTCTAGGATAACGTGTTAAATCCGCCAATGTTATTGTTTGCTTCAAAATCTCATCAATATGTACTTGAAACCCTTCTCGGCTTTTTTGGAGTACTTTAATGCATGTTCCGTTAGTGGTTGATCATGTTTTGTAACATTTGACCTCATTCGTGAATTCATGATTGTCGTATATTCAAAGTTTGTTCTCTTTGGATATTTGTATACCTGTGAAGTCAACTTAAACCTTAGTGAATTAATTCAAGCCTTAAAAATTAGTATGTATGATCTATGTTTTAATGAATCTGAGTTTGTAGGATCATTGTGAGTACCCCTAAAAATCTTGGTAAGCCTATACTTCTTCTTTCCTTGTCCTCTGTTGCATACTGAACCTAAGACTTGTTGTATCTTCTATTTTTGTAGCTTTATGTACTTTATTGTTATAACATGTATATCACTATAAGTTCAACAAACATTTTCTGTTTCTTCTCGGAAACTTCTGTCACTTTCTATTTATGAATCCATAAAATATTATTGAAGTTTTACATTTGTATCTGTTTGTGAGACCTATATTAGGTTGAACTATTTCTAATTATGTTAATGAGTTGGAACTGTTTTGATCTTCAGAATTTAATAATTCGACATGATAAGAAAACCTTTAACAGTGATATAATCTCTTCTAAATGTGAATCTTCTAGTCCTTGTAACCTTTTCCAGAATCTGCAATTTTGAAATGATATGTCTTCTGAAGCTTCAAAAGAATTTACTTCTCAAGTTGTAAATTTTTAATCATATTTTCCACTACACTATGCTTCTGATTCGGTAATTTTTTATTTTACAATATGTGCCTTGGATGAATGATTCCTAGCTCAATTTCATGCATCTCTTTCTAGATAATTGTATGTTACAAAACCATACTGATGGGTAGTGCTTCCTTTGATAGTTGGTCCTCATAAATTTACTTCTCAATCCTGAAGATGACATTTTCTTATAATTCCTAGAAGACTGTCCCTATTTGAGTTAGAATTCTTGGCATAATGTAATTGTGACCCAGTATGTTTTGCATGAACTGAATCTTTCACTGCTCAGTTTTGATCCACATTTGCTTGTTCTTTTCAAAAGAACTATTTTTCTCCTTCTGCTGTAATTGTTTCCTAATTATTTCTTATATTGTTTAACAATAGATGTAGTTGCAAATTCAATTATGTATTGACGTTGGTCTAATGATAACACTTGATGCTTAATTCACCTCATCTACACTCTGAGAAGTTAGATCCTTGATCGATTATCTATTGCTTTTAATATCAATACTAGTAGAGCTTCATGTATATTTTGTGATATATCTTGTACATCACTAAGATCATTGCTCTTATTCATAAATGTTTCCTTTCCCTGCACTGATTTCTTTCACCCTGAACTCTTGTGGAACTGAAAAATGTACTCTTATCATTGTTGCATTATGTATTCTGTTGATTGAGTTGTACCTAAATGATGGTTTCCATGTTGGCCAAAATTTGATGAGAATCTCTACTCTTAAAATAGATTTTGACCTGATCATACCTAATTTGTGATTTGACCTTGTAATGATGCATTTATTTGGTTGCATGCATAAATAATCAGGACTCCATTTATGATATTGAGGCTGCAAATCTGTCTGCTACAATTGGTTATAATTTTTGTACTTGAAGCTTTTACTTTATATTCTCATATGAATAGATCTTGAAATTGTTTCCTCAATAGTTGTAGATTGAAAGTTGACCCTTTTAATTCTTGAACTTAACCATAATGATATGCATATCTGAAAGTGTTCTTCATTCATTCTATAACACTGTCTAGTTGCAATTGTATGATGGGAAGCACTTCTTGAAAGCTTGATGCTTGAAGATGTCTTAAAATTGTTGCTCTCATGAAGTGATATGCATCCATTTTCATTCCTTGTACATTTTAAGCTTTGTATAGCACCTTCACCTTGACAATGCATTTCAAAATCTAAGAGATTGTATCTTGTGTTTTTCTATAGCTGATATCAATCTGTTCCTTCTGATATCTGAAGTTGTTGATGAATCTGCATGATAACCATTGTTTTGATGTGCATTGTTCTTCTTGCAAGTTGTGTCCAATATGATATATGACCCCTTCTGCTCTTTGGAATTAGTTAGCTTGGATTTGATAAAATTTGTACATGAGAATGGCTTACTTGGAACTTTGTATTCTTTTCCTAACCTCTGGAATGAGAACCTGAGGCTTGATCTTTATTGAATATTGGCACTTTTCTAAATGTTTTTCCATTTGTATGAATCTGCAGTACTAAACTTGCATTCTTTGGTGGATTAGTACAGTTATATCTTTGTACATTCATCCTTATCCTGAACTAAAACAATATGTACTTTTTAGGTTTAACTTGTAGAATGCAATATTTTTTATATGCAAAGACAATAGTTATTTCATTTTTCCTTCTTCTTACCTATACCTACACATTTAGATAAACTAGTTAGAAAACATTAGGAATTTTGGCCTCTCTCATGTTCCATAGTTTTTCTTTTCTCTTTCTTCTTCAGAAATGATTATGGGAATCATATACACTGATGTAGAATACTACTCTTGTCAATTTTTTATCTGTCTCTAATGTATCGTATGCTTGTAACGCATACCTCCTAATGTTAGGACATCCATTTGCATGAAATTATATAGTACCAAAATATGGATTAATGTTGAGCTCGTGACTAAGAGTCTTTCTTTACTATTTCTCGTATAATGCAAACGTGATAGCGAAGATGAAGACAAAGTAAAGTTGGTGCTGAAAGTGGAGCAACATAGATGAAAGAAACTCAAGGAAATTATGGGTTTTTTCATACTCCTTTACTTTTATTTTCATACATATGTACCTTCTACTTTAGTAATTATGAATAACTTTTTGAGTTACATCCCACGGCTTGTGTGGGAAACATTGAGTTCCTTATGAATAAAACATTAAATTCTGGAACTGAGTTGTGTACTTCTTTTGCATTTCAATTTTATGTATGGATTTTATAATGAAATAAACACCTCAATAACATAATTGGATATATTTAATCGTGAAGGAAAGAACTTTAAAAATATCCGCAATTTTTTCTGCTTTTCAAAATTTAACACTTCACCTATTCTATAATTTTGGTCTTCATCAAGCTAATACATATGTCCTTAGGGGCATTTGTGTTCTCTTGCTAAAGATGAACATGGTATTGCACACTATGTGGTTTGTTTACATTTTGGGATAGCACACATATCTGAAAGTTACGTGTAATCATCAATTGTCAGAATCGAAAACATAATAATATTGTAATGTATTCTCGCTAGTTAGGTTCACTTCAACAATGCCATCCATCGTAACGAAGTTTCGAGTTGCCCATTTTTCACTAGTGTAAAAAATTTCAACAATCATTTAAGGAACAAAAGGAAAAGACAAAGATCAATCTCATGAAGATCAGTAATATGCTTCATGGCCTCATCATTTTGTATCTAAGGTTCCTTTTAGTGTTTTGTATGTAGGTATAGCAATTAATAAGGTGGATGAAGTTCAAGATTACACAAGAGAGATCTTGAAAACAAGAGAACAATAATATATTGAAAACATATTTGGAGATGAAGCAATAATAAGGAGCATTATAGCCGAGAAGGAGTTATTAAAGAACAAGTACAATAAGAAATAGAGAAGCCAAAAGATTAGATATAGAGAATACACCAAGAAGATTAAAAAGTAAAATGGCCAAGGATAACATGGGACCCAAGTACAACTCAAGGAAGAATGAAGACTAGAAAAAAGAGAGAAAGTTTCTCATTTGAAGAGTATGACAAGTCAAGAAAATTGCTATCATTCAATGAAATTAGAAAGTTTATACCAACATTGAGATCATGAATTTTGAATGCATAAGTGAAAGAGATGGAAGATTTATGAGTAGTAGCAACAAGATCAAGGAACAAGAAATGATGAAGATTCATGAGAAAGAGCTCATGAAAAAATTCAAGTTGGGTAATCTAATGCAAGAGTATCCTTTATAAGTAAGAAAGATTCTATTAGGTTTTCACATGGGTTAGGACTGATGGATAATTGTTTTCCCTCCATTAGCTCATTGTTCAAATTCAAATTTGAATGTGCATTATAATAATGAAAGTGAAAATCATTGTAATGAGTGGTAATTTGTTAAGTTGACTAAGTAAGAGAGGTTGAATAGGTGGAAGTGAGTTTTCATGAGCTTGATAAGGTCATGAAGACCATAAAATAAGGTTTGTAATGATTTTTGAGGTTTTTAGGATGAAGATCATCCACATTTCCTATGTTTAGGATATGGTTAAGCTTCCTAGGCTAAACTAAGTCAATCTAGGAGCTAGTTGAGCTTCATAATGAGCAAGAATAGGAAATAAATTCAGGAATGAAGAGATAACTTGAGAGAGAGCTTAAAAATAGGATATTCAATGATGAATGAAGATGTATGATAAAAAAGAGAGAATATACCTTTGTTTCAGTTATGTTTACATGTTTTTAGTGGACTGTGCATGGAAGATGTGCCAGATAGTGGGTATGAAACCCTCAGTGCCATTTATATGTTAAAATTATCTTGACTGTTAATGTAGAAAGATTCTACAGGTGATAAGGAACGTATTCATAATTTTTACAAGTCTTGATAATGCAAAATAAGATTTGTATTGTAAATTGTTCGCATTTGGGCTCGATCTAGGAATTATCTTAACTTTTGTGTGTAACAATGAATTTTTCCTATATTTTCAAAATACATATGTCTTAGCACGAATTAGATACCCTCAAAATTTCATAGTGATTAAGTAAGTGCAATAGAAGTTATAGATAACAAAAGTTTGAGCTATAATGGAGGAAATGCAATGTACAAAGTTATAGTACTAGGAAAGAGATAGGAAAACAAATGCTTGACCAGTTATAGGTGAGTCTTATCATTCAAGATGATGTCTATAACATGAAAAAGGATGTATGAATGCTCCAATGATCCTATGATCATATAACTTTACTGGTAAACCATGGACAAGAAGTAGCCATAAAGAGCATATATTGGAAAGAACTCAATTTAGGTGAATGTTGCCAAGTTGAAGATTTATATGTCATTTGAATCTGCCATCCCAAGGTGTTAAAGCTACATAAAATGATAGGTTTTCTATGGAACTTCAAGACTAAAGGAATCTAATTGTTACAAGGAAGTTGAATCATTTCAAGAACCACTAAGGACATGGATACACGAGGTTATATCATTAAATTATGATTATTAAGGAGCTATGGGATACACTATTGTCCTCAATCACTAGATAAGGGTGATTGGATTCTAAATTGGTTGAATATGCAGGTGTATAGTTTAGAGGTGATAAATTTTAGTGAGAGCTTCCAAAAAATCTATATTGTACTATACTAAAAGGAAGGTAGTTTTCAAAATGGTGTGGTGGCATAGACTTTCTAGTAGGATCTCAAATTTAATGCCAAGGATAATAGATGAAAATAAATATTAGAGGAAGAACAAAGAGTGTAAAATCTTCATGGTTACATTTCATGGATAAGAGATCCGGTACTTTGTTCGATGCCTAACAAGAATCATATTATTTTGAACTCTCTATATTGACCATCGTCGGTATCATGAATGAATTCTTGGACATGCATTTAAAGGTACTGAGGGCTCATATAAGGATAACGCTAAGTTAAGATAGTTGGTACACCATTGAGGTATTTTTCATTTATTAAATATGAATGTAAATCAGTCTTAAATCTAGCATGAAGATAAGGATAAGTGTATGCATCATATGAAGGGATCAAAGCTTCCTAGCGAAGCTTAAGAATATGCAATTTTGGGTTAAGAGTTATCTAGAGAATATGATATTCTCATTGTGGTGATAAACTGAGATAAAATGGCACATCACATTAGGTAGATGACACAACTAGGATGCAATGATAAAATATCCTACTAGTTTGGCGTCCCTTACTCCTAAACATTAACTACAATATGCTAAGCAAAGTTAACATTTATTTAGGATTCTTTTCATTACGTCACTTTTTTGTAATTTTAATCTCTTTCTTTACTTAATAACATATTGATTTCACCTTGAATTATTTTTTCAGACCAATATATTCATATGGTTTTCAGTCTTTCTTTCCACATTCATATTATAAGTGTATTATATTTATTGTTTATTACTATAATAGATAATTTTAATCGTATTATATTTGAGGTGTCTTACTATGAGGAGATCCTATAAGAAAGTGTCTTTGGCATATCTCCTTCCAACAATTTTTTTTTAACTCTTTGATATCCTCCTGATAAGGTCTTATACAAGGAGAAGTTTATTGACCTCATATTTTATGGTTTTTTTTAATTCATTTTATGTTATGAAATAACTATTGTGCATGTGGAATGAAGACTAATATGGTTTTCTTGATTTTCCTTAATTTGGAGATTTGACAAAATAAGAAATTGTATGTTATTGATGTTAAGTGTAATGGTTCTTCAAAATCTTAAGTCAAGCCCTTATCTTGAAAATTTCAAATTATATTTAGGAATATCAAAAAATTATAATTCCAAGATTAAGATGTGTCTATGAGTCATACCTTACCCCTGGAATCTATTTTTGAAAGACTTACAAATTTGTAATAATTCCTTCAAACCTAACTAAGCATTAACTTAATACAAGATAATTTTATAAATTATAAACATATTTATAAGTAGTCATTTTTATACTTCAACCAAAAACAACATTTTAAACCATATATTTATTTATAATATTCATATCTTTAGAGAATTTTGTTGAATAATTATAATTAATTTCAATAATTATATCATCGGGACAAATTTTGATCTACGAAAGCATAATAGAGGATAGAATTTTCTTATGTTTTTTATTTTTTATGTTCCATTATAGATACGAGATGGTAATATTGATTGTATTGTATTAGGATATGCAAAAAAATGTTGAAAGGAGATAGAAAACATTAACACAAATGTAATTTGAATGTATAAATATAGACACCAAAACCTTTAAATGTGTAATTCCAACATATATCTAGATAGGATTTGTAGTATATATGGAAAAGACACACATGATAACCTAAAATAAGACAAAAATAAGAAACCTCTTTGTTACTTATTTCCGTTTCCCCCCCAGATGATTTTTCGCTTTCCGTTTGATTGGTCAGTTCTCTCTTGTTTTTATTTGTTTATGCCGCATAATTGTTTGCTTCTGGTTTGACGTTGTGCTGAAGCTAGTGTTTCACCGTAGTCTTGTTTTTTAATTCTTTTTGGCATATACTCCTCTACCTTTTTCTTCATTGGTTTATCTAGCTTCATGGCCTTTTTCTCGGGGTGTGGTCCCCACTTGTTAGAAACCACTTGGGTTATCTTGTTTCATATGTATTTGGATCCCTTTTGTAAGTTAGGGTATGGTACCCTTCAAAACCATTTAATCTTAATAAAAAAATTTAAAAAATTATATTAGATGTAATTATAAGTTCCCAAATGAGAAATCATAAGCCCTAAATGCATTTTCTCCCCTACTCAAAACCATAAGGAGGATGGTGGTTAGTCTATTGAGAAGGGTATTGGTAGCCACTCTAATGGTGATAGCAGACCAAAATCACCCACATCATTTAGAGGTAGTAATAATGAAAATATTCACCCGTATCTAGGATTCACGAGCCCTAATCTCCCGCCTGATCAAGGAATCATGAGCTCTAAACACATTTTCTCCCTACTCAAAACCTTAAGGAGCAAGATGGTTGCTCTGTTTGGGAAGGGTATTGGTGGCTACTCTAAGGGTGATAGTGGACCCAAATAACCCACATCATTTTCATGTGGGAAAATTAAAATACTCACCCAAATCTGGAAGTCGGAAGCCCTTATCTCACGTATCCTTCAAAACAAATGCAAGGTGGTAGAGGACCTTTGCACGGATCTAGAAAGACTCAAGGGAATCGGGGTGATCACTCCTTGGAAGAGGCAGTGGTGTGCATAATTCTATAGGAGATGATGGAGAAAATGAATTTTCCCGGATTGGTCCTTTGTTTGGAGGTCACAAGGCTAATGGGAATCCAACGACGATTAAAGAAAAGACCATGGTTATAGGGGATAGGTTAGGGAATGGAGGTTCCCCTAAATATTTTGTTATTGTGGTCTCTCATAAAAAATACAATGCAAAACATGTTACCATGCTACTAAAATCATCCTAGAAAACTCCTCTAATGTAGATCGAGGAGGACCTACCACAAGAGGTCCTTATGGAAGAGGAGAAATTGGAATAACTTGGCCTCATTTGTAGATTCCAAAATTTTAGGCCCAAGCTATCACAACTTCAAGATTCAATTTCATAGAGATGGAGACAAGTGGGTAATATTGAGCTCTACCCCATGGTAAAACCAATTTTATTGTTGTTGTTGAAACCGCATAGGATAGGGATCTAATTTTTGACAAATATTGGGTTAGGGGAGAATACAGTCTCATGTTTAAGCCATGGTACCCGTATTTTTATCCATTGAAGGATGCCTTTGATTCTCATCTGGTTTGTATTTTCCTACCTGGACTCCCTTTGCATTTTTTGAATAAATCTTTACTTTTTTCTATTAGAAATACCCCAAGATCTACTATGAAAGTAGATGATAAAACTCTTACAAATTATGCCAGGATTTTGGTTGATCTTAATACATCGTAATCTCTCCCAAAAGATATTAACTTGTACTTTGGTGAAAGACATTTTGTTCGTAGTATTTTTGGTGTCCAAATTGATTCTCCCACGAGGGCTCGAGCAAAGATCACGAAACCGACAGGATTCTTAGAGACAGAAAAACTTTGATATGAGTCATTTTGTAGCCGGGATGGGATTCTACCGACTCTTTTCACTCGGACATTAGAGAAATGGATAGCACCTCGCTAAGGGTTTGATCTACCCTCACTACTTTAGGTTGTGCCTTAAACCAAGGTGAGAGGACCCGTTCTGTAACCCGTGTTGGTGAAGGACATCAAGAGACCCTTCTTTGCACAATTTTCATGAGAACCTTGAGGAAATATGATCAATACAACACAATCTAACTCTCATGAGTTTTCACACTAGAGAGTGGAGATGTTTCTTGGGCAAGGTTCGGGTTACTAAAGACAATAATTGAATCCTGATTTTCCCTACATACTTTGGCAACAATTTTTTTTCATTTGTGGATACACAATACAAAAAGGGGTGGTTTTTGTAGGATTCATCATTTGAGAAATTTTTTGGTGGGAAGTTAAGCAAGATAAATTTGATTATACCATATCTTTTAGATCCTTTACAAATATTGGAAAACTCGAAGACAAAATGCTTCAAAACAACCAAAATATTCCTTTAACTAGAAGATGTGAATCAATGGAAGCTCATAGATGCACGCTTCATAGATTCTTCAAGAATTCAACACAAAGTCTTGTGTTGACGACTAAACTAAACATTAGAATTCCTTCATTTTTCACACCTAAGATACACTCATAGGCTTACACAATAATCTTCACAACGTAGTGAGAGTAAAGTGATTTTAAACTTTTTATTTCATTACCGATGAAAGATCTTCTCATAATGAAATCAAAAATGCCACAATACAAACACACGGATGAGATCTTGTGTGACTTAGAGATATTTTAACATAATATTACAACAAGAACAAGAAAAACTATTTGAAAACATTATGAAATAAAAGCAAACACAATAATTCTCATTATCAATAAAGATTCATTCAAGGTTCATTAGATTCATCAGCAAGGGAAAGTTTTCTCAACAATCTTAGAGCTTGTCAATGATTGTATCTTATTGTAACCACCTTGACATGATTGAATCCAAAGAAATAGGAAAACAAACTGGTCTCTCAGACAGCCTCTCGGGTAAATGGTTTCTCTCAAAATTTATCACAAAATTTAACCCTCGACCCTTATGGAAGAGTATTCTCATTGCATTTATACAATTTCACTCGCTCACTCATCCCAAATTTTCCCCCCAAAAGAAGAATATTTGAGGAATCCTTTGTTTGTTACAAGTTTGTTCTAGAAAGTGATGTTTAACAAATTTACACCCAAAAGCTGCCAAGTGGATAAATCATGAACTGATCACATTTCTTAGACCCTCAACTATGACTGGGATGCCATATCATAATTTTTGATAGTCTTTTTAATCATTCTTTTATTCTGTCGTGTAAGAAATCCCCTTTTTAATAATTCTCAAGTGGCTCCATATGGCTAGATCTGACAAGCAATCCTTTTCACCCTCGAGAATACACCTTGAGAAATGATTTCCCTCGCATGGATATCTCAGATTTGTGCCTCTCGTAAATGAGTTTCGCATGGATTATACCACAAACCTATCCTGAGAGTCCAAATTGGACAAGTGTAAAGAGGAGCTAGTGGAAACCTCCACGTGTCTCCTTGGCGCAACTATAAAGGTGAAGTCCAGAGGTAGGTTCCCAAATAAGCATGGGCCCTCCATGTGTTCAGAACCCTAGAGAGTTGCACCAGTTGCTGAAAATTCAGAGTATGGGAAGGTCCAGCAGAAGCTTCTACGTGTATGTTTGGCGCAACTTCAAAGATGAAGTCTAGAGGTGGGACCTCAAACAAGCGCAGGCTCTCCACATGCCCTAGGCCCAAGAAAGTTACCTCATCCATTGAAAAATTCTCGGTTTAAAAGGAACTAGTAGAAGCCTCCACATGTCTCTTCAACGAACTTTTGATATGGTGCCCAAAATTGGAGACCCCAAACAAGCGTGTGCTCACAAAGTTTCTTATCCCAGAAAAGTTGTTAAAAATTTTATGAACCAACAGAAGGTGCCACGTGCCCATGGTCTGAGAAGGTTCTATCGGACACTTGAAAAATTCTAAGTATGGGAAGATCCAATTAAAATTATATGTGTCTCTTCGATGCAATTTTGATATGGTTCCCAAAAGCACAGACTCCCAAAGAAGTGTAGAATCTCCACGTGTCTTGGCCCGACAAAGTTGTTGAAAGAGTTTAAGGACCAACAGAAGGTGCCACATGCCTAGGGTCCGAGAAATTTTCCACGGCCATTGAAACGTATGAGTATGGGCAGGGCCAACACAATCTTCCATGTGTCTCTTCGGCACTTTCTTTGTATGAAGCTCAAAATAAGGACTTCCAAACAAGCACGGGCCTTCCATGCATCTAGGGTCCAAAAATTTACACCAGACATTCGAAAAAATTCTAATTAGGGGAATATCCAGCGAAAACCTCCACGTGTCTCCTTGGAGCTCTTTCAAAAGTCTAAGTATAAAGAGGAGCTAGTGGAAGCCTCCACTTGTCTCCTTGGCGCAACTCCAAAGGTAAGACCTAGAGGTGGATCATAAAATGAGCACAGGTCCTCCATGTGGAAAATATTTGAGTTGAAGCAGGCCTGAGAATCTCAAAATGCCTCGGTGACCAACCTCTCTTTTTCTATATTTTAATGTGGGCCCCAGCGGAGTCGTGGCTCACTTTATATGTTTTCTTCATTTCAAAATAGAGCTTAAAAACTCCAAAGTGCTTCAGTGACCCACCTCCCCAATTTGACTTTTCAATGATGACTCAAACATGTGACATTAATTTGTCCCCCAGTCGTGGATCATTTTATAACTTTTCTCCTTTTTACAAAAAGGCAAAAATCTTCAAAATCCGTTGACAATCCACCTCTCTACCTTTGACCTTTCAAATTGCCACATGTCCTTCTTCAGGGTCAAAGCAAGAATTTTTCCCTTCCGCCTCATATTGTTGAATAGCCAATTATATACTATCGGGGTCGTGGGACCAACTTGGCATTTTTTACAAATGTCACAAAAGTGACAAGTTCACTAAATAGAACTGCCGAGCCACATCCAATCAGAAAGGACCAAGTATCCACGGATGTTGGGACATGATTTACAAAGGAGACATAGTCATGGAAGATGCCAAACAACAAAAATTTTCCCCACGAGATGAAGACTGTAAGTAAAACCTAGACTCGATGTGATCCACGACCCAAGGAAAGTACTAACAATGGCAACCAAATGAAGGAGAAATATTTCATGCATCCATACAGGGAGACAGAGAATACTTCAAACCATGTGGATTGAGAAATTTTGAATAAACAGGCGAGATTAAATTGAGCACCAACAAGATTGACTATCATGGTTTAAACTTTATATACTTGACGATGTTATCAAATAGGGCATCTCCTAGATGATTACGCACATTTCGAAGGTAAGGATAAACCTACATGGTGGAAGGTTAATTTACCAAAACATCTTATAATTATCCATCATTTAGATCTAGTTGAGGACTCTTCAAACACATTAGATGATCTTCCGTAAAAGGAGTCACATCTACCAGGATCTGAAGGGTTAGCTCAGATTTCTTCTACCCCGAGAAGTTATTTCAGAAAATAAGAGAGATAACACCCTTGACAAGGGTAACATTCCCATCAATAATCTTGAATTAGTTCTTACGATCTTTGCGAAAGATAATTCCCAGTACTCGGCGTTGGTGGAGTAAAGGAAGAAAGGTAACAATAAAACTAACTTCCACCATAGTTTTTGACAAAGTTTGACCCATGTCCCATCTTATTCTTTTATCATTGTATCTAGGCTACGGGCCTTCTATTTCTATGTTGTTTTTCTCCTATGGGAAGGTTGTTGGTTGGTTGTGGGAAAATTGTTTGTTGTTTATACCAATTGGGCTTACTTAAATATCTAGGTTTTAAGACCTACCTTTCTATGCTCTTTGTTTGTATCGGGGTTTTTGACCCTTTTCGTGCGGGGTATCATCCCCCAAAAACCATTTACCAATAGAAAAAAATTCTAAGTTCCCTAATAGATATGTATGAAAAATGAGGAAAAAATGTAGATTAATTATTTAATTAAATTCATTGAAGAGATGTGGTCTCATGTATGGAAATAATCACAAAATATGAAGAAAATCGTTTTGTTTTCAAACAAATTTGAAAATATCACGTAAATGCATTTAGTAGGTGTAAATCTAGATGCCACAACCTTTTTACATGCTGTCCTCAAGTACAAAAATAGGAAATTTAAAATAATATATGCACTTCCATAAATAAATAAATAAAATTTTACTTCTTTCAAATGTTATACTAACAAATTACATTTTAGAAATGAATAAAAAGATCGAATGCATGTAGGATATGCACAAAATAGTTTTTACAAGGATGATATAAAACTCTTTAAACTTATAAAGCTTTCCGATCATAAGCGTACCATGATATATTGAATCTTAGCATGTAAGTATACATTTTTAGCCAAATAGTGTCAGTAAGTACATTGGTGGAATGATTTCCTTTTGTATAAATTAAGCATGCTTTGCTAAAATTTGGATATACAATTATTTGGAATAGAGAATTTAAGTTTCTACTATGGAGGTCAGGAGGGAGATATGATGGGATAGGTAGGAGGGATAGAAGTTTTTATCAAGACTTTTACAAATGATAGTCATTGTCCATAAATCTTTCTAAGAAAAATATATAATTAATTTAAGATGAATTATTGTGAAAATATACAATTAGTTTAGTAGCCTAAATATCATATATATTTTCAAGGTTGAATAGTAGAACAATTGATGAAAAACACCAATCAATTCACTATATCTATTTACTAGAAAATATCTTCAATTTTAACAATATTTATGATACCAACCCTTTTTTATAGGACCATTCCTTAACTCGCTTTAAAGAGATAAATATTATAAAATTACTATATAATTTTTTCGTCAAAATTCATCATTGTAAGATCGGTCATAACTATATATGTCATTAACATATTCTTATAACTATGAATATTATTCGTAATTCCATTAGAAAATATATATTAATAATATAAGTACAAATAGTACTTTTATTTCAAGATTCGCCTAAATCAACAATAGGAAGATTATATTTCAGCTCTTTTGAATGAAGATTAGAACTCATGATTTGGTGTAGTTACAAACACATTATTTTGGGATTATGAAGTTGGGTATTATATTTTTGATAATATCGAACATAGTTTTAAGATTATATATATACTACTGCAAAAATACAACGTTTATTAAATATGAAGTTGGTCATTATATCTTTGTATATACTCCAACACAGCTTGTGAGATTATAGATATAATACTGCAACTACTGTGTTTAATTTTTATAATTCTCCTACACCATATTCAAAATAAAGTAACTGACTTTCTATAACTAGTAAGAAATTTTTCAATATAACATCACAATATATGATCTCTATTCATAACTACTAATTGCAAATTTCAAACTACCTCTTCTATTTCTTGCATAGGTATTAGAAACAATAAGAACTTAATTCATTTGCAATTACTTTATGAAATGGGCACACACATTTACATGAAGAGAAAACATCATTTGATTTTCTTTCATATATAATTAATAATATTTGAAACAAATAAAAGACATTGTGACATGCACTATAATATTGAATCGAATGTTTCTTTATTAGTTTTTTAATTATTGGATGTTAATTCTGGTTTTATTTGATAAATGAAGCACAACAATTAACACAAAATAATAATAATAATCTTCAAATTGTATTCATCTCGAGATATCAGATTCATATACGTATAGCTTCTTATACAAATGCTTGATCGTATAATATAGGAGTCAAGTCTTATCACTTAGTCTTCCTCATATCTCTCTCCATGAATCTCTCAAGCTTATCCCTAGGATCACTCACACTCCAAAATAGCTACGTGAGTTGTTTATTCAACAACTTCACTCACACACAACTATTAACTATATTATTAATATGAGTTGTATTAACTCATTATTAATAATATTACAATTTATTAATAATGTCACAATATATTTGTAACATTCACTCCCCTATTGTTAACATTATTAATTCCCAATATACACTCCCCTAATGTTGACATGGTAAAAAAACATTCACACGCTTATCTGTAGTATGCTCACCCATGTGGCATGCCCAACTTGGCTCATGACCTTGATCAAAAGAAAGGCTCTCTCCTTCCATGGTTTTAAACAGGTTTACCACAAACCTTGATGTGACAGAACCATCAACTATCCACCTCATGTGGTTTTCTGGATCTTCCACAAACCTTTTCAAGATCCACGAACTGACTTACATTGGTGTTTTTGATCTTCTGCAATGTTCTGACATCAAGAGAAAATATAGGAAATATCGCTCACGCAGGAGCTCACTTATTACAATAGTTGAACAGGTATGATTCATCTGTTCTTATTTGCAGAAAGTAAACACACAACTGAAAAAATGAAATGCCACAACACCATTGTGTGGCCCCATCGCTTGTGGCTAGCGAGAGGTCATTGATTGACCTCCTTCCTCTATTTCCTCCGTCCTCCATGAAGAAGCTACTTAGTTACTTAGAAAATTTTAAAATAAATCTCAATATGAAATGTTCCCCTCAATTTGAACTTGGTCATCGCGTACAAATGAAAATGTGACCAGGAGAAATGCGAGTAACTCTTTTCTTTACAATTTTCCTAATAATCACCTAAATGACACTTTTAGACTCACAAAATTGACAGACAAATAAATTTTGACTCTTATACAACAAGACGATACAAAATAAATACAATACTTGACTTACATCACAAGTTTTAACTAACTTTGACAACGACAAGAAAATACAATGTCAGAATTTAACTTTTTCAAAAATTTAATACACAACTAATTAAAACGTTGACAAGACAATAAAATTGACAATACATATAAATAAATAAATAAAACTAAAAAAAAAAGTATCTAATAATCAATTCGAACAAATAATAAAAAAACTTTTAAAAGAAACTATATGATTTAATATAGTTTATATTTAAAAACTTATTTTGAATAATTAAAAACACACGTATTACTCACTTTTCAAATCTTTACACTAAAAAAAGACTAAAACAAAAATTTAAAACAAAATAACATAAAACAAACTTTATACAAACTTTAAAACATATTAAAGAATTAAAACAAACCTAAACCACGTTCAATTTTTTTGGTTTTTTGGTTTTCTTTTTTGCAAACTAGAAATGACACGGCATTGATATTGACTACACAATAAAACAAAAACTTTGAATGAAAATAATGAAAGACTTGACAACAAATGTAATATACTATGATGGGCTCTAAAAGCGTATATAGCTTTTCCACGTGTATGTTTTGCAGATATGTACCTGTGGCTGAATTAAGGTTCCCGACCACCCTAGGCAAGACTCGAGCGTGCGCCCCCTCCCACCCGGGACCTACGACCCACCCGTAGTCACTAGTGTCTCGATGTCTCATTGAGTTCGTTGACAAATAACTTAAGGAATACATTAATATTTCGTATGTCCAACATACGCTTGTGCATTTCATCCATAACCTGCAGTCCTAAATTCCTAATCAGTAATTGAGATGGGCATAACTGAAAAAAAGATGTGAATATGTGGCACCAACTATCAATAAATTATTAAATAGGATTAAATTTATCTAGGTTAAATTTGAAAACCGCAAGATTTATAAAGAAAAACAGGCATTTTATTTGTATTTATTTTGTACAGGATGAAGCCAAGGATAACTTGAAAAAATGACTATGCTGCCGTGTAATATGCCCAACAATATCACTCCCAATATTTTTCATGCAGACAGGGCATGCCTGCATAGATCAGAATCAGAATTAAAAAAGTACAAATATAATGACTCCTTAATTAGATCAAACTACAAAAAGAACTCTGTCATATCACATTGCAGCACAACACAACCAATACTTAAATAAAACCGATATCCTTTACTCAGCGCTGAGATTTGAAAATTCCAATGGAGCCTCTCATGCTCTCAGCCTACAAGAGACTGGAGATTCGGTCCTTCGGAGAAGACTGAAGTCAGAAGTGGAGTCTCTCAGCTCTGTCTCATGTCTGAGCAGTGAGGAGAGCCACGGCCCACGTTGCTGCGCAGCCTCGCCCGCACGGAGAAGTCTCGACTGGAGTCTCGCCTCGAGTCCACCGTGACACATGTCCCATCAACCGGCAACACTGACAACTGTCCAACAGTCCAAGGCAAGCCGCAAGCCGCAAGTCACAACTCACGAGTGTAGTCTACTATCTCGTAGACGATCGGCACTAAGATGCTAAAAGTATAAACAACGACTGAGCAGTGAGCGATTGAATTTGATAAAAGTATAAATAGTGATGCTGCAATTGAAATTTGAAATTTGTGAATCGTGATTCCATCATTCCTCCGCCTCGGACCGGTTTAATAGCAATTGCTTGGGTAAAATTTTAAAGCCGACTGCCTAGGCCCTTGAGTAGCCGACCCGACCTGCCGGAGGCCCGGACCTCGAATTTAGAATTTTTTTGAAAATTTGGCGCCCTTTATTTTGTCCGCCCTAGGCAACTGCCTAGGTTGCCTAGGGCAAGACACGCCCGTATTTACCTATTGTTAAACGTCCGACATCTATACAATACTCCCGTAGAATTATTTTTCTCACATGTGGCCACCGTAAGGAATGTAAATTGCAATGCCAAGGCGTAAAGATCGCATGAAAATTTTGGATATTGGGTTAGCAATTGTTTTAGAGAAGAATTTAGATCAATCTTCATGTAGAATATCATCGACCCCTCACATCTTAGCTGATAACAATATCCATTGGATAAACAATTGATATGCAAATTATTTAATTGTCGAAAATGGTAGAGTACGATCAGTAGATCCGCTAAGTCTGTAAAGCACACACCAGGTTTGCACAGAAAAATATAATTCACGGAATAATAATTCACCTTCAATATTCATTCAAGTTTGTATTACGTAATATATAGAATAACTTGTTCCTATAATTTAGAAAATAAGTATAACCACTAACTCCATCAATCCTATTTACGTGGGTGAGTACAACCTACTCAACCACTACACAAGTTAACAAATATTAGTTGTTTATAAAACAACTAATTACAATAGTAATTCCTTTTACATTAATAATACACAAACTATATTATAATGTGAAGCACTAAACAAGATATTCCTAACATTCCCCCTTAGTGCGAACATGGTAGAAAAACATCCACACTATCAACTCGCAGATGCTCACCCCCGTGGCATGTCCAACTATGTGACTCATGACCTTGATCCAAAAGAAAGGCTCGCTCCTTCCAAGGTTTTAAATAGGCTTACCAAAAACCTTGAAGTGACAGAACCTCATCAATTGTCGACCTCGTGTGGTTTTCTCGGATCCTCCCACAAACCCTTTCAAGATCCATGAACCGACTTACTCGTGCTACTGCTCACCACTATGCTTATACATCAGAAATTATGTAGGAAACACAACATGCATAACACAAAACCGCAGAATAGAAGATATATCAAAAATTCACATTACTTCCTATAAGAATCGTAATGTTCTTAATTGTAGTCTCTGCATTGATCGCCGCCACTCGATCTCGAACAACATAGAAAACTCGCCACCGCCACCGAAGCTTTCCTCGACTAAGTCGTTTGGGTGCGAATGGGAATGGAACATTGGTATGTATTCCCCCACAATGTGAAATTCCACTCATATAAATACCGAGAAGCAAAATGCATCAAGAACATACTCCCGAATGGATCTTGCTAGTTAGGTCTTGCTACACATGGTCACTAATGCTAGTGAACGTATTCTTCTAGCTGACCATCTTCCAAAGAAGTACGACGATCAAGAGGACCAAGTCGGTCGAGGATCACCGACCATCATCGTGCTCCAAAACAACTTTCTTTCCAACATCCATCAAATACCACACAAAACAGGAACTCTGAAAAAGAATCACACCAAGCTGAAACTGGAACACTACAAAACTCAAAAACAAGTACTCACACTGCACACCTGTGCCACCAAATCATTCTGTGCGGCCCCGTCGTTGGTGACTGACGAGAGGTCGTTGTCTGACCTCCAGCCTCCGATGCCTCCATCCTCCATTAACATGCTGCTAGCTCAGCCGGGTTTGGATATGAAGCTCATTTGTTTCCACATTGAAGTTATTCTCCCCCCGCAATGTGAAACATTTTAGTTTTAGGACGTCGGGTACAACCGATAATGCGTCCCACAAAATAGCCAAAAAATATGATATTTTTCAAAGTGGGTATTTTATCCCAAAATTAGAACCACTATAATGAGAATTAAAAAATAAACACTTTTGCAAAAAACGGTGCTCAATTTTGAGTTACCGTGCAAAAGTTATTGAGGTTACAATTTCCCGTAAATTGGTCCAATTAAAATAAAATTGAATTGCCCTCAAAATTCAATTATTAAGCAAAAACTATAGAAATATATATATATTTTAAACTATAGTTTTGCTAAATAATTAAAAAAATTGACCAATAAGAAAAAACCTGTGTGTTGCATTTCTTTTCCGGATGTGCATTTCCAGCCACAAAAACGTCTGTTTGACAGCAATTTCGTCATATCTGCATGCTGAATCTGACCCTGATGTAAACTACAAAGTTGTGCATCTTTTTCTCATCTTTTCAACCCAAAAAGAATCGCCTCAATCCGATGTTTTATGAGGAAGATATGTTCATTTTACTGAACACTACTTGCTGTATTTTTTTGGACGGATTTTTGAATATTCTCTTTGGCCTCTTAAATCTTCTTGGCTCTCATAGGAATAACCTGCTCTGGTACCAAATGTAAAGCACACACCAGGTTTGCACAGAAAATATAATTCACGGAATAATAATTCACCTTCAATATTCATTCAAGTTTGTATTACAGAATATATAGAATAACTTGTTCCTATAATTTAGGAAACAAGTATAACCACTAACTCCATCAAGCCTATTTACGTGGGTGAGTACAACCTACTCAACCACTACACAAGCCAACAAATATTAGTTGTTTATAAAACAACTAATTACAATAGTAATTCCTTTTACATTAATAATACACAAACTATATTATAATGTGAAGCACTAAACAAGATATTCCTAACAAAGTCATATCAACCAAAATATTCTAATGTAGATTTGACGAACTTGTGTAGAATATATCTGCAATTGGTATAACTGAATACAACCGATGAATCTGAAAAATCCTTCAAGAATTCAAAATGATATGCTCCTCTAAGTGTATGCAAGCCTGAAAACACCTCAATGGGCTTTAAAACAATGATTAGTTGCATAAAAGGCATACCACGATAAAATGAAAGATAGAAACTTGTGAAGGCTGATGTGAATTTATTGATCTACATGCTTACAATTCAAATTACTTTATAGACTCTCATGTTGGACTCCCTATGATACCACTTTGTTAATTTTGGTTTTATTTCATAAACGAATAACAACAATTAACACAAAAAAATAATAATAATCTTCAAATTGTATTCATCCGGGATATTGTATTCATCTAGAGATAGCTTCTTATACAAATGCTTGATCGTATAATCTAGGAGTCAAATCTTATCACTTAGTCTTCCTCATATCTCTCTCCATGAATCTCTCAAGTTTATCCCTAGGATCACTCACACTCCAAAATAGCTATGTGAGTTGTTTATTCAACAACTTCACTCACACACAACTATTAACTATATTATTAATATGAGTTGTATTAAGTTATTATTAATAATATTACAATTTATTAATAATGTCACAATATATTTGTAACATTGGAAAATAGTTTTTTGAAAGGGACTATACCCTTGTACAACAGGGCTCAAAAGCCATATTTTACATAAACAACACTTGAAAAAGAGATCAAAATCTAGATAAAACCATAAAGTGCAACAACAAAGAGAAATCTGCCAAGATCAAATCCTAAAACCAACAACCTTATAGATAGAAAACAACTAGTAGACAACAACTTCATAGCAACAACAACTACTCAACAGCATCACTTCATAGATTTAGTGTATCCCTTCTTCTTCCTATCCACCACCTTCCATTCCTCATATTCATCTTCCATTGAGATTAGAAGAACAATTTCAAATGACTTGATAGGGATGTGACCCTCAGCAAGGGGTGTTGAATCACAACCTATCGTTGAATCAGCACCCTGAGGAGAGGAATTTTGAGGTTTCTTCTTTGTATTTTTCTAAGCTCTTCCGAGACAAAAGTAAGTTTGTAGGGATTCCACTACCGCTTTTGAATAGGGCCTAATTGTCAAATGATGTTGTAGAGAGTCCTTCCACCATGTAGGCTTTTCCTTGCGTTTAAAATGTTCACATTCATCTAAAAGATGCCCCATTTGGAAGCATCTTCAACATCTAAAAGCTAAGCCCTCATAGTCTATCCTCTGCACCCACTTCCTTTCACCTATTTGTAGGTGAATCTTCGTTGGGAGGGCTTGAGAGGTGTCAATATCTACCAAAATTCTAGAATAATTTGTATGTGTTTGATGAGAGATTTTATCATCAACTTTCATAGAAGATCCTAGGGTATCTCCTATGGAAATGAGGCAAGATCAGGCCTTCAGAGTTGCAATGGATGTCTTGGAAAATAGATCCAAAGAGGGTACGTATCAAAGGAATATTTGAAGTGGTTAGAAGATGGATACCATGGCTTAAACATGAGTCCATTGTAACGACCCAAAAATCCACACACGAACAACACAGTGAAATACAGGATAACTTTTTTTTTTTACTTGCTTGACACATAACATGACGCAACATGTCATCACCAAGGATACAACTAACACTGTGAACAACTTGATACAAGGATGGCCATAAAGGCAGCATGGAAACGTTCACACCTATCAAGGACAATTTACTTTTCTTTTTGACAAGACAACATAGAAGTCCAATCACATAACACACTTACAGTTAGGGCCAACCACAATGAGATATTCTTGAGGGTTATTTATTTTAAAAGGACATCTTGCAATTCTTAGCTTACGTTTTCAAGGAGGCTCAAGATATGATTCGTACAATTCATCTTACCAAGCTAAGTTTATTCCTTTGACACTGAGTAATTATCTTTAAATCTTCTCTATTATGACATTTATTTGCTTAATTTGTTTATCAAGAAAAAGGAGTATTTAAATTCCACAAGGCCATCTGCTCACCACTAATGCTACTAATATTCATTCTTGCCCACAAGACAACATGGTTTTAAGTTCAACACACACTTAAGAGAAGAGATACAAGGTGCCTTGGAAAAGGGTTAGAGGGAGAAGGTCGAGATGAAACATCTTTAGGACCTCATTAGTTATTGCCAGTATTTAATTGAAGCTAGGGCTCTTAACTAGAATTATCAACAAATTTACTTAGGCTTCATTAAAAGTATTAACGAGTAAAAATTTACTTTCCAAATGGCGGTGAGAAAGATGGTGAGGTCTCCAATTTGTTTTCTCCGCTTATTAAATCTTATCATCTTCAAACAACTAACAGTTCATTTCACCTTAGGTCATTTTACAAATTTCACCATAAAAGGAATAATGTTCACTAGAGGAGCTAGGGTTATCATGTTATAAAGTTTACTGCGCATGATAGTCTTGCCCTTGATTACTTAAAGAATTTCTTGCTCTCAAGTTTGTGATCCCTACATTACTTTATTTGAATACAACTTTTAATTTAACTTCCAGAAGTATTAAACAATCCCATGTTAGTTTACTTATGACACTTTATTACTAATTCATGTCAAGGTTTAACTCAAAATTTATTCTCAAGGCAAGGTTGTAGCAACACTCATTTACAAGAACAAAACAAGATTACATCAATTCTTAAAATACTGATACTCCAACAAAGTCACTCAACAACAATAACCAAATTTTCTTATAATTTCAATGATGGTCAAACAATACAAGGTTTCCAAAGTTCAGATGACAAAGTCCACAATACATTATACTAAGACATTAATTCTCTTTTAAACTTTCCACCTGGACGTTAACAATAGTTGAACAATATAAAAAGGTTTCAAGCAAAGGAACTTCTCAACCGAGGTTGATGACAAAAGTCTACAAATCTATGTCTCATCTACACGCAAAATCTATCTCGCAAAAAAATTTTCCACAAGAGTCGGTTCGCGAGAACCGAGCAAGATAAGGCTTCACAAAAACACCATAACTATTATCTAACAATACCACAAAAGGAAGCACTTTATTACAAGAAAATGGTCAAACCTCTAAAACACTAACAACACATCAAGTTATAATAAAATCTCCATCATGCCAATCAAAGAAGGAGAAGACCTTGTACTTCAGTTAGGAGCAAAAGCAACGAAAGTAAAAATCATATGAGAATGGCCCTTGGCCCTATAAGGAGAAAATAAACAATCTAGCAAAGAACAGAATTCCCATCAAGTAAGTAATTAAATAATAATTACAAGATTGAGATTTGATATATAGACCAACCATCTAGAAATTTATCAAAGGTACCAACGCATAGACTAAAATAATATATTTCTAAAAGAACAAGAGTTGATCGGCCCAAGAAAGGGGAACCACGGGTTTCAAAAATTAACACAAAAAGCCATGTATAATTGAGTTTCAAACCAGAAATCAAATAGAGTATACACACAACATAAGTTTCAAGCGAAGGCAAGGTATACTAGTTTTGACCATTAACTACAAGATTTTCCAATCATCCAAGAAGGGTCGAGTCTTACAAAGCTAGTAGAAAACACGCGAGAGAAGAAGGGGGTTCCGTCCAACAAGAGTATACAATCATGTCATCAACAAATTTTTATAACACTAAAGATTTGCAACCCTCCACTACAATACTAATGTTTGGTTAATTTAAAATAATTTACCCATATCCCAAAACAACCATATTTTACGGCAACCCTTGTAACACAACCAACCACACACATAGATACAAACATAATTTCTAAGTGACATTATCAAAATAAAACCTTCCGCTATGAATCCATAAGACTATCAAAAGAAAGATGAGTTTTTCCCGAAGATTGATCACATTTAAGGAAATTTCCATCACAAAATATTAAGGTAATTACGTGCATAAAAACAAACCAATATTAATTAATAGCGTTAACATAACAAAGGAGAATTACTGCAAGTTAGAAAAGATAGAAGAGCGCCATCAACAATAATTCACAGAGGGGGATTAGACCAAAACTATTCTAGTGTCAACGAGGTACTGGAATCACACAATGAAACCTCGAGCTTAGTTGATCCGAAAAGCTAGTTATGGTTCGAGTTGATAGGGATGGTCAAGGTACTTCTTGAGGATGGCCTTAAAAGCCTAGAAACAAGGTGAAAGATAATATAAGAGTCTAACCATGCGAGATGGAAAACACATTGCACACAACCCTTTTCATTTTACCGCTTTAATACCAAAACTCTAAGTTTGGCTAGCCCACGCATTGCTCACACAATCCTACAACCTTTCTTTCTCGATGCCAAAAGGTTATCAAAGGGACTTGCGAAGGAGCTAACAAAAAGCATCAAAGACAACTTGGGTGCTAGGGAGGAGCTTCATGGTTATCGTAAACTTACTTCCATGATATCGAAAATACTAGTTTGATCAACATAATAACTTGCAACTCAATCGCAGAGAAGAATTAATACATAAACAAATAGACGAAGGTCTATCATTCGAGCAAGAGAAACATAACATTCAGGGGAAAGGGCACACGCATCCTTTCGACCAACATACTGTCAACGATAAAAGCTAAAACAAGAAGAAACAAGCAGAAAGGGGAAATCTCCCATCATGACATCCAACTGACAATTCAATGCAAGGAAAAGTGGTTCGATTTCACAATAATTTTAAATAAAATAACAGTAGAAAGGTGTAGAAATATCTTGCCTTTTTCTCCAGATTCAGAAGGTTTCAAGGACACCGCCTGGACCAGCAACAACCATCCTCAGGTCGAATCTCCCAAGCACATATGTCTTCTTCACATTGCCTCTGCTTGAAAACTCGGTGATTTCCTTCCATCTTCAGTCAACCTTAAACACTTCTTAATGAGAAGTCTCCAAGTCGATTTTGTAGCATAAATACGAAGTTGAATGCAAATTACGATAATGCACCTTTTTACAACGTTCAACATCTCAAAACCACTCCAAGACAATTAACCCCTAGCATCATTATTACATGCAATTCGCAGACAATAGATAATCAATCAAATCAGAAGTGGCTGCAGAATTCCAATAGATCAATAAACTATTACTCCACTTGTGTTGTTACTGCACACTGCAGATACTTTGTGCCAGTTTTGACACGGCTAGAGATAATGTCAGAAACTATAACAATACTGAGGACCGCTTCAAAAAGATGGTTGCAAGATTCATTCACCGTGCAATTGAAATGTTTCTAACAAGTGCAAACATGCTGACTCAATCTTTAAGTCCTGTATATCTCATCCGATGGGGCTCGGTCATGAGATATTACACAGAATTAAATTACATACAACACCAGTAGAAACTGCAAGACTACGGCAGTAATGATAAATTGCACCTAGTGCATCCCCAGTGTATGCTGCCAACACTGCCAACTGGTTATGAGCATTGCCGGAGGAGGGACAGAGCGCTGCAGCTTGCATGGAATAATTAGCAGTAACAGTCCAAACATGATTACTTGCATTTTGCACTGCAAAGAGATCCTTGTATCGGGCCAGATCCCCCAAATATATGAGCAGCCTGTGACATGAAACGGCGCAGTGACTCGAACCCTGGTGTTTCAAACACAACAAAGCTTCCCCGGAAAAGGCGAGGGAGGAAGACCATAATGATTACATCACTCCTGGCTCTGAAAGGCATCTACCGTAATGATAAATAAACCTTTCTTTCTTTAGATTTGAGGACAACATCAAACTCTCGGTGCAAACATTACAGCTGTAGCTTGTAAGGTGTGATAATTCCAACATAAACCTTTATGCCTGCCAACATAGTGACTCGTTGAAGAAGCTCATATAATAGCAAAGCAAAATGTGCTTCATGAATATTCTGATATGAAACAGATCCACGCCTATGAGATACTCTTCCATGAGTTACAACGTAAAACAAGCAAGAAAACAATAGAGAATCTTAGCAATAAATTTCATCAGGTCTCCTGGTAACTCTCTCACTGTCACAGTCGATTTTGATAAAAATACCTTGAAGGAGAATCCCGAATTGAGGATGCAGTCGATACTGAATAGCTAACAACATAGTTGGACGACCTGCTTGCTGGAAGCGCTCACAACGGCTTCTACTACTTTGTAACATGCCTTCGCTCGGCTATTTATCATGCAGTCGTCTTTGTGGATCCCCGACCAGAACCCAACTCGTAGCACCCAATGAACGTGGAGGTAACACGCCTTCTTCCCTAGCCTGCAGCTTCATCTATACCCGCCATATCGAACCCACGCGACCAGCAGGGAAGCCGCCCAAGGTGGAACTATAAAGACAAACGCTGGGCGAATGTGTTTCGATGGGCTCTCTGCCCACGCAACCAGGAAAGACACCTCTCATCCATTTCACACGCAGTCTATCCAAGAGGCAAAGAAACGTGCCGAGAGAAAGAAACACCCAAGAAAAATGCGCCCACACCCACTGCACACATTGAAAGAGAATCGAACGAGAGATCATGGTGAAGGAAGTCAAGGCTCCACCGACTCCTCATGCGAGGAGGACGAAAACATGACAGGTCATACGGTCGATAGGTAGGGTGGTTGGGAGGTGACCAAAAGCATCCGCATGCAACAAGACTCCGCCTGGTCGGCCAAGGTGGCAGTGGAGGGCAAGTGGCGAACGAGATTCGATGCCCTACGGGCATTACATCCATGTTCTCCCCAAATCCAATACTAATTAAATATTACATCCATGTCCTCAACTGGTTTCAAAAATAACAATAAAATATGCTTTAGCACATGGGTAAAGTTCAATCTTACCCTTAATCTTTTCTCTCCATCTTTGTGAAATCCAATCGTGAAGCTAAGAGAGCTTAGGCCAAAACTTGTGAAACCTGCAAATGAGTCCAAGATGGGATAGATTTTCCTCCTCCTTAAGGACCTTTTGCAGTAGATCCTCTTCTATCTTCAACATAGGAGTATTTTGTGAAGGTTTTAATGGTGTGTCTACATTTTCTGGCACTCTCTAACCGTTTGGAGACTCGCGCATCATAAGATTTAGACCGATTAACTCCGTTGTCCTGATTCCCTTGGTTGAATCGTCCAAATCTAGAAGCATTTCCCAAATCTTTGTGCTCAGCGAGCGTTTGTAAGAAGGAAGGGGCCCTATTTTTATTTTTTCTAGTTTGGTGGTCCTTGCAACCACCAACATCTCCTACCTGAGCTGAGGCACCCTCCCTTGCAGTCACAATCTTTCCATTAATCTTGCCACCTCCCTTCTCCTTCAGTGCAAGGTTAGGGTTTCGATTCTCTATGTCTTCCTTGCCTTGATCAACACAAATCTCTGGGTTAGGAGGGTTAACATCAACACCTCTCCATGTGTCCCGATTTTCATTAAAGGCAAGCCCAATCCATGAAACTTTGTTGTCTTCATTTGAGGCACCATTGTTGGCCGCCTATTTTCCTTGAGTCCCACCAGCACCGCCATTCCCGTGTAGGGGAGTCTGGTTGTCCTTGTTGGGGCTTCTAGCTTTCCCTGTTGATCCATTGACTTTTCCCTGTGTTATTCGGTTAGGATTTTCCTCACGCACGGAGAGTTGCGTGAGTCCATCATGTGCGTTATTCATTATTATTAGATTTGATTTTGTAGTTTAATTTAAGATTTTTGAATTCTCAAGAATATAAATGAAGAAAATGTAAGTAAAATAATTTCTTAAGTTTTACAAATTTTATAAGTGGAGAGGAAGATGTTTGGCACATAGTTTGGTCTCCTTGACATACCTTTTAGTGTACTTTGTACTTCATATAAAATTGCTAGTTCTAATCTTGTGGAAGAAGTGATATATTTTATTTATTTATTTAGTTTTAGTATAATATCATAAAATTATATATTATTTCCGTGAAGAAAAGGAATTACAATATGAGGTGTTGATAAAAGGGTATGTGATGTGTACAATTGATAAGCTTGATTTAACTTGTGGTATGCTATATAGAGCGAGAGTTTCAACTAGTGAGAGGAGACAATGAAATGGATCTTATAATTAATCTAGGCCAAAGATAAATTATGGGATTGATAAGATTTTTCAAGGGTTTAGGAACTATTGAATTTTCCAATAACATGGTTTATAAACAAGCTAACAATTATACAAATAGGAGATAATATTGTATTTTACCTATTATAAATTTATAGTAAATTTTTCTTGTTTTTTTGGCATTTTTATATTTTACACTCCTTCCAATTTATTATTCTTCAACCACCTCCATCACAACATAAAACATTAAACACTATTAATACATACATTACTCAAAACTACTACACACACACACACACACACACACACATGCATATGTGTGTACATAAGCATGGACGTAGATATATATAAACACTTGTTTTGTTTGTTGAGTAAAGACAAATGAACTCGACTAGTTTCAATGCGGAAAGCCGATCTCCCCAACGAACGCACCTATGGTCTTGCATCCACCCATAAAAACAACCATCCTCATGTATCGGCATGCATTTGGTGCGTCCCACTCGTCAGTGTCACATCAACTTCTTTTTGCTTTTTGAACAAATATGTTTGAAATCAGATTGGGAAATGTGGTCGGTGATAGGCGGATTGCTTTGGGAGGGTGCACTTGTAACCTGCGCAGTCACCAGTTCAAATTGTGATGGGCGCTTATGATGTGTTTTTCAACAATATTGAAAAACACTCCAAAAAAAATAAAAAATAAAAATAAATAAAATAAAACTAAATCCAAAAATTGTGACACATAGCGGCGGATTACATGATGGTCATCATGAGGCATCACGTGGGTTGTTTGATGTATTGGGTGCATTATTTGGGGAGGATAGCCCTCGCCAGTTTCAATGCCCTTTCACCATAAGCTAACTTTTCACGATTTTTAAACAATATAAATTCTAATTTTCAACTACAGTAAAAGAATTACGGGCATGGGAGCTAGCTATTCTGAATCGAATTGGCAACACGGTGACCAGTTGTTCACTTAACGAGGCAAAACCAAAAATTCAAAAGTTTATGTTGTAGCCTTGCAAGTTGAGAGAAAATTTCCTTCTATTATTATTTTTAATGTTATTTCATCAACACTCCATTGACTCGTTTTCATTTACAAAACTAGGATCTCCTCAACGTCTCATTAATCGTCCCATCCATTATATTCTAATTCAATCACCACCATGTGTATTGTCTGCCAGATTTTTTTGACTCTATCAACAATGGTTATATTCTTCGGACTTTTCTAGCACTGAACCCTATTTTTTTAACAATCGTTCTCCATTATCAGTGACGGTAGAGTAAAGACATAGATTGCTGCCATTTCTGATATATCAAAGTGTCAGATACGTCTTCTGTCAGTTACTAAAACTTGAAAAATGAGTTCATAATGTGGATCCCTTGTAATTAGACGTAGTACCATCCCTGCAGGAATAAATCGTGTACGTTATATAAGGCTAACACGTTAAATTAAATATCTTTGGTATGTTGGTTGTGGACCTGTAGGTATGTTGGTAGTTCAAATTGCTGGGAGGATTGCTGGGAGTCTGATGTTTGATTCCTGAACACTTGAAATCATGAATGATGTCACCTATGTTGAGGAGTCCATGCTTCTCGATAAATGTTGTGGGATTTTGACCGCGTAGAATAACATTTACACTTCATAGGCCATCTAATTGTCCTCTCTTGACTAATGAGTGATGGAGTATCTATTTTGTCATGGCATTACGTACTCACAGATAATGTGGGTTGCACTTGCACTCAGGGTTAAATATGACGGCCACCTAGATGTTCTTTTTATGATTTTAGTTGTAAAATACTTATTAACATTTGTAACAATCATCGTATGAGAGTTACACATTTAAAATTAAATCATTATTTTTAGATAGATTTATATGTAATTTATATGTACATACTAAAAATAATTTTAAAAATCTAGAATAGTTTGTATAATAACATTGTTTTATATTTTTTAACGGCGTTATTAAAAAAACGCAAACCCTAATCCTATCATGCCTTCTCTGCAGCTAAACGCTCACGCAAACGCAAACACTAACCCTATTGTTGGCAAAAGCAGGGGCGACGTTTGCTCTGGTGCTAATGGCGGATAAAGGTGCAGCGTCAATCCTGTTGGACGTGTTGCTTTTGGAAAAGGCAACTCTCCTACGCGTAGCCATCCTTCGAACACTAAGCTCAAAAATTTCCCAAATCCTAGCCATGGAGCCACAAACTCAGGCGGCGGGAACATGGGCGCTTATGGGCGATGACACTCTGGTGGCTTTGTTGCAGCTAGCTCTATGCCATGAATTTCCTTTTTGGAGGTGGTGCATCCTCTGGTGGCGGTAGGGTTCTGGTTTCCTCTTCTAATGGTGGGAGCGATAGATCTTCTCCCCCCTCTAGCGATGGCTCAGTTCCTTCCAAAGCTCTTAGTGCTTCCATTAGCCAAGATTTAGGCGTTCTTTCTTTCCTCCATTGCTCGCCTTTAATGCATCAGCTTGGTGGATATCGTTTTGGGCTGGTCAATAATGATCCTACTTCCCTATCGGGTAGGGGTCTTAATACTTGTGTTGCCAAAAAACCTGCTAATGTCTCGTTCAAAGATGTTGTAAAGGGATGCAATACTATGACTCCTTCCACGACTATCCCCAACATCACATTCGGTGAAGAAATCTTAGAATCTAAGTGCTTCTATCAGTTACATGCACTGATTTGTAGGTTCAGTGGTTTATGGCCCAGTCTACTAGATCTTCACGAATGGATCACTAAATACTGGATTCTTCTTATCAATGCAAGGTTAGATCTCTACCCGTGTGCGAAGGAATTTTTATTGTGGTTTTTTCTTCAATAAATGATAAAGATATCATAGCGGGCAAAATGTGGGTCTGTAAATCAGGGCACCTCATCTTAAAACCCTGGTTTCCCTCTTTTAACCCACTCACAAAATCCTTAGCTCGCAAACCCATCTGGATTAGACCGCCCCATCTTCCTCTGCAATCTTGGATCCGCAATTGTTTGATCTCTATCGGTATTGTTTTGGGTGTTACTCTTTTCATTGATTTCAAAACAACTGATTACACCCATACAAAATATGCCAAGATGCTTGTTGAACTTGATACTTCAAAAAAACCCCATGCAAATATTGAAATCAAAGTGCAAAACCGTACTTGGACACCACCTTTGGATTATGAAGGTTTTCCCTTCAGGTGCATAAGGTGTTTCACCCTTGGTCACTTAGATTTTGAATGTGAAATGGAAAAGCGAAAAAATGTAAAGAACTACTGGTGGAAAAATGCCTTTCCTAAGTATTTTTTTTTTATAACAAGGAGGATTTGGATTCAAATGTTGATTCAGATGTTGATACCAACTCAATACAGGAAACCTCCATCACATATCTTGTTTGTGACAATGAGAAGAATGTCAAATCTGATCGCAAAGAGGCAAAGGAAAATCCCCCTGCTCTTCCTACGGAGAAGAATACATATTTGCTGATCAATGTTATAGAGATGGTTCTCCTTATCGAGGAGGTAGTTGATGAGTGGAAAATAATGCAGAAAAAGGAAAAATCCATCCTTAAAGATGTTGTTTCTCACACATAGATTCATTGTACATTTGTGTTGCTGCTGCTATTTGGATGTGTTTTGGCTTTTACACTGGCAGGTTGTCCCCTGCCCTTGTTTTAACTATTCTTTCTAGCTTCTAGGCCTTCCTTCCTTGGTTGTGGTCTACACTTGTAGCCAAAACATTAGTTTTATTCACTTATTTTATCAGGCTTCGAGCCCTTTTGTATCTCGGGTATGGTCCCCTTTAAAGCCATTTACCAATAATAATAACAAAAATATTGTCACCTAATTTTTTTTTGACAAAAATAGGTGACCATCAAATTTAATCCTATGTTGTAGTTATGATATATTGCATCATAAATTCCCTCACACAATAACCTCATCTTTGAAAGTAAATCATATGTGTATATATGGAAAGCTTTTTGTGCTAACAATTACACTACACGCGCCATATTTAATTACAATTAAGTTTAACTCATATTCATATACATAGATAAATAATGTTTAATTATATGAATATGAGGGTTATTTAGAAACAAAATATTATGAAAAATATTTCAAAAATAATAATGTGTAATTTTTAAAAAGAGAACTTGAATTTGTGGGTTACTATTCAACTATGAGATAGTTATTCTTTGAAAAATGACACAAGACACATTTAGAGGGCAAGACAAATCAATCCTATGAAATAGAAACTTATATAAAACACTAATAAAAATATACATGAAAAAGAAATGGCTTATTTGAATACTAATGAGTACAAAAAATTTCCCTTTCTAATAAAATTATGAGGTTGAGTTCGGTTGTATGATTGATCATAGTTGTGGGTGTCAAACAAATTCTCGCATTTTTAATTTCTATTGAGCATTGAGTTTAGAAATTAGAATTCTTATTCAAAAATTTAATCAAAACTCAACACCGCAATAACAATAAGAATGGGTGATGTTAATGGGTTCATATGTTATCTTTGCATAATTAGCATGTCCTTTATGTCTTGAAAAAATCGTAACAAACACTCAATTCAAATCAACAAACAATGTGGTTTATGTAGTTTTTCAAATCCTTCTCTTTTAATTATCGTACAACATTAATTAGAAAATACTCAAATGCTTGCAAAATGCCCAATTTTAACTTTTTAAATAAGGATGAATTTGAAAAAAGTAGTGGCTACAATTTCAATATCACTCTTAAAACTAATTGCTTAACGATTACCCCCGCCATAATTGCATCGATGAGGTCATGAATTTGTAGACGTCTTGAATTTAAACTAGGTCCACTCTTCAATGCACAAAATGATACACAATGATTGGCAAGGATAACAAGAGAACTCACAAATTAACTAGGTAGAATTCAAATTCAAGGGACAACATGTTGCAAAACAATAGTGTGATCTATTTCCCTATAGAGTAATTAAATAGCATCAATGGTTTCATACTATATGGAAATGGTCATTTTTCAAGAAAAGTATCAAACAAATTCATGTCTTACAAATGAGAAAATTAGGAAAGATGGAAAAAAAAAAGATAACACGACAATTAATGTTGAAAAATACATAATCATGAAACGACAAATAAAGATGAAGACGTCAAAAATTTGCATGAGAGTTAGTAAATATGTCAAAAATCTAATAACAAAAGAAACATGTGCCAACATAGAATAAACCAATAATTAACAAACATATAACTACAATAATACAATGGAAATTAACACTCTTATACAAAAACTAAGCATGTATATATAAAAGCCATAATGGCAACTTGAGAAAAATAATTTGAGATAGAGTTGACGAATGGGTTCCTAGATCTAATATGAGAACTGATTTGTCATGAAGCCTAACAAAGCAGGTTTCCATCTCCGAAGAGCTTAAAGCAAGATTCGAATAGATTTTTACACGGAAACCCATATTGTTTTCAGCATAGATTGGGTTTTGATTGTTTGAAGCTTACTACAAAAGAAGAAACGGGTATGTGAGATACTAGATCTTAAAAGATGATTCTTGGTATCAACGTTGCATTGCAAAACATTAAGATAACAATTAAGGATAGGTTTCATAGTGGGTCCATAAATTTAAGAGTCTGAATTTAAAGTGATTATATTAAAAGAAATCCAGTCTTCTCAAAAATGAAATTTGACAGCCCTGTACGTTTTTCATCATTGTAACTGTAAAATAATTTTTAAAAATTAAATAATCAATCTATTTAATTGTTTATATTTAAAATATGATAGTACATTTATATTTAAGTTTATATATAAATAATAATATGCATAAATATATGAAAACCCTTAAAATAAGTACAGGATGTCTTTTATATTTCTATTAGTATTGCAAAAGAATGTTGATAATTTATTCAATTAAAAATTGTTTGTCGGTGCAGGTGACTATCAAATTTAAAATGTTACTCCTAATTAATTAAGAGCTCCTCTTATGGAAGCTAATCATCAACCTATGTTTAAGAAAACTTATTCATCTAATTAACATTATATTGGTCACTGCTTATTCGAATCAAGATGAAGTGCGAATCTTCTGAAACACGATTCCAAGCACCATCAAAACTTAAGAGGCCACCATGAACTACAATGTTTCTGCACCTCCGAATTTTGAAATATGAGACCAAAATCTTTGCAGTTTCCTTCGTAACTAGACGTACTTCTATTTGTGCAGGAATAGATCATGTTCGTAATAACTGTAGTTATGTGGGCAAGTCTTCATGATGTCACTTGTGTTGAGGAGTCCATACTTCTCAATAAATGCTGTGGGATTTTCTCCATGTAGAATCACATTTTCACGAGATAGGCCAGCTGATTGTCCTTTTCTCTTGACTCGGGACTATTGAGTGATGGAGCCATTTGTCTGGTCATGGTTCATAAATTCCCATGAACCATTACATTTCAGGTGTTGTTACTGTAGGAAAATTTTAGTATCAATTGCATATGTTTAGCTGATTGCTGTAATGCGATATAAATGTAATGAAGTCAAATTTGAGCATTCATTGGCAAAGATAATATCTTCCTTAAAATAAATTCACTGAATGGTAGAAGTTGAAGCAATATTTTAATTAATAATGCAACTGGTCTCTTAAATAAAAAGAGGGAGACTAAGAAATTTTTCCTCTAGATTTGAAAATATGGCAGCGTATCGCCATAGAGATACCATTCATAGGAAAGGTCTTAATATTGGAAAATCCTAACTTCATTTATTTCATCCATGCTAATTACCGTACAACAATCGTGGTCCAACGCGAGACATCATTTAGCTTGTAAATCTCCAACGTTAGGCATTGAATTTATTTTATCCATGTTGGTATGACATCGAAGCTACTTAGGGGAAAGGAGCCAGTCATCGTGAATGGCCCAATGACCGTGAGTAGTTATGTGAAACAAAGTACCAATAGTTGTTTGAATTAAAGTTAAAAATGAAATAAAAACTAGCCAATAAAATAAGTCACATCAAATCACATCAATAAATGAACCAATGAAATCATGACACATAAACAACCCATAAAAGGTGATTTTATTCTCAACTAATGGGTTGCCTTAAATTCCTTTGTATTCAAAAGTACTTATTTTAAATCCCTTAAAAATATATTCTTCACATATTCAAAATTTTTGAAAGAAAATCTGTATATTAAAAAAATCATGCTCTTTAAAAGGGTATTTTTAATTTTTTTATGATTTTTAAGTGGCTCTAACAACCTCCCACATTATGATTCACGAAAATTACAACATCGGGGCTGAGTTAATGTTTTTCAACGCCAGATAGGAGTTGGAGTTAATATCTCTCCGTTTTAAATTTTTGGTGAATTCAAGAAAATACAATTTACCTCACGAAACGGGTGAATATAAATAAATTGATCGTGTGTACAATTAAATTAATAATTGATTTATAACAACCCAATTAACCTATAAACATATAGTTTATATTAAATAAATTGAAATAGATAATATTCTAATTTATTTAGTTATAGACTATAGTGTATATACTTGGAATACTTAATATTAAATGTTTTAATAATTACATAAAATGTGACATCTAAATATAACATCTTTTATTTTACATTCTAAAGGTCCATGTGAATGATGGCAAAATACAAAGACCTCAATTCAAAGGAGTGTTGGAACTTATTTTTGGTATGCTTCAATATACGTTTATTATATGAATAGAGATGTTATATAGGAATAGATTTTTGATGAAGAAACAACAATCAAATATGATGTGTTGCTTAAATATGTGATGTGTACAACTAATTATAATATGGCTGGTTTGACATGTAGAATACTATGGAAGGAGATATTTAACAAACTAAAGGTGACAAAAAGGGTTTTTATAATAAATCTCGGACATGGATAAATTACGTAAACAAATATGATATAAAATTATATTTTAACTATTATATGTTTATGATATGACCTTTTTTATTGTTTTTATTTTTTTACACTTTCATATTTTACATTCTTTTCAATTTATCAATCTACAACCACCTCCATCACAATATACAACATAAAACAACAATTACAGATACATTAAACAATAACTATACGTATACATAGATATATACATGTATACATTAATATAAACATATATAAATCAATAAATACATCAACACATACATACATACATACAGACATGTTTACACACGTATTAATATATTAGTATATATACGCATACGTTTTGTTTGGTGGATAAGAACAAATAAATTTAGAAACTTCAATCAAAGTGAGTGTATTTTAGGCTTTCCAAAGAGGGTTTTGGTGTGAAGCTGGTAGAATAGATTTCAACACCCTTCTGCGCTTTTCAAACAATATAAATTGTAATTTACACTCACTATCAGAAAATTACTGGCATGACAAGCTAACTATTCTGATTGGATTTCACAAGGTTTCGTTGCAGCCTTGCAAGTTGCGGGAAAATCTTGTAATGTTATTTCGTCCCAAAACTTTATTCGATAATGTTCATTTACAAAATAGAATCCCTCAACGTCACATCAATCGTCCCATCGATTATATTCCAATTCCACCACTGTATCGTCTTCGCCAGAATTTTTGATTCCATCAACAATGGTTATACTTATTCTTTGGAGTTTTCTAACATTGATTCCCTATTTTTGGAATCGTTTTGGAGTACCGTTGATGGTATGGTTAAAACATTATTTGCCGCCATTTCCGATACCTCTTCTGTCAACGTGTCAGATAACTCTTCTGTGAGCCATATCCTAGACGTACTTCTATCCCTGAAGAAATAATTCATGCACGTTATTTAAGGCTAACACGTTAAAATAAATATCTGTGGCATGTTCAATGTGGACCTGTGGTCGTGTTTTCCTCTGGTTAGTCTGATGTTCGATTCCTGAAAACTTGAAATCATGAATGATGTCACCTATACCAGGAGTCCATGCTTCTCGATAAATATCATGGGATTTTGACCACGTAGAGTAACATTTTCAAGTCATAGGCCATCCAATTGTGCTTTTATCTTCAGTTATGAGTGGTGGAGTTATTTGCTTGCTATGGGCATTACCGACTCATACTACATGTGAGTTACAGTAATGATATGGAGGATAAATTTCCTCTAAGAATGAACTGACACCATAGCTGAATTAAAAGTTAGGAGCGCCTAGACAATAATTGAGTCGACACCCTCCTCATAATTTAATTTATATTTTTCCCATCAAGTATGTAAATAATACCTTTATATGTCAATGCATGAAATTTATGTTAATTAATATTATATTACCCTTAGACGTGTATCCATGAAATCTATGTTACTATCTAGTTATAATAATAGATGGGTCAAGTACAATTGAATCTTATCATATATCGTTTTAATTATAAGTTATAAAAATAACTTCCAATAAGGAAAATATTTGGATTGAGTGCCCCTAATTGTTGGCGCCTAGGCAATTGCCTAGTTCGCCAAGGGCTAACCCCCTTGACCGACACCCCATTTCAAAAACTAAAGAATAAGCATAGATATGGAAAACATTTTGAGTCTTGCAGAAACTACTCTCACCATATTTAATTGCAATTAATTTTAACTCGAGAGGCCGTCAAGAACCGGACGCTCTATATTTCTATGGGATTTAGTATGGAGAGGGGGCTTGCCATCGGGTGCCGACAGACTAGCTATGGCCCTTTCAATTTCTAGGGGTTCGGCGGGATAGGAGAGGACAGGACAGACTACTAGAGATGGGAGATGAGAGATAGGTGGGATAGAGTATAGAGGGATCAGACCAACCATCTATAGTTGTTGTGCGGGAGGATCTAGTTAAGAATATAGAATTGGGTTAAAGATTACCAAAATTCTCCCCTTTGGATCAAATTGTGAAATAGAGTTAGAGAACACAACCGAAAATGGTCACGGTCCTTGGTAACATTTCTCGTTTTTTTCCTCCGGTTTTATTGAGTATCATTTAAAAGCTAGTATTTTTATGTGAAAACTTAATCCAAAATCAATACCTTGCAATAATCATATAAACAAGGGATGTTAATGAGGGATGTTAATGGGGCATATGTTATTTATGTATAATTATTTTGTCATTTTGTCTTGAACAAAATCAAAGTAACACTTGCTTCAAGTCAACAAGCAATATGTTCTATGTAGGTTCCTAATTCTTATTTTTCAACTCTTGTAAAACAATTAGCAAATATTTGAATGTGTTCTTAATGCCTGATTTACTGATCGCTTTTCAAATGAAGATGAAATTGAAAAGAATACATGTTACAAAAACAACATCATTCTTACAACTAATTGTAAAGCACTAAGGCAGTCCACAAAATTTGTAGACTTCTTGAATTCAAATTAAGACCACTCTTCATGAATAAAATGGCACAAAATGATTGGGAAAGCTACCAATAAGAATTGCAAATCATGTAAAATTAAAAACCAAGAAATACCACATTAGAACACAATAATGCCCATTTCAAGATAGAATATTTAAATGAAACAAATAGTTTCATACTACATAGAAATGATTGTTGCTTAAGACTATGAAAAGTTTTCATGACATATGAGTGAGAAAACTAAGAACGAAAGAAAGGAATATCACTATTAAGAAGTAAATTGAAGACTACATTATCAAAGGAGGACAAATAAAGCTAAAAATATCAATAATTACAAGCAACTCGGACATAATAGAAAAACCTAATAATAAAAGAAACATGTCCCAAAAAGAACCTAACTCAAACTTGTTATCGATAAACAAAAAAATACAATAGACGTTAACAACTCTTATCGAGAAACTAAGTATATACTATACAAAAATACTATAGTGACAATCGATGACTTCACATTTTTTAAAACAAAAGTTGATGAAGGGGACCCTAAATCTAGTAGGGAAACTAATCTTTCCTCATCCCTAACGAAACAATTATCCAACCACGAAAATATGAAACCCAAATTGGAATAGATTTTAAATTTGAAACCCTATTTTATTGGAATAGACTAGGATTGAGGGTGTGAACCTTACTATAGAAAAGGAAAAACTAATGGAAAATATTGTACATTAAAAGATGATCCATGGTATCGGTGTTGCATAGCAAAACTTGAAGATAACAGGAATAACATGTTTCAAGTGGATCATCAATTAAATAATCCCCATCTAATTTTTTTGGGTAAATATCACTCTTGTTTTGTAAAACAAAATTCAAATTTGAGAACCTTACAAATTTTTCACATTTATAAATATAAATTATTTGAAATTTTTAAAATCAGTCTATGTCAATTTGTACATTTAAAATATAATATTTCATTTTTATCTAAATTTATATACAAATTCTAATTTTATAGTATACACAAATATATATATATATATAAAATATATATAATAAAAACTACTCAACTAAGTACAAGTTGTACTCTTTTATATTTCTATCGGAATTAAAATATATATTGATAAATTATCCACTCAAAATCGTTTGATTACATAGGCAAGCATAAAATATAAAGCCAACTCCTAATTATTCAGTGTGAGGATATTCTCCCCACGAATCGCACCGCATACATAAAACTAACCATAAACACCATTATCACGATCATCATGCAGGATGTGCTTTGCCACACGGCACAACTTTCGGCATTTAATTTTTTTCCACTATTTTGAGTGCATTTGTTGAAAGACACTTGTGTTTGAACATTGTTTAAAAACATGCTATGATTTTCAACAAAGTGTGTTCAAGGTGCATACAAGGATTTGAACCCGTGAACTACTCATTACTAACATAAGTGCCTAAAGAACCCACCTATTACCTACCATATACCACCTTCTCATTTAAGTCGGGTATATTAAAAAATTAGAAACTTATAATGTGACGACTAACGCACGGGTCCCACCCATGCATGCGGATGCATGTCTCTATGGTGTTTATTATGGGTTAGTTTAATGTATTAAATTCATTCTATGTGGATAATAGTCTCCAAAATTATTTAAGGGATCCTATTACTGAAGCTAATCATCAACATAAGTCAAAAAATATTAATCATCTAATTAACATGATATTGGTCACTCCTCATTCAAATCAAGATTAAGTGTGAATCTTCCGAAACATGATTCTAATCTCCATCAAAATTTAAAAGGCCACCAATAAATTCTTTGCTTGTGCTCGCAAATTAATTCTCTCCATCATCAAAAAAAAAATGAGACCATATAGTGAGAAACATCATAAAATATTAGACCATAAAGTCATTATCATCCATTTAATTTCTATTTAGTGTGATGGAAAATTGGGCTACAAGGCTATTTAGAATGAGTAATCGAGATCCCCATCATGGGAAGATGTGGATCCATAGCCGGAGATCCGTGGTTCTATTATCAATAAGGCCAAGACTACACACAAATTTACGCTTTTTGGTAGATTTTTGGTATTAGATCGAATTTTGACTTTGTCGAAATTGGTGCAAAACAAAATCAGCTTGCAAGGTTGAGGTTAGGGCGGAGTTCTAGGTGAGGCTATTATTTTATGTTTCAAAGCTTGGTAGACATTACGAAGGTTCTTTAGTTCTATGGCTCTCTTCCTATAAGCCTTCATCACTGGGAACCAATCTTAACACATGACCTTAATTTTCATAACCTTCCGGTCTAGATTTGCCTCTCCGATCTCTCCTTGGAGTTTTGGGAGCTGAATTATTTATGGAATTTTTAGACCCATGGGCGGGATGATTGTTATTGATCCTTCCACCAGGGCTAGATCCAAATTGGTGTTTGCTCATTTATGCATTACTATTCGTGGAGGAGCCAAAATACCCGAAAGATTTTTTTAGAATTCCCAAATTGTTAAATGAGAGAAAATATTAATTTTGAGAGCTCGAGGTCTATTGCAGTAAATACAGGAAAATATGATATGATGGAAAGACTTGCTATGAGGATTCTTAGTCATGCAGAAATTATAGCCTAATATTTAGGGATTATGTAGTTAGCATTTAGGGAATTTGTTTTGTATTTGACAACACATTAGATGAGATGTGTACGTGCTGGCAATGTTGTCCATCTGTAGGTTGAAGAGTAGAGATAGGGTAAGTTTGAGTTTGAGTTTGAATAAGACTCTGTTTACTGTTATATTATAAATAATGTATTCTCTGATTTAGCAGAGTAGAATAAGAAATAGACCAAAAACTGTATTTGCATTTCTGTGTTCTATTTAAGAGTGCCAATATTTTCATGGTATCAGAGATTGGTGAAGTGTTGCTGCAGAGAAGTATCAAAAGTTTTAGACAGAGAGATGGCCACTTTTTTTGTAAGAGATCCTCACATGATGGTAGAATGATTTGATGGCATTGGATTTAATCTTTGGAACTGCAGAATGAAGATGTTGCTTCGAACAAGGATCTACTCAATATAGTTGAAGGGATCGAGACAAAACCCACCCACGATGCAAATATGATCAATAAGTGGCGTCAAAGGAAGGTAGGGATCATTCTTGTATACTTTTAAGTTTGAGTGATAATGTTCTTTTACATGTAAGTGAGGAAAAATCAACAAAGGAAGTTTAGGATCAATTGATCAAGTTATATAAATCAAATGATGTTAGTACAAGATTACATATTAGAAGAAGATTTTTTTAGTTAAATATGCTTTGGAAAAAAACAAGATATCATATTTCACAAATCGGTTTAAATCTCTCAAAAATTAATCCGCAGATGTGGATCGGTGATTGCGAGAAGAAGATGTTATTATATCACTTCTTGGGAGTTTTCGAGAATCCTATTCTAGACTCGTAATAGCACCAAACACCCAAGCTAATTTGGATTTGACAAAATTAATAGCAACACTACTTCAAATCGAAGGAAGGATGGGGGACTCGAATGACGAAAATCCTATAGTACTATTTTTCAGCAGGATATAAGGGCAAAGTAAAAGGAACAATGATGAAAATCACATCCCTCCTAGTCCAATGTCTCAAAGAATGTTCAACACACAATAGAGGAGAAAAATAACGGAAATTTATTTCATTGTGGAGCTCCTAGGAATTTTAAGAAACAATATTGAAAGTGGTTAGCATGGGTAGAAGAGGTAAAGAAAAGGAAGGCTATTGAAGCTAACATGACCTCAAGCAATGACTAAGAAAATTTGTTTTTGGTTGTCACAACCCCAAGTTCGATGTTTCAAATTTTTGTATTTAGATTCTAGAGAAACTCAAAGCAGATGATACCTATAATGCCCACTAAAACAACCCACTTGAGACCCAAGAAGAATCTAGGACTAGTTAGGAAAAATTATGGAATAAATTTTTTTGTCTAAAAGAGTCTACAACTGTGGCACAAGACAATAGTTTTCGAAAGAAATTTTCAAGGCCAAATACTATTTATAGCTTATAGTTTTATTAATATGATGATAAAAAAAAAGATCACACGGTCCAAACTTAGGGTTAGATTTACCAATTTGGTTAAGAGGGTAATTTCTCACTATACCACTCTCTAACAGGATTAAAATATTCAAATTTATTTATCTCAAATTAATATACTCAAAACTTTCCAAAAACATTCCCATAAGATAGAAAATTTTCTCACCTTTCTGGTGATATAAAGAAGTCCTCCTAACTCCTCATATTTCTCAAGTTATGGGCCGATGGGCATTGGGAGGAAAATTTTCCCAAGAGTGGGTCTACGGGCCTAGGGAGAAAATTTTCCCATGCGTGGGCTGCGGAGAAAATTTTTCCCATGCATGGGCCTATGGGCCACGGGAAGACAAATTTTTCCAAGGGTGTTCAGTGTCAGCGGAGCTGGGAGGGAAGTTTGATTTTTTTGGCACTTGGGGAAAAAAGTGCACTTTAACTCGACGTGCCCATGCGAGTCCGTGGAAAGACTCCACGCCTAAAAATATATAATGCCCTAGGCTGCAAGGGACACGTGGCACATTCCTAGCTAACTCAGGGGAATTGGGTTAGCGGGGATGAACAAACATTTTTCCTTAAGGGATAAAAAGGCGCATTGGATTAAAACACACCCACACCCACAAGCCTCCAAAAACAACCTCCAAGGACAATTTTGAATTTCTAAGAAGGTGGAGTGTTTCACACTCAAAAGTTAACTTACACATCACTTACACATCTCTTACAACACTTTAATTCAAGGCCAACAACTCTATTAATTACTTTCTTATGACATATTTTAATTAATTAACTTAACAACATGATTACTCACAATATTACACACCATTTAATAAATAATGAAAGGGTCAATGCACCACAAAATAAACACATGCAAACATAAACAAAGGAACCAATAAATAAATACACATAACCCCTTGGTCACATTTAAAGGTGATCCCCCATGGGAATCCCTAACACACACAAACACGCACAAACAAATACAAGTTGCCATGGTGACCTTGTTGAATTCATCTAGAATTCCAATGTGGTTGGTCTCCAATCCCCCAATGTTTGTTGTGATATTTTACCCAGCAAAACACAATACCTCCTTTGGCCTCGTGGCCATAACAGTAACATCTAAGATAATAAAATTAAAATTCCAAAATCATCTAGATATATGAATCACAATAACATCCAAGCAACCAACAAGATCATTTGCAATTTTACTCAACAATTATATCATCATCAAATAATTTCCATTTCTAGGTCTACTCACAATATTCAAATATCACATGTCCAAACAACATTCATAATATAACCATGTCAAACAGTATATCACATCAATATCTAAAACGTCTCTAATAATCATCATGCATCATAATCAATCAAGGTCAACAATATCCATGATCTAACATCTAACATCATACTATAATAAATTCCATAATCATGCCCATAATATAATCGGATTACCACAATCGGTATCAAAAGGTGTCAAAGGAAATTGGGCACTACATCCCCCTCCCCTTAGACTCGACTTCCTCGTTGAAGTCACTGGAACAAATGTTGAAACTTTATTTGTAACATAGTAGCATCCTCCCAAGTAGCGCGCCTCATCATATCTCTCCCACTTTGTACTTGCACTGATCAATCTTTCTACCTCGAAGGCCCGAGTTCCTACAATCTATGATGTGAATGGGCTCCACCATCACTTGCCCCTGATCTTGCACCTGTAATGAGGTGTAATCCAGCACATGAGAAGGATCTGCAATATATCTCCTAAGAAATGAAACATGAAACACATCATGTACATGAGACAAGCTAGGTGGAAACTCTAGATGGTAGGCCAAAGGGCCTATACACTCCAAGATCACAAAAGGACGAATGAATCTAGGAGCTAACTTATAACCTTTTCCATAATGGGTAGGGTTCTTAGGAATTCGACATGAAGGAACACCTTCGTGCCCACATCAAAACTATGATCGGTCCTATGCTGATCTACATACTTATTCTACCTATCTTGTGCCTCCTACAATCTTTATCTGATCAAAACCACCTGTTGCTCCATGTCTTGCAACAAAGCTAGTCCAAGAGAAACCTTGTCCTCTAACCTGTCCCAACTAAGAGGTGTCTTGCACTCTCTACCATACAAATCCTGAAAAGGATCCATGCCTATAGAACTCTGAAAACTATTATTACAGAAAAAATCCATCAAATATAGGTACTCCTCCCATCTCGACTGGTGATCCATAACATACATCCTGAGTATATCCTCTAAAATCTAATTCACCCGCTCAGTCTGTCCATCTATCTCTGGGTGATATGCTATGCTGAAGTTGATTCTCGTCCCGAGGGCATACTAAATGGTAGTCTAGAAATGTGAAGTATAAAAAGGATCACGGTCACAAATGATCTTCCATGGAATGTTGTTCAACCTAAAAATATCATCAAGATATACCCGTGATGCTACACTAGCTATATAAGTGGTCTCTACCAAGGAAAAGTGAGCCACTTTTGTCAATTTATCAACCATGACCATGATGGCATCGTGGTGATATCTTGACATCGGTAGCCCAACAATGAAGTCCATGGAAATGGCGTCACATTTCCACTCCGGTATAGCATGAGGAAAGAGAAGGCTAGCTGATACTCGATGCTCGGCCTTCACTTTCTAGCACTCTAAAAAGCATAACACAAACTAAGCCACGTCTCTGTGAAGTCATCTCTAGTGATACTACTGTCTTAAAGTAGCGTGCATCTTCTTCACCCCAGGATGGGCTGAATAGGGTGCATGATGTGCCTCTGTCAATATGTCTTGCGTCAAGCCTTCATCTCTGGGAACATAAATCTGATGTATGTGCCCGAGAAGGCCATCTATCACTTATGAGAAACCATAGAACTTCCCTTCAAGGGGTCTCTAGGACTCGATCTTTGCTCGAACTGTAATGTAGAAGCTATCAAGAGGAAGTTATTGAATAATCCTACTCTGTAAATTTCTGTCAACTGAAGTGGCCATAATCACATGTCTCCATCTACTGAGAGCATCTGCCACCACATTCTCCTTCCACTTTGCATGCTATATCTCCATATCATACTCACAAAGAAACTCCATCCAACGCCACTAATGAGCGTTGAGATTGTGAAGAGGTGGCAAAGACTCAAGTGATATATCCTGAGTGTGAATCTCTGACCAAGTAGAAAGTGCCTCCATCGAACCAAAGTGTGCACAACTACTACAAGATAAAGATTGTGAGTTGGATAATTAAGCTCATAATATTTGAGTTTGCGAGTCTCAAAATCCTCTACTCTGCTCTCTTGTATCAACATACCTCCAAGTCATGCCAAAGAAGCTTTCGTGCATATGAAAAACTCACCATGTGGGTCTGGCACTGCAAGAATAGGTGCGTTAGTGAGACATTCCTTCAGTGTCTTGAAGGCCTGCTCACACCTGTCTGACCAAACAAACTTCTTCCCTTTCCGCTGAAGGGAAGTGATGGGGTGCGTAATCCGAGAGAAGTCTTGAACAAATATCCTATAATAACCTGCTAATCCCATGAAGCTGTGCACCTCTGTCATAGTAGTGGGTGTTGGCCAATCCATAATAGCTCTAATATTGTAATGATCGATGTGATACCTTCTCTAGAAATGATATGACCCAAATAATTTACCTTTGTCTGAAAGAATGCACACTACTCCAAGTTCCCATAAAGTTGTTGCTCCCGAAGACATTCAATAACCTTGCAAAGGTGTCCCTCGTGCTCCTCATGTGTACATGAGAAAATAAAAATGTCATCAAGGAAGATGAGCACGAAGCGATGTAACAAAGTCTGGAATACCCCATTCATCAAATTCAAAAATACTGTGGGGGCATTATTCAAACCAAAAGGTACCATTGTGAACTCATAGTGGCCATATCTCATACGGAAGGTGGTCTTATGAATGTCTACCTCCAAAATCCTCAGTTGATGGTAGCTTGACTTAAGGTCTATCTTAGAGAAAGTTGTGGCTCCCTTCATCTGATCAACCAAATCATCAATGCATGGAAGGGGATAACAATTCTTGATCGCTACCTTACTAGCTGGTGGTAATCAATACACAACCACAAGGATTTTTCCTTCTTTACAAAGATCACCAAGACACCGCAAGGTGATACACTAGGATGGATAAGGCCTTTCTCCGAAGGCCCTCTAGGCAGTAACTTGAGCTCACGAGTTTAGGGGTAGTCATCGATAAGGTGCTCGTGAGATAGGATCTGTTCCCGGAATTAGATCTATATGAAAATCTATCTCAAGTGGGGTGGTAACCCCAGATATTCCCTGGAAAAACATCTGAAAACTCTCTCAAAATGGGATGATCATCTAAAGAATGGTCCACTAGACCCATGCTCTAATCATGTCACTAATCGTGACAACAAACATCCCGACAACCCCTGTCACACACATCGCTTAAGCCGCATAATAGCAGAGATGGTGCGAATATAAATGGATCTCCCGACCCCTGCTATCACTATCTCAACTCCAAGATTATCTTTACAAGATATGATATTGTGGTAACAATCCACTCTGGCTCTATGTGTAGACAACCACTCCATACCCAAGATGACTCCATAAAAGCGAGTAACGGAAGGATACAAAGATCCAAGGTAGTGGTGAAAGGTCCCAAATCCACCACACACTCCTTAATTAAGGAGTCTAAAGAGATCTTGGCTCCGAAGCCATCTCAACATCCGAACTATGACCCCGCCTAATCGCCACCACTGCATCGCTCTACTAAATATGGTGCAATAAAAGAATCAAAGAACCAAAATTAAATAAAATAGAGATAGGAATACCACCAATGTTACCCGTAGTCTCAATAATCGTACTATGATGCTCACTGGCAGCTTCTCGACTAATGCATACTGTCATCACCAATCTGCACTATGATAATTCTTTACCAAGAAATCCTTGTGCTATAATTATTTACTAATGCACAGCTTTTAGTTTGGTGAATGGAATTTAGAAACACAAAAACAAACATAACACAAGAATACCATAGACTATGATAAGAAGGAATGATGATAAATCTGAAATATAAGTGTAAATTATAATATCAACATGAAATTGTTACAATCTCACCCATGAGGTACTTCAAGTGTTACTAACTTCACTTTCCTTCCAACAATAACTATGGGAGAAACTTCACAATTACACCTCTTAATGGCTTCTTTAACACACCTTCAAAATGATGGCTTCCTTTACACACTTACTCAACAATATTTCTCACTACTTCTTTTTATGCTAAATGAGGGGGTGGCCTCTTTATTTATAGGAATTCAGGCTTATCCATCCTATCTCTAAGATAGGATAAGAAATCTCTTCCAGCCAATCATATTCCATGTCTAAACTCTTGCCTTTACATGTAGGCTTATCTTCTAAGATAAGATAAACCTTATCATCTCCCATGGGTTCCACCTTTTTAGACTTTTCCACAAATAAAATACACAAAATATTTATGACATCACTCTTTGTCCTTACTACAAATATAATATTTCTAATTCCTAAACATGTAGACCCTACTTCTCTACTTATGCTAACTTTGACATTTTAACATTATCGGACCACTTACGACAAATATTTACTTTTTACCACAACATTCCTATTGTACTTTGACTGTTACCATACTCTACTTTATTGGTGGCACCGCATCGACAGTGTGCAAGTTATCTTCTATCATACACCACTACTAATCATAATTAACAACATCATATTCCTAATATATACATAATAAAATAGAAATTACGAAGGAAAATTTTAATGTCGACATTTTCCCCCTTCCTAGCTTCTACTCTGTCCTCGGAGTAGACTATTCTGGTGCTTGGAAAATCTTTAACTTGTCGTAGTTGACCCATTTTGTAATGGGGGTTCCATCCAATTCCTCTAGTCGATATGTACCATTTTCATGCACAACTGCAATTTTGTAGGGCCCCATCCATTTGGGAAGAAATTTTCTTTGCCTTCTTTTTTTGTATCTGGAATCATATACTAGAACCAAGTCATTCACATGAACTAGACACCAATGGATATTTTGATCAAAGTATTCCTTCTGATTCATTTTCTTATTATATCTTGTATCCTTTGCTATTTCTCTCATTTCCTCTAGCAAATGAAGATGTACCAACCTTTCTTTTACTGAATCACTTTCATCCATCCTTTCATTTTTCATAACTCTCACAGTGGGAATATCAAACTCAATAGGAAGAACTTGATCAATGCCATAGGCCAACTAAAATGGGGAGTATCCTATTGCTGACTTTGATGTTGCCCTATATGCCCACAATGCTGCATGAATCCTTTTATCCCACTTATGTACCTGCAAGGTTGTATCTTTTGCTAGAATTTGACACAACACAAAATTTGTTCGTTCCACCTATCCATTTGTGCTTGGCTTGTATGTTGTTTCCTTCCTATGCTTAATAGAAAACTTATTGACTAGGGCTTCTACCACCTCATTAATGAAGTGGCTTCCTTGATCTGCTACAATTTCTAATGGGAAACCAAATCCGTGACAATGCGTTCATATATGAACCTTGCCACTTCATCCATGGAAGTCATTTTCAATGGACTAGCTTCAACCCACTTGGTTAAATAATCTTTGCAACTACAATATACTTATTTTGGTGTGGGGTAGTTGAAGTGGACCTACGATGTCTATTCCTCATTTTCAAAGGGACCAATTGGAAGAATAGGGCATAATGGAGCTGATAAAGTCTTACGGTTACCATGTGTTTGAAAAATATCACATGTCTTACAATAATTATAATAATCTCTAAAAAGAGTGGGCCAGTGATAACCTGCATCCAAGATCCTTCTTGCTGTAAGTTGTCTAGAGAAGTGTCCTCCACATGTACCATTGTGGAATTATTCAATCAGCTCCTTCTCTTGATCATGTCCAACTGCCCTCTTATACCATCCATCGGGCCCTATCTGAAATAATATTCCATGCACAATAAAATATGGACGGCTTGCTTGAGTAATATTCCTCTTAGTCTTTGCATTGGCACCATCAGAGAAACTTGAATTCATTCAGATAATTCCAAATATCTATGTATTCACTAGGGATTGTGTCAAGGGATAACAATGTTGCATCTGGGAAATCATCATCATCACAAGATGAACCTAAACCCTCATAGGCTCGAGAGAGTGCATCTGCATTGACATGCTTCTTTCCTGGCCTATCTATAATATCAAATTCAAATTCTTGTAGAAAAATTATCCATCTTGCTATCCTCCCTGATGGGTTAGGCTTATTTACAATATATTTTAGAGCCTGATGATCTGTTACAACTATAAATTTCTGCCCTAACAAGTAATTTCTAAACTTCTTTACAAAAAAATGATAGCTAGAGCCTCTTTTTAGTTAGAGTATAATTTACCTCAACACTGCTCATTTGTCTGCTCCCAAATTAAAATGGATGATCATTCCAATTTTCATCCTTTTGGCTCAGAGTAATTCCTAGTGTTGCATCTGAGGCATCAGTATACACAATGAATGGCTTGCTCCAATCTGGATTCTTTAAAACAGGTGAAGACACCAAGACTTTTTTCAATTGTTCAAAAGCTTCATGTGCCTTATTTCTTGGTTCATAAGTAACATCCTTCTTCAAGAACTTGGTTAGTGGCTGTGCAATTTTTGAGAAATTCTTGATGAACCTTCTATAGTAACCCACATGGCCTAAAAATGATCTCAACTTACTTCTATTCATAGGAAATGGTAACTCTTTGATGTTTGAAACTTTATCGATTAGTACCAATACCATCTTTGGATACAACATGCGCTAAAAAATGCCTTTAGAACATCCAAAACACACTTTGTAGGGTTTATTGAGGCTTGTGCTTCATCTACCCTTTGAAATGTTGTCTCCATCTAGTATAGGTGGTCCATATTGCTCCCATAGATGTAAAAATCATCCACAAATACTCGATGAAGTTCCAAATGTAGGGTTCAAACACCCTATTCATCAAACGCTGAATGTTTCCGAGCATTTCACAACCCAAAAGGCATAACTCTATAAGAAAATGTTCTCAAAGGAGTGGTGAACGTGGTCTTCAAATGATCTTTCTCTGCTATATGAACTTGGTTGTGTCCACTATATCCTTCAACAAAACTATAACACTCCTGGCCAGCTACTTCATCCAAGATTTGATCTGAGAATGGAAGAGGGTAATGATCTTTCTTTGTTACCTTATTGAGCTTCCTATAATCAACACAAATGCGTAGCTTCCCATTCTTTTTTATTGAGATCACAATGGGAGAAATCCATTCTGAATTCTCCACAAAGAATATGAATCCCGCATCAAGCAACTTATCTATTTCTTCTTTTACGTCTTGGAAAAATCAGGATTCATTCTATATGGCATTTGTTTTATGGGCTTAGCACCATCTACTAGCTCAATTGAATATTCTACCCAACTTGCTTGAAAGAGTTCCTTGTAATCAAAAGTGAATAGGTGTATGTACCTTCAAAAGAGCCGGAGGTAGCATTCCTTCTCACTCTCCATCACAAAGATCACCAATATTTATTTATTGGAGACGATCATCAATTTCTTCTTCAAATAATTTTATGGGTTCATGAGTCGGTGTGATTGGAAGGATATCCAAGACCGAAACATCAACCTCAATTTCTTCATCTTCTTGTCCACTTCACTGGTACTAGAGTAATAAGAGGATGTCCAATCATCAGTTTCATCACTTGAATCCATAGGTTTTTCCTTATGATGCCAAGGGATCACATTTATCTTCACCCTCTCTCTCGCCACGTCCAAGTGTCATGAAGCCTTCATTCCAATAGTTTCTTGCACAAACTCTCCTTAACCATGGTCTTCCCAACAACATTGGGTACACAACAAGATACCATTTTTCATCACCCGAAAGCTTATCACACATACAACACCCATAATAGATATTACCACATTTGAAACAACACCTTCTGGTTTAGTTTTTCCATTATTTAATGACCTTAACATAAGTGTTGAGGGACGATCAATTTTTAAACCCAACATATTCATTACAGACTCGATCATTACATTAACTGCAGCACCTCCATCAACTAAGACATCAATAATTGAAATACCATTACATAATACCTCAGCTTGTGGAGTGTAGGGATCCACCTCTACCTCTAAAACAAGGACCTCAATTTCCTTCCTTCGTCGAGCATTAAGTCCACTTTGCAGCTCCCGCCTCTTCTCAGAAGACATAGCCAAGAGTTGACCATATGTAATATTTGTAGGCCTTTTGGACAAATCTTCTAAGATGGAGTATGGTCCTTGTCCCTGTGAAATCAAAAAATCCTGCACACCCAACTTTCTTCTCCTATGTTTCTTACTAGTTTCTCCTTTCATCTTCTTAGGATCATTTCCATCTTGGTTATCTTTTTTCTTTCTTTCTTTTTACAAACACATCTACTTCATTATTTATGCTCTTATCTACTACATCAAAAGAATTCACAGGTGTTTTTCCTTTATCATTATCTCTTGTACTGATGTAGAAGCTCTATCTAGACAATTATACTTATAATGACCCTTTTTATAACAACCATAACATACAACTTTAGAAATATTTACTTTTGGGCATCTATCTCCTCCCGAGAACTAAATTCCTTTCCTTGAAGAAGATTAATAGTTAACTCTGACCCATCTTCTTGAGTAGATCTTCATCCTCGGTAGAGATGTACTAGGGAAAAGTTTTGTGCTCACCGAGAGTGGTTGTGATTCTAGACCAAAGGTGTTGGTGTAGGCTCTACCTTAGCAACAATTTCTTTGAGCTCCTCTTCCATGCTTTCTTCTTTCCTTCTTACAATCTCCATTGCTTGTTCAATGGTAGCTGGGTGGTCATACTTCACTCGTTGTCTTATCTCTGGCTTCATCCCAAAATGAAGTGCTTACAGAGGATATTATCCACACCATTCATCAACCCATCCTCTAATCCCTCCTTCAAGATCTGGGGCATCGATCTTCCTCCTTAGCTCTAGAACACGAGCATGATAATCCCTTATCTTCTCCTTCTCTCCTTGGGATAGCTTTGTGATATCGATCATGAGATATACATATTTCTATTGTTCACTAAATTCTTCAAGAAAACTTTCAGTTAATAAATCCCATGATTTTTTCACATTATCACCTAGTGTTTCAAACCACCTAAGGTCTGAACCATCCAAAAAGGTAGAAAAAATTTAGTCCATTGTTCCCTTCTTATGAGGCCATTACAAATGTAAGATCGTTTAAACTCTTGAATGAAAGAGGAAGCATCTTCATTAGATTGGGCTGAAAAAATAGGAATCTTCCCTATTTCTAAAAATAACAATAGTGAAATACCAACCCACAAGTACAATCAACAAGACTTATGTGCACAAATAATTGGAATCACTATAATAGAAAGTGACTTTACACCTTTCTATAGTAAAATAGAAATGACCACGGTAAACTATGGTAAAACTTGACTTACTACGGTAAAAAATGAATTTACTGTGGTAAACACTATTCACGGTAAAAAGTGAAGTTACTGCGGTAAATACTATTCATGATAAAAATTGACTTTACTGTGGTAAATACTATTCATGGTAAAAAGTGACTTTACCATGGTAACCACTATACACAGTAAAAACAAGGTTACCCTCCAAATGTTTTCTGACTAAGTGGGAATATCTCTCCAGAAAAATCCACCAACAAGGAATGGTCCCAACAACGGAACCAAAATGTCATCACCAATCCGGCACTATGATAATTCTTTACCAGAACTCCTCATGCTATGATTATTTACTAATGCACAACTTTTAGTTTGGTGGATGGAATCTGGAAACACAACAACAAACATAACACAAGAATACCATAGACTATGATAAGAAGGAATGATGATAAATCTGAAATATAAGTGTAAATTATAATATCAACATGAAATTGTTACAATCTCACCCATGAGGTACTTCAAGTGTTACTGACTTCACTTGCCTTCCAACAATAACTATGGGAGAAACTTCACAATTACACCTCTTAATGGCTTCTTTAACACACCTTCAAAATGATGGCTTCCTTTACACACTTACTCATACAATATTTCTCACTACTTCCTTCTATGCTAAATGAGGGGGTGGCCTCTTTATTTATAGGAATTCAGGCTTATCCACCCTATCTCTAAGATAGGATAGGAAATCTCTTCCGGAAAATCACTCTTGCCTTTACATGTAGGCTTATCTTCTAAGATAAGATAAACCTTATCATCTCACATGGGTTTCACCTTTTTAGAATTTTCCACAAATAAAAAAACAAAATATTTATGACATTACTCTTTGTTCTTATTACAAATATAATATTTCTAATTCCTAAACACGTAGACCCTACTTCTCTACTTACCCCAACTTTGACATTTTAACATTACCGGACCACTTACGACAAATATTTACTTTTTACCACAACATTCCTATTGTACTTTGACTGTTACCGTACTCTACTTTATTGGTGGCACCATACTGATGGTGTCGTTATCTTCTATCAGACGCCACTACTAATCATACTTAACAACATCTTATTCCTAATACATACATAATAAAATAGAAATTACGGAGGAAAATTTTAATGTCGACACTACATCCTATGACCGCTCCCCATATCACCAACAATAGATTATGAGATTTGTTCCTTACCCTTGTTATTAGGGTTATGTGGGCAGTCTCTTCAAAAATTTTCAATAACACCACACCGAAAAGAACCACCTGATCCTCTCTCTTGAGTAGCAGCTCTAGTCGGTACTCTAAAGGTCAATGGTGTGGATCTGATGAACTTGCTTGGATGCCGAGGTCTCGCTAGCGCACTCCTGCTGAGTGAGCTATTTGGGAACCATGTGTCCTTATGGGACCACTAGGAGGAGGACCCATACTCTGACCTCTCTAGGCATCAAACCTCTGTGGAGGTCTATAAGGTGGGCGGGACTTCTGCACTGCTACTGCTTATGGTCTAAAAGATGACTGTGTTGAACCCTATCCACCATGAGGAAGAGGTACTGACCCCCTTGATCTATTGTCCTACATCAGTTGTATGTGGCTCTGGACTCGGTATTTATCCTGTTAGGTTGTTCCCCAAGTCTCCTCTGCTATATAGGCCTTCTCAACGGCCTTAGCTAATTTATGTGGACAATGGATCTGCACTGCACCTCCAATGTCTAGATTCAGGCCCTAGATGAACCAATAGATGTGCACATGCTCATCCTACATGTAATCAACATACTAGAGTAGATTTATAAATCCACACTCATACTCTGCTAATGTAAGAGATACCTACCGAGGTCATGAAACTCATGTATCCGCTTATGTAAGTATCTCCGTAGCAAATATCTGCTCTTGAATCACTCCTCAAAGAGCTCTTAGGTAACTGTCTCAGAATCAACATAGAGCTTTTGCTCCTCTGTCTGCCACCAGAGACCAGCTCCATCCTTTAATAGACGGATCGTAACACAAGGTTTCGTGTTGCTTTTTGGATAGAGCTTAAAGCACACTCTCAAGCTCACTAACCACACCTCTCCAAAAATCCACCTATGTCACTGGAATGATGTGATGGTTGAAGCTTCAGGATCTCCCTAATGTGATATACAGCTATGGTCCGATGATCTTCGAGGCCTTGTATGCATGCTCATCCCTAAGCCTAGGGCTTCGAGACCTCTCTCTATGCCCTGAAACTTGGTCTCTCTATCCCCTCTGCGGTGACTCAGCTCTACCTGACTCCTCAAGGGAGTTCTCTCCTCTATCCTCCTTCCTATGCCGAGGATATGCACGAGCCTTAATGGATATCACCCTATCATGTCGATTGAATGGGCCCCTATGGTCCCTTCGCGTAGAGGGGACATTAACATCCTAAAGAGTCATAAAATATATGGTAGGATGAATACTACGGTATGATCTAGATGTGGTATGCCTAGGTCTATGTGAAAAGGCTCCTCATCTTGTCTACACCTCCTGCACAGATCAAAATGAGAGTTAGTTCCTTATTCTAGGTTTTACTTAGTTTCCGTGCTTACTAAAATATGCAATTTCTAAACTAAGTTATTTTCTAGATTTAAAAGTGTGCTAGGTTTAAAGTTCATCTCTTAATTTTTCTAGTGTGCCCAATGGCCCAAGATTTTAACCACTTCTCATAAAAAGTGTAACGCCTACTAAAACAACCCACTTCAAACCCAAGAACAACCTCAAAAAGACTTGCTAGGAAAAATTATGGAATATTTTTTTGTCTAAAAGAGTCTACAACTAGGTTACAATACAAAAGTCATCGCAAGCAAGTTTCAAGGCCAAATACTATTAATATCTTATAGCTTTATTAATACGACAATAAAAAGATCACAATGTTCAAACTTAGGGTTAGATTTATCAATTAGGTTAAGAGGGTAATTTCTCACTATACCATTCCCTAAAAGGCTTAAAATATTTAACTTGATTTATCTCAAATTAACACACTCAAAACTTCCCAAAAACATTACTTCATGTAAGATGGGAAATTTCCTCACCTTTCCTAGGTGATATAAAGAAGTTCTCCTAACTCCTCATATTTCTCAAGTTATGGGCCGACGGACCTTGGGAGGAAAATTTTCCCAAGAGTGGGTCTGCGGGCCTAGGGGAGAAATTTTTCTCATGTGCGGGCCTATGGGCCATGGGTGAAAATTTTTCCCATGTGCGGTCTCTGGGCCATGGGAGAAAATATTTCCCATGTGCGGGCCAGTAGGTTACATGAAGACAAATTTCCACAAGGGCGTTCGGGTCAGCGGAGCTTGGAAGTGAAGTTAGATTTTTTTGCACTTGGGGTGAAAAGCGCACTTAACCCTCCCATGCATGTGAGTTCATGGTGGGACTCTACGCTTGAAAATGATATTATACCCCAAGCCGCAGGACACGGGTACGTTCCCAACAAACTCGGGGAAACGGGTTAGCGGGGGCGAACAAGAATTTTTGCCTTAAGGGATAAAAAGGTGCATTGGATTAAAACCCACCCACGCCTCTGCCAGTGCCTCACGATGCAACATGTCAGATGTCCATTCGATGCATATTGGTGGGCTGGTGGGAGAATTTAGGAAAATCTTCTAAATTTTTTTCCAAAGTGATAAGATAAAAAGGGGATCTGCTCCTCCATCGACGCCTTGTGTCACCACGTGGCAGCACCTGATTAGTTGCGAGCCAGCGGAGTAGCGGAGGTAACTAATAAAATTTCTCAAAATTTTTAAAGGTTGAGTTAATGCATTGCGGGCTGTCTTTGCATGAAAAACAACCAAAAAGGAAAAATCGTGCGGCGGGGAAATTTTCCAAAATTTCTTTTGTTGAACATGGGTGATTTTTGACAAAAGGAAAGTCTTGCAGGTCGTGTCAAGCAACGGGGAATTCGTGCCTTTGGTTTTTGACCGAAAAGCACTAAAGGAAAATTTAGGCCCGCGGGTCTACCAAGAAAATATTTCTAAATTTTTTTTTACGAACTTTAGAATTAATTTTTGACCCCAAATGAAGGAAAACTTCATAATTCCATACTTTTGATTGGGAGATTGTTTTTAGGAAAATGAGGATATTTTGGAAAGATCTTGACGTCCTCTTTGTGCGAAATCATTAATCTTTCATTTTGTTAAAATTTAAGGGGTCAACTTCATGAAAATGATCTACGAGGCTTTTAAAAGGCAACTTGGTAAAATTTAACTTATGAAATTTTAATCATTGATCTTCTTCCTGTCTTAGCATGTCAATTAGAAATGGAGAATTATTCGAGATGCATTTAAGATAGATTTGGAAGGTAATTTTGTGTGATTGACTCCTATTCAAAAATAATAATACAACTTTGACAATAAAACGACATCAATGGTTGAGCCCGATTTTGTGAAGTTTTCTAAGAAATTCCTCGAGTGTTTTTGTCCAATTGAATTTGTTTAGGGAATACTACTTAAATTTAATCATTTAATTTTTACTTCCTTATTGCAAGTAAAGTCGAATTGTGCATTTAGGATAAAGTCTTTCCCAGTTTGAAAATACAAAACAAAGATCAAATTTTAAAGGGTCTTTTTGCCATTTTCTTCTACCAAGTATTAGAATTCGTTCCAATTCTAATCTAATAGATTTAATTGGTTCAAATAAAACTATTCAAAACCAAAATACAATTCTGATTTTCAATTTTACACATTTCAAAAGGTAGAGTTACGTGTTTTGCTCACACACATTTCTTCCTTTCAACATGATATTTCAAATACATTTCAACTCATATTTTACACAATAGTAGTTTCCATTTTCTAATGGAATGCAACTTCTATTCAAAAGACAAGATTTCCTTCTTTTACAACTTCTCTTTTACTGTTGATTTTCACAAAACAATATACAAAATACATTTCTTTCTTTCAAAACAGAGAACAGAGTATATATCTCCTCTTTACATTTCAAAATTACAACTTTCATATTCAATACAAAATATTTCCATTACATAACATATACGAGCTCATCCACTTCAAGTGGGAAAGGTTAAAATAAGATTTCATTTCAACAAGGGACTCAAACTATTTCTTTCTTCTTTTTCTCTACTTTTTTTTCCTTTTTCCGAACAACAACATGTAGGTTTCTCATTCTTCCAATTTTGATCACAAGAAGAGCAGGGAAAGGCAATACTCACTTCCCAACAAAGATATCCAATGACAAGGAGAAGCCATCCTTCTTCAATATTGGCCCCCCCAAGCCCCAACCATAATGTAATAAAAGATTTCTTTTAACTCATGGCAACTATTGGTACCCAAATTTATTCTCCTTTTCAATTCAAGCAACGAACACAAATTCAACAGGAGCTTAGAGGTAGATAGATCATAAATGTATGTCATTTTGTAGCTGGGGATAAATCTATCTGTCCCATTTTTACTTGGATTTGTGGAGAGATGGATAGCACCTCAAAAGGATATGATCTTATCCTAACTATTTTAGGTTGTGCCTTTCAACCAAGGTAAGAGAACCTATTGTGTAACCTCTATCATTTGAAAGGAGACAAAGGTACCTTTCTTTTCCATAAATTTGGTAAATAATACCTAGGGAAAATATGATCAACACACTAGATCTGACTCTCATGAGTTGTCACTTCCATATCATGGAGATATCTTCACAACAAGATAAAGGTAACTAAAGACATTTGAGACCCTGATCTGTTTTGCATACTTTAGTAAAAGGATTTTTGTCTAGTGTGGGTATACAAAGCAAAAATAGGGGTAGTATGGGTAGGATTAGTTGTTGTTAAATGAATTTTTGTGGGAGGGGAGACAGGATGGACTTAACTCACTAGATCCTTGAGATTTTATGCAAAATGGAAAGATTCAATCAACAAAATGCCACAAAAAGTTAAATTGTTTCCTCAACTAGAATATGTGCTTCAATGGAGGCCCAGATCAACACTATTTCACACAACCTTTGGGATTCTATAATGAAGGCTTGAGTCAGAGGAACCAATAAAGCACCAAGATTTAAACCAATTCACACTTGAGGTACACCCAGAGGCTTACAGAGAATATCTATCAACAAAATGAAAGAAAAGTGATTTTAAACCATTTATCCCACTCCCAGATAAAGGCTCTTCTGAGAAATGAAATTGTAGATGCCACTAAACTATCACAAGGACTGAGACGTGTGTGATTGGACCTTATTTTGGTACAATATTGCAATAGAAACAAGAAAAACTACTCGTATGCATTCAGAGATGAAATAAATACACTTTACTCATGATTAACAAAGAATAAATCAAAGTTTAATCAAATTTATCAACAAGGGAAAGTTTCTATAACAATCTCAAAGATTTTAAATGGCTGTACACTTGCAACCACCTTGACACGATCAAATTTGACACAAAGAGAGATATACAGGCTTCTCTAGATGGCTTCTCAAAATTGATGGGTTCTCAAAGATTTTTCTACTGAGAAAATCAACCCCGATCCTTCCAAAACTCCCAACCATTTGCACAAAAATTCATACCATTTATAACATTTCCAACAGAGCCCCTTCCTTCCAAAAAAAAAACTTTAAATGCACCAAAGCTCACCATGATTCTTTCACGATTCACAAAATAAGATATGTAAAAAGTCACCAGTGCTCGAGGAAAATCTCTTTGATTTCTTCCTGCATTCAAATCCTTTCTCGGGAAAAACATGCCTCCATCCATTCGGCAACCACTTCCGCCCCTTATTATCTCAAATATGACCCCTTGCGTGCTCGGGAAAAAAATCGAAAACTAGATTGGGCTTGAGTGTCAAACTATTTTAATGGCAAAAGACATCTCTATATATCTCCCATCAAACTCTAGATATAAAAATTAACTCGCTCCTCTATTTGGCATGCAGAAAATAATAATAAATCATGAAGATTCACACACCCAAGTGTTTTACAAAGAAAATGGGGGGAAAATCATATTTTTGACACTCAACAGCTGTTGATCTTTGATTTAAATGTGGGCCGTCCACATGGAATATGTAAAAACTGGTTCGTGGGATTCGTTTGACCTTTTATGACCTTTTTAGAAAAATGGAAAAATTTCACCTTTTTGCCCTGCACCTCCACTTCTGAAAGTGGGCATGACACGTGTCCTGAGGTGGGCCCCAAAAAAGAAATGCGGAGAAATTATGCCATTTGAATCTCTTTTGGAAAAAGGAAAATTTTCTAATTTTCTAATTTTCCTCCAAGGTTCCACACCTCTACCATTGACCAGGGAAAAACATTTACTATTTCCCATCAGGCTCGCCAACCATTTTCACTATTTTAATCTTTATGAAGCAAAGAGGTGAAAAGTTTGAATTGCCTCCAATGGTCCGCTTCCCCACCCTTATGACATTTCAAATTTCCACGTGTCACCACGGTGCTCCTTGAGATGGTTCCAAAATTTTGATACTTTTAATGAGCATGGGCTCACCACATGTCCTGCTCTAGAAAGGTTTTTCTTAATGCTTGAAGTTAAGTGGAAGGCACCATGTGTTATGCTCCCAAGGTAATATCCTTTTAGTTGTTGAAAAGTCTAAGTAAAATGCAAAGTAAGTGGAGGCCTCCACATGTCATCCTGGCGCTTCTTTAGAATGAAACTCAAGGGCCGGTCCTCGAACATGCGCGGTTCCTCCACATGTCTCCATGGTGCAACTTCAAGATGGTGCTAAAAGCAGAGACCCTGAATGAGTGCAGGCGCTTGCCACATGTCCCTATTCTGCCAAATTTTTTCCATCTACATAAAAACTTGTCTAAGTATGGGAAAGCAACAAAAGCCTCCATGTTTCCTCCCGCCGCTACTCCAAGGCAAAGCCGAAAAGTAGATCTACAAATGAGCGTCATTCCTCCATGTGTCCTGAAATTCCCGAAAACCTTTTGAAAATTTTCAAAGTATGGGAAACCCAACGGAAGCCTCCATGTGTCCTTTCCTTCCACGCTACTTCAAAGCCAACCCAAAAATTTGATTCTCAAACAAGCATCATTCCTCCACATGGACACATTTAAAAGTTGAGGCTTTTTATAGGATTTTTGAAGTATTAAGCTGATCCGCATCTAACCAAGAGGTGCCACGTTTCCTTATCAACTGAATGATGCAAATTTGATTGGGAGAAACACCTGTCAAACCGTAAAACATAGAGAAACATCCATTCAAGCCAAAAAATGAGGTTTTCTTCAAGGACAGATAATTTAAAACCGTTGCAAGGCTCAAACACGATCCTTAGGGATGCATCAACTCATTTTTCCTTAAGCATTTAGGAGAAAAATGGCAGGGACAATAGATCTTGACTGTGGAAAATGGAGGAAATGGGAAAACATGAGTTTTGAAGGAACAGAGCATGGGAGACTCAAAATATAGAGCTTTTCCAAAGGAACAAAGGAACCATGAGAAAAATATGGACCCACACATGATCTTCGACCCAGAGTAGATTAAAATGGCAATAAAGACTGGCCAAACACAAAATGGGGAAGGATAAAATGACAGAGGTTGTGAATCAATAAATCTTCAAGGGCACAAATGGGGCGAGACAATTCTGAGCACCAACATTGGCTCCGACTCGGGGATGGGCACTCCCTACGAGTGCCACAAGAACAATAGTAGACCAAGTGCCAAAATATCCATTGGGTGACAAAGTTAGCTCGTAGAGTAGAGAAACGAAGCCATCTCCAAAAAAAAACAAAGAAGCCAGCAAAAATAGGTCACCACGGACCAGAAGACGAAAAAAACACAAAAAACAAGATGCAAACAACAAACTATACACTGTACAAGAGGTGTTTACCTTGATTCAGAGGAATCAATCCAAGAAATTCTTTAGATTCCTGCCATTAATAGGAAGTTCGAGCAATTCACCATCTAGATCCTTCAAGAAGAAGGTGTGTTCACCAATTCTGATGTCAATGGAGTAAGGGCCCATCCACAATGAGTCAAACTTTCCATGCTTGCCCTTATCCTCATGCTTACTATCCCATAATAGCACAAGATATCCAATATTGAAGGCTCTAGGAGTTACCTTCTTGTCAAACAATTTCTTTAGCTTTACTCTGAACCTTAAATGCCTCTCTAGTGAGATGCCTTCCTCTCTTTATCAAGCTCAACAATCTGTTGATGCGGGCATCATGAGGAATCACTTCTTGATATTCAAGTTGTTAAATGAACTGATATGAAGATAATTGCATATGTAGGGGTAGCAGGGCTTGAGTCCCATATACCAACTCAAATGGAATCTTTCCAATGGCATCTTTTGAAAGTGATCCTATCAGCCTAGATAACAAACTTCAGCTGTTCACCCCATTTTCTCTTGTTCAACTCCAAGGTTCTTCTGATAATATTTAGCAAATTCTTATTGCTGGACTTAGCTTGTCCATTTCCTTGGGGATTATAATTAGAGGCATATGTCATATTGATCCCATATCCTTTACACATTGCCACCAAAGGTATAGTCCTGAAACTCATGGTATTATCATCTATGATTTTGACTGGTACTCCAAACCTGTAAATAATATTGTTTAGCACAAAATCCATGACAATTTGATCTGTAGCCTTCTTACAAGGGATTGCTTCCACCCACTTGGTAAAGTAATCAATGGCTACAAGAATCCACTTATGGCCAACACTTGAAGGGTCTGAAATCTCACCAATGAAGTCCATTCCCCATTGCTTAAATGGGGCTTCAATTGATACAGACTGCAAAGGTAGGGAGCCTGAAGCCTTCATCCTTCTAGAGAAACGCTAACAACTCTCACATCTTCTTACCAACATGGTTGCATCCTTGAAAAGAGTTGGCTACAAATAACCATCCCTTAGGATCTTATGTGTTGTGACTCTTGCAGAAAAATGATCCCTAAAAATCATCCATAAAGATCAAAAATTATTTTAGGGGCTTCATCTTGATGATGCATCTTAAGAGGAATCCCTCTAGGTTCTTCCATGCCAACCCGTATTCAGTAATGACATATTTCTGGGAATCCAACTTAAGACCTCTTTTCTGTTCTTATTCAAATGTTCGGGATAGGTTCAAGTGTCTCGAGATAGAATATCACATCCTTGTACCACTCATAGCCCATCAATCTTTCAAAAACAACTTCCCTTTCTTCCTCAATCTCATTTACCTCAATGGTCTGCAAGTTTCTCTCAGCCATGAGCTTAGCTAACCCCAAACCTCTCACCAACTTTGTGGTTTGGATGTCCATATCATACTCTTGCAATTTTTTTACCCATCTACATCTTTTACTTGAGACTTCCATATCTGACAGGATGTATTTTACCATGGTATGGGGAACATAAGCAAAAATTTTGAACTTAAAATATAAGGCCTGAAAACCTTTGTTACTTTGACCAAGGAAAATGCCTACTTTTCCATGATGGTGTATTTCAGTTTTGCTCCTTGCAAAGGCTTACTGAAAAAGGCAATGGGCCTCTCAGCCCCTTCATCATCCTTCTGTAGTAGGAAAAAATCAATAGTGTTTTCTAAAGCGAAAGAAAATAGCTGGAAAGGTTTCTTGTAATCTGGGACTGCTAAAATATGGGCATGCTTCAATGCCTCTTTGATTCCATTGAAAGCTTGGATGAAAGCTTCTTCCCATTTGATGATTTGATCCTTCTTTATCATGGAAGTGATTGGGATAGTCAACTCTGAAAAGTTTTATATAAACCTTCTAATGAAGTTTATCTGCCCAAAGAAGGACTGAATTCCTTTTTTGGTTCTTGTAATTGATCAATCATCACTCCTTCCTGTGACACAATGTGACCGAGAAATTTTTCCTTCTCGCACTCCAAAATGGAATTTCTTCGGATTGAGTGAGATGCCATATTCCCTACATCTGATCAATATCTTCTCTAAGTATAGAAAATGGTGACTTCTCCTTGAAAAAATTGTTACATTATCTTACTAAACAACAATAAAGTCATTGATGTAACTAACAAAAGCAACATCCATTGCTCTCTGAAAATTGGCTCCAACATTCATTAGACCAAAGGGCATCCTAACATATACATATGTTCCCCATGGAGTAGTGAAGGCTGTCTTGATCCTTTCTGATTCTTTCACCATGACTTGATTATAACCAGAGAAGCCATCTAGAGTAGAAACCAATTCAGAACTAGTCTCCAACTGAAGCATGTGCTCCATGTTAGGTAAAGGATAGTTGTCCTTCATTGAGGCCTTGTTTAGATTCCTAAAGTCCACACACAACCTGATGTCACCATTCTTATTTCTTACTGGCACTAGGTTGGCAACCCAAGAAGAATACCTTGTGGGCTGGATAATTCCTCCATCCCTCAGCTTCTTCAGATCCTCTTGCATTTTGAGAGATAACAGAGGATTAATTGGCCTCTGCTTCTACTTGAATGGTTTTTCACTGGGCTCCAATGGAATCTCATGCTAGAATAGTTCTTCGTGTATGCTTTGAGCTCAGAATAGGTCCAAGCCATGCAATCTTGGTATTTCTTTAACAACTAGATGTATGACTGCTTTTCATCTTTGCTGAGACTGCTACCTAACCAAATCTTCCTTGGTTTCTACTTCATGCCAAGGTCATGTTCCTCAACATCCCTCAAGGATACGACATGCCTATTTATAATGCAGTCATCATTATAAAAATTTGATTCAAGAGCAACTAGCCCTCTAGGAATGGTGTTGTTCTTTAGTTGGATGATGCCTTTGCCAAATAAGGTTTCCTTCCCCTCTGTTGTACAAACCATTGGCTCCCAATCAATGTTTTGATTAGTAAACTCTCCATTGTTTTGCAGGAACCTTCTAACCTGAGCCTCATCATCAAAAACTTGCCAATGTTTTATATTGTCAGGGACAAAGGGTCTTGTCACTACCTCCACCTCATATTCACAATAAGGGGATGTTGCAGAATTGTCAAACCGAGACCCCAACACTGTAAGCTTGTCTTCCAAGTCATTGAACCTCCTGTCATGATGCACAATGTTGAAGGAGTCAAACATCTCAATGAAGTCCCAAACTACATGCTTGTACTGTTTCAGTCATTGATTCTTTGTGGCATATAATTTTCTGACTTGCTTGACAACTAGCTTCGAGTCTCCTTTGAAGATGATGTCCCTGACACAATACTTCCAAGCAATTATTAAACCTAACAACAATGCCTCATACTCAGCAATGTTATTATTACACTCAAAGTTAAGCTTAAAGGAAAAAAATACATTTCCTGGCTTGGAGAAATTAGGACAACACCGACACCATTTCTAAATTTGGTGCAAGCTCCATCAAACGATAAATTCCAAGGATATTCTACCTGCTCAAGACACTTAGGCTCTTCAAACTTGTGCTCTATTCCTTAGTAAATCCAACAAAGTTTTCAACATCAACATTTGTATATAATACTTCATAGGACACATTGTTGGGATCCTCAATAAGGTGCAACATTTTATTCTCCCTATATAACCTGAGAAGGCTTCCCTCAATCGGGATGGTGGCATAAGACATGTCCATTTGGACACTACCACCAACAATTGTAGCCCACTTTCTTGACAACAGCAAAATACCCGAGTTGGCTGGGAAATAAACTATGACAACATCAAGCTTTAAATCTTTACCTGGGTAGGCTATAAACTACACCACCAAACCCTTCACACATCCCACTATTGGAACCTCTCTAGATTCCATGACAGTGCACTTCCCATATACAGGTTGTTACCTTAATATTCAGCTCATGCATGACCTCCAAAGGAATGACATTGCATGATGCCCTTGAGTCAAACATGCAGTTATGGAGCAGCCTATCCTTGATGATCAAAGTGGTGAAGAATGGATCCACATTCAGCTAAGAGTCTACCAAATATGTCCCCAAATAAACCTCAGGTGGTTTAGCTAGCTCTTCTGATGTTGATGGTGTCTCAGACTCTTCAATGGCTAGAGGATTCTCCACAATGTTCACATTTCTCCCCAAGGAAGTCCTCTCTTCATTCAATCCCAAGTATTCAAATGCTCTCTTTTTGTGCTCAGAATCCTAAACAACTCAACAATTGGGACAGAGACTTTGATTTGACTTAAAACTTGGGCAATGTCATACGGGACATTCTTGGGCAAGGTAGTATTGGAAGGAAAGTTGATACATTCATTGGGTGGCACAGATTCTTGATAGCTTGAGCATAAGGAGGGGTATGATTTTTTCTTGGAAATGTAGGGATTTTGGTAGATGGATCTTTCCTAGGAGCCTCTTTAGGAATGTTAGAAAGTAAGGGAGCTTTTGGCTTGGCCTGAGGCCCTACCCCTTTGACAACCTTACTTCTTGTGTTATATTCCTTCTCTTGAGCCACAACAACATTCATTAATAATTGCCTATCCTCCTCAGATGGGATTCCTCCATCATATTTTTTTTATCATTAAATCCATTAAATATTCAAATTCATTATTGAGAAATTCAAAATCTTGTACATTATCTACTTCTAAAGTATGAGAGGGAGGGGAATATGTACTCTATGAATGCAATCCCAAAAAGTGGCAGCAGTTTTGGCACTTATCACCTTAGTTGAGGTTGCCCTTTGTTGTGAGTTAGTGGAGCATCTCATCATGCAAACATCATCATCATTATCATCAACTTCCTCTTCTTCTTGCTGATCTTCTTCACATGGAGCATGGGGCATGAAACATTTGTCACACCAATCAATGACTTATGTCTCTTCCACCACAACAACTCTAGCAGCCAAAGGATCAGGTACCATTCTACTTTCTCTACCTTGAGGCTGCCTATTCCCAAATCCAATAGCTCCTTTGCCTCTGTCATTAGATCTTTGGTGATTTGTGAACCTGTCTTGGCCCTGTTGCTTGTGTTTTCCTTGTGAACTCTTCCCAAATCCTTTCTCATCTCGGGATAATTTGTAGGAGATCTCCTTGACAGCCCCTGCCAAATTTTTCACAACCTCTTCCAAATTAGCACCCTTGCTTGTCTGAGGTTTTTCTGGGTTAACCAGCTTCACACCTTCCCTCTTTGGAGGTTTTCCTATTGCCTTGATATTATTCTCTATTTGTAGGGCCATGGTGAATGCTTGCCTCAAGTTGGTAGGGTTCTTGTCCCTCAAGTAGTAAGCAACCTTTTTATCAAATGCATCAGTATATTTGATTAAACATGACTCATCACATGGCCTTATCCTAATAGGAAATCTCCTCAAGGTCTTATTGAACCTTGTATTGAAGTCATGTACTGACTCATTGGGATTATTCTTGATGTTTTCAAATTCTGATAGAAGAAACCTAGGGTCAGTCCTATCACCATATTGTAATCTAAATGCATTGCTCATCTCATCCCAAGAGTCAATAGAGTTATCTGGCAATGCTTTGTACCAGTCCTTGCATCCTCCTCTAGAGTGTGAACAAACAATTTGATGTATACATCTTCATGCTCAATCTCAAAATCTTCCATCATATTGAGGAAGAGCTTTAGATGCTGGTCACCAGTAATAACATTATTTCCTAAAACTTTGGAAGTTTTTTCCTCACATCTTGAGGCACTGCATTTGGATAACCAACCATCCCCACAAAATTTATAGGTCCAAAAGTGTTTACAACAAAAGGGGGTCAGGTTGAGCCATATTGATTTGAGTAGGTGATCTTGGAGGGGTGAAAAATTGATGAGGGGTAGAGGGTCCTTGGAACACAGGAGTGTGGTTTTCAAAATGGAGATCACCCAAAGGCCTTGCTTCTTGGAAATCCCTATCGACTTCAGAAAAAATAGGTGCAGAATGTGAAGAAAATATTTCAAAACCAAATGAAGGCCCTTCTCCACCGGAGAATTCAGTTCCAAAAAGAGGCTACTCGATTCGAGTCACTTGAATGGTAGTCTTCAATGATCGACCATTCACTTTTATCAATGGAGATCCCTCTTCTTGTTCTGCTGATCTCCCAAAACTCTCTAGGCTTTTCTTGCTTCTGAATTTGCTTTTCCTAACTCGAAACAATGTCCTAAATAGGATCCCTAGCAAAGAAAGATATTATTCCTTCTAGATTTGCAAATATTAGTAACAAATATTACTTGGCGAGGTTTAAGACGCCTTGTCCTTATGAGAATCAAATCAACAGGAGTCACCATTAACGATTTTTACCTTAGTTGTGTAAATACACTAAAAATGTTCTATCAAGTGTCCCCGACAATGATGTAAAAAGTGTTGGTACCCAAATTTGTTCTCCTTTTCAATGCACGCAACAACATAGATTCAACAGGGAGCTTAGAGGCAGATAGATCATAAATGTATGTTTATTTATAGTCGAGGAGAAATCTAGTTGTCCCTTTGTTACCTAGATTTGTGGAGAGATGGATAGCACCTCAAAAGGATATGATCTTATCCTAACTATTTTAGGTTGTGCCTTTCAACCAAGGTAAGAGAACCTATTGTGTAACCTCTATCATTTGAAAGGAGATACATGTACCTTTCTTTTGCATAAATTTTGTAAAGAAGACCTTGGGGAAAATATGATCAACACACCAGATCTGACTCTCACGAGTTGTCACTTCCAGATCATGGAGATATCTTCACAACAAGGCAAAGGTTACTAAAGACATTTGAGACCCTGATCTGTTCTGCATACTTTAGTAAAAGGATTTTGGTCTTGTGTGGGTATACAGAGCAAAAATAGGGGTAGTATGGGTAGGATTGGTTATTGTTAAATGAATTTTGGTGGGAGGGGAGACAAGATGGAATTGACTCACCATATCCTTGAGAACTTATGCAAAATGAAAAGATTTAATCAACAAAATTCCACAAAAATTTAAATTATTTCCTCAACTAGAATATGTGCTTCAATGGACGCCCATATCAACACTCTTTAACATAACCTGTGGGATTCATCACAAAGGATCGAGTCGAGGGACCCAATAAAGCACCAATATTTAAACCAAATTACACCCGAGGTACAACCGGAGGCTTACAGAGAATCTCTATCAATAAAATCGGTAAAATGATTTTAAACCATTTATCCCATTCCCAGATGAAGGATCTTTTGAGAAATGAAACTGTAAATGCCACTAAACTATAACAAGGAATGAGACATATGTGATTGGACTCTATTTTGGTACAATATTGCAATAGAAACAAGAAAAACTACTTGTATGCATTCAGAGATAAAATAAATACACTTTACTCAAGATTAACACAGACTAACTCAAATTTTGATCAAATTTATCAAAGCAAGGTAAAGTTTCCAGAACAATCTCAAAGCTTGTCAATGGCTATACACTTGCAACCACCTTAACACAATCAAATTTGACACAAAGAGAGATATACAGGCTTCTCTGGATGACTTCTCAAAATGGATGGACTCTGTCAAGCTTTTTCTGCAGGAGAAAATCAGTCATGATCTTTCCAAAAACTACCAACCATTTACACAAAAATATGTACCATTTATAACATTTACAATGAGATCCCTTTCCTCCCAAAAGATAAAAACTTTAAATGCACCAAGTGTTTGCCATGATTCTTTTGTGATTCACAAAATCGATCTGTAAAAAATCACCAGTGCTCGAGGAAAATCTCTTGGATTTCTTTCCGCATTCAACTCTTTTCTTGGGAAAAACACACCTCCATCCATTCGCTAACCACTTCCACACCATATAAATCAAATCTTACCCATTGCGTGCTTTGGAGAAAAATGGAAAACCGGATCGAGCTTGAGATTCGAGACCATTTTAATGGCGAAAGATGTCTCCAAATCACTCCCACCAAACTCTAGATATCAAAATTAACTTACTCCTCTATTTGGCATGCAAAAAACAATAATAAATCATGATGATTCACACATCCTGGCATTTTAGAGAGAAAATGGGGGGAAAATCATATTTTAGGCGCTCAACAACCGTTGATCTTTGATTTAAGTGTGGGCCATCCATGTGCAAGATGCAAAAACTGATTCGGGGATTCCTTTGACCTTTTCTCGATTATTTTTAGAAATATGGAAAAATTTCACCTTTTTGCGCCGCACTTTCAATTCTGAAAATGGCCTTGACATGTGTCCTAAGGTGGGCCCCAAAAGAAATGTAGAAAAATTCTGCCATTTAACTCTCTTTTGGAAAAGGAAATTTTTCCAATTTTTCTCCACAGCCTGCACCTCTGTTGTTGACCGGGAAAAACATTTACTATTTCCCATCGGCGGGTAGGCCATTTTCACTATTTTAACCTTTATGAAGCAAAGAGGTGAAAATTTTAAATTATCTCCGATGGTCCACTTCCTCGCCCCCTCATGAATTTTAAAATTGCCATGTGTCACCACGACGATCCTTGAGATGGTTACAAAATTTTAATACTTTGAATGAGCACGGATCACCACGTGTCTTGCTCCGGTGATGTTTGTATGAATGCTTGAAGTTCGAAGGAAGGCACTATGTGTCATGCTCGAGGCAATCTCCTTTTAGCCATTGAAAAGTCTTAGTAAAATTCAAAGTAAGCGGAGGTCTCCACGTGTCAACCTAGCACTTCTTTAGAATGAAACTCAAAGGGTCGGTCCCCGAACATGCATAGTTCCTCCACGTGTCTCCATGGTGTAACTTCAAGATGGCACCAAAAGTAGAGACCCTGAATGAGTGCGAGCTCGTCACATGTCCCTATTCTACCAAATTGTTTCCATCTTCATAAAAACTTGTCTAAGTATGGGAAAGAAGTGGAAGCCTCCACGTGTCCTCCCGGTGCTATTCCAAGGCAAAGCCAAAAGTAAATCTTCAAATGATCTCCGTTCCTCCATGTGTCCTGGACTTCCTAAAAACCTTTTGAAATTTTTCTAAGTATGGGAAACCCAACGGAAGCCTCCACGTGTCTCTTTCCTACCAACCCTCCACGTGTCCTCCCGATGCTACTTCAAAGCCAAACAAAAAATTTGATTCTCAAATGAGCGTCGTTCCTCCACATGGACATATTTTAAAGTTGAGACTTTTTATAGAATTTCTAAAGTATTAAGCTGATCTGCATCCAACCAAGAGGTGTCATGTTTCCCTGTCGACTGAATGATGTAAATTTGACTGGGAGAAACATCCATTCGAGTGAAAAAAATGAAGTTTTATTCAAGTACGAGATAATTTAAACTTTTGCAAGGCTCAAACATGATCCTTAGGGACGTATCAACTCATTTTCCCTTCAACATTTAGGGAAAAAATGACAAGGACAACAAATCTTGTCTTTGGAAAATGGAGGAAATGGGAAAACGTGAGTTTTGAAGGAACATAGTCAGGAGACTCAAAATACGAGATTTTCCAAAGGAACAAAGGAACCATGACACAAATACAAACCCACACATGATTTTTGACCCAGGACAAGATTAAAATGTCAACAACAACCGGCCAAACAAAAAAGCGGGAAGGATAAAATGACAGAGGTCGTGAATCAATAAATCTTCAAGGAAAAAATGAGGCGAGACAATTCCGAGCACCAACAACAATAACAAGCTTCCATAAACACACATGTAAATTTCACATTTAAAATATAATCTAAACAAAATGTAGTTTGTAACTACATTAAAGCATGAGAAAAAACACTAAGGCTTCATCAAGCAAGCCAAAGGAGCAAGAAACTATGGGGATGCTACTTATGCCTCCCAAAGGGGAAATGGGTATCACCACCTGATTTCAAACCACAAAATATAGCATATCAAAGCCCTGACATGCCCTTATGCCTCCCCCAAGTACCTCTTATTCCTCTTATTTCCTTATTGCTCCCTAAACTCTTATGGCACCCCATATCGAGTCAAGAATTGCAAACTATTTCTTTGTAAGGTCGACCCCAAATCCAAACTCCTCCACAATTATACCTCCCCAAAACACTTGTGTCTCCCATAAAATGAACCCCAAAGTATTCTCCTATACCATACCTAGGCCATCTACCCAACATCCCACAAACATACCAAAACATTTGCAACAATAACAATTTCATAAACAAAAAAGAAGCATTACAAGACACAAGTTCCTACCTCTCTATGACTCTATGATGGAGTTGTTCCAAGTTCCAAAACAACAAGCTTTATCTGAATGCAAGCAATTCAAATCAGCCAAGTACAAGCATGCAACTATCTTCCAAAAACTTCTCCAAAGTAAGAGCTCCAAAATAGTAAAATAATTTGCCCCCAAAAAGGAGTTTCCAAAAGTGAAGCAACCAAAAACAAGGCAAGCAATTCAAATTTAATAAGAGGGAAGAGAAGAGGATGAGGTGGATCCATGTAGGATGCCACATCACACATCCTCAACCCTAACCCAAAAGTCAACTTCATTTTCCAATGCATAATAAATAGGTGGGTGAATAATATGACAGTTTACTTACATACTCAAATCCAACCCACACCCCAAAGGACTGAAATTAAACCATGTAAGAAAAGTGCAATTAAAACTTACAATTTGTCTTCTCAAAATGCATTATAAAAGTCTAATTTAAACTTTCCAACCATAGGTATGGTTGGTAAATAAATTTAAAATGTATGAGACAAATTTAACTTGTCCCACAAGCCTCCAAAATCATCCTCCAAGGACAATTTCGAATTTCCAAGAAGGTGGAGTGTTTCACACTCAAAAGTTAACTTACACATCACTTACACATCTCTTCAAACACTTTAATTCAAAGCCAACAACTCTATTAATTAGTTTCTTATGATATATTTTAATTAATTAACTTAACAACATGATTACTCACAATATTACACACCGTTTAATGAATAATGAAAGGGTCAATGCACCACAAAATAAACATAAACAAAGGAACCAATAAATAAATACACATAACCCCTTGGTCACATTTAAAGGTGATCCCCAATGGGAATCTCTAACACACACAAATAACTACAAGTTTCCATGGTGACCTTATTGAATTCATCTAGAATTTTAATGTGGTTGGTCTCCAGCCTCGATGTTTGTTGTGATATTTTAACCTGCAAAACACAATACCTCCTTCGGCCTCGTGGCCATATCAAAACATCCAAAATAATATAATTAAAATTTCAAAATCATCTAGAAATATGAATCATAACAACATCCAAGAAACCAAGAAGATCATTTACAATTTTACTCGAAATTATATCATCACAAATAATTTCAATTTCTAGGTCTACTCACAATATTCAAATATCACATGTCTGAACAACATCCATAATATAACCATGTCAAACAACATACGACATTAATATCCAAAATGTCTCTAATAATCATCATGCATCATAATCGAATCAATGTTAACAACAATCCATGATCTAACATCTAGCATCATACTATAATAAAGTCCATAATCATGCCCATAATATCATCAGCGGTACTACACGATCGGTATCAAATGGTGTCAAAGGGAAGTGGGCACTACAACACCCGAGAGAAGTTGGTTTATGGCATATACTGAAGCAACTAAAAGCAAGACCCAATCTTAGAGATGACAACAAATGTGAGATGGTAAGAATTTGAGATATTCCATTGCAAATGCTGGATGGTGGATACAAGAAAATCCAGAATGTATGGTATGTACCTGCTCTAGTAAAAAGTCTTTTATCAGTGAGCAAGATTACCGATGCTGGCATAATTGCACAATTTCACAACAAGGAATGTGTCCTAAAGGATGTTGAAGGAGTAATTATTTCTAAGCGAATCAGAGATGGCAATCTGTACAAGTTATGTGCAGCAGTACCTGATGTGGTATTAACAACAACAAATAATGAAATATCTGATTCAATTCTTTGGCATCATAGATTCGGACATGCAAATAATCACTCGATTCGAATATTAAAATTAGAGCAACTTGTGGAACATTTTAATTTGTACTTACTAGTTAAGTTGGGAGTGTGTGAAGGTTGTTTTTTAGGAAAGCAACATAGATTCCCCTTCCCAAAGAAAGGAGCAACACGAGCTAAGGAGAAAATGGAACTTGTACATTTAGATATTTGCGGTGCAATGCAAAAATGTCACATAAAGGGGAAAGGTATTTTATTACCTTTATTGATGATTCCTCTAGAATGACCTTTGTTTATTTTATCAAAAATAAATCATGTGCATTAGAAATGTTTAAGATTTTTAAAGTATTTGTTGAGAAGCAATCTAGAAAACCTTTGAAATGACTTAGATGTGATAATGAGGGTGAATATACCTCAAATGCTTTCCAAATTTTATGTGAAAAATAAGGTATTAAACATGAGTATACCGTTCCTTATTCACCACAACAAAATGGTGTTGCTGAAAGCAGAATATGACTCTTGTTGAAAGTGCTAGATGCATGCTTAAGAATAGTGGATTATCTAATGTTTTTCGGGCTTAAGCGAGTCTCGGTGCAGCATATATACAAAACACGTTGCCAACTACCGCATTGCATGAGAAGACACCTTATGAGGCATGACATGGAAGCAAGCCAAGAGTCAATGATTTAAGAATTTTTGGTTGTATAGCATATGCACATATACCAGATGAAGAGAATGATAGAAGATAGATGACATAATAAAGAAGTGTATAATGGTTGGATACAGTCTGAATTCAAAGGGATATCAAATTTATGATCCTTTAACACATGCGATTCTAGTCAAAAGAGACATCATTTTTGACAAAAATTAGTCTTACAAAAATCAGTGGAGATGGAAAATGGTAAGGATTCGAAACAAGGCGTTATGATCTTGAATCGATGAAGAATATGAGCATGATAATTCTACTCTAGCAAGACCATTACAAGTTGCAGCCACATAACCCATAGGAGATGCACAAGGAGAGCATCAACTTCATAGATCAACAAGACTACGAAAACCCACTCAAAAGACATCTGAATCATATGCACTTAATGTAGAGGTTGATGAACCACTTAGTGTTCAAGAAGCACTTCAAAGTATTTATGCAGTAGATTGGAGGAAAGCAATGGATGCTGAATATGAATCACTCATAAAAATCAGACATGGAAACTCACAATTATTCCACCGGAAGGAGAGTGGTCAGGTGCAACTAGTTATTCAAAAAAAGTACACTTCTAATGGGTCATTAGACCACTACAAGGCTTGTTTGGTGGCAAAGGGTTACACCCAAATTGTAGGTTTGGATTATCATGACACTTTTTCTCCTCGTAGTCAAGAAAACATCCACCGTGATTCACATTAGCAGATGGCAAAGAACCTTGGATCTTCATTTACACCAGCTAGATATAAAAACTACATTTTAAAATATATTCTTCAAGGAAGAAGTTTATATGGAACAACCAAAAGGCTACATACAAGAAGGAAAGGAGCGAGTTAGTATGCAAGTTTCGTAGAAAATCATTGTGTGGACTAGAAATGATCCCAGTAAGAGCATGCTTATGAGTGTATTGATGGATTTCTCCAAAATGAAGTATATATAAGTTGCAATGTTGATTCAAATGTCTACATAAAACATATTGGTGAGTCTCTAGTCATGTTATCCTTATATGTTGATGACACCATCATTATGAGTAATAATTTTAAGATGTTAGGCTTGTTTAAGTCTGAATTAGCTGCAGAATTTGAGATAATTGATCATGGTGAGATTTATTATTGCTTGGGCATTCAAATATTAAGAGATAGGGAGAAGAGGAAAATCCATCTTAGCCAAGAGAGGTACATTAGGAACATTCTCAAGAAATTTGGGATGGAAAATTGCAAGCCAATAAGTACTCCAATGGAAGTAGGAAACAAACTTTCACTGGACATGTGTCCGAAAACAAAAGAAGAAGAAAGTTAAATGAGTATGGTTCCATATCAGAATGTTGTTGAGAGCCTAATGTATGCAATGGTTTCTAGCAGACCTAATATTGCACATGCTGTAAGCATTGTGAGCCAATATTCTAGCAATCCTAGACCACAACATTGGGCAGCAGTTAAAAGAATTTTTAGATATCTTCAAGGAACAACTAAACATGGAATAAGATTCAATGGGAGTTCAGAAAAATCTCTGCAACTTACTGGGTATTGTGATGCAGATTGGGCAGGGGACGTTGATAGTAAGAGATCAACTTCAGGGTTCTATTTTATCCTTAGTGGAGGTGCAGTTTCGTGGGCAAGTAAGAAACAATGAACTGTTTCTCTCTCCAGTGCAGAAGCAGAATATATAGCAGCATGTCAAGCTGCAAAAGAATTGATTTGGTTGAGAAGATTGTTGCAGGACATCGAGGTTACTCAGTCCCAACCAACAATATTAAAGTGTGACAGCCAAAGTTGCATAGCCATGACGAAGAATTCAAGTATCATGGGAGAGTTAAACATATAGGGATACAATATCATTTCATCTATGAACAAATTAATAACAACACTATCAAAATGGAGTACTGTGCAACTGAAATGATGGTGGCAGATGCATTGACAAAGGCATTACCAAAAAATAAGGCAGGATGATTGCTGTTGATCCATCCTGCCACCAGGGCTAGATCCAAATTGGTGTTTTCTCATTTATGCATTACTATTCGTGGAAGGGCCAAAATACCTGAAAGATTTTTTTGAATGCTCCAGCCGTTAAATGAGAGAAAAATATTAATTTTGAGAGCTCTCGGGTCTATTGCAGTAAATGTAGGAAAATATGATATGATGGAGAGACTTGCTATGAGGAGGAGCCCCTTATGGAGGAGGCGATCACCCAGTTTGTTGACAAGATGGTAGAGACAGAATCCATCGCTGATAGTGAACGAATGGAAGGGGAGAAAACAAAACAGTTTGATCCAGGGACGTCGTTACTGTTGCATCGCAGGAAGAATCTACTGAACTGATCACGTAGGAGAGAGTGGATGCCTGCGGTGATGGCGACCGGTTCCACAGGTTCAATGGACGGGAGAATCTAAATTTAAAATATTAAACAGAACGGTCACCGCACTTTGCTTGGTGGACAGCTGGACGATGGAATGGGATCGATGGATACAGAGTTGAAGAATGACGTGGATAGGTGCTTGGTGGTTGATATGGGGTGTATCAGTATGGAAACGATTCATGGGGGTGGGCCGGTGGTTTCAATTGATCTTTCGTCGAATGGGTAGGGGTGGATTACAGTTCTTCCCAAAACCATGCTCGACGTGTTACTCGGAGTTTCTCTAGGGAAATTTCCTGATTCATCTTTGGTCAATTTTCTTTGACCTTACTTTTGTTGTCGTGAACGGTGGTTTTCTTGTTCGTTTGTCTTTTGTTGTCTTATTTGGCTACTGGTAGAGGTCTTTTCTTCTAGTTATCAATGTTCTATCTTTCTTTCTCCTTTATACATTGCAGGTTCCTAGGGCCACTCAAAACTAGTTTTTATTACCTTATATACTAAAACATAAAGTGGGAAACATGAAATGGACAATTATGTCTAAACATCAAATATTTATATAGTCATGGTTTTGAATATAAATTCAACACTTCAATATTTTTGAAAAAAAAATGTTGACATAGATGCACACTATGCAACTTCGAAGACAAAGGTCCAAGATTCATATTTTGTTTTAGTTATATTATTTGTAAATGTGTGTGATGTAAGGTGGTTCGGAAAGGGTCTTCCAAATTTCCTTCCTTAGTATATATTTTTCTATCTCTATAGAAATACATCATTTATGTAATGTACTAACTATGGTCATGTCAAAGACGTCTTCATCTTGTAATTGGTTGGTGCGACATTTGATTTCTAAGAACTTGAAATCCTACATGATGTCACTTGTGAATAAGATTCCATGCTTATAGTTAAACGTTGTTGGATTTTCCCAAGTAGAATCAAATTTTAAGGAGATAAGCTAGTTAATTATTCTTTTCTCCTTATTGAGGTCTATTGAGTGACCGATCCCTTTTTCTAGTGGTGTATAAAAATTCCCACTCAAGCTTCATTATATTTTAGGAACTGATAAGATGTGATGACTCATCACCTAGCACTAATATTGTTGAGAAAAACATCTTCATAAATAATGATAGATATTTTCCCTGGAGATAACTTTAAAATAAAAAAATAATGACAATTCTTTGAGATTAATTTCTAGGTAATAAATATTTGAAATATGATGTTTCGAATCACTTGGAGGTACAAGTTATATCAAAATAAATACTAAAATTCAACATACAAATAAAAATATGAAAAATTATTCTAAAATAGAATATGAGATAAGATGGCGAGATATGTCACAACCAAAGTGTATTAATTTAGGTGATGTTGTTATCATATGAATAAATAAAATGAAAAAACTCAACCAAATAAAAATGTTGAAATAATAGGTTGTAAAGTTTCAATGAGGCAATTACAATTATGGAATGATTCATATCCGAAACTTTTAAGGTTTGGTGTGTTCATCGATTCACTATACTCTTCACCGTCCCAATGAAAAAATGAAAGGATCCATATTTAAATTAATCAGTTAATTGGTAGGGACCAAGTCACTTAGGTCTAACTTCTAACCCTTTCCCATTGTTTAATCTATATGACTATCAATCCTTAGCACAAGGCTACTCTTACTTGGATATGAAATTCATGGAAGTTGTTACTATTTTTAAAGGAAACATTCAATTTATATAATTTTGATGAGCTTTCTTATCTGTGCCCCTTTTTCATTATTGTTTTTTGGTTATGTTAGGAACACATTACTATAATCATCTTCGTCTTGGATGCCTTTGATTAATATGTTAAGACAACGGAGTTGTACCTATAGAGTAAATACAATTTTGACTCCAAAGACCTTGGAAAAATGGATTGACTTATAGATATGCAAATGGAAGTCCTAGATAACTATAGGGAAAAGTTTCAAATGGAAATATATTATATTTTCTTTGATAGTTTGGAGGAGAATAGAATTAGAATTTTATTTTATTTTTGTATCCTTCACATTACCATTGGCCTAACGGAAATATAAAGAGATAATATGGTGAGATCCTTTATCAAAGATAACGACTTGTGGAATGCAATACTTGCAAACTATTTGATTTAAGGTGAATTTGGTGATTATATATCCTAGAACTATAGTTTAAGGAATCGATTTTATCCACATGTAAACTATTCATTCACTATAGTAAAAAAATAATGTATACTAGTGGAAATTTGGGAGAATGTGCCTATAATCTAAGATTTACATGTAAAAAAAACCATGATGCAATAATAACATGCAAACCATTAGTGTACATGTGTATTTTATGTGATATTTCATTTTATTTTTAAACTTAACAATATATTCAATTTGATCACTTTCGAGCATAGGCTAACTCTATCCCATCCTAGAAATGTTTTTGTGGTTGCATATCCATATAAGTGGTCTCCAAAGACAAAGCTATAAGACTAAAAAAATCATTTTTACCCCTCACTCATTAACCCATCTTAGAAACAAACAATAAAATCCTTCTTACACATGATATTTTCAATGATAGTAACTTTATATAGAATACAATTGAGAGTCTCTTTCCATGTTGAGAGTTAACACCTCAAGCGTATGTTTGACTTATTTTTATTATTATATCAATGAACCAAAGACATGAAATGATCAATCGATTATTCATATAAGAAAATCATTTATAAACTAAATGCTAAACACCTTTCCACAATCCAATGAATTATTAGCTAATTAGTTTGTAATGAATTTTTCCTTAGGTAAATTTAATAAGTGTTATGAAGTGACTATAATTGTAATAAATATTTGTTTGAGTGATAAGAATGTTAAAATAATAAATAGTGGTGATTAGTATTTTCTCTTGGTTGAGTATGTAACTCATTACACATATATGTACTTATAAATTTTTAGAGCATATGACAATGTCTTGCATTGCATTTTTAGTGTGTAAGTCCATTTTGTGATAAAGTAGAAAGTTGCGTGAAAATAATACCCGTGTATAATATTATCTAAGCAATAAGGTTCATGTGATCAATTTTTAATAATTGAATGTTGGAAATCTCATATTTTTGTTAAGGTCAATTGCAGGGGGATTGGGTTTTACATTGAGTTCTTTGTATTGTGGATTTTACTTCTATAAGTTGAGTATTCTTAGGATATTTCATGAATGGATATATAAGTAGAGCCTAATTTTCATTAGAAAGAGGGTTTTATTTTTGAGGAGACTATAATTTGTTTAAGATAATATTGTGGATACAAGATTTAGGTTCAAATTATAATTTCTTGTAATCGATTTGTTTGAACATTACATAGTGAAGGTATAACATAGTTGAGTATAGAATTAGATTACATTAAGAATATTATGTAGTTCGGTGGTGTGACATAGGAGGAGAATGATTATACGTTATAAGTTTCATAAGGTTGAATAATGTTTTATTACTCAACCTGTAATATTTCTCTTTGTATGAATCTCAAAATTTTATTTTTTTAAAATATATATTGTGTCGCCACCTAAAATCTCCCACTTGAGACCCAAGAACAACTTAGGTTTAGTTAGAAGAATTATGGAATAATTATTATTATTATTATTTTATTTTTTTAAGTCTTCACAACACAATTTCTAGAGTCACTTACAATAATTATCAAATCACCTTACAAAACACTAAGAGAGCGAGAGTTATCCCGAGCACAGTTAGATTATCTTCTTATAGGGCGCGGGAAGAAATTTCTCCTGTGCGCAGAAATAAACTTTTTCTTTCGGGGCACAAACGAGTGGCACGGGAAAAAAATTTTTCTCTTGGGCGTGGAAGAGAGGTGCGGGAAAAACCTTTTTCTCCCAGACACGGAAGGGCGTGCGGGAAGAAATTTTTTCTCCCCTGGGCATGGAAGAGGGGTGCGGAAGAAAATTTTTCTCCTATGCGTGGAAGAGGGGCACGGAAGAAACTTTTTCTTTTTCGAACTTAGATTATTTTCGAAGCCAAATGAAGTAAAAACTTCTAGAGGCCATAAATTTTGATAGGGAACTCGGTTTTGGAAAACAAGGACTTTATGGAAAGCTCTCGACGTCCTCTTTGCACAACAACCTTAAAAATTTAATTTGGATAAATTTTTAAGGGTCAATTTTGAGAAAACATTTTTCTGTCACTAAACATGTGAATTGGTATTTTTAACTTACACAATTTTGTTCAAATTTGCCATTAATTATTTCTCAACATGCCAAACAGACATGGAGGATTTCACTTGGAAGAATTTAGGATGGATTGCAAGGGTTAAGCTGTTTGATTGATTATCATTTCAAAATTCCCAATTTTGACAGCAAATCGACTGAGATTTTGGCTATGCCCGATTTGTAAAGTTTTATAAAAATTCCTTAAGAGTTATAGTCTATTTGGGATCATTTTATCCATACTATGTATAATTTAATGTAATATTTCATTTTCCCAGGTTGTAGGGTTGTTCTGTACATTTTTAATAAATTTTTTTGCGAGTTTACAATGAAACAAAATAGAATCTATACTTGAACACAAACATATCTATTTCTATTTACCAAACTTTAATATATGCATTCATTTCCAACTCAAATCTAAAATGTTAAGTTTGTTTCAAATCAAGTTGTGTAAAAAGCCAGAATGCAGTTCTAATTTTCAAATCATACATTCCAAAGGAAAAGAGTAATATATTCTCTTCATACGTATTCCCTTTTCAATTTTCCAAATAGAGATTTCATATTGTATTTCAAACACAGATTCCCAATGAAAACAATATCATTTTAACAAAATAAAATAACTTCTATGACTTGGATGATTCTTTTACAACTTTCTTTTCCATTTCATTTCAAAAGACAGAATACAAGTCTTTCTTTTCCTTCCACAAAATAAAATTACAGAGTATGTCCTTCCACATTCAAATGGGATTTCACTTCCAAAACATAGTAACTCTTCAGCACAAAACATATTACATTGTCATCCACTTGAAGTGGGAAATGGTTTTACAAATAGAAATCTCACAAGGGACTGTCAAAATTGTCTTCTTTCTCAGCTCCAAAATAGCAGTATGAATTTCCATCATTCTCCCATTTGATCACAATAGAACAAGGGGAAAGGCAACGCTCTCCACCCAACCAAGACATCCAATGAAAAGGAGAATCCATCCTTCTTCATTGGCCCTTGAGACGTAACCACATTGTAATAAGACATGCGAATCAACTCATGGAAACAACAAGCTTCCACAATACAAAGGAAATTATTCACATACACTTTTCATATTTAAAACACAGTCCAAATCAAAACAACAATTGTAGCAACCACAAGATAAAAGCACAAACAATACTCAGCTTCATCAAGTAAGCCAAAGGAGCAATAAACTATGTGGGAGGCTTCATACGTCAACTTCAATCTCTAAGGCATAATAAAAAGTAGGTGAATAATATGACAATTTTACTTACACACTCAATTTAAGCCCACACCCCATAACGAATTAAATTTAAAACATGATAGAAGTGCAATTAAAACATACAACTTGACTTAGAAAAATGCATAGTGAAGGATAATTTTAATTCTCCAACCATATGTAAGGTTGGTATGCAAATTTAAGAGGTATGGGACAAGTTTAACTTTTCCCACAAGCCTCCAAAATCAGCCTCCAAGGAAAATTTTGAATTTTAAAGTTCATACTCCAAAATTAACTTACATATCTCTTACACATTACTTACACATTACTACAACATTTAAAACAAGATCCAAAAACCCTAATAATTACTTTCTTATGACCCAATTTGATTACTTACTTTTAACAATATGATTACTCACAATACTTTACCACAATTTATTTAATTAAATAGAAAGGGGAAACACATCACTTTTAAAACACATACTAACTTAAACAAAGGAACCAAATAAAAGAAATACACAAAGTCCCTTGGTCACATTTAAAGGTGATCCCCATGGGAATCCCTAACACAATTAAACACACAAAAAAATTAAAAGTTACCATGGTGACCTTGTTGAATTCATCTAGAATTCCAAAGTGGTTGGTCTCCAAGGCATAGTAAAAAATGTACGTGAATAATATGACAATTTTACTTACACACTCAAATCAAGCCCACACTCCATAAGGACTTAAATTTAAAACATGAAGGAAGTGTAATTAAAACATACAACTTGACTAACAAAAATTTATAATGAAGGCTAATTTTTACTCTCCAACCATAGGTAAGGTTGGTATGAAAATTTAAGAGGTATGGGACAAGTTTAAACTTGTCCCATAAGCCTCCAAAATCATCCTCCAAGGACAAATTCAAATTTCAAAAGAAGGTGGAGTGTTTCATACTCCAAAATTAACTTACATATCTCTTACACATTACTACAACATTTAAAACAAGAGCCAACAACCCTAATAATTACTTTCTTATGACCCAATTTTATTACTTAATTTTAACAATATGATTACTCACAATACTTTACCACAATTTATTTAATTAAATAGAAAGGGGAAACACATCACTTTTAAAACACATACTAACTTAAACAAAGGAACCAAATAAAAGAAATACACAAATTCCCTTGGTCACATTTAAAGGTGATCCCCCCATGGGAATCCCTAACACAATCAAACACACACAAACAAATACAAGTTGCCATGGTGACCTTGTTGAATTCATCTAGAATTCCAAAGTGGTTGGTCTCCAATCCCCCGATGTTTGTTGTGATATTTTTAACCTATAAAATACAAATACCTCCTTTGGCCTTGTGGCCACATCAGACATCCAAAATGAATATAAATATAATTCCAAAATAATCTATATATATATATGAATCACAACAACATCAAAGAAAACAACAATAACAATTTTAATTTTATCAACAACTATATCATCATCAAATAATTTTAATTTTCTAGGTATACTCAAAATATCCAAATATCACATGTCCGAACAACATCTATAATATAACCAGGTCAAATAGTATATCAACATCAATATATAAAATGTCTCTAATAATCATCATGCATCATATAAGAATCAAGTCAACAATAATCTATGCTCTAACATCTAACATCATACTAAATTAAAACTATAATAATGCCCATAATATAGTCAACAGTATCAGGATCAATATCAAAAGGTGTCGAAGGGAAGTGGGCACTACATCCCCCTCCCCTTAGACTCGACTTCCTCCTGGAAGTCATTGGAACAGATGTGGCTGAACTCGTAACAATGTAGCATCCTCCCAAGTAGCTAAAGTCTCATCATATTTGTCCCACTGCAGCTTACACTCCGATGAATATCTCTCGCCTCGAAGGCCAAGGTTCATATGATCTATAATGCAAATGAGCTCCACCATCACCTGCCCCTAATCCTACACCTATAATGAGGTCTAATCCAACACATGAGAAGGATCAACAATGTATCTCCTAAGAACTGAAACATGAAACACATCATGTACGTGAGACAAGCTAGGTGGCAACGCTAAATGGTAGGCCAAAGGGCTAATACGCTCCAAGATGTCAAAAGGATTAATGAATCTAGGAGCTAACTTATAACCTTTTCCATAACGGATAGGGCTCTTATGTGGTCTGACACAAAGGAACACCCTCATACCCACATCAAAACTATGGTCATTCAAATGTTGATTTGCATACTTCTTCTTGCCTGTCTTGTGCCTCCTAAAGTCTTTGTCTGATCAAAACCACCTATTTCTCTTTGCCCTATTACAAAGCTAGTCCAAGAGAAACCCCGTCCTCTAACATGTCTCAGCTAAGAGGTGTCCTGCACTCTCTTCCATACAAAGCCCGAAAAGGAGACATGACTATAGAACTCTAAAAAATATTATTGTAGGCAAAATCAACCAAGTATATGTACTCCTCCCATCTTGAATGATGATCCATAACATACATCCTGAGCATATCCTCTAAAATCTGATTCACCCACTCAATGTGTCCATCTTTCTCGGGGTGATATGATGTGTTGAAATTGATCCTCATATCAAGGGCGTGCTGCGTGGTAGTCCAAAAATGGGAAGTATACAAGGGATCATGGTCACAAATGATCTTCTCGTGGAATCCCGTGCATCCCGAGAATCTCATCCGAGATATACCCCTCGCCATTGCACTAGCTGTATAAGTGGTCTTCACTAGAGAAAAGTGCACCACTTTTGTCAATTTATCCACCGTGACCATGATGGCGTCGTGGTGATATCTCGACATCGGTAGCCGAACAACGAAGTTCATGGAAATGGTTTCCACTTCCACTCTAGTATAGCATGAGGAAAGAGAAGGCATGTTGGATGCTGATGCTCGGCCTTCACTTTTTGGTACTCTAAACAACATGAAAAAAACTGAGCCACGTCTCTATGAAGTCGTCTCTAGTGATGCAAATTTTTCAAGGTAGTGTGCGTCTTCTTCACCCCAGGATGGGCTGAATAGGGTACACGATGTGCCTCTGTCAAGATGTCCTACCTCAAGCCTCCATCTATGGGAACATAAATCTGACTTATGTGCATGAGAATTCCATCCTCCTCTACTAAGAAACCATGAAACTTCCCATCAAGGGGTCTCTGGGACTCAATCTATGCTTTAGCTGTAATGTAGAAGCAAATCAAAAGGAAGCTATTGTAGAATCCTACTTCATAAATCTATGCCCACTGAAGTGGCCATAACCACATGTCTTCATCTGCGAGAGTGTATGCAACCACATTCTCTTTCCCATTCACATGCTATACCTCTATGTCACACTCATAAAGTAACTACATCCAACACCGCTAACGATCATTGAGATTGGGCTACGTTTAGAGGTGGTGAAGACTTAAGTGATCTATCCTGAGTGTGAATCTCTAACCAAGAACAAATTGTCTCCATCAAACCAAGGTATGAACCGCTGCTACAAGCTCAAGATCATGAGTCAGATAATTGAGCTCATAATCTTTGAGTTTGTGAGACTCAAAGGCCACACTCTGCCCTCCTACATCATTACACCTCTAATTCCTACCAAAGAAGCATCTGTGCATATGAAAAACTCACAATACAGATACGAAACTGCAAGAATGGGTGTTGTCATGAGGCACTCCATCAATTTCTGAAGGATTGCTCGCATCTACCTGACTAATCAAACTTCTTCCCTTTCCAATGAAGGGAAGTAATGGGGTCTTGTGATTTGAGAGAATTCTGAAAAGACCTCCTGTAATAACCTACTAACCCCATAAAGCTGTGTTCCTCTATCACAGTAGTGGGTGATGGCCAATCTATAATGGCTCTAATCTTAGAAGGATTGATCATGCGATACCTTCCCCATAAATGATGTGACCCAAATAATGTACCTCTATCTCGAAAGAATTCACACTTCTCTAGTTCTCCTAAAGTGCTTTGCTCACGAAGACATTGAAGAACTTGGTGAAGGTTCCCCTCGTGCTCTTCACGCGTATGTGATTAAATCAAAATGTCATCTAAGAAGATGAGTACGAAGCAATCTAAGAAATTCATGAATACCCCATTCATCAAACTTATAAATATTGCATGGGCATTCGTCAAACCAAAAGGCACCACCGTGAACTTATAGAGCGCATATCTTGTACGAAAAGTAGTCTTATGAATATCTACCTCCGCAACCCTCAGCTGATGGTAGCCTAACTTAAGAACAATATTAGAGAAAATAGTTTCTCCCTTCATCTGATCAAACAAATCATGGATGTGTGGAAGGGGATAATGATTCTTGATTATTATCTTGTTCAAATAGCGGTAATCAATACAAACCGCAAGGATCCATTCTTCTTCACAAAAATAACCAAAGATGCACCCCAAGGGGATACACTAGGATGGATTAGGCCTTTCTCTAAAAGGCCCTCAAGCTACAACTTGAGCTCATAGAGCTCCGGTGTGGTCATCTGATAAGGTTCTCGTGAGATAGGCTCGCTGCTCTAGACCGGATCTATATGAAATTCAATCTCACGTGGGGGCGGTAACCCCAGTAGCTCCATTGGAAAAACATATGCAAATTATCTCAAGAGTGGATGATCATCTAGCGATGGTCCACTAGTCCCATCCTCTAGTCTGTCACTTACTGAAATAGCATACATCTGATAACCCCATTGCACACAATACTTAAGCTACATATTAGAGATGGTGCAAATAGAAATAGGTCTCCTAACCCCTGAAATAACTGACTCAACTCCTAGATCATATACATAAGATATATTCTTATGGTAATAATCCATCCTAGCCATATGTAAAGATTTTTGGTACCTAAATTGATTCTCCCTCGGAAGCCGAGCAAGCATCACATTTTTGACAGGAAGCTTAGAGACAAGTAGACCATATTGTGCATGGTTTTTTACCCGTGGAAGAAATGCAACATGCTCTTTTCACTCGGATGTGGAGAAATGGGTAGCACCCTTAAGAGGATTTGATCTATCCTCACTACTTAATGGTTGTACCTTTCAAACAGGTGAGAGGACCCTTTTGTAGCCTGTTGTTTATGGAGGAGATGGACATATCCTTCTTTGCAAAGTTATTAAGAAGATCTTGAAGAAAATATGATCAATACAACAAAAATCTAACTCTCATGAGTTGTCACCCTAGATAATGGAGATATTTTCCAAGAAAGGTTCATGCTACTAAAGAAAATGAAAACTTGATTGCTTCGCATGTTTTGGTAATAGAAATTATGCATTTGCACACACACATGACAAATAGGGGTAGTATGGGTAGGATTGATTATTTTTAAATGAAATTTTGGTGGGACATGAGGTAGAGTGGACTTTGATTCACCATATCTTTGATAATTTTTACAAAATTGAAGAACTAATCAACGAATGCTTCGAATAGATAAAAAATTCCTTTAATGAGAAAGTGTGCTTTCAGTGGAGGCCCAAATCAGCACGTTTTCACACAAACTTTAAGAATCCAATATGAAGGCTCAAATTGAAAAAAATAATTTAACATTATCAACCTTTGTTTTATCACTCCTAAGATACCCTCAAAGGATAACAAACAATATTATCATCATGCTAGGAGTAAAGTTATTTTAAATTTGTTTATTTCACTCTCAAATGAAAGATCTTGTGATAAAAGAAATTGCATATGCCACCAAACTATCACAAGGATAAGATCTTGTGTGATTCACAAATATTTCAATGTAATATTGTGATGGGAAAAGGAAAAACTATTTGCAGACATTTAGAAATGAAGCAGACACGATTTTGCTCAAAATCAAACATACATTAACTCAAATATGATTAAATACATCAACAACGGAAAGTTTCGAACAATATTAGAGCTTGTCCATGGTCATGTACACTTGTAACCAACTTAACATGATCAAATTTAACGCAAAAGAGATAAACAAGTTCCTCGGATGATTTCTTATAAAAATGGGCTCTATCAAAATTTTCTCTTAGGAATTAGTTTCGACCTCTAACACTCCAACCATTTCCACGAAAAATTCATGCAATTTATAACTTTTCATTTACAATAGAGTATTGCCCCAAAACCAAAAACATTCAAAGCACCATTGCATGTTACGAATTTGATCGTGACTCCCATAATATGTTTTTCAAAAAAGTTGTCAGTGCTCGAGAGAAAAATCTCTTCAAATATTTCCAAATTCAATTTTTACAGTAAGTAACTCTTTACTTCACGTGCAACTACTTCCTCCTCTAATCTATCGAATCCGGTTTCTTGCGTTCCGAGGAAAGAAAGATTGGAAAATAATATTGGATCCAATAGTCGATCACATCTTAATGGTAAAATACATTTTCAGATCTTTCCCACCAAATCAAGATATTGACTAGTTTCTTTTATGCCAAGGAAAATCGATCAATCGATAACTAGATTACATCTTAATGGTAAAAGATATTTTAATATATTCCCCACCAAATCAGGATATCAAATTAATTTTCCTCTTTATTTGGTGTGTAGGAGACACCAAGAAATGATAAAAAACCATAAAACTCCGCATCCCTAGAAGTTTTGGAGCAAAATGGCATAAAATCGAATACAAACACACAAAGTTGTCATCGATTTCCCTTTTGAATATGGATACCCATGTGGGAGACCCGAGTTAAGATGGGCACAGGTGTTCCTTTTACCTTTTACACCTTTTACAAAAAGGCAAAATTTCTCATTTTTCTCTCCCCCTCACCTTTGAAAAAATGGGCCCGACACGTGTCCCAATGTGAGTCCCAGAGGAACTATCACTCAATTATGCTATTTTACCTATTATTGAAAAAATGAAAATTTTCCAATTTTTCCCCGTTGCTCAGCGCATTTGACTTTTTAAACTACCACGCGTCTGAATGATGTATTTTGAGATGGTCCGAAAAGTAGAGACCCCAAACAAATGCGGGCTCAACACATGTCTTATTCTAGAAAAATATGTTAAAATTTTGAGATTTTAATGGAAAGTGACATGTGTCTAAGGTTTGAGAGAGTCTTCTTTAGTCATTGAAAAGTCCAAGCAAAAAGGCAAAGTGAGTGGAAGCCTCCAAGTGTCCTCCTAGTGCTTCTTTAAAATAAAACTCAAGGGCCAGTCCCCAAACATGCATGGTCCCTCCACGTGTCTTAGGTCTTTTAGGAATTTTCTTGGAAAGCCTAAGTAAGGAAGACTTAGCGGAAACCTCCACATGTCTTTATGGTGCAACTTCAAGATGGTCCCAAATAGCAACAAATCTAAATGAGTGTGGGCTCACCATGTGTCCCAGGCCTTAGAAAATTTATTTAAAAGGTTTAAGTACGAGCGGAGCCGACGGAAGCCTCCACCTGTCCCTCTGTCACATTTGTCAAGGTTAGACCTTGAGGCAGATTTTCAAATGAGCACCAACCCACCATGTGTCCACGGCTGCCAAAACTCTACCAGCTACATAAAATTTGTCTAAGTCTGGGAAAAGTAGTGGAATCCTCCACATGTCCCCTTGACATAACTCCAACGCCAATCCAAAAGTGAGTATTCAAACGAGCGTCGTTCCTCTATGTGGATAGGTTTTGGGTTGAAACGATCCATAAATTTTTAGAGTGCCCCGCTAAGCCACATCCAACCAAAAAGGGCCACGTTCCCACCGACGTAGACATATAATTTTGAAAGGAAGAAAACACCCATCAAACCGTGAAAATGTAGGGAAACCATCATTTGAGCCTGAAGATGAAATTTTCTTCAAGGACAAAGAATTTGGAAATATTGTAAGTTTAAAACATGATCCTTCGAGCTACATTCAATCATGTTTCCTCGTATTTGGGACAAAAATGTTAGGGAAGAAAACACACGATCGTAGAAAATTAAAATAAAGGAACATCCTATGCCTTACGCCTAATTTATAGACAACTTAAAGTGGACAGAGAAACGAAAAACAAATTCTAGATCTTTAAGTGATCATTGACCAAGGAATAGACTAATCATGGTGAGCAAATGGAGGAAAGAGTCTTTAATCACCAACACGGGAGATAAATAACATAATAGATGCCGTAAATCGAGGGATTTTAATGGCAAACGGGAAAAACTAATTTGAGCACCAACATCGGCTCCGATTTGGGGATGGGCACTCCATGTAAGTGCCATAAGAACCAAATAACAGACCAAGTTCCCAAAAACATCCATTGGGAAAAGGAGTCACTTATAAAGCAGAAAACTAGAACCATCTTCAAAAAAAAACCGAGAAACCAAAGCAAATCTAGGTCACCAAGGACCAAAATGAGAAAAAAAACAAAAGACAGAAATAAACCAATGAACTATACACTATACAAATGATGCTCACCTTGATTCTGAGGAATTAATCGAGGAAATGTTTCAAGTTCCTGCCATTAACAAGAAATTTGAGAAATTCCTCATCCAAGTCTTTCAAGAAGAAGGTATGTTCACCAATTCGAATGTCAATGGAGTAAGGGCCCATCCACAGTGCATCAAATTTACCATGATTTCCATTTTCTTCATGCTTGCTTTCCCATAACAAAGCACAAGATCCTGAACTATAAAAGCTCTTGGAGTGACCTTCTTGTCAAATAACTTCTTCAATTTTTCTCTAAACTTCACATGCCTTTGGTGAGATGCCCTCCTTTCTTCATCAAGTTCAACAATCTGGTTAATGTGAGCATCATATGGACTAAATTTTTGATCTTCCAATTGTTGAATGAATTGATATGAGGACAAGTGCATATGCGGGGTAGTAGAGGTTGAGTTCCATAAACCAATTCAAACAAAATTTTTGGAGTAGCTCTTTTAACAAGAATTCTATCACCCCAAACAATAGACTTAAAATGCACACCCCATTTCCTTTTGTTCACTCCAAGGTTCTCCTAATGATTTTTAATAATTTTTATTGCTATAATTTTCTTTTTCCATTACCTTGGGGGTTATAGTTGGAAGCATATGTCAAATTTATCCCATATTCTTGACACATTGCCACACAATTTTTAGCTCTAAAGCTCATGGCCTTGTCAGGAATAATTTTTACTTGGCACTCCAAACTTGCAGATGATATGGTTCAACATGAAGTCTAAGACAATTTGGTGTTTTTCTCTCTTGGTGGGGATTGCCTCCACCCACTTATTAAAATAATCAGTGGCTACAAGAATACAGTTATGGAAAACACTTGAAGGGTCTGAAATCTCACCAATGAAATCCATTCTCTATTTAGTTGAACATGGATTCATTTGATACAAGATGCAAAGGAAAGGATCCTGAAGCTTTCAATCTTCCAAAAAAACGTTGACAACTTTCACATCTTCTAACAAACAAATTTTTATCCTTGAAAAGAGTTGGCCACTAATAACCAACCCTAGGGATCTTCTCGTGGCCGTGACTTTTCCGAAAAATGCCCCCATAAAATCCTCCATGGATAACAACAATTATCTTGGGGATTCATCTTCATAATGCACCTTAAGAGAACTCCCTCGGGGTTCTTCCAAGCTAACCCAAAATCAAAATGACATATTTTGGGAAGCAAACTGAAGAGCTCTTTTCTGATTTTTACTCAAATACTCAGGGTAGTATAGATGTTTGAGATAAAAAATTATATCTTTGTTACCATTCATAACTCACCAAATTTTCAAGGACATCCACCCTTCCTTCTTCTACCTCATTCACCTCAATAGTTTACAAGTTGCTCTCAGCCATAAGTTTAGATAATCTTAAACCTCTTACCAATTTTTTGGTTTGGATATCCATGGCATAGTTCTGCAACTTTTTCACCATCTGCATCTTTTGCTTGATACCTCCATCTCTAACAAGACATATTTCACCATGGTGTGTGGAACATAAGCAATAAGTTTACAACTCAAAATGTAATGTCTGAAAACCTTTTTTGCTTTTACCAAGAAAAATTCTTGCTTCTCCATAATGGTGTACTTTAACTCAGCCCCTTGTAGTGCCTTATTGAGAAAGGAAATTGGCCTCTCAACCCCTTCATCATCCTTTTGCAACAAGATAGATGCAGTGGTGTTCTCTTAAGAAAAATAAAATATTTGAAAAGGTTTCATATAATCTGGAGATGCTAAAATAGGGGCATACTTTAATTCTTCTTTGATGCCATTAAAATCCTAAATGGCAGCCTCTTCCCATTTAATAACTTGTTCCTGCTTTAGCATGCAAGTAATTGGAATCATCAACTCAAAAAATTTTGGCATGAATCTTCTGATAAAGTTTATTTTCGTAAAGAAGGACTGAATTCCCTTCTTGGTCTTTGGAATTGGGACCTTGCTGATGGCCTCTACCCTCTCAAGATCAATCATGACACCATCCTTTGACACAATGTGACGAAGCAACTTGGATTTTTACACGCTGAAATGACATTTCTTTGGATTGAGTGAAATGCCATACTCTTTACATCTTATCAACATTTTTTCCAAGTGCTGCAAGTGATCACTTATCTTTCTAGAAAACACAGTCACATCATCTTGGTAAACAGAAATAAAATCATTAATGTAACTAGCAAAAGCAACATCCATTGCTCTTTGAAACGTTTCTCCAATATTCATCAAACCATAGGCTATTCTAACATAGACATATCCCCAAGGAGTGGTAAAGGTTGTCTTAATTCTATGTGATTCCTTCACAACAACTTGATTGTAGTAAGATAAACCATCCATAGTAGAAAGCAACTTAGAACTAGTCACTAGTTGCATCATGTTATCCATGTTTGGTAAAGGATAATTATCCTTCATTGATGCTCTATTCAGATTTATAAAATCCACGTATAGCCTGATATCACCATTTTTTTACTATCTAGCACTAAGTTTGCAACCCAAAAACAATACCTTGTTGGCTGAATGATCCCTCCCTCCCTCAATTTATTTAGTTCTTCTTGCATTTTAAGAGATAGGAGTTGATTGATCAGCCTCTGCTTCTATCTGAATGTCTTTGCATTAGACTCCAAAGGAATTTCACATTGAAACAAATCCTCTCTGTATGCCTTCAACTTAGAATAAGACCAAGCCAAGTAGTCCCAATATTTCTTCAATAATTGGACATATGACTATTTTTCCTCATTTATATTTCTTCCTAACCATATCTTCATTGGTTTCTCCTTTGTACCAAGGTTATGCTCCTCAACATCCCTTGAGGTTGTTATATGCCTGTTAATAATGCAATCAACATTATCAAAGTTTTATTCAAGAGAAACCAGTCCTCTAGGAATGGTATTAGTTTTCAGTTGGATGATGTCTTTGCCAAAAAAGTTTCTTTACCTTTTGCTACACACACCATTGGCTCCCAATAAATACAATGATCGAGAAAACTCCTCTTTTTCTGTAGAAATATTTTGACCTGAGCATCATCATAATTTTTTTCCAATGTTTAATGTTGTCAGGGACATATGGCCTTATTAACACTTCAACATCATATTCACAATATGGGGATGTTGCACAACTATCAAACCAAAATCCCAAAAATGTGATCTTTTCTTCCATAACATTGAACTTCTTATCATGATACACAATGTTAAATGAATAAAACATCTCAATCAAGTCCCAAATTGCATGCTTATACTTGTTTGATTCTCGATTTTTAGTAGCATACAATTTTCTCATTTGTTTAACAATTAGTTCTAAATCTCCCTTAACAATGATGTCTTTAACATAGTATTTCCAAGAAATTTTGAATCCTAACAACAATGATTCATAATCGAAATGTTATTACTACACTCAACGCTAATTTTGAAAGAAAAACCAAACTCTTCCAATCTTGGAGAAATCACAACTACACCAGCACCATTTCCAAATTTGGAGCAAGCTCCATCAAATAGAAAAGTCCATGGAGAACCTAATTTTTCAAGAGTCTTACATTGATCCATTTTGTACTCTTTCCCATCGGTGAATCCACTAAATTTATCAAAGATCAACACTTGTGTACAACACTTCATAAGATGCATTATTGGGATCTTCAATGATGTGCAACATCTTCTCTTCCCCATAAAACATGACAAGGCTTCCCTCAATTGGGATGGTAGCATAGGACATATCCATTTGAAAACTCCCACCAACACTTGCAACCCATTTTCTAGACAACAACATACCCCACTTGGCTAGGTAATCAACAATAACATCGTAAAGTTTCAAGTTCCTACCCGAATAAGCTATAGGTTGTACCACCAGACCTTTCACTCATCCCACCACCGGCACCTCTCTAGAATCCATGGCATTACACTTCCCATATGCTACACTTTGATATGTATTTCATTAATGACTTCCAGAGGCATAACATTGCATGATGCCCCGAATCAAACATACGCTGTGTAGTAATCTTTCCTTAATGATCGTGAGTGATGAAAAATGGATCTACATTTAATTGATACTCTACCAAGGATGTTCCTAAATAGACCTCGGTGGTTCACCTAGTTCTTCCAATGTTGGTTGTGTTTCTAGCTCTTTAATGATTGGAGGAGTCTCCACAATGTTTACATTTCTACCTGGGTACTCTTCTTTTCTTTCATTCCCAAGTACTAAAATGACCTCTTCTTGTGCTTAGGAATCCTAAGTAGCTCAAAAATTGGAACACTAACTTTGATTTGACTTAAAACTTGGGAAATTTCATATGGAACACACTTTGGCAAGGCAACATTGCAAGGGAAATTAATAGATTCATCGATGGAACAAGATTTTTGAAAGTTTGAGCATGGGGAGAATCATGTATCTTGTTTGAGACAACAAGGCCTTTAGAAGGTTTATATTTATTAGGAGCCTCTTTAGGAATATTTGAAAGCAATGGGGATTTAGGTTTGGATTGAGGCCCCGATCCTCTTACAACTCTAGTCCTAGTACTATAATCCTTCTCTTGAGCAACAACAACATTCATCAATAGCTTCCTATCCTCCTCGATGGGATTCCTCCATCATACTTCTCTATCATTAAATCTCTTGAATATTAAAATTCATTATTGGGCATTTCAAAAGATTATACAAGATCTATTTCTAAAGTATGAGTGGGAGGAAGAAGAGGTACTCGGTGAATGCAATCCCAAAATCAACAAATAGTTCTAGAACTTATTACCTCAGTTGAATTTGATCCTTCTTTGTAAGCTTATAAATTACTCCATCATACATGCATCATCATCAATGTTATAATAATCAACTTCCTCTTCTACTTGTTGGTCTACTTCACATGGAGAATGGGGCATGAAACATCCGTCACACTAATAGATTACATATGTTTATTCAAAAACAACAAAAACAACTCTGGAAACCAAAGGATTAGGCACCATTATGTTTTCCCTAGCTTGGGGATGTCTATTTGTAGATCTCATTGGTCCCTTGCCTCTATCATCAGATCTCTGCTCATTTCTAGGATGACTGCAAATCTGTCTTGTCCTTGTTGCTTATGTTGGCCTTGTGAACTATGCCCAATTCCTTTCTCCTCCTGGGATAATTTGTATGAGATTTACTTGACACACCCTTCCAAAGTTTTCAAACCCTCCTCTAAATCAGCAACCTTACTTGTTTGAGGTATTTCAAGGTTAACTAGTTTCACACCTTCCCTCTTAAGAGGTTTTCCAATTGCTTTGATGTTATTCTAAATTTTAAGAGCCATGGTAAAGGCCTACCTCAAATTGGTAGGGTTTTGTCCCTCAAGTAGTAAGAAAATTTCTTATAAAATGCATATGAATACTTTATAAGGAAAGATTCATCACATGGCCTTAAACTTATAGGCAATCTCCTCAATGTCTTATTAAATCTAGTGTTGAAGTCATGCACAACTTCATTGGGATTCTTTTTAATATTCTCAAATTCTGAAAAAAGAAACCTAGGATCCACTTTATCACCATACTTTATTTTTAACATTTGCATTGTTCATTTCGGTCCAAGAATAAATGGAATTATGTGGCAAAGCTTTATACAAGTCCCTTGCATCTTCTTCCAAAGTATGGATAAACAATTTGATATATACATCTTCAAATTCAATCTCAAAGTCTTCCATCATGTTGATGAAAAGCTTTAAGTGTTGATCACCAGTTATAGCATTATTTCCTTGGAAATTTGGTAGTCTATTTATTACATCTTGGGGAACTACATTTGGATAACCAGCCATCCCTCTAAAACTTATAGGACCAAAGGTATTTACAACAAATGGAGGTCCTGGGTGGGAGATGGGGCATGTTGTTTTGAGGAGGTGACCTCAAAGGGGAATCAAATTGATAAGGGACAAGGGTCTTTGCAACACGGGAGTATAACTTTCATAATGGATATCCCCTAAAGGCTTTGTTTTTGAAAAACCCTATCAACTTTGGAAAACATAGGAGCTGAATGAGAATTTTTTTCAAAATTGAATGAAGACCCCTCTCCGGATGGAGAATTTACTTCCACAAAAATACTACCCGATTCAAGAACTTGAATGGTAATCCTTAATGATAGGCTGATCACTTTCATCAATGGACATCTCTTTTCTTGACTCGCTGATCTCCAACAACTCTCCAAGATTTTCTTCCTTCGACTGGCTTTTCCTAGCTCTAGAAATAATTTCCTAGTAGGATCCCTAACGAAGAAAGATATTATTCCTTCCATCTTTACAATTATTAGTAACATATTTCACTTGACAGAGGCTAAAACATTGGTATTTATAAAAAAATCAGATCAACACGGAGTCGCCACTAAGGATTTCCACCTTAGTTGTGAAAATGCACTAAAAATATGATTTGTCAAATGTCTTTCAACACTAGAAAATGGAAATGAAAATATTTGACCTTTCTCTACCCATATTTATCAATGAAACTTAGTGCAATGACTGTAGAAACTATAAATATTACACATAGAACTTGTAACTTTGAACACTTCTTACAGGCCTAAACACAAGATGATGTTGAAACAATGTACTAACACTTAGAGCATGTAAGAAATGTTTACTAGCGTACAAGTTATGAATTGCAATCACATTTCCTAAGCAAACGATGCCGTAAACGATGTTGGTACCCAAATTGATTCTCCCTTAGAACCTGAGCAACATCATAGTTTTGACAAGAAGCTTAGAGACAAGCAGACTATGTTCTGTGTCATTTTGTAGCCCAAGAAGAAATGCAGCCTGCTCTTTGTCACTCAGATGTGGAGAAATGGGTAGCACCTTTAAGAGGATTTGATCTATCCTCACTACTTTATGGTTGTGCCTTTCAACTAGGGTGAGAGGACCCTTTTGTAGCCTGTTGTTTGTGGAGGAGATGGAGATATCCTTCTTTGCAAAGTTATTAAGAATACCTTGAAGAAAATATGATCAATACAACAAAAATCTAACTCTCACGAGTTGTCACCCTAGATAATGGAGATATTTTCCAAGCAAGGTTAATGCTACTAAATAAAATGAAAACTCCGATTGCTTCGCATGTTTTGGTAATAGAAATTATGCATTTTCACACACACACAGGATAAACAGGGGTAGTATGGGTAGGATTGATTGTTTTTAAATGAAATTTTTGTGGGAGGTGAAGCATAGTGGATTTTGATTTTCTAGATATTTGAGTACTTTTACAAAAGTGGAAGGCTTGATTAACAGATTAAATGTTCCTTTAAATAGAAAGTGTGCTTTCGGTGGAGGCCCAAATCAACATGTTTTCACACAAATTTAAGAATCCAAAATGAATGCTCAAATTGAAAAAATTAATTGAACATTATTAACCTTTTATTTATCATGCCTAAGATACCCTCAAAGGATAACAAAAAATCTTATCATAATGCTAGGAGTAAAGTTATTTTAAATTTGTTTATTTCACTATTAAATGAAAGCTCTTTTGATAAATGAAATTGAAAATTCCACCAAACTATCATGAGGATAAGATCTTGTGTGATTCACAAATATTTGAATGTAAGATTGCAATGGGAACAAGAAAAAATGTTTGCAGGCATTAAGAAATGAAGTAGACACAATTTTGCTCAAAATCAAACACAGATTAATTCAAATATGATTAAATGCATCAGCAGGGGAAAGTCTCTAGAAGAATCTCGATCTTTTCATTATGATCGTACACTTGTAACCACCTTGACATGATAAAATTTAACACAAATGAGATAAACAGTTCCTCAGATGATTTCTTAGAAAAATGAGTTGTGCCAAAATTTTCTCTTAGGAATTAATTTCTAACCTCTAACACTCCAACCATTTACATGACAAATTCATGCAATTTATAGCATTTTATTTACAACAGAGTATTCCCCCCAAAACCAAAAACCTTAAAAGCACCATTGCATGTTATGAATTTGATCGTGACTCCTATAATAAGTTTTGTAAATAAATTGTCGGGTGCTCGGAGGAAAATCTCTTCAAATATTTCCAACATTCAATTTATTACCTTGTAAGTCACTCTTTACTTCACGCACCAACTACTTTCTCCTCTAATCATGCCGAATCTATTTTCTTGCATGTCAAGGAAAGAAAGATTTGAAAATAAGTTTGGATCCAATAGTCAAATCACATCTTTCCCACTAAATAGAGATATTGACTGGTTTCTTGCGTCTTAAGGAAAATCGATTGAATCCAACGTTCGATTACATATTAATGGTAAAAGACATTTTTAGATCTTCCCCACCAAAACTATATATCAAATTAATTTTCCTCTTCATTTGGCATGTAGGAGACACAAAGAAATGATAAAAAAGCCATAAAAATCCACATCCCTAGGAGCTTTGGAGCAGAAATGGAAGAAAATAAGATACATACGCATAGTTGTCATCAATTTCCCTTTTGAATTTGGATAGTCCACGGGATAACTAAGTTAAGATGGGCTTGGGGTTCCTTTTAACCTTTTACACATTTTGAAAAAAATTCAAAATTTTTCATTTTCCTCACCCCTCCACTTTTGAAAAAATGAGCTTAACACGTGTCCCAATATGGGTCCTAGAAGAACCGTGGCTCAATTATGTTATTTTACCTATTTTTGGAAAAAGTAAAATTTTCCAATTTTGCCCGCTACTCCTCCCTTTTGAATTTTCAAACTACCACATGTCCGAATGGCAAATTTTGAGATGGTCCTGAAAAGTTAAGACCTTTAACAAGCGTGGGCTTAACACGTGTCTTATTTTGGTAGAATTTGTTAAAATTTTGAGATTTCAGCAGAAAGTGCCATGTGTCCAAGGTCCGAGATAGTCTTCTTCACCATTGAAAAGTCCAAGCAAAAAGGAAAAGTGAGTGGAAGCCTCCAAGTATCCTCCTGGGGCTTCTTCAAAATAAAATGCAAGGGTTAGTCCCCAAACATGCATGGTCCCTCCACGTGTATGGTCTTATAGGAATTTGCTTGGAAATCCTAGGTAAGGAAGACCTTGCAGAAACCTCCATGTGTCTTTAAGGTGCAACTTTAAGATGGTCCCCAAGAGTATAGAGTCTGAATGAGTGTGGCCTCACTACATGTCCTAGGCTTTAGAAAATTTCTTTAAAAGGTTTAAGTACAGAGCGGAGCCAATGAAAGCCTCCACTTGTCCCTCTGTCACATTTTTCAAGGTGGGACCTTGAGGTAGATTTTCAAATGAGCGCCATTCCACCACGTGTCCACGGCCTACCAAAACTCTACCAGCTACATAAAATTTTTTCTAAGTCTGGGAAAAGTAGTTGAATCCTCCACATGTCCCCTCAGGTGTAACTCCAAGGAAAAACCAAAAGTGAGTCTTCAAACGAGCGTCATTCCTCCACGTGGACAGGTTTTGGGTTGAAATGATCCACAAAGTTTTAGAGTGCCCCGCCAAGCCACATCCTACCAAAAAGGGCCATGTGCCACTGACGTAGAGATGTAATTTTGACGGGAAGAACACACCCGTCAAACCGTAAAAATGCAGGGAAACCACTGTTTGAGCTCGGAGATGAAATTTTCTTCAAGGACAGAGAGTTTAGAAATATTGTAAGTTTCAAACATGATCCTCTAAGCTACATTCAATCACGTATTCTTAGGTATTTGGGACAAAAATAGAAGGGGCAACAACACATGACTGTAGTAAATGGAGAGAAAGGAACAACTCGTGCCTTATGCCTAATTTAGAGACACCTTCGTGTGGACAAAGAAATGAAAAATAAATTATGGATATTTAAGTAATCTTTGACTAAGGACTAATCATGGAGGCCAAATGAAGGATAGAGTCTTCAAGCACTAGTACGGGAGATAAAAAACATGACAGAGGCCATAAACTAAGGGATTTTAATGGCAAACAGGTGAGACTAATTTTAGCACCAACATAGAGAACCGGTCCATGCCCAAAATGACTCTATATGAGCCCAAAGGAAGGATACGAAGATCCGAGGTAGTGGTAAAATTTCAAATCCACTACACACTCCTTAACTAAGGATTCTATAGAGATCTTGGCCTCGAAGCCATCTCAACGTCCCAACTAATACCCTACCTAATTGCCACCACCTAAATCGCTCTACTAAAGATTTTTTAATAAAAGAATCTAAAGAACCAGAGTAAAATAAAATGGAGGTAGGAATACCACCAATGATACCTATGGTCTCAATAATTGTACTCTAATGCTCAGCTTGGAAGTTCTCGACCGTTGCATAGATCTGATGACTGTGCCCCATGTCACCAATGGTAGGCTATGAGATCTATGTCTTACCCTTGTTATTAGGGTTCTTACGTCGAAGTATCTCCAAAATGTACAAAGAATGCCATAACCAAAATAACCACTTGATCCTCTCCCATGTGTAACAGTTTGGCCGGTACTCTGGAGGTCTATGGTGTGGATCGATGATTTGGCTGTGGTATACTACGATCTCTACTAGCAAGCTCCTGCTGATTGAGCCCTCTGGGTACCCTGTGTCCTAATAAGACCCCTAGGAGGAGGCCCCATACTTCGACCACTTTGTGCATCGAATCTCTGTGGAGGTCTATAAGGTGAGCGAAATCCTACTACTGATGTGGTCTAAAAGATGACTATGTTGAACCCTATCCACCATGAGGAGGAGGTACTGACCCCCTCGTCCTACTATCCTACATCTGTTGGATGTGGCTCCGGACTCGGTATCTAGCTTGTTGGTTCTTTCCCCAAGTCTCCTCTACTATATAGGCATTCTCAACGGCCTCGCTTAATGTCTATGGACAATAAATCTAAACTAGACCTCCAATGTCAAGATCCAAGCCCTAAGGGAATCAGGATCCGTACCACTCATTCCCGCATGTAATCAACATACTGGAGTAGATAAAAAAATCTACTGTTATACTCGACCACTGTAAGAGATGCCTATTGGAGGTCATAAAACTCATCTATCCTCTGCTGTATAAACCTCTGTGACAAATATCTACTCTTGAAATGCTCCTCAAAGAGCTTCTAGGTAACTATCTCAGAATCCACATGGAGCTTCTACTCCTCTATCCTCCACTAGACACCTGCTCCATCTCTCAGTAGATGGATCACAACATGAGATTTCATGTTGCTAGAACAAGGAAGAGCTTGAAGCATCTACTCAAGCTCACCAACCAGGCCTCTTCTTGAAGTCCACCTATGTCACAAGAATAATGTGATGGTTATAGCTTCAAAATCTCCCTGATGTGGTTTGAAGCTGTAATCCGACAACTCCTATGCCTCCCTACATGCTCATCCCCGAGCTCAAGGCTCCAAGATCTATCTCTATGTCCTTGACTCTAGTCACCCTATCCCCTTTGTGGTGACTCTGCTCTACTTGAATCCTCATGGAAGTTATCTGCTCTATGCTCCTCACTATGTCGAGGAGATGCATGGGCATCCATGGATGGCTCCGCATCCCGTCTGGTTGAATTTCTTCCAATAGACCCTCCACGTAAAGTGGCATTAATGTCTGAAGTGTCGGTAAAATCTGTGGCAAGATGGCTACTACAAAGATGATCCGGTGGTCAAGAATCTTAGTCTATGTTAAAGGACCCATCATCTTGTCCGCACCTCTTGCAAATACCAAGGCGAGAGTTAGTTCATTATTCTAGGTTTTATTCAGTTTTCCATGTTCACTAAATATGTAATTTCAAACAAAGTTGTTCTCTAGATTTGAAAGTGTGCTAGGTTTAATATTGTACTAGGTTTAAATTTCATGTCTCAAGTCTTCTAGTGTGCCCAAGGGTCCAAGATTTTGAACCCATGGCTCTGCCACCTAAAATCTCCCACTTGAGACCCAAGAACAACCTAGGTTTAGTTAGAAGAATTATGGAATAATTTTTTTTTTTTTAAAGTGTTCACAACAAAATTTCTAGAGTCCATTACAACAATTATCAAATCACCTTACAAAACACTAAGAGAGTGAAAGTTATCTTGAGCACAATTAGATTATCTTCTTGCGGGCGTGGTAAGAAATTTCTCTCGAGCACGGAAAGAAACTTTTTCTCTTGGGCATGGAAGAGGGGCGTGGGAAGAAACGTTTTCTGGAATGTGGAAGTGGCGTGTGGGGAAAAAAAAATTTCCCAGGACATGGAAGAGAGGCGTAGGAAGAAACTTTTCTCCCGGGTGCGGAAGAGGGGCATGGGAAGAAACTTTTTCTTTTTGAACTTAGATTATTTTCAAAGCCAAATGAAGTAAAAACTTGGAGGATATAAATTTTGATAGAGAAGTCGGTTTTGGCAAACAAGGAATTTATGCAAAGATTTTGATGTCCTCTTTGCACAAAAACCTTAAAAATTTAATTTGGATAAAGTTTTAAGGGTAGATTTTGAGAAAAAAATTACGTCACTAAACAAATGAACTGTAGTATTTTTAACTTATACAATTTTGTTTGAATTTACCATTAATTATTTCTCAAAGATGCCAAACAGACATGGAGGATTTCACTTGGAATAATTTAGGATGGATTGCAAGGGTTAAGCTATTTGATTGATTATCATTTCAAAATTTCCAATTTTGACAGCAAATTGACTGAGATTTTGGCTATGCCCGATTTGTAATGTTTTATAAAAATTCCTTAAGAGTTACAATCTATTTGGAATCATTTTATATATCCTATGTAAAATTTAATATAATATTTCATTTTTCTAGGTTGCAGGGGTCGTTTCGTACATTTATAATAATTTTTTTTTGCAAAGTTTACAATGAAACAAAATAGAATCTATACTTGAATACAAACAAATCTATTTCTATTTACCAAACTTTAATATATGCATTCATTTCCAACTCAAATCTAAAATTTTAAGTTTGTTTCAAATCAAGTTGTGCAAAAATCCAGAATGCAGTTCTAATTTTCAAATCATACATTCCAAAGGAAAAGAGTAATATGTTCTCTTCATATGTATTCCCTTTTCAATTTTCCAAACAGATATTTCATATTGTATTTCAAACATAGATTCCCAATGAAAACAAAATCATTTTAACAAAACAAAATAACTTCTATTGACTTGGATGATTCTTTTACAACTTTCTTTTCCATTTCATTTCAAAAGACATAATACAAGTCTTTCTTTTCCTTCCATAGAATAAAATTACAGAGTATGTCCTTCCACATTCAAATGGGATTTCACTTCCAAAACATAGTAACTCTTTAGCACAAAACATATTACATTGTCATCCACTTGAAGTGGGAAATGGTTTTACAAATATAAATCTCACAAGGGACTGCCAAAACTATCTTCTTTCTCAGCTCCAAAATAGCAGTATGAATTTCCATCATTCTCCCATTTGATCACAACAGAATAGGGGAAAGGCAATGCTCTCCACCCAACCAATACATCCAACAAAAAGGAGAAGCCATACTTCCTCATTGGCCCCTGAGCCCCAACCATATTGAAATAAGAAATGTGACTCAACTCATGGCAAGAACATGCTTCCACAACATAGGAAATCTTTCACATACGATTTTCATATTTAAAACACACATAAAACAAAACAACAGTTTTAACAACCATAAGATAAAAACAAAAACAATAATCGGGCTTCAACAAGCAAGCCAAAGGAGCAATAAACTATGGGGATGTTTCTTATGCCTCCCAAAGGGGAAATGGGTGTGTGCATGTGTTTTTTTAAAACTAATGCTAATACAAGTAAATACTAACACCTAAATAGCCTTAATTAGTAAAAATTAAACAAACTACTAAGCACCATCATGATAAGAATTAAACAAGGGTTAGATGCTAAAATTTATCAATATACAAAATTTTGTAACTAAAAATGTTAAGCATCTAAATCCTCTATTCTCTAACAACAAAATAAAATAATGGACCTAATTAGGCTCCATGGCAATAAAAAATAGTTGTCTTTGGTATTCCAAGAACCTAGGAATGAGGGCTTGTAAAGGTTGGGCTACAAGACCCTTTTGACACCTCCCATATGACCTAAGCACTTAGGAAAGAGGCTTAACTCTTCAAGATGATGAACTCTCAAGAAAACAAAAGACAAACTCTGTCTATTTTGCTATATGCTTTACATTTGCTTTCTCAAGAAGTTTAGGTGTAGGTGTAAAGGTAGAAGGAGGGATCCTTATATAGCCCAATGGATAAAGGAAACACTTCATCCCTTTGCATGTGGGATAAAGGTAAAACATGATTAGGAATGGATAAGGTTGCTTTATAAAAGGTAACCTTACTTTAGAAGGGTTTAATTTATGCTTAACAAGTCATGGGAGTTGGGGGGTGCTTTAATTAATCAAAGGTGATTAACTAATAGGTAGATGTAAGCTCATAGAAGCTAATTAGAGGAATATTAATACGATTTAGGCTATTAGAAGGGGATTAAATCAATTAAATATTGATCTATTAGTTAAGTGGAAGGGAAAGCTAATTAATTAATAATAATTAATTAGTTTAGATAGAAGGGGTGAATAATTAACGGAACGTCGTTAATCTAGATGGTAGTTAGATAGGTGAATTAATTAATTAGTGTATTGTAATTAGTTAACAAGAATAATAGGGAAGATGAGCACCTTTGATGATATGTCGTCAATTTACGAGAAAGTAGATAATTAGCAAAATTTAAGTATTTAAATTACTTGGGCGTAATTATGGCTATCTACATTTGCCCATCTTTGGGATGGTGTAAGTGACACCACTTCAAAGATAGTAGATGGAAGAAATTTTGAAGGGATAGAAGAAAATTAGTAGGCATGAGAGATGCCACCTCGAGTGTTGATAGGGTGATGAAGGAAGATGATCGACGATTGAAGAGGTGAGAGATTGATAGAAGAATGGGAAGGGGAAGGATGCCCCAAGTAAGATGGAAGATTAGGGGTGAGAGGAAAGTGATGTAGAAGAAATATGGAGGAGGGGAGAGAAGAACTTAGCATCTAGACACTTTGTTTATTGGAACAATTTCTTGTCATCATATTGTAATAAGAGCTATGTCGGTGGTCCTTATGAAAAATGTAAGCATACGACAAAGGTAGAAGAACATGAAAAGCCATAGTACAAAAAATTTTCCATTACTAAAAATACCAACTCTACGCAACACACAAGAATGTAATGCAATACGAGAAGGAAACAAGCTCATTTAATAGGGAAAATAGGTACGAACGCACATATCTAACCCAACAATGGTCAAGACAGTTGTACAAATGTTTTGTTATCAAGCTAAAGAGATACACATGTTCATGATTGATGATGAGGGTTAAAAATGATGCCCGAGAAATGATATATGAAATGGGAAATGACATTGGACATTTGGTCCAAGTAAAAAGCATTGTGCGCAACAAAACAATACCAGGAAACAAATGTGCCCTAGAATACAAACAAAGCAAGCAACTAGCTTTGTGAATGGTTGTGAATCTGGTGATCCTCGAGTCATATTAATCAAGGAAGAAGTGAAACAAACCAGTAGGATATGGAGAAAATACCATGCGCAAGACACACAAGTTTCAACAATAATAAGCAAGTTACCATTTTTGTAGGTTTTTACATTTTAGGAATTTGTGAAAAAGTTTACCCGATTTTGGATTTTTGTGACGGGACATATATATATTTTTGTTTTTGTTTTCCAAAATGCGGTGGACAGTAGAAGAAAATAGAAGAAAATATAAGGAAGGGCCTAGGTGTAACAGAAAGTGCCCTAGGTGGAAGAAATAAGGAACAAATGATAAATAATGTCTTTGCTTAGTGGAAAAATTAATAAAATAATTATTTTGACAAATAATTATTTACGAGAGTGTGAATAAGAAGAAAAATTGCCTAGGAGCAATAAAATTACCCTACGGGAAGAAAGGGGTAATGGACAGAAAAAATGCCCGAATACAGTGAAAAATAAGAGAAAAATAATTATTTAATTAAAATAATTATTCATCGGTGAACAGAGGAGAAAACAACTCACAAAACAAGCCTCCGGCCCTCCCAAATGTGTGAAAAACAACATGATATACCCCACCTTGGCGGCATAAATCACCATGACTAGTTCATTTGTTACCGACCACTCGAGTTTTTCTTTGTGAGGCTCGACAATGATGAGGACGATGGTGATTGCATGGAATCGGTTGAGGTGAGAAGACGCGACGTGCACTGAGGGTACCAGTGGCATGCTGATGATGGCCCCTTCATGAGTATTTGAACTCTCATCAATTTTTGTCATTAATGCTGAAAATTAGCATTTAGGGCTAGGAGGTTCGTCTCTTTGGCATCACATGCATCGTAAAACACACATACGCACACATAGGCATAAAATTCACACACCCATGCACACGGGCACACATTAAACATGTACGCGCAGATGCACATACTTGAAAGGGTACATACACACACGAAATAAGGGTGCACACATAAAAAGAAGGGCGCACAAATGGGGTCACACGTGTGCAAGCGCAGAGAATAAAAATGATGGCACAAGTGTTGAATATGTGGCGCACATGCCCAAAAGGGTGCGTTGGTGCTTGAATGATGGTGCAAGTGCTAAAAGAAAATTATGCACATGTGTACGTGTCAAAAGGGAGGTGTACATGCCGAGAAAGGGATCACAGTGTCCCGAACGGTGGAGGATAGACAGAAAAATGTCAAAAAGATGACACTTAGAAGAAATTTTAGGATTTTGGGTTAACCCTAAAATGATAGATAGATTTTAGAATAAATGTTAGTAATTGACGAGTGATAGTTATTTTGTAGAGATGAATTCCAATGTTGAAGACGCGGAGCATGACACCCGGATCGGCCGAGGTAGAGGGGAGCATGCGTCGAGCGAGACCGGTGAGCTATGTCTATACTTCTCGAGGTGGTGGGGCTAGGCCCCATGTCTCGGATGTCATCTAACACCTTAGACCATGGTTTGTTAACTGCGCTAGCTGAATGATGGCATAGAAAGATGCATTGTTTTAGATTTTTGATTGGGAGATGTCCATGACCCTAAAGGACGTCTGGCGAGATTCTCTGTATGCCGATCACGAGCATTTTGATTCAAGACAACTCGATGTAGGGCTTATTAGAGCAGCCTGCAATGACCTATTCGACATAGATGACATACCTCATGATGGTATGACCATTTCTTTGCATGAGTGCATTTATGACCCGACACTACATCGGGGACTCTTTACATCATAACACTTATCAGTGGGTTTTTTCTCACTTATAAGACAGGAAAACCTTCCCGAGAGGGTTATAACCCATAGTACCACGACATTTTCGGTGGGTATCGATATTGCTAGGGCGGTGCATACTGGACCACTTATAATGGGATCTACATTTGATTACTTACCATGGTTAGAAGACCGTGGGCACGCTTCATTATTACAGATCTGTCATGGGACCACATTGCGATTGAACACCCTATGGGTATTTTACACGTGTTTGATACCTAGAGGAGACCTCTTACATGGCATGGGTACCAGTAGGTGGATATGTACAAGGCCACCTAGGCAGCCTATATAGATACAGGTGAGATTTTGACGAGCTTCCAGTGATAGATATCATATGGAGACCTTATAGACATATCCAGTGGCCAGAGGATGCCATAGAGCTTAGTGTGTGCTTAGTAGAGCCCTTTATCCTTAGGAGTCGCAGCTATATAATAGAGTTGTATAGGGTTGACAGTGCCGTGGCAGCTTTGCATAGTATAGGGGTTTCATAGTTTGATATATGGTACACCCATAGAAATTGTAGAGGCATACTATGGGGCCTCGCATACCAAAGGGCTTGAGCCATCATGAGTTTTTCACAGGTGGTCCCATAGACATGGGACCCAAAGACAATAGGTTAGGGACCCCGTACTACAATAGATTATTCAACTTAGTACGTCACTACTTTACCTCAATGTCTCACTATCCCAGAGGAGACCGGGTGGCAGCAGTGCTCGTCTGCCTATAGAGATTTGGCATGGTTCTGAGCAGAGAGAGAGAGAGTAGCAGAGTCATTGATCCAGAGGATCCCTTTGATGGGATACCACATGATGAGTAGGGTACCAATTAGGTATAGGGACCGAGGCCATAGGGTCTAAGACAGGTATTGACATAGATTACGAGAGCCGGGTCCTGGAGCAGTCGGTCATCTAGAGTGCCATAGGGACCATCCATAATGGTACAACTAGTGGCATAGATAGCCACATTACAACAACGATTACAATAGGCTCTAGCCAAGAGAGACATGGCTAGAGTAGAGAGAGATGAGGCCCAAGGCTAGTGTGTGACCGCGACAATGACTAAGTGAGATTAGGCTAAGACCCAGATTGTGATGTTATTATTAGAGTGAGATCAAGCTCGGGCCCAGGCTAGCCTAGGAGGTGATAGTGATGTGCTCTTCCAGCAGATTCGACAGATGGCCTCTCAGATGGCCCAAGTGATAGGTTTACACTAGCAGACACAGGCTCAGTTGCATCCTGTGATATTAGAGTGAGACAAGCTCAGGGTAGAGTGTGTAGTAGGCCAGCCGAGCTGGCTTGAGCTACAACAGAGATAGCATGCTACGACACATGGAGGGTACTGCAGTGACTACCGAAGCACATAGAGATTTTATGACAACCGAGGGAAGAGCCTCGTACTACAGGTCTTTATATTTTGAGTCGAGTTCCTCTTGAGTGATGAGCATCGTCCTATAGTCATAAGTCTAGCAAGGGCACTGATCGAGAGGCCTCAGGCCTAAGTGGAGAAGCCATGACCAGAGAGAGATGACGATTCTTATGCCATGCGACCTCTACAAGATAGGTAATCTCCTTCAGATGGCTCGAGTCAACCCTGATATTTTTTATATCCACGTACGCCTCTTTATGAATGCTATAAGTAGATTGTGCTCCATGTATATCATGTTGTATTTATATAGTAGTTTTGACACATGCCTTTGATGAAGGATTTTATCTTGTTATAGATGTATCACTTTTGTATGCCTCAAATGAAGGCATTTTTGAGATAGAGCAGTTTTGATATATGGATCGATGAATGATTTTATTCCTTTGCTACATGTACCATTATTCTTTATATGCCTCGGATGAAGGCTTTTATGATGTACTACCGTGATGTATATCCCATTTTGATACGAGATATACCACACATATATGATTTGTACATTTGTGACATGACATATGTGTATATGAGATGGACATTTCTTTATTATTTCTCGTGAATATATAGATGTGATGATGATGTTTAGATGATTTGATGATTTGATTTTACACGTATATGTATCATTGATCTTGTTGATGTACTACATGTTTTTGATTTCTATATGATGTGATCTTGTATAATATATCAAATGTTGTTTTGTTTTATGTGATGTGCCATACTTAGTGGATGGGATTATATGATGATAAGGGTGTGGGGGGGATAGATTTTGATATTTGCGATCCCTCTTGCCCCCATTTGATGATACGATATGCAATGATTAGCTTAGCATTCATGTATGATGTATACTTAATTTTTTCTTGATATATGATGTATAGATGATGTGATGTGATGATATTGATGGTAATGTGATGATGTGATAACAAAACACTGCACATGTAACAAAAGCAATCAAATTCTAATCAAAGAACCTAATGAATTAACATTATAATGCACCAAGACTCACTAGCATGCGAAAAAATTCCTCAATATGCATAATCCAGAATAAATCTAATTTAAGCAAGAAAAGATGAATTCTAACAAATTATGCCCAAGCAACAAACAACCCAAAAGCAAAAACATGAAGCAACTATACAAGCAACAAGCAAAGCAAGAAACAAGACAATGCAAGTAAATGTAAGTAAATGTTTTTGTAAGTTTGTTTTCAGAAACAATTTTCTATTGTTTTGGATTTGTGAAACAATTTTCCATTGTTTAGGATTTTTGAAACAATTTTCTATGTTAAGGATTTTTGAAACAATTTTCTATGTATAGGCTTTTTGAAACAATTTTTTATTGTTTTTGTGTTTTTGAATGTTTTGAATGTTTTTGCAATTTTTTTGAAACAATTTGCTACTATTTTTGCATTGTTTTCTAATGGTTTTCTAGAGTTATGCATAGGTAACCAACAAAGTGTGGATGCCCCCAGTATTAGATGGGGAATATATAAGGGTAGAGGCCACGCGCTTATGAACAAGAAGGTGAAGTCATTGAATTGCCCCTAGCATAAGATGGAGAATAGAAAAATACCATGCCCCTCACGATGAAAAAAGAAGACAAAGCCGATCAAGGCTCGACAGATTGGCCCACAGGGAATCTCAAAGACAAAACTAGGGCTAGGCCAAGTAAAAGTACCGTCCATATGCAAGGTGCTTGTGAACAACAAATCCTCCCCAGGTGCCAAAACTTGGTTTTCACCCAAGGAACTATCCAAAGTGCCACAATTGCGTGGTTTTCACTTGTGGACGACCTATTTTCTCTTTTTATTTTTCTTTCTTCTTTTTGAATTTTTTTGTATTATTGATCATTTTACCATGTTTTTGATTTTTTGTTTTTCTAATTTTACGCCATGTTTAAGCATAGAACCGCTTAAGATGCATGGTGTTCATGGGCTCATGGAGCTCATCCCCATTGGGTTGAGTAAGTTTGTATGCCCCCGTGCCATACTTGGCCATAATAACATAGCGTCCTAGCCAATGTGGTTCGAAATTTCCTTTCTTTTCTCGTTCCACTCTTGTGTTCAACTGGTCCTCCTTCATGACTAAATCACCAACCTCAACTAACAAGGTATGATTCTCTTGTTGTAATTTCGGAGACTTTGTTCGATATACTTTGAGGTGATTAAGAGCACGAGATGTGATTTTCATATAGGAGCTCTAATTCATCCAGTCTTACGACCCGGTAGTCCTCATCTTTATCCAAATAGTCCCTAAGAGAGATTGTTAGGGAAAGAAGTTCAATTTCTAGTGGGATGATGGATTCTATCACAAATACTAGAGAATATGGAGTCACACCCATAGGAGTGTGAATGGAGGTTATGTAAGCCAAAATATCTGGGTGGATTTGCAAGTGCCAATTACAACCTGTTTTGCTGACCATCTTCTCCATTATTCTCACCAAAGTCTTGTTTATGGCCTCAGCCTGTCCATTACCTTGGGGGTAATATGGTGTAGACCATTTTAACCTAATTTGGAACCACTGAAAAGATCTTTCACAATCTTATTCTTGAATGACTTCCCATTATCTGTAACAATGGCCATGGGAATGACATATCGACAAATGATATGATTCATGATAAATTTAGAAATCTAAGCTCCTGTTACATAGGTTAAAGGGACAACCTCCACGCACTTTGTAAAGTATTTAGTAGTCGTGATGATGTGGGCATGCCCATCGATGAGGTAGGGGTAAGCTTCCTATCAAGTCAAGTCCCCATTTAGAAAATGGCTAGGGGTGGTGATAGGTTCCAATGGTGAGATGGAGCATGAATGAAGTTTCCATATGTCGGAAGAGTACACACTTCCCGACATAATTACAACAATCAATTTCCATGGTAGGCCAATAGTAGCCTAGACTCAATAATTTCTTGGCCAAAACCATTCCATTTGTATGTGCTCCACACACCCCTTCATGTACTTCCTTGATCGCTTGGATTGACTCCGTCATATCAAGACAATGTAATAGATTCCCATTGTAGCCATGATGATAAAGTGTACCTCCTAAAAGGGTGCAAGGGGCTATTTGGTGAATTAGGATTTATTTTTCTAAATGGGAGATATCAAGAGGGAATGTGTTGTCCTTAAGATAGGTAAAGATGGGCTCGTACCATAGGGAATTGGGATCGACAAGATCACAAGCCGAGAAAGATTTTGGCATGTCATACGCAGGTTGGTATAAAATTTCTACAAAGAATGGCATGTCATTATTCCCTAGAAAAATACAAAGCATATAACCCACTATCTCCATAGCATCTACCGATCTGTTTTTCACTCATGGAATTTTTTCAAATGTAATGCACATGAAGTACTCCTTGAGCTTTTACCAAATTTTTGTAAGGTATAAGCTTTTCATCTTTAACCTTATATTCATCATTAAACCGCTTAATAATTAACGAGAATCACACACAACCTTGACACGGTGAATGTTCCACTTGATAGCAAGATTCATCCCTACGATAAGTGCCTCATACTCTGCAATATTTTTTGTGCAAGGAAAACCTAGGTGAAAATCCTATGGTATAGGGTCACCAGAAAGAGTAATGAGGAATACCCCCACACTGTACCATGAAAGTAAAGGATCCATCAAAATGTATCTGCCATACGACAAATTCTTCAATATAGAGCAACGAGGCATCTAGTAGATCTAGATTTAAAAGTTCGATGCCTTACAAAGGTGCTTCTTCCAAATGGTCAACGAGTACTTGTCCTTTAACCGACTTCGATGGAAAAATTCTATGTCAAACTCACTTAATATAATGATCCAATTATCCATTGTACTGTGAGGACCGGTTTAGGTAACAAGTACTTCAAAGTGGGTCAACTTTGGATATCAGCTTGGTTTTGGTATTCAATAGATAATAGTGAAGTTTTTGAAACATAAAAACAATAGCCAAGGAAGATTTTTCAATTTGGGGATAGTTGAGCTCATAAGCGATGAGAGTGCGACTGAGATAATACACCACTTTTTCCTTATGACCAAGGTCTTATTGGGTGAGCATCACACTAATAGCAAAGCGCATAGCAGAGATATAGAGCAAGAGTGGCTCCCTAGGAGTTGGAGGCATGAGGATAGGCACATTGGCCAAGTATTTTTCAACAAAGGGAAGGCTTGTTGTTTCTCTGGTCCCTATATGAAGGTGACATCCTTTTTAAGCAAGTGGGTGAATGAGTGGCATTTATCTACAAGCTGGGAGATGAAGTGGTGAATAGCATGGATTTTCCCCTATAAGCTACACAATTGCTTAATATTCTTAGGTGGAGGAATTTTAGTAATAGCAGACATGGTAGCAGGGTCTACCTCAATTCCTATTCATGATACGATGAAGCCCAAAAATTTTCCTGATAGCATGCCGAATACACACTTCTTTGGATTAATCCTAACCTTGTACTCTCGTAGGCACTCAAAGATATGTTAAAAATGACAAGGTGATCTTATCTTGTCTTAGACTTTCTGAGGATGTCGTCCACATATTCCTCCATGATATCATGAATCATATCATGAAAAATTACTGTCATTGCTCACTGATAAGTAGCTCTCGTGTTTTTGAGACCAAATGGCATCACCTCGATAATGAAGGTACCCCATGGAGTCGTGAAATCAATTTTGTGCTGATCTTATTTAGCTATCTTGATTTGGTTGTATCCCAAAATCCATCCATGAGAGATAGCATCTTGTATCTTGCTGTTGAATCCACAATCATGTCAATATTTGGCAATGGAAAATCATCCTTAGGGAAAGCCTTATTAATGTCTCTAAAATCCATGCAAATTTTGATACCAATAGGCTTTTTCTATAAAAGGACAATGTTGGATATCCATTCAGAATAATCAATAGGCCGATGAATCCTACCACAAGCAATCTTTCTAGTTCCTCTTTAACCAGTAGGGCTACCCGTGGGTGCATCTTTCTGAGCTTCTATTTGATAGGCTTAGCATCTGCATGCACAACTAGGTTATGCACAACTAAAGTTGGGTCTAAGCCTGACATGTCTTTGTAGGACCATGCAAACACGTCTATAAACTCTCGTAGCAGCATAGTGAATGTCTTCTAGTTCTCTAGCCGAGAGTGATGCTCCCAATTTGACTATTTTCGATCCTCCTCTATACCAATATTGACATCGATAGTCTCCTCTACTAATAATTTTGACAAGTCCTCCATATACGTAGGATCGGGAGGAAGGTTGAGATCTTCATCTAAGGATGTCTCCACAAGATTTTCATCCTTGGCATGGTCACTTTCATTGTCCTTTGATTTTTTTACTTGTTTGTCGGCCAGTGCCTCAAAGAGGTTTTCATTGTGCGACTTGGACTTTGATTTTTTCCAAGGCTTTACGTTAAAAATTTTTCCCTCACTTTTTCTTAAGTTTTGTTGACCACGAAGCTCAACCTTCTCACCAAAGTAGGTGCAGGTATCCAAGTCAATAAAGAAACCCTTATTTTGGTCTCCAATGGGAATTGTATCCATTATGCCCATGAACTCTGCAATAGCTTCGTCATTCTCGAACAAATCTAGCGACATGTGATGTTGTTGGTCCCATTTAACAAGGGAAGAGAAAACAAGGTAAAGGATTAGTTTTCTGGGGGTTATGGTTAGGATACTATTGTTGATGAATAGGTTTATGGAGGCAAGATCCTCATATTGGATACAATGGGAATCTGTATCGCTATCTAGATAGTCGAGCTATCCTCATGTTTAGAACAAGTAGCGTCTTCATCATTAGGGTGTGCTCCATAAGGGTGAATCCCAATGTCATATCTTTCTATTTTGAAATGTGGAAGAGGTACAAGATCTCTCTATCCTTGTTCATTTATTCCACATCCCAGCCCTCAGTAGCCCATGGAGTGCATCATCTTACTCGATTTCTCGTATGCAGGGGTTTGATAACAGGATGGATGAGTATCTTCCGGACCCAAGTTGTAGGTGGATCCAATAATTTTTCTTCAACTAACAAGCCTCCAGGTAAGAATGAACTAATAGTGTGTTCATTTTTAGGTCTTCTGAAGTGGTAGTTGGGTCGACCTCTAGTATTGGGTGACAAGGAGAGGTTTGAAACCAAGAGAGCTTGTTGTACATTATACTCTCCACAGCCATATTCAAGGATTTTCATCTCCCATGAATCAAAAGGAGAGGTTGATGTTAATGTGCCATGGGTGCAAGAATTAAGAGAGTCTAAATCTATTCGACATTTCATAGCCTCAGATTGGATAGGGACACATATATTGGTGGAGGGACATGCATATGTGCCCTTACGTGCAAAGCTATTGAGAGCTTTGTAGTGAGCGAAGGGCTCAGAATATCCTTGTATCGTAATGGTGTGTCCCTCATGCTTCAATTTAATGCACTGATGAAATGTCGATGGCACGACCTACATGGCATGAATCCATGGGTGGCCTAGAAGCATGTTATATGAAAGTTCCAAGTCCAGGACATGAAACTTCATTTGATGGAAAGTGGGACCCACCTCCATGGGCAATGTGATTGTGCCCGCTGACTCCCTTTCCTGCGTTGTCGTAAGCGGTGATAGTGATGATATTTGACTCAAGATCGGCCTCAATATGTCCAAGTTGTTTAACCAACTTTAGTGTGTAGATGTTTAACCCTGATCCATTATCCACAAGCACCCGTTTGATCTTCTTGTGGGTAACAACTACCTCAATGTACAAAGGAATATTATGCGTTGGATTCTCAGTAGGGATCTCCCTATGGTTGAAGGAAATATGTTCATTCATCTTACTGTGTTTGCCACTTCGGCTTGCAAATGTGTAGGATCGACCTCTAATGGCACTCCCAACCCCTTAAGCATTTGGTATAGAATTTCTTTGTGTACATTGGATATCTTAAGAAGATCTAAGATCAAAATCTTAGTAGACGTCTTCTCAAGTTTCTCTAAGAGGTTGTATTTACCATTTTGTGGGGTTGATGGAGAAGGTTCCGAATCACGAGGCGGGAACGCCTTGTTACTATGGTGCAATCCTTTCCTTTGATTCAGATGGTGTTGACATGGTCATTAGGAAAGAAATACATCCAATAAGTGAATCATAATGATTTTTGTCTTTTTGGTGTATAAGTAATTCACGCTTTATAACCTTGGGATGAATCTCCCGATCCGGCTTTGATTTTTTCTAATTTATCATGATTGGGAATGGCTCTTTATATATCCCCATTTTCTCATTGGGTATCTAAGTTTTTCCTAGGTTGTCCACCTCTATTTACCCATTTTTGATGAGGTCTTGGATATAATGATGAAGGTGCATACATATGTCTGTCTTATGTTCTTTGACACGATGCATTTCATAATATTCATGATCTTTGTACTATGAATTTTTTGGAGCATTTCCATCAAATGGTTAAGTCGTAGGATATGTCATCATGTGAGCCGCATCCAATTGTTTTAGTATAACTGACAAAGGGTCATTAAGAGAGGTGAACGTTCTTTGTTTTGGTGGTGGTTGAATTGGTCCTTTGGTCAGTTTAAAATGTTGACCAGTTTGGACCATTTGTAAATGTTTGGAATCAATGATCCCGTCTCCCACCACATTTTTGTTTTTGTTAAGAACCTTTGGCTTCTCCATGGGTTTAATATTTTTATTATCTCTAGATTGGGATTTGAAATTCCCTTTTGTAATGAGATCTTTCTCTATTTGAACCCCTTTTTTCGATGACCTCCTCAAAAGTGTGAACACAATGCATTTGGAGGTGGAAATCTATATTCGAATTAAGGTTGTGTACAAAAATAATAACTAGTGCTTTTTCAAGGAAAGCGCAAGGAAGCGGCTACCTATCCCTCTCCACTATTGAAGGAAGTGGTGAAAGTCTCATTAGGGCATTTTTTGGAGCCACATAAATTTTCCATGGTGACATCACTCTCTATGTTGTATGAGAAGTGACGCACAAACCTTTCTGCCAATTCTAGCCAAGTGAAAATTGATCCCCGACGTAAACATGTAAACCACTCCAAGGCTTGACCTCCTATACTCTTAAGAAAAAGTCTTATGAGATAATTGCCACTATAGGACACCTCTTGACATGCCATATAGAAATATTTTACATGATCCCGTGGATCCTCTTTCCCTTTATATTTGTCAAATTTTTTCATATCAAATTTCTTAGAAAATGGTTGAAGTGTCATAGTCTTGTCAAAAGGATAGGGGTATAATTATTCATATTGATACTTTCTAGTGCTCCCTATATTGATCTCTTAAAGGATTGTGAGGGTTACTTTCATGGACTGTACCTCTTGCATGAGCAATTTTTCTCTAGTGGGGAAGTAGGAGATATACTTGACGGTACCCCGTACCATCTTCTTCTTGATTTTCTCTATGGAATTCATTGATCTTAACCTTAGGACTTGAATTTTGAACATTTTTGCTTGTTTCCTTCTATACATGAGAGGTTAGCAAAGCTAATTGTTAGCTTAGGCTACTAATCTTTTGTTGAATTGTGGTTACATCTTCTAAAGGTTCCACCTCTTCCTCATTTTGTGGAGGTACTTCACCATTCTCATGTCTTGTTGTGTTTTTACGTGGCACTTTGATAAAGGGTATCCTATGTCCCACTATCTTATTATTTCTCACGTTGGAGGTAGAAGCATTTCCATGTGTCAAAATATCCTCCATGTTTATGAGGGTCATTCGCAGTGGGATTGTTTCACTTTTAGTGGGAATTTTCACCCCTAATTACACGACCCATGCTAGCACTATATATTTATTTTTGAAATGAAACTTGTCTAATAGATTGGGGAAAAATTCAAATTATGCGTGTGGAGATTCCAATTCATTACCACTATGATCGACCATATCTTCTATCTGTTTTTCTTTAGAAAAAAGAGGCCCTAGATCATGTCCAATAAAGTGGTTTGACCATTGTCTGTTAGAGGCTTCCAAAGCTTGCACTTTTTGTTCCTTGTTTGTTTGTTTCTTGAGTCCTAATATTGTTTTAGGAGCCATGATTTGTGATAGTTTCACTAGGGTAAGTTGTAAATGGGTTAAAAACTTTGTGACCACACCTAAGTGAAATGCACGATAAATTGTCAAGAACATGAATGAATAACAATGTGAGAATACCAATGTGATAGAGTGATAAATCACCAAAGTGACATAAATGTTTGGTATCAAAACTTAACAAATGAATTACCTCTTAGACTACATCTCAAAAATTAGTTTAGTGTTGCAAGATAATTAACAAGATGTTCTCACTTATGCCAAGTTTAAAAGAATGAATAAGACATAAGTAAATACAAAAAGTTAACCTCCTAACAAGATATACTAAAAGTGATTTCAAATTTGATTAAGACCTATATCCCAAAAAGTTCCAGTTACAATTCGTGAGTGACACAACAATATCACCAAGATATGTTAACCAAACTTTGTGAGAAAGTAAGGTATTGATATCAAGATGCTATTGATATAACACGCATGAAGCGATAACACCTAGCACTCTTCAAAATCAAGGTAATAATAGAATCAAACAAAAAGCTCACAAGTATAGCTAAGAATAGTTAAAATGTGTGTAGCGTAACTTTACAATATAGATATTTATGTCAAATTTAAAAGAAACAAGACATAAATATCAAAATTGTAGTGATACAATACGAACAAGGTAAACCTTCTAAGGAAGTTCAATATGATGAACCACGCCTAACTATAATGATGATCTTGACATGGGTATCAATATCACAATTGCCACTAATGATATGAATATGTCTTCGTGCACTTTAGACATTTAACTTACCTAGTCGCAAACATGGATGTGCGTAAACGGACAAAAAAGTGGCAAAATAATCGATTGGTAACATAGAGGTAGTCACACTTCTTCCGATCAACAAAGTGTCAAAAGAATGTGAAGGAAGAAAATAAAAATGGGGATGAAAATTCTGGCTTCACTTTGGCAGAGTTTCACCTCGCCTTAATAAAAGTGAAAACTAAGTGAAATTAATGCATCACATGTTTCGCAATGAAAAGATGGTTCATAATTCAACACTATTTTAGAATGGTCAAAGTGGGCTCTTGGCAAAAGTATATTTTCCTAGGTGGTTCTCTCATCCTAGGTGTTACAAAAATTATCCACGAGTGGGATTATTAACCCAAAAGTCCTAACTATCTTGGGAGTATCTCGACTTTCCCCTTCAAGCACAAAGTGGGCAGTAAATGCATCCATCGTGTACTTAAAAGGGTCACGTAGGGACAACTTGTAACACTATCTCACAAAGCAATCACTAGTTAGATAGGTAGTGTGGAGCACTTCTTGTTTTGTCCACAAGGTTCCCTCTTGTGTGGACTACTTTGGGGTTCATGGAACTACCCCCATTGTTGTAGCTTTAGGCATTATGCCAAAGGGGTTATGTTCTAGTTTGGCGGAGAGAGGACATACCCTTTTCTCTCAAACCTGCAATATAGTGTTTTGAATATGTTTTTCTTTTTATCTTGTTTAATTAGGTGTGGTTTGCTCAAAACACCTTTTGGAAACCTGTATAACAACTGTATTAGTAGTTTTTGACTTTTTTTTGATTCCTCCTTTCTTTGACAAGTGAGGTGTTTTGGTCCTGTATGACGATTTTTAGTAGTTTTCCATCAAAAGAGTAAACACCATTTCTGATTCTCCAGATCATCCAAGGACGCAAGAGAAGAACATACGTGATGTTTCCAAAATCTGAAAAGATATCAAATGGAAAAAAACTTTAATTCAAACACACTAAGTTAACTAATTCCAATTCAAATATTCCTAACAACCTCAAAGCATAAAAAAGGACCTAAGAATCATTTCTAATTCCCAAGATCACCCCAAGGGACACGAGGGAAGAGCATATGCGATCTTATTCCTATAAGTAAACATGCAAAGCTTATCTAATCAAGTAAAAGCATGTAAAAATAGCCTGCAAAAACAAGTATGTGATTAGATAAAACTTGCAAGAATGTTAGCACCTCAACACATTAATTTCAAGAAAACAAAAGACACATGCGCCCCTGTTTTGGTGTCTGCGCATAGGTTAGGGTGAATACGCCACTCTGTGTTTTTCTGATTTATAGTGCACCTATGCCACACGAGAGGCATGCACACCACCAAAAGGACATGTGTGCCACTCTGTGTGTTTCAAATTTACAAAGGCACCTACGCCACCTGAGAGGCGTGTGCACCAACAAAAGGAAGTGTGCATCACTCTGTGTGTTTTTTGCTAAGCATGTACTTGCACCACCTTAAAGGTATGTGCGCCACCAAAATAATTTATGCGCCTCCTTCGATAAAAATAGGCTGAAATTTGGATACAATGCTTGCGCTACCAAAAAACCGTGTGCGCCACCGCTTTATAAAATAGTCTCGGATCTTGACAGAATGCTCACGCCACCAAAAATATGTCTAAGCCACCAAAATAACATGTGCACTTGAGTTCGGGTGTATACGCCGATCTGACAGTTTTGAATTGTAGTGAAGGTACAATAAAAAAATATGTCTGCGCCTAGGTTAGTGCATCTGCATGGTTGTTAGGGTATGTGTGTTGGGGTTAGTGCATATGCGTCGGGATTGATAAAAAGAAAACTAGGTTTTGACAAAGGCACCCGTGCCACTTGAGAGCTACCTCGCGACATCGAAACCTTCCCGTGCTCCTGAAAGTGTGCTTGCACCATCCCTGCAACCAAAATATAGCAAAAAACACAAGAAATCTCACAATACTTCAAATTTTTACAAGTTAGTTTAAAAATGGAAGCAACCCATTAAAATGATGGCTATGAACAAGAACTTACACATATAAAATTAGTAAAAGTTGCAACTAAAAATGGACATTATTTACTATATGTGCATATCAAAAGTTAGCCAAAACAATGAAATTTAAACTAAAATGCTAAGGGACTAGGTCCCACTGAGCGTGCCAAATGTGTGCATGTGTTGTTTTTAAATTAATGCTAATACAAGAAAATACTAACACCTAAATAGCCTTAATTAGAAAAAAATTAAACAAACTTCTAAGCAACATCATGATAATAATTAAACAAGGGTTAGATGCTAACCTTCATCAATATACAAAACTTTAAAACTAACAATGTTAAGCATCTAAATCCTCTATTCTCTAACAACAAAATAAAAGAATGGACCTAATTAAGCTCCATGGAAATAAAAAATTGTTGTCTTTTGTATTCCAAGGACCTCGGGAATGAGGGCTTGTAAAAGTTGGGCTACAAGACCCTTTTGACACCTCCCATATGACCTAAGTAGTTAGGAAAGAGACTTAACTCTTCAATATGATGAACTCTCAAGAAAACAAAAGGCAAGCTCTTAGTCTATTTTGCTATATGCTTTGCATTTTCTTTCTCAAGAAGTTTAGGTGTAGGTATAAAGGTAGAAGGAGGGCTGCTTACATGGTGCAATGGATAAAGGAAACACTTCATCCCTTTGCATTTGGGATAAAGGTAAAACATGATTAGGAATGGATAAAGTTGCTTTATAAAAGGTAACCTTATTTTAGAAAAGTTTAATTTATGCTTAGCAAGTCATGGGAGTTGGGGGATGCTTTAATTAATCAAAGGTGATTAACTAATAGGTAGTTATAGGCTCATAGAAGATAATTGGAGGAATATTAGTATGATTTAGGCTATTAGAAGGGAATTAAATCAATTAAATATTTATTTATTAGTTAAATGGAAGGGAAAGCTAATTATTTAATAATAATTAATTAGTCTCGATATAAGGGGTGAATAATTAACGGAAGGTCGTTAATCAAGATGTTAGTTGGATAGGTGACTTAATTAATTAGCGTATTGTAATTAATTAATGATAATAAGAGGGAAGATGAGCACCTTTGACGATATGTCATCAATTTACGAGAAAGGAGATAATTAGCGCAATTTAAGTATTTAAATTACTTGGGTGTAATTATGGGTCTCTACAATGGGTATCATCACTTGAGAACAAACCACCAAAATATCTCATTTCAAGTCCCCGCATACCCTTATGCCTCCCCCAAGTACCCCTCATTCCTCACAATTTCGATGCCTCCCCACCTCTTATGGAACCCCATAACGAGTAAAGAAATGCAATATATTTATTTTTACAAGGTGGAAACCAAATCCCAACTCCCTCCACACTTATGCCTCCCAAAACACTTATGTCTCCCACAAGAATACCACATAGTCTTCTACTATACCATTCCCAGGCCATCTACCCAACCATCCAAAAAATAAAAGAACACATTCAAATATTCAACCATTCACATATCCATAAAGATAAATGAGCGCATTTCTAAGAGCTAAGATCTTACCTCTCCATGATGGAGTTTTCTCCAAGGTTGCAAAAAAAGAAGCTTTCAAATGCAAAATAGTGTAAGAGATCAACAATCTACAAGTATGCAACAATATTCAATCTTCACCAAAAGCAAGAGATCTCAAAACCAAGAGAAGTCGCCCCAAAAAAATGAGCAATGTAAGTTGAAGTAAACCAAAAACAAGCTAAGGAATTTGAATTTATAGGAGAGGGAAGAGAAGAGCATGAGGTGGATCCATGTATGATGCCACTTCACAAATCCTCAACCCCACCTCATAAGTCAACTTCAATCTCCAAGGCATAATAAAAAAATAGGTGAATAATATGACAGTTTTACTTACACACTCAAATCAAGCCCACACCCCATAAGGACTTAAATTTAAAACATGAAGGAAGTGCAATTAAAACATACAACTTGACTTGACAAAAATTACAATGAAGGCTAATTTTAACTCTCCAACCATAGGTAAGGTTGGTATGCAAATTTAAGAGGTATGGGACAAGTTTAATTTGTCCCACAAGCCTCAAAAATCATCCTCCAAGGAAATTTTCGAATTTCAAAAGAAGGTGGGGTGTTTCATACTCAAAGATTAACTTACATATCCCTTATACATTACTACAACATTTAAAACAAGAGCCAACAATCCTAATAATTACTTTTTATGACCCAATTTGATTACTTAATTTCAACAATATGATTACTCACAATACTTTACCACAATTTATTTAATTAAATAGAAAGGGGAAACACATCAATTTCAAAAACATACTAATTTAAGAAAATGAACCAAATACAAGAAATACACAAATTACCTTGGTCACATTTAAAGGTGATCCCCCATGAGAATCCCTAACACAATCAAACACGTACAAAAAATACAATTTGCATGGTGACCTTGTTGAATTCATCTAGAATTCCAAAGAGGTTGGTCTCCAATCCCCGATGTTTGTTGTGATATTTTTACCTACAAAATACAAATACCTCCTTTGGCCTCATGGCCACATCGTACATCAAAATTGAATATAAATATAATTTCAAAATCATCTATATATATATGAATCACAACAACATTAAGGAAAATAAAAATATGATTTATGCTTAGCAATAACTATATCATCATGAAATAATTTTCATTTTCTAGGTCTACTTAAAATATCCAAATATCACATGTCCGAACACCTTCTATAATATAACTAGGTCAAACAAGATATCAACATCAATATATATAATATCTCTAATAATCATGATGCATCATATAAGAATCAAGTCAACAATAATCTATGCTCTAACATCTAATATCCTAATAAATTAAAACTATAATAATACTCATAATATAGTCAGCAGTATCGGGATCAATATCAAAAGGTGGTCAAAGGGAAGTGGGCACTACATATATCCATTTCATCTTTCTATTAATGTGTTTTTCTATTATGTTGATTGTTTGTTCAATGCATATTTGAGGAATACATGGTTTATGAAGGATATTTTTGAGCACCAAACACAACATTTGCATTATTTAATTTTAAAGAAGTTTTTTCCTTATAGAGGCATGGAAAATTTTATAGTTTTCTAATTTTATGAAGCGTGAGTACAAAAAAATTATATCTTCCTTACATCCATTAAATATTGGGTAAATTGTGTGAAAGAGAAACTTTTCCAACATTATACAATTATAATTATATGAAAAATATTATTATAGGAATATTCAAGGAATAATGTTGTTGGGTATAAATATTTGGGGTCATGTACCTTAACTCGTTCGATAGTATAAAGTGACACAAGAAGAATATTAATGTGTGATGCTAGAAATAAATATCATTAATTCCTTTTTATATGGCACTTTGGAAAAAATAAATATTTATTTATAAATACGTGGAAGGTCCCAAGAAATTCAATTTTATTCACAAATTTTTAAGGACATGTGTGTCTTTTGTGGGATAATATTAAGGTCAACCAAGTGTATGATGGAAAGCTATATATATATATCTGTGTGTGTGTGTGTGTGTGTGTGTGTGTTTGTGTGTGTGTACACACACACACACACACACATATATATATACATATATATATATATATATATATATATATATGTATGTATGTATGTATGTATATATGTATGTATGTGTGTGTGTGTGTGTGTATATATGTATATATATGTATGTATGTATGTATATGTATGTATGTATATATAACATAGGATAGTTGAAAATATCAAGGAATGGTTTTTCCCATAGATTTTCATCATACTTTGTTCACAAATTCATAAATTATTCTCTAGAGATAACTTAGTGTGAAAGGTTGCAATAAAACACATACAACATGACATTATGGTAGGACATGCGGAGAATATTTAGATATATCACTAGATTACAGATTGTGATTCAGGATGAGTTTAATATGCTACACATTCACTTCATGAGATAAACCTATAGTTATTCTCTCAATGTATAGGAAAATATATCACATAAATAGAAAATACTAATTGTATAAACAAAAATGTCCTACAATGACATGGAAATAGTAATAGAATAAATAAATCTATGAAAGGTTGATATTATTCTTGTTCTACACTTAAAAATGAAGCTACATATTGATCTCGTTGAAAATCTATTCCGTGAAAGGATGTCAATTTTATATAGGAGAGGTCATGGATTCAGTAGTATTTGTTAAAGGTGTGAAGATACAAGAATAATAGCATTTGAGTTTATGAATGTCTAATATGTTAATGAAAAATTGCACACATTTTATAAGAAAAATAGATGATTTTTCAAGTTGCGAAGAGGAACTGGAGATGGAATAACTGTTGTTGTATAAAAATGTACTTTTGATACTTTAAAGAGAAATGATTTCTCATGAGATGAGAATATGTTTATTTAGGATGATGTGTAAGTTAGGACGAATGTTTAATAAGGTGGTGATTTAACCTACATTAAATATTAATAAAAAGACATTGAAAATCATATATATCGTAGACATTGAATATGATAACACACAATGATAAGAAATTTTAATGAAGAAGAGGATAACAATGTCATAGATGATATTGTAGAGCCCACTTCCTTCGACCTCCTTTTGATATTGATCCCGATCTGCTTTGACTATATTATGGGCATTATTATAGTTTTAATTTAGTATGATGTTAGATGTTAGAGCATAGATTATTGTTGACTTGATTCTTATATGATGCATGATGATTATTAGAGACATTTTATATATTGATGTTGATATACTGTTTGACCGGGTTATATTATAGATGTTGTTCGGACATGTGATATTTAGATATTTTGAGTAGACCTAGAAAATGAAAATTATTTGATGATGATATAGTTGTTGATAAAATTACAAATGATATTGTTGTTTTCCTTGATGTTGTTGTGATTCATATATATATAGATGATTTTGGAATTATATTTATATTCATTTTGGATGTTTGATGTGGCCATGAGGCCGAAGGAGGTATTTGTATTTTGCAGGTTAAAAATATCACAACAAACATCGGGGATTGGAGACCAACCACTTTGGAATTCTAGATGAATTCAACAAGGTCACTATGGCAGCTTGTATTTTTTTGTGTGTGTTTGATTGTGTTAGGGATTCCCATAGGGGGATCACCTTTAAATGTGACCAAGGGAGTTTGTGTATTTTTTTTATTTGGTTCATTTTCTTAAGTTAGTATGTGTTTTAAAAGTGACGTGTTTCCCCTTTATATTTAATTAAATAAATTGTGGTAAAGTATTGTGAGTAATCATATTGCTAAAATTAAGTAATCAAATTGGGTCATAAGAAAGTAATTATTAGGGTTGTTGGCTCTTGTTTTAAATGTTGTAGTAATGTGTAAGTAATGTGTAAGAGATATGTAAGTTAATTTTGGAGTATGAAACACTCCACCTTCTTTTGAAATTCGAAATTGTCCTTGGAGGCTGATTTGGGATGCTTTTGGGACAAGTTAAACTTGTCCCATACCTCTTAAATTGGCATACCAACCTCACCTATAGTTGGAGATTTAAAATTAGACTTCATTATGCATTTTTGTAAGTCAAGTTGTATGTTTTAATTGCACTTTCTTCATGTTTTAAATTTCAGTCCTTATGGGGTGTGGGCTTGATTTGAGTGTGTAAGTAAAACTGTCATATTATTCACCTACTTATTTATTATGCCTTGGAGATTGAAGTTGACTTATGAGGTGGAGTTGAGGATGTGTGAAGTGGCATCCTACATGGATCCACCTCATCCTCTTCTCTTCCCTCTCCTATAAATTTGAATTCCTTAGCTTGTTTTTGGGTTACTTCAACTTACATTGCTCATTTTGGGGTGACTTCTCTTGGTTTTGAGAGCTCTTGCTTTTGGAGAAGATTGGAGATTGTTGCATACTTGTAGATTGTTGATCTCTTGGACTATTTTGCATTGGAAAGCTTGTTGTTTTGCAACCTTGGAACAAAATCCATCATGGAGAGGTAAGAGCTTAGCTCTTGGAAATGCTCTCCTTTCTTTTTATGCATATGTGAATGGTTGAATGTTTGAATGTGTTGTTTTATTTATTGGCTGGTTGGGTAGATGGCCTAGAAATGGTGTAGGAGAAGATTATGTCATATTCTTGTGGGAGGCATAAGTGTGGAGGGAGTTGGGATTTGGGTTCCACCTTGTAAAATGAAATAGCTTGAATTTCTTTACTCGTTATGGGGTGCCATAAGAGGTTGGGGAGGCATAAGAAATTGTGAGGAATAAGGGGTACTTGGGGGAGGTATAAGGGTATGTCAGGGACTTGAAATGATATATTTTGGCAGTTTTTTCTCAGGTGGTGATACCCATTTCCCCTTTGGGAGGCATAAGTAGCATCCCCCATAGTTTCTTGCTCCTTTGGCTTGCTTGATGAAGCCTAAGTATTGTTTTTGTTTTTATCTTGTGGTTGCTAAAACTACTGTTTTGTTTTGACTGTGTTTTAAATATGAAAATTGCATGTGAAAGATTGCCTTTGTGTTGTGGAATCCTGTTGTTGCCATGAGTTGAGTCACATTTCTTATTGTAATGTGGTTGGGGATCGAGGCCAATGAAGAAGGATGGCTTATCCTTTTCATTGGATGTCTTTGTTGGGTGGAGAGCATTGCCTTTCCCATTTTTATGTTGTGATAAAATGGTAGAATGATGGAAGTTCATACTGCTATTTTGGAGCTGAGAAAGAAGATAGTTTTGACTGTCCCTTGTGATATTTCTATTTGTAAAACCATTTCCCACTTCAAGTGGATGACAATGTAATATGTTTTGTGTTGAAGAGTTACTATGTTTTGGAAGTGAAATCCCATTTGAATGTGGAAGGACATACTCTATAATTTTATTCTGTGGAAGGAAAAGAAATATTTGTATTCTATCTTTTAAAATGAAATGGAAAAGAAAGTTGTAAAAGAATCATCCAAGTAAATAGAAGTTAATTTTTTTGTTAAAATGATTTTGTTTTTATTGGGAATCTATGTTTGAAATATAGTATGAAATATTTGTTTGGAAAATTGAAAAGGGAATACGTATGAAGAGAATATATTACTCTTTTCCTTTGGAATGTATGATTTGAAAATTAGAACTACATTTTGGATTTTTGCACAAATTGATTTGAAACAAACTTAACATTTTAGATTTGAGTTGGAAATGAATGCATATATTAAAGTTTGGTAAATAGAAATAGATCTGTTTGTGTTCAAGTATAGATTCTATTTTGTTTCACTATAAACTCGCAATTTTTTTATTAAAAATGTATAGAACGACCCTGCAACTTGGGAAAATGAAATGTTATATTAAATTGTACATAGTATGGATAAAACGATCCCAAATAGACTGTAACTCTTAAGGAATTTTTATAAAACTTTACAAATCAGGCATAGCCAAAATCTCAGTCAATTTGTTGTCAAAATTGGGAATTTTTAAATGATAATCAATCAAACAACTTAACCCTTGCAATCCATCCTAAATTATTCCAAGTGAAATCCTCCATGTCATTTGGCATGTTGAGAAAGAATTAATGGCGAATTTGAACAAAATTGTGTAAGTTAAAAATACCAGTTCACCTGTTTAGTGACAGAAAAACATTTTCTCAAAATTGACCCTTAAAAATTTATCCAAATTAAATTTTTAAGGTTTTTGTGCAAAGAGGATGTCAAGAGATTTCCATAAAGTCCTCATTTTCCAAAAACTGAGTTTCCTATCAAAATTTATGGCCTCCGGAAGTTTTTACTTCATTTGGCTTCGAAAATAATCTAAGTTTGAAAAAGAAAATTTTTTTCCGCGCCCCTCTTCCATGCCCAAGAGAAAAGGTTTCTTCCCACACCCCTCTTCTGTTCCTAGGAGAAAAATTTTATTCCCACACCCCCTTCTATGCCCGGGAGAAAATTTTTTTCCGTGCCTCTCTTCCGTGCTCGGGAAAAAATGTTTCTTCCCGCACCTCTCTTCCGTGCTTGTAGAAAAAAAAATCCCTCACTCCTCTTTCACCCCGAGAGAAAGTTTTCTTCCCACACCCCTCTTCGGCACTGATAGAAAAGTTTCTTCCCGCGCCCAAGAGAATTTTTTTTTGTGCCCTCCTTCCACGCCTTAGGAGAAATTTCTTCTCGTGCCCCGCAAGAAGATAATCTAACTGTGCTTGGGATAAATTTCACTCTCTTAGTTTTTTGTAAGGTGATTTGATAATTTTTGTAATGGAATCTACAAATTGTGTTGTGAACACTTAAAAAAAAACAATTATTCCATAATTCTTCTAAGTGAACCTAGGTTGTTCTTGGTTCTCAAGTGGAAGATTTTAGGTGGCGTTATAGATATCTAGCTATTTGTAGTGAATATGGCATAAAGATATGGAGGAATATGATCACTATATAATATATGTGCTTCATCTAGAAAATAATGATATGAAATTAGTGCAAGATAACATCTCTTTAATCTAGATAGTATTGCCTAAGGTGCTAGTGTCTAAACTAGGTGCTAGTATCTTGGTAGTAGTGTAGATATGGTTACTTCATTGTTTGATATTATCGATTTCACTTCACTCTGTGCCATATATACTTCCCCGTAGGGTTCTCTATTCTCTATTGTACCTCCAAATTAAACCCTAGATATCTACAAAATACTCCAACATACAACAGACTAAAAATATGTAAAATCATGAGTCATATTGATCTCAAAGTGGTCACCCTTATGTGATTTTCATTAATCACTACACTATATTTTAGACCCTATCTAGTTCTAATGTGTGTGTGTGTGTGTGTGTGTGTGTGTGTGTGTGTGTGTGTGTGTGTGTGTGTGTGTGTGTTTGTGTGTGAGTGTGAGATAGGAATTATGTTCCTTGAAACTAGGTTTCCCTTATGTAATTTGCACCAAGATAATGGGCTGCAACTAACTTTTCCTTTTGATGATGTGTCTAATGAAATTTATAATTTTTCCTTCATATGTAGTGAATGATGCAACCCAAATGCAGTTATTTAATTTCTCTTTTTTCTAATTAGTAGATAAAGAATAATAGGACCATTACCCCTTTAAATAGTTAGTAGATTGTGTATATATGTGGTTATTGTATGATGCAGGTGCTTATATTCCTTTGTTGTTTTAATGACATGTATGATTGTGAGCCATTTTCTAAGTTCTTAATTATTTATTTATTTTAACCGTTCCTTCTCTAATTTATGAACTACGGAGATGGTGAAATAATCCCTAGATGGTTTCCCCCTCATTCAGGGTACATGACATGGATCAATGAGAGTACAAAAAAAATTAGACAATCTGAATATGATGTGCATTTTTAAGAAGGATTCTCATGGATGGAATAGAGTATGTGTATGGTAAAAATCATGACATATTCAAAAAAATTGAAAAAAATATATAAATAAATGTTAGTGATATACTATCATGACATGATGTAATCAAAACAAGTCTAACACACAAAGAAACACATCAAAAAGAACACATAGTATCTAATGGATAACATGGGACACCACTCAAAATTTCACATGAAACTAAAGGCATTTAAGGCCACACAAGATAATAAGCAATCATAGGGCATATGATGTAAAGAATAGAAACCAAGTAAAATTTATAGAAGAGAATACATTAGAGAAGTAGATAACCATGGTTGGAAGTAATCATGTAAGGAAAACATATATCACATAAAGCACCGATTAACATGCTATAATAATAATAATGAATAGTGTGTCACACTTTGTGTATATGTGAATGACATATAAATGTAAGTAGTATATATTGTAATGATACCACTTGAATATGGAAATGTAAGAAAGGTATATGCTCCAAGGAGCCTTGGCGAGACTTCGTAGACAACAATGTAAAGCATCATGCATCATGTGATAACCTATATATAGCTTACATTCAGTTCAAAGTACCATGTGGACACACATTTTTATATGTCAAAGGATAGAACCTACTATGAATAAATCTAACATGATATCCAAAATGAAACATGGAATAGTATAAGCTTGAGAAAAGATACATCCAACCATTATTTAAGCTAGTATGTTTGCATTTTTAAAAATATATGAATATTATTATATTATTATAATAATTATGTGTATATGCATAGGTCACTACTTTGTAAGAATTTGGCACTAGCATCCTTATAAGTAGTGCAAATTTGGTTCTTTTAGTGTTTGATATTGTCACATTCATTATGTCCAGTCAAATTTGTTGTAGGGTTCTCCTGTCACATATGTACCTTGAAAATAAACCCTTTCTATATGTACAACACTCAAGCACACATTACAATAAATAAAATATGCAAATGATTGATTCTGAATTACCTTAACAGTCACCCCAATGTGATTTTCAATGAGTGTTGCACTACATTTCAGACTCAATGTAGTTATAGTGTGTGTAATATAATTTGTGTCCATTTAAATGAGGTTTCCCTTGTGTAAGTTGCACCAATATGACGGTCTTGAACTACTTTTCTCTCAAGAATATTTTTTCAATGGAATTAATAATTTCCATTCCCGTAGTGAATGATACAACCCAAATACAATGCTTAGATTGATCCTTTCTACCTATGTAATAGAAAGAGAATAATATTGATTTCCTTAGAATAGTTACTAGTTTATATATCGTGATTGCTTTATTTTAATTTTGACATTAACAACCCCAAAAGCCAATCCAGAGTGATAAATACATATTTAGAAAAGATAACAAATGATGTGTTATTTTACACATAGTAACATAAGGGGAAGGGATAAGAGCACCCTCATGGGCACACTATTTCCCAAGTCCGACTTGTTTGGAAATGTACAAAAGATAAAAATAATTCAATGTGAAACAGATGTAAATATATATGTCATGAGAGAATGAGGATATAGACACCAAAAAACAATAATATAACTGACACAAAGGAGGTAAAAATTAAATAGACATAATTTAAAATGTAATACACTAATATTCCCTCCTATTAAATCAATTTTCTAAATGTACCCTCTAAACAAATCAAATTTCACCTTGCCAAGAGACTTGGTGAGTATATCATCTACTTGAGAATCTGGTGGGTAATACTGGAGCATGATATGGTGATTCAAAATTTGTTCTTTAATGTATTAACATGTCACCTCAATGTGCTTTTTTCATTTATAAAAACTAGATTCTTGCCAATCTTCAACATACCCTTATCATCATAATGAATAATAGGTGATGTTTCCTCAGGATTCTCCATACCATCAACAATGTGACAAAAACAAATCACTTCACACACATATCCTCATGTGGCACACTATTTTGCCTTAGAGGATGAGAGAGAAATAATTTAATTCTTGTTAATCCATGAGATGGTTCCATATTTGAGATGAAAAACATATCCTAAAGTTGATTTCCTATCATCAATAGATCTCACACAACCCGAGGCATTTTATCCATATAACAAGAATTGTAATTCCTTCTAATATTCCAGACCATAATAATATGTACCTCAAACATATCTAAAAGAATTATTTGTAGTTATCTAGAGATAATTATTCGACTCCTGCATTAATTTGGAAAGATAGCTGAAAGTAGATGATAGGTATTATTTGGTATTAGTAAATGAGACTCCTAATAAGATCCCAGTAGTGAGAAATATATAGTTGAGGTCAATCTTAGAATCTAGAAAGTTGTAGAGCTTACTCCATTAGAGTGGAAACCAGTTTACAATCAAACATTCCATAATTTTCCATGATTGTCTTGACATATTATATATGTGAAACACTTACTTCACTAAATCTAGACATATTCCAATGAATTTGTAATCTAGTATTACATGTATTAGAAGAAATTCATCTCCATTTTTTTGTATATTGGATTCCATTTTTGGCTATAATGGATTCCATTATTACTATTATTGGATTCCATTAGTAGCAATATTGGATTCCAATATTGTCATTATTAGACTTATTCGAGTTCCAATTTCTCTATTATTGGATTCCAATTTTGCTATTATTGGATTCCAATTTCCCTATTATTGGACTCCAATTTCACTATTACTGGATTCCAATAATGCTATTATTGGATTCCACTTTTTCCACTATTAGAATCCAATTACTAAATCCCAATTTTAGATTTCAGTTTCGCTATTTTAGGATTTGTATTTTTAATTATTTGATTCCCCACATAATCCTGATGGTTGCCAACTTACATAAACCTAACAATATATATCTTACATAAGCCAAGTAGTTGCTATCTTACATAAGCCAAGTGGTTGCTAACTTACATAAGCCAAGTGGTTGCAAACTTACATAAGCCAAGCGGTTGCTGTATTGCCCACTTCCCTTCGACATCTTTTTGTTATTGATTTTGATACTATCAACTATACTTATGGATATTATTGTAGCTTTTGATTTACCATGATGTTAGATGTTAAATACAATGGACTATTGTTGGCTTTGATTCATATATGATGCGTGTGGATTATTAGAGACATTTTATACTGATGTTGATATGCTATTGACATGGTTATACACACACACACACACACACACACACACACACACACACACACACACACACATTTCGAACATGTGATATTTTTTCATATTGAGTAGATCTAGACAATTGAACTAATCTTATGATCATATGGTGAATTGATGAAATTGTAAATGATATCATTACTTTCTTAGATGATGTTTTGATTCATGTATAGATGGTTGTGGAGTTATATTGTATATTTGATTTAGATTTTTTTTATGCCACGACAAGGCCAAAGGAGGTGTTATGTGTTTTACGAGTAAACATGTCACAACAAACGTTGGGGTATTGGAGACCAACCACATGTATTTCACCATGGCAACATGTATTTCATTATGTGTGTTTGTGTTTGAATTTTTGTTAGGAGTTTCCCATGTGGGGAATCACCTCAAATTGTGACCAAGGGGTTATGTGTTATTCTTGCATTTAGTTTCCTTTATTTAATTTTAGCATGTGTTTATTTAGTGATGAATTTTCCCTTCTATTATTTATTAAATTTGTTTCTAGATTAGTAAACTAATTAGTTTACTAAATTAATTAAGAATGGGTCAAAACAATCCATTTATTAGATTAGATGGCTCTTGGATTATGTGTTATAAGTGATGTATAAGTAACTTTGAGAGTGAAACACTCCACCTTCCCTTTGAAATTCGGATTTTTCCTTAGAGAAAATATTGGAGGCTTGTGGGATAAGTTAAACTTGTCCAACACTTCTTAAATTGCTATACCAACCATACCTATGGGTTGGGGGTACAAATTAGCCCCTATTATGCATTTTGGGAAGGAAAATTGTAAGTCTTTATTGCACCTTCTTACATGTAATTACTTTTAGTCCTTAAGGGGTGTGGGCTTGGATTGTGTGTGTAAGGAAAATGCCATTTCTCCACCCACTTATTAATTGTTCTTTGGATTTTGAAGTTTGACTTGTGAGGTGGAGTTGAGGATGAGTGATGTGGCATCCTACTTGGAGCAACCTCACCCTCCTCTCTCCACTTTTTATTTATTCAAGTTCTTTAGCTTGTTTAGGGGGTTACTTCATTTTCTTTGTGCTCTTGTAATTTTGGAGAGTTAGAGGATATTGGAATGCTTGTGAATTTTTTTGAGATTTTGGTGACTGTTTAGACTTGAATAAGCTTGTTGTGGAACTCTTAGATAAAGCTCTACCATGGAAAGGTAGGAGATATACTCTTGTAAAATGTTTTCCTTTTTATATTATGTATATGTGAATGTTTTTTAGTGTTTTGGTATGTTATTGGTTGGTTTGGTAGATTGATTAAGTGTGGTGTAGGAGGATACTATGAGAATATTTCATGGAGGGAGGCATAAGATTTCTTTCCATGTTTTGGAGGGAGTTGGGATGGGTGTCCCACTTTGGACAAGAAATTGTTTGCATTTCTTACTTGGTCTATTTTACGAGGGAGCCATAAGAGATTTCAAGGGAGGCATAAGAGAATGTGGGAGGTATAAGAGGTACTTGAGGGAGGTATAAGATTATGAAGGGGTTTTGAAATATTTTATTGAAGGGTTTTTAGGTGAACACCCATTTCCCATTGGGAGGTATAAGTGGCTTTCCCATAGATCTTACTTCTTTGGCTTTTTCATGTTGAAGCCTTGTGTATTTTTTTCTTTCCTTCTCGTGATTGTAGTTGTATTATTTTGAATTTGGTATGATTGCAAAATCTTGTATTGTGATGTGGAATCTTGTTTTGTTGCCATGAGTTGAATCCATTTTTCATTGTAATGTGGTTGGGGCTCGAGGGCCAATAAGGGGGATGGCTTCTCCTCCTCATTGGAATTTTTGGTTGGGTGGAGAGTGTTGCCTCTCCCTCCTTAATTGGTTGTGATTAAATGAAGCATAGTGGATCTCTCTTGTTGGTGTTGAGAACATGGAGCTTGATTTATGACTTGATTTTGGGGTTATGTTTGAAGACAACTTGCATGTTATTTTAGCCTTAATTCTTGTATTTATTTCCCACTTCAAGTGGAAGACATTGTATGAATATTGTGAAGAAAAAAAGCATTGTTTTGATTACTAGTTTTCAAATTTGAGTTGTATATTATAAGAAAGGAAAAATGTTTCATTTCATTGACGTTGATTTATTTTCCACAAAATGGTGTTGTTATTTTTTTATAATATAATATTGGAAATATTTTTGTATACTTCTATTGGAATGTAGGAAAATTTGTATCAAAATATGTTACAATTCATTGTGTTATTTGAAAGGCATGTATTGCAAGAGATAGACTATCAAGAATTGTTATAGTATTGTTGAAGGAAAAAGGGATCCTATTAAAATTGTATTCCATTTGAATCAATGAAATAGTTTTTGCTAATTTTAGTGGGTCATCCTCAATTAAAAACCATTACAAACCTACTATTGATTGTTAAAGGGATTGGAATTTACCTCTTTTGCACCCCTTTCAATAATTGTTTAATTAGTGTTGGAATAAAGTTTTGTGTAAAATTTGACTTACAAATTTTAATATCGATGAATTTATCACCACTTTCGAATAGTGTATCAATGTTTTAGTTTTTACATTTATTAACTAGTACTAATGTTAACAATCTATTAATATTAATACCTATTAATACTAATGTGCTATTAGTGGGAAATTATTTTACTAATATTAAAATAATATTCTTGTTTTTAATAATTAGAATGCTACAAATATATATAAATACATATATGTATATATATTTTAAAAAAAAGTGTTAAGTGGTTCATATAAAAAGAAAATTGATTGAAATTTATGTTAGACCTAAAGGTTGCGGCCATTTATGTTTATTGTAGTGGATGTGGGGTGGGGAGGGGTCGACGACCCCAACCCCCACCCCACCGCACCCACATGCGCATAGTGTGGATTGCATACAAAACTAAACTCTGCAAAATTTCCTCATGCACTTTGTGTAAAGTGCCTAACATGCGCGAACCCTTTTTGCAATTCAAGATATATATATATATATATATATATATATATATATATACTTAAAAATATATATTAAATAATTAATTTTATTATGTTAGGTTTATCTCATATATATATATATATATATATATATATATATATATATATATATATATATATATATATATATGTTTCGTATGCCCAAAGGAAAATGAAAATCAAATCTATCTATTTCTATAAAATAGACATTACCCAAAAAAATTCCTTTAGGAAAACCCAACCAAAGAGAATTAAACAAAATATTTATTTTACATTGAAATCATAATGAGGCTATAAAAAAATAAACAAAAGAAGAAGCATGTTCAACCCTTCAAAAGCTTTAAATTCCTCTCTAATGGCTTCCCTTGCTCCTCCATAACTCGCAAAACCAAAGAAAGAAAATGAACCTAATGAAATGAGGAAGAAGCTTTCATAAGGATGCTTTAGGGTTAGGTTGTCTTTTTCCCTCATCAAGGGTCCAAGTTGAATCCATCGAAGGGATGAGATTCATCCCTACAAAAATTAGGTGGAGATACGATGAGTGAGATATTACCGTTTTCTTTTTAATTAAAATGTTTTATTTTTAATTTTTTTAAACACATGAGTTGACTTCTTAAGGAGGTCACTTTATGGGGTAAGGGAATTTTATTCTAACCCCATGTAAATTGGGACCTTGTTAATTAATTAAACCTTGTAGGAAATTAAATAAGCTTGGTATTTAATTATTTTGCCCCCTTTAACCCTCTAAATTGATTTTTGGAATAATTAACTATAGTAAGGATTTAATTGTTTACTAATTTAACCCCTAGAAATAATTTAATCATGTTTGGACTAATATACCCATTAGTGTTAATGCGGGTTTAATAATTTGCTATAAGGGGAAAATTTTATTATTAAATATAATAGACCTTGGAAAATTTTGTGACAACTATAGTTTTGAAACCTATATGTGGGCACGCTTTCCAAACAAAATCATTCCATAATTTTTCCAACTAAACCTAGGTTGTTCTTGGGTCTTGTGTAGGTGTTTTTAGCAGGTAATAATCCTAAAAACTAGGCAATAATGTAGCTAAATGGGTCAACCATGCTTGCTTAACTAATTCAACCTCCGCCTCCTAGGAATTGTTCTTGGAATGAATAAATATCACAATCTGGAGCAGTGAAACCTATGAGAATCCTATTTTTTATAATTTCATGGCATATATCTCAATTTCATGATTCCAATGACTATAATTTTGTAAAAAAAGGGTAAACAGGGAGGAAGTTGTGGTCTCCTGAGTGAAAGTCACTTTTTGGATATCTTGGGCATTGGACTTCATCAACAATGTCTAAAAAAATTTAATTTTCCTTTATTTAATCAAAAATAATATTAAATGTTTTTAATGGAGCTAATTTGAGCCTTTTGAAGGATCCCCTAGGCCAAAAATGCATTCGAGGGGACTTAATATGGTATTTTTGAAAAATAGCTCACCAGCCAACTCTCAAAGCTGCCTTGCGAGCCCTTTCACGAGTCCTTCACTCTTCTTCCGTGAGCTTCCTAGAATTATGCACTAAGTGCTTTCTAAATATTTTTCGACCTCTTCAGTAATTCAATGAACTTCTTTGATACTTTCCACATTTCTTCATGTTAGGTTTACATTGGAAAACTCGAGATTAAGTCTGGATTGAGATTTTGAAATGGATAAATCCCGAGTTAGATCGATCTTATTTACAAATCAATCCCACTCTTGCATATAACTCAATGAACTATATCTTACATTGTTGGGTCAACATTACAACCTTCCTTATCTAACTCGGTGACACTTGGCTTCACCTCATACCTTGGCCTCCATCGACATGGTTTATGTGCTCTATGTCGAGCCTCACATCCATTAAGCAAATCACCCATGTTTAAGCCTGAAATGACTCTCCAACATCAAAATTCCTTGAACCTTGTGATGAATACCTCTGAAATATCTATCACCAATAACTTATGGCCTATGACTGCGTTGATCTTAGAAAAATATGCTCAATCCATGTATAACTCTTCGTGCTATGAATTCATCTTGATTAACTCGGTAAAGCATTACTTAGAGAGCTCTGCTCCAAGAATCACTGCAGTGAGATAATCCTAAGTCAATTCTACATGATGAACCATTTAATCATCTATTCCATAAGCCACTAATCTTCAATTCACCCTTAAGCTTACACACTTGTTTAACAACATAAATTTTGCCGAGTTGGCCTTGTTATCGAGTTGGTCACTCCTTTTCTCACTCGAGCAGCTCGAAACGCTATTTTTGGTCAATACCATAGCCTCAAGTCTATCATATAAAGGAACACTTGTTGAGATAGTGTTTTTTTAGTTAATCTTTGTTCAATAATCCCATGATGGCCAATACTTCTGAGCTCTGAAAATTCTTCTTCAATTATCACAAGTGATGCAGGTAAAGTATGAAAATGATTCTCAATGGGAAGGTTATGCATGTAACCTTGCTTTCTACTTGAAACTGAAAATTACTTTGAATCCACAAACTCAGGCTCAATATCATAAAGAAATTGAGATATGGTAGCCCAAACACCCTTTAGCATACTATACACATTTCCAAAGTAAAAGTATGGAGGGCCTCTCACAACCTCTTTAAAATTTCTCCATTGAATCATTGTTTGAACCATATAATTCTCATGAATTTAATCAAAAAGGAATTTTGATTCCAAGTTGAACCTTACAACTGTTATCCATTTTTTCAAGAGCACAAAAATTTGTAAAATTTTTGGCAACCTCTTAGGGATGTTTTCCTACTAAGCACTAGTCTAGCACCTTGTATATACATTGCTCGGCATGGATTCATTCCTAGTATCCCAAAACTTGATCTTGAACCTTTGTTTCTCATTCCCATTTCATCTAGACATTTCTACATCCTAGTCCTAACCATATTGCTAAGTATGGAGTACACTAAACTTGATGATTTTCAAACACAAATAGCACCTCGTGGAGTTTTCAATAAAACACCTATTGATTTTGGACATCATGGAACTCCATTAAAACCTAAATTTTTTATTCTTCTAAAAATTTCACCTTCAACACACTTTGTAGGAGAAAAGATGAAATAACACACACACAACAATTGAAAACCATACATGCTTTAAATGAAACATGTTGAGTCTGCAAAGAACTTATTATAATGAAATCAAATGTATTCCTACTCTATGACAACAAGAGGCACAAATGAGCTAAATGAACCATGAAACTAGTTCATGATATGATTATGAACATGGTTGAGAATAAGAGAGAAAAAATAAAACAAGCCCTATTCTACACTTGGTTTACCAAGGAATTATTTGGAAAGAGAAAGTATGCCTTTTTACTTTCTCTACATTTGTTTTACAAAGGCATTGCAAATAATCCTTAGGGCTATGAAATTCATCGTCACATTCTGAAATGAATGTGATTGGATGTGAATTTTTGAATGGCTCAAAAGAAGCCAAATATATTATGGGACATGGTCTTACCATTTTAATATGCCTTATGGTTTGAGATTCAATTTTAACAAGGAAGTGTCCTTGAAAACATTCCTCCATGGAAGGTGTTATAGTGATGTCCTTTCCCTCTTGTTTCCCATCTACAAATGTTTGATCTTCCTCATGGATGAAAGGCATTGAAATGATGTTCCCTTCATCTCCCTTTCCTTCATTAACAACAAAGTATACCTCCCCAACATGCAGATTCTTTGAACAAATTATAGCCTCTAATGGAACCACTTGAAAATCTCGGTATGTGTTTAAAGAGTATTGGTCATATACAAGTTCCACTTTCATTCAAAGACAAAGTTATTCTGTATTTATAACCTCTCCATCCCACAAAAACTGTAAAATCAGATTCATTTACCTCTTGATTTTGAGGATCATTTGGAGAAGCAAGATCTTCAAGAATACTTTCCTCCATCAAATTTTCACTAACCAAATTAGAATCCATAATTGAGAGCAAGAAACTCTTAATAATTTCATCTCCACCCAAAACTTCCAAATTCAACTTAGTTTCTTCCTAGTATCCATCCCTTTCTTCATTCAATAAATGTTGTAGAAGATCCAATTCCTCCAATTCATTTTCAAGAGGGCTATTTGAAACTAGTTGTGCCAAAGGTTAACCTTCTTCTCCCATGGATTTCTTCATATTAGAAATTTTTCACCACCCTCTTAAAATTTAAAAATAAAATTTGTAATATAAAAAATTATCTAAGAAATCATATTTTTTATATAAGGAAGAAGGGGAATTTTTTTAACTCCTGCATGGTATAATTTACACTTGAATTTCGAGTCTACCATGGCAAGAATCCCGCTATGGTCAGTTATGGAAATCGATGAGGATATTGGCAAGTTGTTGTAATGTTCCATAAATGAAGAAAGTTATTGACATGTTTTGGAATTAGGATCGTTTAACTCATAAAAGTCCCCTTGTATACTTGAGGGTCTTTGTTCTTCAGCTTGCACATTCTCTTCTTCAACCAACTTTACAACTTGTGGGAATCATCAGGTCTCCACAAACATAGTTCCAACATGTACATTGCACTCTAAACACATAGAATGATGCTCATCATCCTCTTGTACTTGTTCTTGTGTAAACTCAGTCTCCACCATTTGCTCTTGAATCTCAACCTTGGATAGAGGTTGAGTTAGGAGGGGAACTTGTTTGATGTTCAATCTTACATCCCACTCCTTTAGATTCTTTGCAAGCTCATCTTTACTAGGTTCCTCAAATTTCTCCTCTTCTTCTTCACTATAATCATATTCTTAGTCTTCCCAAAATGGATTTGGGAATGTAAGAGGAGAGGTGGGTTGGTGTGCAATGTCTTCCCTCACTGTTTGAGGTGGTGAAAGAGGTACAACTTCTTGTCTTGGTGGCTTTTGTAGAAAATAAGTAACTTTTGAAGAATGAGGAAAAAAATATTCATGATGGGATGGAAAGATAAGAGATGAAGGAATGGAATTCTCAACATGGGAAGCAGGTGAAAATCCTAGAATTTGGGGTCTATACTGAAATGATATTGGTTGGAAAATGGGAAGAGGAATATGATGTGGTGGTGCAAAATCAACCCATTGACAAGATTGCATTACCTCAAACTCATATGCCTCTATTTCTTTGATCCAACCTTCAAGCTAAGGAAATATTTTCATCATAAAAGAAATCTTTTCCTTTAAGTTGTACAAAAATGGCATAGGGCCAACCCATGGACAAGCTACCTTGAAGCCAATATTGAATGCCTTCATTTGAGTTGTGGCTCTAGATTGTACCATGCCTACCTCCAGTTTCTGCATCTTAAGTTGTAACTTTACATCTTCATCTGTAGGATAACCTCCATCATCTACATGTTCCTACTCTTGAAAAGATGCATAGTTAAGTGAACAATCAAACTGACCATGGATCTACTCATAGAGATATGCATGCTTTGCTGATTTTCATCATAAAATGGAGTTGGAGGTGGGTTAAAATAGCCTAAAGATTTAAAGTATTGATGCTTTGGTGTAAGTAAGAACTTAACTATGGAAATAAAACAATGATTGCACATCTTCATGAATGAAAGAAAAATGGAAATATGTGGGAGAAAAAAAAGATGGAAGTGGGTGGAAAAAATACATTCGAAACTCAAAGAGTCGATTACTTAGACCAATGGAGTTGCTGTTGTACTTGGGTATACCTCCTAAGGATGAAATTTCACTAAAAGCACAACAACTTAATGAAATTAATTGAACACAATAAACACACTATGAAAAGTATGACTTTGTCCCACTCGGCATGCCAAAAAAATGTTAGTGTTGGTACCATGATTGCAAACATATTACAATGGGATACTCGTGAAATGTAGAGCTTTCATTATTGTCCCACCAGGCGTGCCAAAAATATTATCACCAAATCACCGCACCCCTTAAAAGGCTTTAATGTGAATGTGAGACTCGGTTTCATTAGGTAACATGGGATCACCTCTCAAGCTATGGGACTTGGGCTCAAGGTGAACCTCTGGAGAAGGCTGACTTCCTCTTCCTAAACTAAACACAACACTACTTCTAATGCAATAAGAACTACCTAGACCTATGCTAATATTTCTAGGGGATTAAGGAGATATATTTTCAAGAAATAAAACCTAAATTAGAAGTGGTGATGCACCAAGAAAAGGTTTTGCTAGACAAAATCCTGGCTTTCCAATGATGAAATATGCTCATGTGAAGAATGGAAATGGACTACAAACTGACCCGGATACGAACATCACTCCTATAATAAGCATAATAACTCCTGAAAATTACAAAAGAAACAATGGTTGCATAGTTCACCAAAAATATGAGATAGGCAAATCAAAGAAACAAAAATAATGTAAGGACATATAATTTATCCCAAGACATTATTTCCATTACTTCAAGCACTTAACATTTCATCATTATTGCAGGAAAGGCATAGACTACCATTACAATTTTTAGAAGAAAGGTTTGAAATCCTACAAATTCACAATAGCTCAGCTTGTTAAGAGAGGGGAAGATTGGAAAAATGTCTAGCTCTTTTTTTTATGGCAATGAGCACCCCTTTACATTTATAGAAAATTTTGAGTTGTTGAGAGAAAGAGGGAAGAATCCTAAAAACTAGGCAAGAATGTAGTTGAATGGGCCAACCATGATTTCTTCATTAATTGCACCTCCACCTCTTGGGCATTTTTCTTGAAATTTGGAAGACTAAAACTTATGAAAATTAAGTTTTTGATAAATTCATGGCATAGATATCATTTCCTAATTCCAATGACTATAATTTTGTGAAAAACGGGTAACCGAGGATGAATTTGTGGCCTCATGAGGGAAATTTACTTTTGGGTATCCCATGCATTGTACTCCATCAACTTGTCTCAAAAAACTTGATTTTTTCTTCATTTAATAAAAAATAATGTTAAATGTTTTTAATGGAGTTAATTTGATCCTTTTATGGGACCCCCTAGGTTGAAAAATACATTGGAGGGGTCTTAATATGGTAGTTTGGAAAAATGACTCACCGGATGGCTTGCCAAGCCGACTTGAGCCCTTTGGCAATTCCTCGCTCTTCTTCTACAAGCTTCCTAAAATTTTGCATTGAGTGATTTCTAAATATTTCTCGACCTCCTCATTAATTCAATGAGCTTCTCAAAAACTTGCTTTTTTGAATTGGGTGAATTCCACATTTCTTCGTGCTATGTTTGCATTGGAAAACTTTGAGATTAAGTCAAAGGATCTTTTTATTTTCTTTAATGCTCAAATGCATGGTTTTTATCAAATCACTCGATTGATGTTCTCAAGTTCCTTGGGTCTGAAATCTGAAGTTCGAAATTTGAACTTCGTAATTTCAAAGCCGATCTCACCATTACAATCACCTCGTCGGTCAAACAAACAAACATGACAACTCTGAAAGAACAAAATGTGAAATATTTGAAACACCACGAATTTGAAGTCATGCGGTTCTACAAGTTTCATGCCTATTTTATCCCATGCTACTCATTCATTTAATGAGATCTTGCATGAACTCATTAACCAACAAGCACTCATCGCAATGCTACCATATTAGCTTGGTGCATAATTTCCTCTATTCCTTCTTCATGATCTCCATGTTTCGCTATTGAGTTTGATCTCATGCCCAAATGATATCAAAATATTTTATTAGTTCACCAAATTTTCATTAAGGTGACACCCTTTAAATTTTCTTGTCCTTGACATGCCATCCTATGAATTAACTTTACTAGATTGAGTATTTAATCCTGTATCAAAACACGAGCACAAGTAACTTACTCCTTCATGATGTCATTATACCAAAATCATGGATCATACATCAAGCCACCTTCATTTATGCTTTCTTCTACCAAGTTGGCAAAAATATATTAACCTCGCATCAAGTTGTTCGATATGGATCAATCCTTGAGTTAGATCGAGATCCTTTGCAAATCAATCCCACTCCCTCGTATAATTCGAAGTGAACTATATCTTACATGGTTGGGTCAATGTTACCACCTTCTTTATCTCACTCACCTACGACTTAGCTTAACCACATAGCTCGGCCTCCATCAACATGGTTTGCGAGATTTGTATTGAGCCTCCCATCCATTAAGTAACTCACTTGTGTTAGAGCCTAAAATGACTCTTCAACTTCAAAATGCCTTGAACCTCATGATGGAGACCCTTAAAATATCTATCACTAACAACTTGCGGCCTGTTACCTATTTTGATTGTACTAATAGATGCTCTATCCATCTATGACTCTCCATCACCTATGGATTCATCTTGATTAACTCGATAAAGCATTACTAGGACAACTGTTTGCAAGAATCATTACGGTGACCTAATCCATCATGCATGATGATTCATGTTTCGTTATGAATTGAAAACAATGATCACACATTACCGATCCATTTTCATTGATTCTAGCACCTTCGAGTTGAGCTTCTCATCATATTTTCCTCACAACTCACCATGACCCTGAGTTGGCCTTGCATACATTTTCATTTTGCGAGCTTCGTGTGCATCAATTCTCACTCACTCGATGCCAAAGACTATTTGATTCTACATGATAAAGCATTGAATCATCTATTCCATGAGCCACTAATCATAAATTCTCCCTTAATCTTACACACTATTTAGAAACATAACTTTGGATGAGTTGGCCATGTTATGGAGCTGGTCACTCCTTTTCTCATCGACATAGCTCATCCGAGAAGCTTGGTTAGCTTCTCGGTGAGTAATTTTTATCAATATGATAGCCCAGTATATCACATAAAGGAACACTTACTAACATTATGTTTACTCATTTAATATTTTCTCCATCATCCCATTATGACCAATACTTCGAGCTCTGGAAATGCTTCTTCAATTATCATAAATGATTTAGGTAAAGTCTGAAAATGATTCTAAATGGGAAGGTTAGTAACATAAAATGTCTTTCTAAGTTTGAAAATTAAAAGTACTTCAATCCATAAACTCGGGATCAATATCATAGAGAAATAGAGACATGGTAGGCAAAACACCCTATAGCGAACAATAGATAGTTCTGAAGTAAAATTATGGAGGGCCTCGCATAAACTCTTTAATATTTCTCTGTTTAATCAATTTCTCAACCATAGAATGCTCATGATTTTATTCAGGATGAAATTTTTTGTGTAAGGTGTAACTTATCACAGCTTTCCATTTTATTTCAAGTGGGAAAAATTTATAACAATTTCGCAAAAAGAAATCTAGTGCTTCCCCTCTAATCTTGGAAAACAACATCATGTCCTCTCTCCTCTTCCGTAACTAGATTTGTCTTTCCTTTTCCTTCACCACCACATTTTTCTCCCTTTTGAATCTGATTCAAAGATCATGATCATTAGCAAGAGTGGTATGGTGGTCTCCCCCATTATTTTTCTCTTGGGTCTCCCTCGTCTTCTATTTCATCTCTTAACCTTTATGGCCCCTCGAGCACTCTCCAAATATCTCTCGAATCTGCTTTCAAACCCAAGCTGTAGACACTAAAATTAGGTCACACTCTCCATTGGTCCTTGACGAATAAGCACCCTTCATAACATTCACCTAGCCATGGCCCCATTCACCCCACTAATATTAATTTAATTCATTATCCTCACTATATTTATTATTTAAATATCTTATTTTAAATAATATCCACACATATAGCTCACTTAGACATATCACCAAGCCAACTCAACCTAAAACCTATTCTTAAGTAGTTGCCATAACTCGACTAAGACTTACCCAAAACCTAAAAATCAATGCCTACATTCCCTCTAACCACATTCTAGCATGCTTACAAGAGGCTATTAGTCTAATCTATGGGTTAATGACATGAAATCAGAGGAAATCAAGAGGATCTTCCTAGTTTAGTAAACCGAGGAAATCCTGCCTTGATCGACGCCTTAAGTTACCCCTAATCGTCACCGGTTAAGCGGAACCTCCGTCGGTTACCCTTTTAACCCCAAAATAACCTTATTCTCAAGGTTGGAAGCAAAAAAAAAGTAGAAGGTTAGCGAGAAAAAACACATCTCATAGAGATAACACATCTTCGGAGAGTGAATTCCAAATGAGCATCCACATGCGAGGAAGGAGATCAAGCATCTTTTCCTACATAGCCATTCGAGCCATGATCTAATCTAACTAAGTAAAGAAGAATGTACATGTAGCTCATACGTGAAGCTTTCCTTCGAGTTGGTGATCACTTGAAGCCTTCAAAACCCCTCATTATCACCTCCATCCCTCACTCAAAGGCATTCAGGACCGGAATCCAAGTAACTATAACATCATATTTTTCTGGTTTATTTCATTTCATCATCATTTTATCATCTATTATTTACCTAGCCACCTATTGACCATCTCCAACATTTCCACCTCCATATACACATTAAAACCTCACCAAATCCTACCCTAGTCACCCATTACCTCAACTCGACCAACCAAAGTCCTTTGTACAATCACAAAGGAGACCCAAAGCTTGTTCTATGGCATTTCTAGATTTCCATAGTAATGGCACCGATTACATTTGATCACCATCAATTACCCTTAACCGACATCGGTCTCGTGTTTTCCCATCTGACCCATAATAGAGACCTACCCACCAAATTTCATCTCACCCCCATCCACCTGTGTTCTACCCAAGACCTCTGTCAAACTTGCAGAGACCCGAACCACTCATTTGACCTTTGGATTCTATTCTTACTTAGCATGTTAGACTAGATCTATTTCTTATTTTGTTTTAAGTGAGATACCTAAATCATTTCAAATTACAATAGGATTTACTTTGTTTATAGCATTAATTAATTTTTAAAATAATGGACTGATGACCATTTAGGAAGTATCACACTTCTCGGATCTAGCATACGCTAGGTAATTCACTACCCATATTGTTTAATTCCTTCGGTGGTCTATCTTTGCATTACGGGTAGTTCCTCATAGCCAAAAGGAAGCTCTTATGATCAAATGTGGATTCGGAAGTCATACGTAGGCAACAACCCATCAACCAACATTTGAATAGGTATTCCTCCTATGCCCATTACCCTATCTATTTCATCAACATGTGAATGAAATGATCTAAGAATTAGGTGAAACATTTTGGCACGCCTGGTGGGACCCATCTGGGGTTCCTTGCATTTCATTCATTCTTAGGAAAAATTGTGTGTTTGTTTCCCTTCTAAAATCGTACACACTAATTTTCTTCCTTGGTAACCCACCTCTTCTTTCTATTTTCTCTAAAGGAAACTTTTCTTTTGGTGTAATTAAAAAGAACCATTTCTTTATGTTTTTTGCAGTGTAGTGAAAGAGCATCCCTCTTCCTCTTCATCTTATTATGTCATCTAATTTCACATCTCGATTTGGGCTTTAAAATAAGTGCATTCCATTTTGATTTATTGCATTAGCTCACATTAATTGAGGGCAACCTATACTGCTGGAAGTCATGCCCAACTGATGGTTGACAAACGAATCATAGAAAAGAACTTCTTTCCTTTTCTCTTTCTCTGAGTCTTACCAAACCTCACAAAAATTCAAAATACATACATTCTTAAACAACATCCTACCTAGAAGAAGTTGTAGGTGATCACACAATCATGGTACAGTGGGCACCTAGCTCACTACTCTGTCAAGTCATACTTTAGAGCGAAGCCCACCCCCACCATAACATACCTGAAACCTCACCTTTTAGATCTCCTTATTTGTAGGAAGCCATCCTCACCAAAAACTCTATTTCACAATTCATGTGTCAGTCCTAAATAACATAAGCTAAACAAATATAATAGAAAAGAAACTCCTAGGATCACATTTTTCTTAGTGTTTCTTCTTGGCTTGCGTTTTGAGGTGAGAGATCATGTTCTTCACTTTTTTGTTCATCCTTACACGATCCTCATCATAGCTGGTGTATTCTGGCTTCACCTGAGTGTGCCTAGGCCATATCACCATCATTCTCAAAATTTTGGGTCTAATTCCACACCATATTTTAATTCACAACCACTTTTCTTTCATCATTGTTTTAATTTCACATAACTTTCATCGGTTACCTCGACCGCCATCGGTTATACCCATCGACATCGGTTCGTGTCATTTTTCTAACCTACTCAAAAGGACATTTTTATTCATTTTCTTCCACTTTTCACAATCTCTGTCACTACCATCATACCCATTGACGTTGTAAACATCATCAGATTTGGCATACCTATCAGATTTCACCTTCTACATTATTTTTCACTCACTATCCATTTTCTACAGTGATCGGCAATGGTTACCCTAGACAAGTATCTATTTTCCTTAACTAGACATCAGTTAGCCTATTTCACTTTCCAACCACCATTTGGTACCTAATCCACTTTTTACCGTCAAATTCACCTATTTCTATTATTCTCTGTGTCATTTACAGAGAAGCAACCCTACCTGATTAGTATTGGTTCACATGGTGCTAACCCAAAGACAAGCAAGCACACTCGTATTTCATGCTAGTTGTCAACCACTCCCACCTAGTCCTTCACCACCTTCCATTTTATCACCAGCCATGGATCCCATCTAGCCTATCACTATCACTACTGGAGATGAGGAGTTCACACAACTCCTTGACCAAAACCCTACCGCTTTGTAGTTTTACCTTTCCACTCATCCAAATGAGATGCCTTAGGTTAGTTGATATATGACATGCCCGTATCTACCCCCGAATCTCTCTCCCACTCCCGCATCAGCCCCATTTGGCTCTGTGTTGCCCGCATCTACCTTACCCCCAGTTGTTTCATAGCTAGGTCCTATACCTGCTATGACTACCACATTTTCTACCTCCATGGCACCGCTACATCCACCGTACCCATGACAACTGCCCCAAACACAACCTCATCTCGCCCTAATGTCTCAAACATACCCGTAGCTACATTACCACCTCCCATGTTGGTTTCCCCCACCCCATTTCAGAAAATGGTCCTTTCCATTCCACAATCATTTTCCCTATTGCCACTAGGGTTACCACAACCCTTCCACCCCCATATACATACTACCAACAACCTCCCGTTTCATCCATTATTCATTTTAGGTACATACCCCCTGTTTCACTGCCTTCTTCTCAACCAACCTACATGGCAGCCCCATACACTGGAGTGCCACCCCTATTGTATGCCCAAAACCAACCTTCTCATGCTATAGGAGGCACCCAATCATCGCAACCCACCAAAACCTAATTAAATTAATGTTGGACAAGATGCAGACATTAGAGGCATCAGTTTCCGGCTCTCGTAACACTCTCACCGATGAGGAGATTTGCAACAAGGCCATTCACCCATCCATTCCTATCATCTCATACCCCCATGCATTGGGAAATGCCTAAATTCAATTGATTCAATAGCTAAGAAGACCCGCAACAACATTTAAAGTTGTTCAAACACGGTGTTATCGATCAGTCATGATGATGCCTTGCTCTTGAGAACCTTTCCCATGTCCCTCAATGGAACAAAGCATTACATTGGTATAGTGGCTTACCTAAACACTCTATATTCTCATTCAATCAGGTAGCCCAAGCCTTCTTGGATCATTTCTCTATCAATATCGTCAAGAAGGTTACCATGACCGATCTATACTCCACACGTTAGTATGAGGATGAATCTATCACATATTTTGTTGCTCATTGGCATAGCTTTGATTAACAAACTTACCTTCCAACTACAACAAACAGAACTCATCGAGCTCTTCACATGGGCTTGCGCTATACATATCTCACTGACCTTATAGGTCCAAACCTTCTAAACATTCGATGAAGAATTTACTATGGCATGAAAGTTAGAGATTTGGGCCATCGAAGAGAAGAAAATCTAGTTACGTAATAAGAATTTGGCATTCAAGTTAAATGATACATCTTCTTCTTCCAAACCACAAACTAATTATTCAAAAGCTAAGGGCATCGCTAACGCAGTGGTAATCAACACCAGCCCGGGACATCCATCAAATAAGGCTGCCCCTTCATCTAATCTCTCACCGTCTAGACTTTTCAATTCGGATGAGAGCGGTGAGAGATATACCCCAATTGGGGAACCTTACTATTTTGTCTTAGAAAAGCTTATCGAGCCGAATCCATCACTCTTCCACCCATAAAACCACACACTTTGGTTTTGACCCTACTCACCCCATGCCCGCATGGTACAAAGAACATGATTTATGTAATTATCATCAAGTAAAGGGTCATAGTGACAAAGAACTACATCACTTTCAAAAATATTGTCCAAGAAATTCTCAAGAAATGTGAGTTAACCATAGATAATCCTAATGTACCTTCCAACCAAAACCTACACATCTTCAATAAACCATTTCCCAACCATGCCCCTTCGTCTAATCAAATCGGTGAGACCTCAACTCAGACACCCATACCCACGAGGTTCATGCTATCTTTAATGACGTACATGTCACCTCACAATTACCCCATATTCCTTCCATAGAGGAGATCGTAGCCCAAAATCCTCCTTCCGCATCGAAACAACCTCCCTATTCCTTCACCAATAGAGGAAGACCTTTCATCTCCTTCATCGCCTATGGAGGAGTCTTTCACTAACATTGAGACAATCTCACCCCCGGCTTCACCACTTAGAGAACCTTTACCCATAGTACCTCCACCCATGAGGAGTACACATTACCTCCTCCACCCATAAGGATCACCCATTACCTCCTCCACTTATAGAGGATCTCCCATCATCTCCTCCACCCATTATAGACCCAGTTCAGATACTTTTCCCTATTGGCGAGCATTCTCCATCAGCTACCCAAAATCCTATAGACCTACTTTCGGCTCTCTTACCCTTGGAAGCTGAAGCTAGCCAATTCCCCGTCTCTAAGAAATATTTTACAGGAATTTCCATTAGTTCCTCACCAAATCTACCTATAGACGTGTTGTTCTCACATTTGGTTAATCACTTAGATTATGTGGATAGAGCTCTACTATGGGGGCACCTTTTACTTCCATTCTCAACATAGATGCAAAGATCCCGTGTGTTAATACCTCCACTATCTACCCAAAAATATTTCAAATAATTGAACTAAACACAACCACCTCTATCACAACCCCTTCCATGACACATGTTATAGCTCAAACCACACCCTTACCCATAACCCGACCTACATCTAAACCCAAATCCACACATACAACATCTTCCTCAACTAAACCTATTACCACTTTAGGAGTAACCTTGACCACCAGCCTTACTCATCCACCTATTAAACTGGATTTAGCTACATCCTCCAAATTCAACACCACACCTACTCGACACCCAAACAGAAGTACCAAACCCATAAAACTCATACCCCAGCCACACCAATCACACCTGCACTTGTCTCATCTGTCTTAGGACCTCATCTTCGCCCAACATGGTCAAGTAACCTCCACCCACCAATAAACCAAAAACACAACAACCTGTTCCTTCCTCACAAACCTCTGACCTACCTAGACACCCAACTCGACTTGCGCCTACACTGCAACCTCTTTACCATCCATACCTCTAATACGCTTAGCTATTGCTTCACTACCCACTACACTTCAGTCATTGTCTCTCACACCTCAAGCACGACCCACGTCATCTACCTTCATAGCACCCCCATTATCCCCATGGGTAACTTGCCCTCTTCCCCCATCTGCTTTTCCTTTTAGACCTCGTACACCCACATCACCTTTACCCAAGAAGGTGCAACCCAAAAACAAAACTACACTACCCCACAATAAGGTAGTCAAAATATGCACACACCCTCATGCCCGTTCATCTACCATACCCCTACCTGAAACACGACACGACCAACACCCTGACCACGCCAAAGACACCAAAACCATAGCTCGACCCACTCCCCCTCCTAAAAATACCATTCCTCGACAATCAACCACACCTACACCCAAACCCACGTTCACTTCCCATTGTGATCCAAGATGCAGGGGTCTTATGCCAAAATTTTAACCAACCTCCTTGAGACTTATGTCATCACATTACCACCACTCAGACCTTATGACCCCCTCAAACCCAAGCCAAAAGGGTTTGACGATACTAAAATTTGTGCATACCATCATGTGTTAGGGCATGATGTGGAGAAATGTAAGGCCTTGAAAACCATCATTATCTAATTGTGTCCACTAGAAACCAACTTTGATGATGACGACCTTCTCGATGAGGATCCTACTTCACCAACACCCATTCCCACACTACCCACTCAACAACCACAACCTCCACCCTCACAGCTCCTAGAGCCACCCCCAAGATTTTAAATTAACATGGTTCACATCAGAGAACTTGCCACGCCACCACCCAAATGTTGTTGCGCCCAACTCACCTCATAAGGTTTTTCTCCTCCGGTAGGTTTTTTCCTGTCATGTCATTATACCACTCATCCTACACCTTCTCTGTTTGCCAACTCCCCTCAGATCAACATGATACACATCACTACACGTGCTTAGAAGGATAAGGGAAAAGAAAAGGAAACTAACCCACCAACCAATCCTATACCCAACATACCATTTGTACCCATACCTAAAATCACTATTTGCAGCCCCATGTACGCCATTTCTAATGGTGTCACACATCGCACCATGCTCAAACAATTAAACCAGTCTCCACTCAAAATATACCTATATGACCTCATTCAAACCTCAGAATCCCATCGTCAAGCTCTCATGGAGGTTCTTCAATCTATTGAGGTTTTACCCAATGACCCTACACCCGTAGCCTCCATTATCACACCCCATCATGTAGCCTGTCTCAACAAATTACCATCTTCATCTTCACCCCACCTTGTTCACCAAGTGGCCTCCCTTAGCTTCTCAGAGGAAGAGATCACACCACACCAAAACAAAGACCCGGACCTATCCCTCTTCATCTATGTCCACATTAACGACATATGGGTACGTCGTGTGATGATTGATGGGGGTGCTAGCATTAACATCATTTCATCCCATACATTCTCTCAAATGTGCATACCTAAAAATTACATGCATAAACATCTGGTCATGTTACGTTCATTCAATGATGCTATCACCTATACACTAGGCACCATCATCCTCCACATTCGTGTGTGCCCCCGTACTATTCTAGAATTGTTTTACATTTTGGAGGGGGAATTCCAATATAACATGTTGCTTGGCAGACACAAGATCCATGTCATAGGCTATGTTCCTTCCACTTTGCATCATTGTGTAAAGTTTGAACATGAAGGACACACTTATACCATTCTAGTGGACCCCTCATCTTTCAAAACATGCAACATGATTTACCGACCCAATGATGTGCTCATACCTATCAAGTCGTCTACCTCCGTGACCACTACCACTTCACCTACACATCACTACACGTGCTTAGAAGGATAAGGGAGAACAAAAGGAAACTAACCCACCAACCAATCCTATACCAAACATACCATTTTTACCCATACCTAAAATCACTATCTGCATGGCCCCATGTATCGCCATTTCTAATGGTGTCACACATCGCACCATGCTCAAACAATTAAACCAATCCACTCAAAATATACCTATATGACCTCATTCAAACCTCGAATCCCATCGTCAAGCTCTCATGGAGGTTCTTGATCTATTAAGGTTTTACCCAATGACCCTACACCCGTAGCCTCCATTATCACACCCCATCATGTAGCCTGTCTCAACAAATTACCATCTTCATCTTCACCCCACCTTGTTCACCAAGTGGCCTCCCTTAGCTTCTCAGAGGAAGAGATCACACCACACCAAAACAAAGACCCGAACCTATCCCTCTTCATCTATGTCCACATTAATGACATATGGGTACGTCGTGTAATGATTGATGGGGGTGCTAGCAGCATTAACATCATTTCATCCCATACATTCTCTCGAAATGTGCATACCTAAAAATTACATGCATAAACATCTGGTCATGTTACATTCATTCAATGATGCTATCACCTATACACTAGGCACCGTCATCCTCCACATTCGTGTGGGCCCCGTACTATTCTAGAATTGTTTTACATTTTGGAGGGGAATTCCAATATAACCTGTTGCTTGGCAGACCCTAGATCCATGTCATAGGTTGCGTTCCTTCCACTTTGCATCATTGTGTAAAGTTTGAACATGAAGGACACACTTATACCATTCTAGTGGATCCCTCATCTTTCAAAACATGCAACATGATTTACCGACCCAATGATGTGCTCATACCTATCAAGCCGTCTACCTCCGTGACCACTACCACTTCACCTACACATCGATCTACTAAAACATCAGCCGCTACTTCTACCGCACATACCACCTCCATTCCTACCACTACCATAACCTCCATGGCTGACCCATTAGCTTCCCAATCTGTTAACTCCACCTCCACATAAACCTCTAACACATTATCCATATCGGCTACCTCCATACCAACCACTGATCCCTTGGAAGGTGTTTTTCAATGCCTCACTCTGGGGGAGTACCGCCTATATAGTGTCAACACATTTTGATCACCGTATAGGAGAACATATCCTTTATGGTCCTCCTCACCTTCGTACTAGTCTCACCTATGTGGGACTTGATACTACCACTTATACACCCAAACCACCATAAAAAATCCACCCATTTTCCGCTTGTTTCCAATCACTTACCAATCTCCGTTTTACCCACACCTTCCTACACCGATGTGCGTGGAAGGGTTTTGGTTTTGGATTTTATGATCAAGGCCACCATACCATTATTCCATGTACCACCCATGAAATATAATGACCGTATTGGTATTGGCTTTACTGAAACCACCTACCAAATAGGCCCACATTGAACTCATTAAGGACACTAGACCTTCTCCACCTTCCTCAACCGCTCCACCTTCACCGATGGAGTCGATGGATCTGAATCTATCCTTCCTAACTTTTATTTTCATAAACACCATTTCTTTTAGGCCTCTAACTTATCAACGCAAGGGCGAGGCCCCTTCCACTATTCCCTTCACGTATCTTGAGATGATCGATGATGACACACCTTGATTAACGTCATTTAATGTCGGGATGATGAATCCATAATCACCTACCTTGGTGCAGAAGACTCATATATTCATGGTCATTACCCTCTAAGACACAAACCATGTTGAATGAATTGACTATCGAGATCAACATTCATACTCAAGACGACCCGCACATCCTAAAGATCAAACAATCTTTAGATGCTACTGAATAGGAAGCCATCACTTATTTTCTCGAGATCATAACCATGCTTTCGCTTTGTCTTATGCAGACATGCCTAGTATTGACCCCACAATAGTGGTCCACAATATTGTAACCATTCCCGATGCCAAACCCATCAAGCAAAGTTTAGGAAAATCCACCCTTAAATTGCTCTTCTCGTCAAAGAAGAAATTCAACGCCTTATTTCCGTTTCTTTCATGTTACCCATTGATTATCGTCGTTGGATTTATAGCATTGTCCCTATCACTAAAGTGACAAGGGGACTCTGCATTTACATGGACTTCCATGACCTCAACCTAGCTTTGCTGAAAGACGACAATCCCTTACCCAGGTATTGTTCAACCGATTGACCTCACTGCTGGTCACGAGATGCTATCACTCATGGATGGCTTCTCAAGTTATAACCAAGTTTTTCTTTCCCTATAAGATCAACACAAGACCTCATTTATCACCCCTTGGGGGACCTTCTGTTATCGATTCATATCTTTTAGCCTTTAAAACATTGGTGCCACATATTAGTGGGCTATGACTTACATCTTCCAATATATCATGCATTACATATTAGAATATTATGTGGATGATCTCTTGGCCAAATCTAAACATCACTATGAACACCTTGCCTTCCTTAAAACCATCTTTAACCACCTCACTAAATATTGCGTCTTCACGGTTCTTTCAGGAAAGCTCTTTGGATTTATCGATTCCCTTCGTGGTATAGAAGATGACCCTGCTAAATTCAAGGCCATTCTTGAAACTCCTCCACCTACTAACCTTTGAAAAATCCATAGTCTGTAAGGTAAATTGCAGTCCATTCACTATTTCATTTCACAATTATCTGATCGGTGTTAACCATTTCATCATTTTCTTAAGAAAGATGTCTCCTTTAAATGGGATGATGATTGTCAAAAAGCTTTTGAGGCCTTAAAACAATACCTTCTCCAACCACCCATACTCATTCCACCTAAAGATGATCAACCTTTTTACCTATACATATCCACTACTGATCATTCCTTGGGAGCCATGCTTGCTCATCATGATGAACAACACAGGGAGTAGGCGGTTTATTACATAAGCCGTACTCTTTTGGACTATGAAACCCAATAGAACCATCCCAAAAAACTTTTCTTAGCCTTAGTCTTCATTGCCAAAAAACTCCGTTATTACCTACTCAACCACAAAACCTATGTTGTGACCAACACCGACCCCTTACACTTCATGTACACAAAACCTTATCAAAATCAGCATGCCACACAATGGTTTATGATTTTAGCTGATCTTGACCTTGAATTCATTCATCAAAATTTCATCGGGGCCAAGCTATCACCGACCAACTGGTTGATGCACATATTTCTAGGGATCAACCCTCTAATTTTGACTTTCCGGATGAGTCAATTCTACCCTTTCCTGTCCATGAACCTCCTTACCAAATGACACTCTTCTTCGATGGTTCCAAGTGTCGGCATGGGGGTGGAGCTTGTATTATCCTCATTCCTCTTGATGGAGAACCCATTCCTTTTTCTTTCAAACTAGATTTTGAATGCATTAACAATATTTCTAAATATGAAGCGCTCGTACTAGGTCTCTGAGCTGCCTACGCCCTAGATGTCAAATCAATCAACATCTTTGGTGATTCACAATTGGTCATGAACCAAGTCAATGGTATGTACCAATGTCGTAATGAGATACTTCAAAAGTACAAACATCATGTAGACATACTTTTGACTACCTTTGATCGTTACACCCTTCAAACCATCCCATGTTCAACAAACAAAATTGTAGATACCATGACCTGTTTAGCTTCCCAAATACATGCTTCACCTACCGATTCTAAAATCTTTATCACCGTGCAATGACTCCACTCACCTTCTAGTTTACCTCACGATGTTTACTCAATTGGAACCACTACCCCTGACCTGAGTGACCTTTGGTATAAACAATACTCTGACTACCTTTCTCTCTCCATCTTACCTCCTGATCTCACCCATAATGGAAAACGTACCTTCCTAAAAAAGGTATCTTGTTACCCCATTCTAGGGGTAATCCTCTATAAATATAGCTTTGATGGTATTCTCTTACGATGCCTCACAAGTTCTAAAATTCCTTATACCATTAAGGAGGTTCATGATGGCATATGTGGAGGTCACTTTAGTGGCCTTGTTGTTGCTAAGCATATTCTTTTCCTAGGCTATTATTGGTCAACCCTTAACCATGATTGTTGTGACTACGTCAAATGTTGTGTAAAATGCCAACAACATTCCAATATTCATCATACACCCAATCATGCCTTACAAGTCACTCGTGACCTTTGGCCCTTCTCTCAATGGGGTTTGGATCTTGTCAAAGAAATCAATCCTCATTCTTCCCAATTCCATCAATGGATCATCACTGCTACCGAATACTACACAAAATGGGTGAATCCGTACCACTCATCTCCATGAAAGCTGAGAAAATATGTAAGTTCATTAACCACCACATCATTTTTTGCTTTGGTGTTCCTCATCACCTCATCACTGAAAATGGAAAGAAATTGAAAAACAAAACATTGCAAAAAATTTGTGACGCCTTTGGCAATCATCTTAGTTTGTCATCACCTTATTACCCATAAACCAACGACCGAGGCCGATCCACTAACAAAAACCTCAACAAAATTCTCATGAAAGTGGTTGAGGATGTTGGGAAGGATTGGCATACACACATATCTTTTGCATGGTGGGCATACCACACTAGTATTCGCACTTCCACGATGAGCACACCATTTTCTCTAGTCTACGGTATAAATGGTATTCCACCTCTCGAAGTCAAGATCCCTTCACTCCACATTTCTCTCCATGACATGCTCACTAATGATGAATTTCATCAGGACCGTTTAACACAGCTAGAGTTATTAGACGAGCATTGTCTTAACGCTCTAGATCACCTTCAAGTTTACCAACAACGTATCAAATGTGCCTATAACAAACGTGTTCATGAATGAACCTTCCAAGTCGGTTACCTTGTCCTGAAAGAAAATCAACATGTAACCCAAGTAGAAAAAAGTAAACAGGGAAAATTTTCTCCTAATTGGCTTGGACCATACATTATGACTCATACCTATGGATCAGGTGCTTATCGTTTATCTTCTCTTGATGGTAAGCCCGAACCTCGAGCCCCTTAACTCCTTGGATCTTCGACCATTCTATTCTTGACTCATCATCCTACCTTACCCTTTATCTCTTTCCAAGCTCATTCCTTGAGCGCTACCCACTCCATACACCTCCCTAATGATTAAACAAGAATCATGTGAGTACCCGTCACTTGTTATCTTCTCTTGAATTTGTGTATCACGGCACTGCACATAACATGATTCTCATGGATACTTTTTGTCTACCCTTAGATGAGATTCCATGGTGATTTCACCTTTCCTTTTTAACAACAGTCATATCCTTCACGTTGGTCTTGTCTATGACTGCAAATACCTCATATGGGACTAAACTCCTCAAGTAAAAATTCTAATAAAAAGATGACTCCCTCAAAGGACATCTTCCTCTTGACCAATTGCTGCTATAAATAGACTACTCCCTCGAAGGATAGCTATGTAAAGCTCTTAAAAAGAGAGAGAGTGACCGAAGCTTCCCGCATCGATCAGCTTCACGAAGACTTCAAGGAGTTCAATTTTATTTATCCCATATAGACTTCCCGCATCGATCAGTCTATCAAAACAAAAAAAAAATAGTCATGGACTTGCCCATTGTGACCTAGGACCTCTTGCCTGAAGGGCCTATTACTTATACCATATAAAATTAACTACCTTTCACCCTTCTTACCATTCCCACTCTCATTTCCTCATTGCCTCAAGGGACATCTTAGAATTTAGACATTTGGTGATCATGTGACTACTTTTCATCGTAGAATAGTCAATCGTGCAATGTCTTTAGGGTCTTATGTTCATCACCTCCTCCAAGGTATGATCTACTCGGTATGATCCTACCCAATCAGGTGGCTTTATTGTCCCCTCTTATCTTTTAACCATCTTTGTTTATGTTTTGATTATCTTATACAGGACTTGGTCCTTGACACTTACTTTTGGGGTAATCTTCTTCTTTCACCACAATTGCCCCCACCTACATCATTTTACCTATAATCTACCCACACCTAGCAAATCTAAACCCACAACATGCCCAAAAACCTACCAACTCATTTTCGCATTTTCTTCCCTAGCTTATGGGAGAACTACATCATCTTGAGGTCCCTTTTCGTCGGGACTATGTAGGTAGCACTTCGAGGGCATGGGGCTCTTGTAGGTTAGCTCGGCCATTCTCTACCCTAAACAATTCATCTTCCATGTTCCCCACCATTTACACCACACCTCACTTAGTTTCTCTTTTATATACAAAATTGGAAATTAAGCCACATACATAACAAGTTGCTTCATATTTTATACATTTATTACACCTACCATTTCTCTATCATCACTATGCATAGATTATACCACATCTCACATATGACCCATAGTATCATTCATTACAAAAAATAATGAATCACAACTTCACCTACTTTCAACACAACCATGCCTAACAAACCTAACTCAATCCATGCCTAACAAACCTAACTCAACCATACCTCACAAAAATAACTCAACCATACGTAACCAACCTAAATAATCCATGCCTATAACCTAAGTCAACCATGCCTACCGAATCAATCAACCATACCTAAATTGACCTAACTCAACCATGTGTATCCAATCGACTCGATCCATGCCTTACTCATCCATGCCTATTGAACTCAACCATACCTAAATTGACCTAACTCAACCATGCGTAGCCAATCCGACTCAATCCATGCTTAACAAACTTGACCACGATCCATCTCTAAACTGACCTGACTCCATCATGCCTAACTCACCTAATTTCCATCCATATCGAAAAAAAAAAACCATATCTCATAAACACATCAACAAATCAAAAAATACCATGTATCTCATCATATAAATCAATAAATGTGTATCTCAATATACATGCCTATCTCATCATGTCCATCATCTCAAAATGTCGGCACGTAGGCCGATATACAATACAAAATGTCATCGACACACAGGCTGGTATATGCTCAAAATATACAAATCACTCGTACTTTCCTTACTATCTTCAAAGACACAAAGCCGGTATATGTCTTAAAAAAACTAGTATACATCAAAAATTGGGTGACCGCATATCAGGCATCTCGCCAGATGTCCTCCATCTCTGTGTCACCTGTACCATCATCCTCCTATGTCCCTGTTAGCATCTCACCTAGAGATGGTTTCCATGCACTGGTGACATCTCCCTAATCAAGCCTCAGAGCTCGCTGAACTCCTGTGCTCTCCACACTATGAGTGCGAGATCTTGTTCTCTCACTAGATGCCTATTGTGCCCTATACTTGGCATAGGATATGAAATCTATCCCAGCTGCCATAAGCTGGTCCTGATAGTATCTTGCCTCACCTAGGAAATCCCCTAACCTAGATACGGGCATGGTGCTGTTGGTCCCATAGGTCTTGACCCTATACATCTTGCTGCACCAACTTGCCTCTGCGTCTACCTAAGAACTGGGACCTACTCCTGGTGCCTATGGTGATGCCCCTTGACCCTGTGCTTATATATCGGGCATGTAAGGCTCTAATCTATGCCGGGTTTGTGGCCAATTGGCCCTGTAAACCTACCACATGAGCCTATAAGGCTGTCAGCTAACCATCCCCTCCTTACCATATCCATCTCCTCCATCTCCTTCATCATCCCATCTCGGCCTACAAAAGCCGCCACTGTACATGTAGCTCTGTTACCTCTACCTCCAAACCCTCCGGTTGTTTCTTCAGTCTACCCAACTGGGTAATCATTATAGCTACCTACCCCTGTAGGGTGTCTCTCTACACTGTAATGGTAGTTAGGTCTGGCTGCCCCAGTGTGGGTGGTATGGTTTAAGCGAGCCGCCCACCACTTCCCGTACACTGCATCGTACATCTGGCATCATCCATGCACCAATCCATTGGCTGCTCCTCCTCCCCTGTGGGCACTGTAGGCTATGGTAGAGGTAAGGGCATCTCCACATCATCTCTCGATACTATGGGAATGGTGGAGGATGTCTTTAAGAGCCCGAAATGCCTTCGGACTCTATCTACCAGGGATCATCTCATCCTCCCCAACACGATGACCCTGTATCCACCTCTCTAGCTGGAGCTCAGCTAGCTCCTCATGCATATGCCTATATGAGGGGAATCCCACATATGGCCTCCATATAATGTCCACTCCGGACAATCCCTCTAGTAACTTACCGAAAATGGGCCACATCATGTGTCGGCCTATCTGATCTCCGCTCTCCTATCACTGGCACCCATCTCTTGTATCCCACCCACACAAATCTAGGTGGGAATGCATCTTCTCGGGGCATCCCTATAGGTCACATGCACACTATGTGCTCGTATGCCTAGTAGTGTAGTATAAATGTACAACATAGGCTAAACCTGTGCAACCGCCCATATGCCCACAACTCTCTATATAGCTGCACCAAGAATGTTGGTGCCTAGGAAAAGCATGTCTCATGTACCATCATATCATGGAGTACCCCCATCAGTGATCGGGGAAAGCATCCACCCTTTGCATCTAGTAGTGCATAGTAGCACACTACCTCCATCAATCAGAACCATTAGCCTCATCTCATCCAGACAGGCTAGATACATCTCTCATAGCTCAAACTGGCGCTATGGAATCTCAGATCAGCCACCCCCTCACCAAAAACTATCCCAATCAGCTCCTTTGAGGCCTTGGAGGAGATAGAGTAAACCTGGGCACCCAATATGGGTAACCATAAAATCTGGAACACGTCCTCTAGGGTGATAGTCATCTCACCCGTCAAGGGTGGAACGTGTTGGTCACGGGATCCCATCTATCGATGAGCGCGACCATCAAGTTGGGCTACTAAACAACATGTCTGTAGTGATGAACCCCACTCAAGCCCATTACCTCCACATGTTACAGCTCCAATAGGGTTGTTGCACCACGGTCACCGTGTAGCAGCGAGAACCCTATCTCACATATGTAATTGCGCTCTCCCTACATCCAATACAAACACAACATTAATTTACCTATATCAATCCCTATTCACCAATTATCATTTTCCTACACCCTATTTTCACCCTACCCATCTTAACTACCTAGCCCACATCACTTTTGGACCCTTATGCCTAAAACCCCAACCGGTACCGGTTCATCCTAACCGTCTCTAGTCACACTTTAACTGGCATCACCACACTTTAATCGGCATTGATAACTTGTTTGGTGACCGATACTGGTTCACCCTTACTGACCATAGTTACCCCTTAACCGAATCGATCACCTATTTGGTGACCGATACCGATTCCACCCAACTAACGGTGGCCACACTTGACCAATGCCGGTCAGCATTGTCATGAGAAAAACCTGCGTCTTCCTAAAACTCCCTTATTCTAAAACCCTCCCACTACCCCTAGACCTCTACCCACCCCACCTATATAATCTCCTACCCTCCCCTTCCTATTTTTTCTGGCTATTACCCCCATACCCAAATTTATTTTCCCCTCCACACAAAAAAAAAACAACCGATAAACCAACATTTTTATATACCAACCTCTAATCTATCAACGAGAATAATGTAGGGTAGGGAACTTACCTCGTCGTTTTGCCACCATCTCGGTGGCACATCTGGCCATTGTACCGGTGGCCCACCCAATCCCTCTCTGGCCTCCGCCATCACTAAATAGCTACCCGCAACCTCCGATCAATCAAATCTCTCGCCCTGATCCCGTGGACCCGCTGCTCACCAACCAAACCCTTGTCAAATCACACTGCCAACTCACTGTCCCATTTCCTCCAAACACTTTTCTCTCTTTTCTCTCTTTTTTTGTCATTTTCTCACTTCACAAATAACAAATGAATAAAAAAAATGTGGATTTTTTTTATAACCAACCCAACCTGACCTAACCGATGTCGGTTACCCTTGACCAATATCGAGTCACGTGCCCTACATAACCATTGTCGATTTCCCTATACTTGATGTCATTTATCCATGACCGTAGCATCGGTCACCCTCACTTGCACATTACCTTCCCTTTTTCCCTTTTACCCCACCCTTCACCTTGATCCTTTACCCAACCCATTTACCTTACCTTTCCTGACCTCCTCATTTCCTACCTCCCTTTGTCCTCCTTTGGGGACTCATTATTTTACCCCTACCTTGGCCTTACCTGCACCGTGACCTAGCTATTTGGACTTGGACCATCACTAGTGACCTTTGACCTCATGTGTTCATTATACCTTGCGGCACTGTTACCTGTGTTGTTGACCTAATGACCTTACCTAGCCTATTGTCGTGACCGTTTATCCTGAACCTACCTTTGGTGTCCCGTAACATACCTAAACATTCTTGCCCCTAACCTACGTTGTGTTTCCTAACCATATCCTATAACTTGGATACCATAATCACTTGACCTTTTTGGATAATCCTATCGACCTTAGACAATGTAGATATTTCTGCTCTTTCAACATGGTAGCATGCCGTAGTTTATACGTGTGTGTGCATTTGGTATTGCTGCTACCTTTGACCCAGACCCATTACCTAGATTTCACAAGTATACCTTTAACCCTTTCTCCCCTGTGCCCAACTAACTTTTCCTCCCATTTACCTTTTATCAAACCACTCACCACCTGCCTTGACCTCGTCCGTTCTGGTTTGAGGGGGAGCACCTTCACCTACACATGGGGCAACGCATCTTATTTTTGTTAGTGTCGCTTACCAAGTCAAGCTACACAACAAAAAAGGGAAAAATGTAGACACTAAAATTAGGTCACACTCTCACTTGGTCCCTTGATGAATAAGCACCCTTCATCACATTCACCTAGTCATGGCCTCCTTCACCCCACTAATATTAATTTAATTAATTTAATTAAATTAATTCATTATTCTCACTATGTTTATTATTTAAATATTTTATTTTAAATAACATCCACACATATAGCTCACTTAGACACCTCACCAAGCCAACTCAACCTAAAACCTATTCTTAGTAAGTTGTCATAACCGACTAAGACTTACCAAAACCCTAAAAATCAATGCCCCAATTCCCTCTAACCAGATTCCCGCATGCTTACAAGAGGCTCTCAATCTAATCCATGGGTTAATGACATGAAATCGAGAGGAAATCAAGAGGATCTTCTTAGTTTAGTAAACCTAGGAAATCCTACCTTGGCCGACGCCTGATTACCCCTAACCGTCCTTTGGTTAAGCTTGAGAATCACTATCGGTTACCCCTTTAACCCCAAAATAACCTTATTCTCAAGGTTGGAAGCAAAAAAAAGTAGAAGGTTGGCGAGAAAAAAACATCTCGGAGATAACACATCTTCAAAGAGAGAATTCTAGCGAGCATCTGCATGCGAGGAAGGAGATCAATCATCTTTTCCTTCACACGACCATCCCGACCATGATCTGATCTAACCAATCAAAGAAGAATGTACATGTAGCTCATGCGAAAGCTTTTCTTCAGTTGGTGATCACTTGAAGCCTTCAAAACCCCTCATCAACACCTCCATCCCTCACTCACGAGGCATTCGGGACCGAGAATCTAAGTAAGAATAACATCATACTTTTCCATTTTATTACATTTCATCATCATTTTATCATCTTTCTTTTACCTAGCCACCTATTGACCTTCTCCAACATTTCCACCTCCATATACCCATTAGAACCTCACCAAATCCTACCCAAGTCATGAAATACCTCATTCCGACCAACCAAAGTCATTTGTGCAATCACAAAGGAGACCCACACTTGTTACGTGGCATTTCTAGATTTCCACGATGTCGGAACCGGTTACATCGACCACCGTCGCTTACCCTTAACGACATTGGTCTCTGTGTTTACTGTACATCCCAAAATAGAGACCTACCCACAAAATTTCATCTCACCCCATGCACCTATGATCTACCTAAGACCTCTATAAAACCTTGAGAGACCCGAAACCAGGTCATCGACCTTTGGATTCTATTCTAGCTTAGCTTGTTAGATTAGATCTATTTCTTATTGTGTTTTAAGTGAGATACCTAAATAATTTAAAATTATAGTAAGATTTACTTTGTTTATAGCATAAAATTGTTTAAAATAGTGGACTGAAAACCATTTAGGAAGTATCACACTTCCCGAATCTAGCCTACGCTAGGTAGTTCACTTGCCCATATTGTTTAATTCCTTACGGTGGTCTTGCTTTGCATTACAGGTAATTCCTCCTATCCAAAAGGAAGATCTCATGATCAAGCTGTGGATTCGGAAGTCATACGTGTGCAATAACCCATCAACCAACATTTTAATAGGAATTCCTTCTACACCCATTACCTCAACACTTCAAAGAAATGATCTAAGAATCGGGTGAAACACCAATGTCTACTTCCTCTCCACATCTTGCAAACTATTCTTTGGATTCTCCTCTCATCTCCACGAGACATTGTAATGGCTAAATCTGACTCAACTCACCTAATTACATAAGCATGAGTGGCTCCCATCCCTCCTTTTTACATTGAATTTAGCATGCACTCATAAATTAAAGATTTGCTACACATGATCTCTCCATAGTTTACCCCGATTCTCCTTTCTAAGAGAAAATGGGCTCTGCCACTAACACTTTGGAACACAAGTAGCCTTTAGGGAATATCTCTCCTAATTGGCACAAGGCCATTAAATATTATATTACACTTAGTATCTACAATCAAGTAATCGAAAATTCACATGGACATGACCTGTTGAAAATCAATGAAGACTTCTTGGAACACATTAAGTTATTGGATGTTGAAGGAAGCCCTACTACTAATGCTAAGGATGAAGCAACTACTCTCATTAATATCCATAAAATGTAGTTTATCTTTGTTTGGTTTGGGACTTGTTATCCCAAATTTGCTTCCCAACAAAATTGATCAAACATGACCCTGTGCAGGAATAAATTCAAGAAACGGTTCCGTCGAGCAGACCCACGCTTGAAATCCAAAAATAGGTTTTAGGTGGGCTCTAAAATGAAATAGCGGTCCGAGAAGGAAGAAAGTAGTGTCAAAGAAACGATAGGCTCAAAGGAAAAGAAACAATGAAGGTTCAAAGTTTTTGGTCTCTACAAATAGTTCAAAACGAGCCCCAAAATTGGAGTACGTATGGAGGGGATAGCGGAAGCTAATAAGTGTCTAAATGGCGCACCTCCAAAGATTAAGTCCTAGGTTGGAGACCCAAATAAGCACCAAGCCTCCATGTGTCCAAAGCCCCAAAAGTTCCACTAGGCTGTTGAAAAGTCTTCGACTCAGTGGAAGATGCCAAGTGTCCAAATGGCGCTACCTCAAAGATAAATCCAAAGAGCAGGGACCTAAATTAAATGGTCTTGCCTTGTAGTCCAATAAAAATTGAAATAGAAAGGGCCCGGAATTGATTAAGTATAAGAGTGCATGTGGAAGGCATCACGTGTCTTAATGAAGCTCCTTCAAAGGTAAAATCTTGAGCGGGTTTTCAAATGATTGCGGGCCTTCCACGTGTCCCCGTCAAAAAAGGGACATAGTCGAGGGTTATATAGTCAAAGAAGAGGCATGTCGATGGAGGGAGCCAAGTGTCAACATGGCACTACTTCAAAAGTAAAATTTGGGGTGGGTTTCCAAACAAGTGCAAGACCTCCATGTGCTTGGGTCGGACTTACGGCCTTGCCAAGCAAGGATACTTAGGAAGAATACAAAGGAACACTATGGAGCCCATGGAAACCACCACATGCTAGTCCGACGCTATTTCGAAGTGAAAGGTAGGATCTAAATCTCCAAGGTGTGGGAGGCTGCCACGTGGACAATGTATGGATAGACTCATTAAATATTTCACTTTGTGACACAAATATTCAAATGGCCATATCTTTTGAATGGAAACTCATATTTTGCGGGAAAAGACTTATTGAAAATGTCTTGACACCTTCTATGCCATGGAAACATAAAATATCATTCTTAATAGGATTTGGTGGGTGAAAAATGAGAAAACATCTTCCAGGACATTAATACAAAATCCAATTTCTTCAACTACTAGATTAGATTTAATTTGATTCACCACGAGGAACTAGAATTGACAAAATATAGGTGGATTTAAGAAGGGCATTGATTGATGGTGGCTGAGCTTTAAAATTAGGATTAAATGCATATTTCAAGGTGGTTGAAGTAGGATTCTAACACTTCCCTCCTCTCTCTCATTCGTTTCTATATATTGTCAACGAGGGGCATATTCAAAGGTTGGTCATTATTTTTCCTCTACCCCCTCTCTCTTTGTTGCTTAGGGTAAAATGTGGAGTCTAAGCCTCCTCCCATGGCTCTGTAATGGTATTTTCTTACCTCTTTCCCATTGATTATGTATCGTGTAACATTTTGGAGCAATAAAATCTATTTCGTGATGCATTTGTCCATCTCGTGGCTTATTTTATTGTCTCTTCTTACCTCTCATCATTGTAGGGTATAGTGTGCATACTCGAAGTTTGTTGCGAGTTACGGGAGTTGTGCTTAATGGGTTTTAAAGTGGTGTTACAGTGAAATCTATCTCTGGTTTGTGGTGCATTCTATCCACCCTCTCCTCTACTCACCTTTCTCGCACTTCAAGAAGTCACATCTATGATCCAACCACTTCCTTTTCTTGTAAATCATCTCTTAGTGTAGACTCTTTCACCCCCCCCTCTCTCTCTCCCCTTGGAATGGTTAAATTAGGATAGAATAGGTTCCTCCTGCACTGAAGTAGGTTATGGCAGGCATATTACGAACCAAGAACCATCTTTGTCTGGAGGTCCATCTCAAGTTTTGTAAGTCCCAAAGCTTGAGAGATGGTCCCATGTTGTGCAAGCACACCAAATTCCCCACTTCATACCGGGCTATTCAAGGGTGCTTGTGTTTCGTACTAATAATTTTGGCATGCACGATGGGACAACGAGGTTAGAGTTTTCATCTTTCCAAGGTTTCTCATTACAAACAGCAAATCATAAGCCACCGTGTAACCACACTAATAATTTTGGCACACCCGGTGGGGGACAAGATGTCTTCACTTTATTTCATCAAGTTGATGTGTTCTTGGTGAGATTCAGCCTTTAGAGGCACATTCAAAGCACATCTCTCGACTCCATCGGGTCAATAACCCATTCTCTCGAGTTTCATACCTTTCCCATCCATTTCCACTAATTTTCATCCCTTTTCTTCTTCCTTCTCCTTCATTTTCCCCCATTCCATGCGGTTTTGCAATCATGACTTCATTCCCTTAATTGAACTCACACTTGTAGAAAAAACAATTCAATCCACCTCCAATGCATTTCCTAACTCCTCCAAATCAACATTATGATCAGATCCAGGATAATCATGCTTACCCATATGAGAATTGCCAAAAATAGTTTGGCTATGGAGCTTATCAAGAACAGGGGTATGCATACAATGACAACATTCAAATGGAGAATGTTGATATGCTGGAGAAGATTCAAAAAATGGAGGCTAACATGGTTCAATCTAGGGCCATAGCACAAATGAAGGCATTCAAGATTGGTTACAGGGCACCTTGTCCATGGGAAGGCCCTTTTCTAAGAAATTACAGCCCTTAAGAGAAGCTTGACTTCATGGTTGAAGTGCTGCCTCAAATTACATAGTGGATTGAGGATATTGAGGCTTATGAGAAAAGTGTGAGACAACCATGTTAATGGGTAAGTCAATCACCAACTCCCCGTCCTTCATTGTATCCTTCTCAAACTTTATCATTTCAGCATGATCAAGAGTCAAGCCCCTCGGTTTACGCCCCAAGTGTTAATTTCGTTTCTCCATCCCCTAGTCTTCCATCTTATTTAAATTATTTTACCCTTTTCCCTTCCAAAAATCATCCCCTCATAATAAACAAGAATTTCCACCTCCTTCCCCACCACAAACAATTACAAATCTAGTTAAACCCCAACCTATCACTCCTCTTACTTTCCCAACTCCATGTTGGGAAGAGACTCTAGAATCTAGTTGAGGAGAACAACAAGAAGAGGTACCCAACGAAAAAATAAATGACATACAATCTGAAAAAAAATTGGGCTGCAAAATTTGGGTTTATAAAGATCCCCTTGATGGTAAATCCAATAGAGGAGGTCAAGGTTGAAGAGCCAGTGGTGGATGAGGCTAAGTTTACAGCGAGAAGAAGAAGAACAAAAAACAGAAAAAGAAGATCATAAGTCTATTTTCTCTGAATGTAATTTCCATCATGACACTCTGTCTAAAGAGGATGTTGATCTAATCCAAGTTTCACAATAGGTTAAGGAGGTAGAACAATCAGCTCCAAGTCCCATTAAAGAGGAGTAGCTGGGAGAGATCAAATCAGAGTTGAATCCACTCAATGAAGAAAGCATCATTGAATTTTTTTTTCTTTCATTTCAAGGGCCTGATTTGATTGATGAACCCATGATGGAGGATGACCATATACTTTCAGAGGCTCCAAGTGTGGAGCAAGCTACAAAAGAACCTACAGTTCTTCCTCCCACTTTATCCCATTTAATCTCTAATGTTGAAGATGATTTTTATCTTTCAAACATCATGTTTTAGGATGAAGGGAACCACGGTGAGCTAGTTGCGAGATCAGGAGGACACCATGGAGGAGGTCGAGCACATGCAATAGGACAACAAGGAGACAGATTATCTATCTAACTTGGAGGATTTCTTTGATGGAGAAGAGCCCATGGATATTACATCATTTTCTCCTCCATCATCCACCTTCCAAGCACATGATCCCGATGTTATGAAGGAGGACATTGAAGGACAAAACTTTGCACTTCATGACAACCCTCTAAAACCAAGGTTGGAAGATATGAGTCTTCCATGTTCTTCAAAGGAGAAGGAAGAGAAAAGGCAAGAGGATGTCATAATCTCTATCATACCATCCATCCAGAAAGGTCCACAAGAAGACTTCATTCTTGGATTTGAAATTCGAGCAATAGTCACATCCAAAGGATCGAACATGCCCAATCATGTACTTGGATTCATTAGAGCCAAGGGAGAAGCCAAAACTAGTCATTCCTACTTCAGGGAATGAGTATGAGTATCAAAGTACCAAGGGTCATCATCAAATTCTTTAGGAGTCCAATACCAATGAACTTGAGGAGGTATATTTGGTTGATGTTGATACCTTGATGATTTGGGTGGAGGACCATCTTATTATAAGTTTTTCACTCATACGAGTTAGCCATATTTAGTTTCAAATCATTTTCATGTCTTCCCCTCTTGATAAAGGAAGCTACTTCTCCCTACTAGTTACGGGATTTGTTTAAGCTTTTCTTTCTCTCTTATTACTTTGTAGGAGTAGGAATAGGTTTTGTTTTCAGCGGAAGAAGTGCTTGTGCACACTCGCATGTTTCAATAGAGACATGTATGATTTTATCTTTGTACATAATTTTTGTTCATATTACTCACGAGATACCAAGGATAGGTCCTTCAGTATTCATTATGGAAAGACCCATAGTTTCCTATAACAGTTTCTAATTTCAAAATAAAACAAATGCAGAGTAACTAAAAACATTTTTGAGACAATCCATTTCGGGATAGGATCGGAGTCAACAAGTGCAAGTAGTCGGGCTCGCGTGGCTCGGGATCAGATTCTCAAAGTAAAAGGATCGAGTATCAACATATTATTCTTGAATCTATGCCCAATGTATGCTTCAAGTCCACTGGACCCTTCATCTAGTAGGTAGATGTCCCTTATGAGTCGTCAATTGTTATCCCAATTTTTCTTCTCGGAAAAATTTATCAAACACGACCCCTTGCGAGAAGAAATTAAAGAAATGGTTTCGTTGAATGAATCCATGCTTCAAATCACATAAATAGGTTGCATGTGGGATCTAAAATGGAATAGTTGGGTCGAGGAAGGAAGAAAACAATGTCAAAGAAACTAGAGGCTCAAAGGAAAAGAAACAGTGAAGGTTGAAATTTTTCTTGCTCTGCAAATAGTTCAGAACGAGCTCCAAAATTGGCTAAGTATGGAGGAAAAAAAAGAAGCTACCAAGTGTCCAAATAGTGCACCTCCAAAGATTAAATCCTAGGCTGGAGAGCCAAATAAGCGTCAGGCCTCCATGTGTCTAGAGCCCTAAAAGTTGCACCAGCCATTGAAAATACTTCGACTCAAATGCGGAAGATACCAAGTGTCCAGTGGTGCTACCTCAAAGATAAATCCAAAGAGTGGAGACCTAAATGAGTGCAGTCTCACCATGTAGTCTAAATTAAAAAGTGGGACAGAGCGGGCCCAAAATTGGTTAAGTATAAGAGTGCAGGTGGAAGGTGCCACATGTCTTAACGATGCTCCTTCAAAGGTAAAATCCTGAGCGGGTATTCAAACAAGTGTAGGCCTTCACCATGTCCTCGAGGTCCAAATAAGGGATAGATTCAAGGGTTGAATAGTGAAAGTAGAGTCAGGAAGGTATAGGGAGCCAAGTGTCAACACAACACCAGTTCAAAAGCAAAATTTAGGGTAGGTTTCCAAACAAGTGCCAGGCCTCCACATGTCCAGGGTCAAACTTCTGGCCCCGCCAAGAAGGAGACTTAGGAAAAATACAAACTAACACTATAGAACTTGTAGAAGCCTCCAAATGCTAGTCTGAAAATATTTCAAAAGTGAAAGGAAAGAGCTGAATCTCCAAGGTGCGCGAGGCCACCACGTGGACCCTATATGGACAGAATCTTTAAATATTGCGCGCTCATGACCCAAATATTCAAATGGCCATATATTTTGACTGGAAACTCAAATTTGTGTGGGAGAAGACTTTTTGAAATTTCTCGACACACTCTATGTCATGTCATGAAACATACAATATTATTCTTAATAGGATTTGGTGGGTGAAAAATGGGAAAACTTCTTCCAGGTTCATTAATACGAATCTAATTTATTCAAGTACCGAGAATGGATTTAATTTGATCCGTCGGGGAACCAAACGACAGTTGTAGGTATACTTTAGAGGGGCATTGATTGATAGTGGTTGAACTTTCAAAGCAGGATTCAAATTTTCCCTCCTCTCACTCATTCTTCCTATATATTGTAAAAGAGGGCCATATTCAAAGGTTGGTCATTATTTCTCTTCTGCCCCCCTTCTCTTTCTTCCTTAGGGTATAATGCAGAGTATAAACCTCCTCCAATGACTCTGTAATTGAATTTTCTTTCCTCTTTCCCACCGATGATGTACCATGTAACATTTTGGAGCAATAATATCTATTTTGTGATGCATTTTTCCATCCTTGGATTTATTTTTGTCTCTTCTTACCTCTCATCATCGCAGGGTATATTGTGCATACTCTGATGTTTGTTATAGGTTATGGGATTTGTACTTAATGGGTTTTGAATTGGTGTTCCATTTGAAATCTATCTTTGGTCCATGGTGCATTCTATCCACCCTCTCCTCTACTCACCTCTCTTCACTTCGGTAGTCGGATATGTGATCCAACAACTTCCTTTTCTTGTGTATCACCACTTAGTAAAGGATCTTTCACAATCTCTCTCTCTCTCTCTCTCTCTATGTCTCCTTGGAATGGTTAGATTAGGATAGAATAGGTTCTTCCCGCACTTTGGAGTAGATTATGGCAAGTAGATCGGGAAGCAAGAACCAACTTTCTCCGAAGGTCCATCTCAAAATCTACAAGTCCCAAAACTTGAGATATGGTCCCATGTTGTGCAATCACACCCGATTCCCCACTTCACACTAGGGCCATTCAGGGGTGCTATGATTACGTACTAACAAAACTTTTTGGTATTTTGTTTTTTTCTACATACAAGATTGTTCTATTCTTGTTTCACTATAATATATGGGTGTGAGGGATTTTTATCCAAGTATGCGGGTCATTTGGGAAAACCCACTTTCACGCTGATTCAAAATAGTTTTATGTTTTGGCATATCGTAGTCATGGTTGAGCTCCTAATATCTTAATGAGTTTTCTTACATCCATAAGATCGCTATGCTTCAAATTTTATGTCCCGGTATAACCTAGCGTCTTCTCGAGATAACATTATCCTACTTTATTTTAATAAAACTTGGTGACCACACAGATCCAAAAATTTATGGTGTGGCATAATGTACCATTGTCTAATATTAAAATATAACTAGCTTACTAGTTAAGTGCTAGTGAAAACTAAGCTTAGAATATTATATTGTGGGTATAGCACTAGAAAAGTTATAAATATCTACCTCTAATTTGTTAGATGTTGTAAAATATCTTAATTATGAATTATTAAAACTGAGTGATGAAATCACCAAATAACATGTTGTGAAATAACCCATTGGCCACGAAGATCAAAATATATTTCCCTTGTTTGTTAACTACTACTATCTTCTGAGCTCAAAATAATATATTGTTTAAGTACCTAGAAGATACTAAGTTCAAACTATGATGCTTCAAATTTGATAAATCCTAGTCACCATTAAGATCCAAATATTATGTTTGGACATAACCCATTGTTAATCAAGCTAATAATATATTATTCCTTTTGTATAAACTTAGTGAGAAGTAAGCACCAAATATTATGATTTTTCATAATTTAGTAGACACTAAGATCAAAATATCATTCAATAACTATTATCTAATTTTCCCCTTAGGAAAAATTGAACAAACATGAACTCGTACATTGAGAAAATGTGGTTGATTCAGTCATGGGAGCTTACATTTCGGGATCAGCCAAATAGGTTTAAGTAGGTTAAGCATTGCAGAGGAATTTAGGAAATGAAGAAAATTTGAAACTCTAAAATTTCAGATTTCGAGAGGTAAAGCCATTCGGAGGTGGGCTAGGGTCAAATTAGGGGATTGGCTAGAAAGAAGTACAAAAGTATTTAATTGACTTCTAAAACCCAAGGTCCAAAATTCAGAATTTGGAGTTTTAGAGGTTTCGGTGAGCGTGGATAGGTGAACAATAAACAAACCCCAAAATGTAAAATATTGAATCCCAAAGTCTGAATTTTAGACTTCGGGATTTCAGAGTTTTGGAGATTTCATGTGCCCAAATGGATAAAGAAATGCCTAAAACCCGAACCACGTAATCCTGAAACACAAGCCTGAAACTCTGAAACCCCGAAAATGCAAAAGTCAAAAACCCAAAGTCTGAATTTTGGAATCCAAAGTTTTGAAGTTTCGGAGGTTTTGTTGACTCAAGCGGATGAATAGTAACTGATCTCTGAAATGGAAAGGTATGAAGTTCTGAATTTCAAACTTCAAAGTTTCGAGTTTCATCGGTTTCACGCACCCCATAGAATGAACAGTAACATCAACCTCCAAATTCAAAATTTACAAGTTTCAGTAAGTTTCGATTCATTTTGGAGTCCGAAGAAACAAAGCCAACTAGTTGTATTTAATGAAGTATGGCATCCCAATCTTCAAATGGCCATAACATTTGACTGAGACCTCGGATTTGCGCAAGAAAGGACTTTTTCAAAATATCTCAGTATTCTCTACACAAATACAACTAAATATTTCAAAATAAAGAAATATAGTATTCCATTTTAGGGGTGTCTCAGATTTCTCACCTACCCAAATGATGAAGGTATGGGATTACTTTCTTGCTCAACAGGGAACACTACATGGAGGTATGGGTTTTGTAGTGGCACACATCATTATTTCTTGTCAATTCAATGCATTTTAGGGTGGTTTAAGAAAGATTTTGAGTTTCTTCCCTCTCTCCCTTCTCTCATTATTCCTATATATTATAAGGATGGGCAATGTTCTAATATTGGATACTTTTTCTTTTCACCCTCCCTTACTATCTTGTCTTTAAGTGAATTGGTGGAGTTAAAACATCCCATTCAAGTTGTAATGCAAGTTTGTGCCTCTTGGCCATTGTAATACACTCTATCAAATATTTGGAGCAATAATATAAGTTTTTGGATAAATTTCAACACTCTCTTGTGCTCATTGCTTTCTACTTGATCTCTCATTACAATCTTGGTTATTTGTGCATGGTTATTGTATTACATGTTTAATGGTTAGTGGATTCTCATCAGTGGATTGATCTATTGTGTATTTCCATCCTTCTTAATCTAATTTTGGTTTCCATCTCCATGGAAATTAGGTATTCAACATTCCATTTTGTGTATCACCTCTCGCTAGTTTAGGTTTAATTTCTTGTAATTTGTTTAACCTTGTCTCCTTGGTAAGATAGAGTATATTTTGTAGTGGATCCTATACAATTTGAATGTTTGCATCGAGAATAGAGTAATAGGAAGTGAAATTCATCTAGAGGGTTGTCTCAATTGTAAAGTCCCACACTTTGGGATAGATCCATGTTTGACAAATCACACTGACTGCCTCAACCATTCACTTATGAGCAATTAGGGGTGCTATTATTTTTCCATAACAAGAAACATGTTAAAGGATAACATCCACTATGATCAAATTATTATATTATGGAAGTACCTATTCTCCACTTAGTTCAAAATATGTTAATTTATATTGTTTAATTGTATCAACCTAAACCTCCATATATTATGTCGTTGTTTAAACTAGCATCAACTAAGTTTAAAATATATTCATGTAATTTGTTAACTGTTGTAAAATATCGTAACTATGAACTATTAAACCCTAGTGAATTCAATCTACAAATAATATGTTGTTGCATAAGCTACCGATTCTAAGATCAACGTATCTCAAACCATCATGTAGTATCTAAATATTTTGTGGTGGCATAACCTAGTGGGCGCTAAGATTAAAATATCTTAATTCCAAATCTTAAATTCATACAAAAAATTCAACTAATTTATATTGGTTTTGATTTCTATAAAGATCTCCAAAGTCAATTTCATTGATAATCTTAGAGGTCGCTAAGCTCAAAACAACGTAATTTAATTTTTTGAAACCTAGCAACTTCTAAGTTTACAATATAATTTTTCAAGTTATGTTTAAGCATAACCTAAAGGAAATTGGACTCAAAATGTCTTTCTTTTGTTTGTTAAATACTATTGACTTTTTAGCTCAAAATATTATATTCTTAAGTTCTTACTTTCTTTTGTTGAAACCTAGAGACTGTTAAGATCCAAATACTATATTGTGGCATAACCTATTGGCCGTTAATTTAAAAATATCAATTTAATTTATTAAATCCTAACCACCAAAAGGGTACAAAGATTATGTGGTGGCATAAACTAGTAGGTGGTATGCTCAAAATATCTTAATTTTAAATCTTAAAATCATACAATAAAGTCGACTAATTTATACATATCTTGATTGCTATAAATTTTTCCAAAGTTAGTGTGGTTAATTAACTTAGAGGTCGATAAGCACAAAAAAACTTACTCTAATTTTTCAAAACGTAGTGACTTATAAGATTTGAATAAAAAAATTTAGATTATTGTAAGGGGTAACCTTTTTTGGTGGTGAAAAGAGGAGATGGAACTTGTAGCTTTAATGGTCATTTATGACATCGATAGATTGCATTTCGGAATAGATATAATCGATTAAGGGTTATGCACATGCGAGATGTAAGATGGATTTGATCATTTAAGAGTTTTTTTTGGAAGCATTATATTAACGATTTAGATATCTAATTAATGATCTTTGGTACAAGTAAAATTACCTCCTTTTGTATATTATGTGCTTGTAGCTTTATATCTCTAGCACTGTTGACATTTCACTACCCCTTTCCTATTTTTATTTTTGGTTATTGTGTTTCTTGTCTCTCTGTGATACCTTGATAGGGGTCTTGGTGGTTTTTGGGTAGCATGGAGTGTTGTCCTAGCGGGAAGAGGTGGAGAGCTATAACAAACAAGGATGTTGGAGAATTTTTACTTCTTTGATGGATGGGAAAATTAGGAATGCCGATATGTGGAATTGGCTTGAGAATTTTTGGTCGGTCACAAAATGATTTGATAAAGAAGAATACAAAGGTGATATTTTTAAGAGCATGCACAAGCTAATACTTGACTTGAACCAGTCAAAACTGTGGAGGTAGATTTTTGACCTAGCGTAAGGGTTTTAGTATCATGTCCATTCCTTGATGTGGTGATGAAGGTAATTTTGTGTGGTCTGGAGGAGGTTGCGAGAAAATCAAGGTATAAAACTACCTACTAGAATTATAGTGAAAATTCCAAAATGTTGTGTCGATTCATCCTCCTTCTCTAATCGAGTAAAGGGGACTCGGATGTTGAGAACATCAACAAGGTGGATTTGAGTCTGAACTCCCTATTATTTCTTGGATTCATTTGTCTTAAGTTTGTCATTACGGGATGGAATGGTTGTGCAGTATAGCGAAGTGTATAGATATAAAAAGTATTTGTGGTTGAAGTGAACATGATTACAGATCTTCCCCATATTTTGGTATATATTTAGTATGATAATTTTCTTGTAATAATCATAGGAGTCCACTTCTAGAATAATTATCATGCACTTGTTCCTCATGTACTATTTTTTGAAGACTTATCATCGAAATATCCTATTTTAAAATCTTAAAATCATAGAATGAATTCAACTAATTTAGATATATCTTCTTCATGGAACATGTAATGTTTGAAATACATTATGAAGTGAATTGAATACCAAAATAATATTTTTTGGCATAACCTAGTGGTCACTAAGCTCTTAATACCTTAATTTAGTTTGTTAAATCCCAACCATTATAAGGTTCGAACGATTATGTGGTAACATAAGTGATGAAAAATGAAGGATAAATATGTACAGATGCTTGTGTATCATGCTAGAGGCATGAAAAGCATGCTCTTAATGTTTTGAGAGACTCATACAAGTCTCATAAGTTGATTTTACGGTGTGAGAAGGGTTTGTAGGTCTTCATCTATATCTAGTCTATCTTCTTGAAGACCTAATGGGTAATGAAGGTGATTTGCAGAAGTATGTGGACCCATGAGGGAATGAATAGGTGTGAGACATGTTTTATCAAGGATTTTATGACCATTTGATTATATTTGAAGAAAAGGTATAGTTTTTTTTACTCTCTCTAGGTCTAAATGAGACATAATTTCATGACCTTGCTAGGAAATTCATGGTAGTTGAGAAGATGTAGAGCTAAGATTGATCATATGAGCATTGGGAAAGTTGAGAGAGGTTTTCATAAAGAATTGGGAAACATTTAAGGGTCCTATGTTGAATATTTTTCATGTTACGAGGTTTGTAGCCCTATCAAGAGCCTCTCAAGAAGGTGAGTTTTCTAGCTTGATATGAAATGTTTTGTGTTGGTTGGAACGTGTATATTTTCATGGTGAGCTAATCCTTTTAGAAATGTTGAGGCATGAATTCAAGAAGGTTTCAAGGTTGGAATGGAATAAAATGAGGCCATGTGCTTTATGAATGATTTCTAAGAAGCCAAGGAGTTCAAGAACCCTACCCAAACCCTAGTTCCCGGGTGATGGAGGAAAACTTGATGGTGTAAATTTTTTTTATTCATAAAGTAGCTTAAATGGACCAGTGCCATAAATATAAAAGGATTTCTAACCCTTAGAAAATAAAAATAGAATAAAACATCCTACTTATTTTACTTGTTTATCAAAGGGTAATAATTGAGCATATTAGAGAATCAACCTTTTTGCATTTTTTCTTTCTGACTTCTTACCACTACCTTGAATCCAAGCATACCACTTTCTACATCTTGTGTATTTCAGGATTTCCTAAAATATTCTCTGAATCTGAATCCAATTTCTCAAAGCCATCAGATATATGTCCTTTTTAACTCTGGAAGCCTTCTTCTTTTCCTCTGGCTAATATTTCTTTACCTCCCCTTCATAATGTCGAGACCTACCTAGACGGTCTTATCCATAGCATAAAGATCCTGAACAAAAGGATAATTTCTCCAACCACCATTCGAGAATGAAATTATCTTACTCTGATAAAATTTATTTTTACCTAATGGGAAAGAATCTTGAAGGTGCCTAGGAGTCTTGCAATGACGAAACTGAAAAGCCGTATTCTCATAATCCAACGGTTGGCTATGTTATTTATTTCCAAATTTTGAAACATTTTTATCCATTAAAACCTTGCTCAAATATAATTCAGCACATATTCTGGCATAAGTGTGAACTCCTGATTCGACTCTAGAGTGATCTAATTTTTAAAAATTCCCCAATACATTACCTGTCTTCTAGGGAATGCAAAAAATGAAGGGGAATGTTTGGGATCCAAATTCACACTAACATCTTATCAACCAAAATAGTTTCAGGATAAAATTCGGGGAACCAAGGAGTGAGGAATAGTCTTAAGTTGCCGCAGAACCATGGTCCATCTAAAAACATTTATTATCATCCTCTGCATTATGAAATTATATGATGAAGAAGCCTCTACAGTAGAACAAAGATTCATATGTTTTGTTCCGGTTTTAATTGACCCACTGAGATAAGGTAGAGGTTTTCGGCCACATACCATTGAATCTTCCAATAACTACCCACTGTGACAATAGTTTTTATTGGGAGAAAATACTCATGATTTCTAGACTTTGCAGTGGTGTCTCCTCCATAATATCAACAATTTATGCTTGAGATGTATGTGAAGTAGGGGCAGATGGATGAACCATGTCCTTGAATGAGCTGGACGGATATCCTTTACCCGGTGATAGATATTCTACCCCACCACCACCGGATACTCTACAGAAAACTCCGCCTGTCAGATCTGAAGGAGGTTTAGAATGATCTTTATCCAATGAATCCAGCCTAACCCTAATTTCAAATTCCTAAAGGAAAGCATCTCCGTCCTTCTTACTTATAAAATTCATATACCAGATTTTAATTATATCTCTTCGACTGAAACAAAGACCATTTTAGGTTGCAAGTATATCTGATTCTTTTCCTTCATTTATTACTTTCCCTGATTGGAGGGAGAATTTCATTGAGGCTCCAAATGAACTTAACCACTTCATCCCATCTTTCAGATGCACTAATTTCATTTGATTGCTGCCCCATTTTTTCCTTCGCGCCAATCCCCAATTAGGTCTTAGTTGCTTAAGTGACTCAAAAATGATTATCATTCACTTTATGGTGTAAGATTAAATCCATTGAATAATACAATTTGATTATTATATGATGGAAAAGACTCTCCCAACTTTCAAATGGTGGTTATTTGGAGTCTTGACTATATGTTGAGACCACTCAGATTTACATGATTCAAGGAATGTTTGATTTTCTCTCATCTTTTCCATTTGAAATATTGCATAAATAGATGTTATGAGTATATGGGGAGCTATGTTATATATTTTATGTTATTTTAGTGCTTAGTGAATCCATTCAAAATTTTACACAAGTCTAAAAGTGAATACTGGTTCTTACACCTACAAGGTAGTTTTTGGTAGTCATGGTTAAAGGAGTTCTTTTGGAATGTGTGGACTAGTAGGAGATTTATAATTAAAATTGATATGTATTATGCATCAAATATGAATGGATTCATTATTCGATGAGGTCTACAAGTCATATTTATTTTCAAGGTGACCTACTTGACAGGTTTATGATTAATAAATGTACCTTGATGAAATTTGTTTGAAAGACCAATATCTTGGCTTGGTTCATGATGCCAATCCTTTGGGAGTGATGAGGGGTTAAATTTGATCCTATTTCATGCATATGAAGCTCTTTAAAGTGTTGGCATAGGTGTGATAAGGTCAAGTTTCCAAGACTGGTTTCTAGGCAACATATGTATCCTGAAGGAAAAATATGTTTTGATGGTTCTATGGGCTAAATCATGAATTATAAAGTGGTTTCATGCTATCATTGAGTCAGCAGATTTATAATGATTGTTTGCATGGAATTATTGAAGTGTTTTGTGAGATATTGGTCTTCATCTTTGAATACTAGTTTGCCAAAGCTACCTAGATGGAGTAGGAAACAATCCTCTTTGGGTGGTGAAATTAAGAAAATAGATTGTGCAAGTGTCACTTAGTAGATAGACATAGTCAAGAAGATGTGCATTACATGTGTGGACCATTTTGAGTCTTGATGGATTTTATTTTTCGCCTTAGAGCACAATATGTATTTGGTGAAGATAAAACTAGCCATTTAGGCTAAGTACATGCTTTGAGAGCATTAGTGTAATTCTAACCTATATGTTCCTTATATATTATTTTATATGAGTGTATAGGTGTGTTTTATTATTTTTATAACAGACATTAATGACCATGAATGACCTAGATGTGTTTAGTAGTTGTTTCATGTACAAAACGTGAAGGTATAAGCACATTTAAACTAGTGGAGTGGTGATAGGAAAGAGCGTGTTTAAATTTTTTCTCGTTCTTAATGAAGTTAATGCACTAGCTACTAAAAACTAGAAAAATACAATTATCGAGGGTTTAAGGTACCTCAAAATTTGATGTGATGGATATAGGTGCTTAAGTGATTGATCCTCTTTGTTGCAAGCCATAAAAACTACAAGAATAGAAAAAAATTGATTAGATAGATTTATGTAGCGGATTCATGGACAATGACAGCTACTAAAGAAGCATTAAATTCCTTGGTGGATGTCAACCCCCATGTTTAGATAAAATATGATAAAAGCAATAATGATAAATTGGATATTATGTAGAATCTGAGGCACACAGAAACTAGAAATGTAGAAATGTAAGGCACATACAAATTTCATATAAATGGACATAAATTAAATGGTACATGACTAGGGAGATGACGACCTAGAGTTTGTAGAAGTAGGACAATGATGACCTAGATTTGTAGATCGGTGGGGATTTGTATGTCAACTTGTAGAACTATAAGAGGCTGTAAATGTTGAAGAATGACTGCAGAATGATCTCGAGACAAAAATGCAGAGAAAAGGACATAAAGTAATTATTTGGATAGGTTGTTGGTTAAACAATATCTTAGTCGTTGACGAATAGGTGGGATCAATGGCGATGGTAACAAACTCTGATAATGCTGAGGATAAATGGATGGGAAAGGAAACCTACAAAAAAAAGGAGATTTGATAAAAGGATACCAAAGGTTTTTAAGTGTTTTAGAAGCTACTCAGTACCTATGAAATATTATCTACAAGAATAGAAATGATAATATAATGAAAAGATGATTAAATCAATACAAAAACAAAGATAATCTAATGAAGGATGATTGTAAGTGATGCAAACATGCTAAGAGGATCTCCCGAAGGTTTGGAGTTGTTATAAGGATGAAAAAGCATGAGAATATGTTTGTAGGCATGCCTCTAATGATGAATGGGAGGAAATCACTTTTCTTTATAGGGTCTACTTGAACTAGGTTGGGTCACCGCCAATAACGGGAAAAGTTTCCCCATCGGGCATGATTTTCTGATTTTGGTTGGGATTTTATACTTTTGAATATTAGGCGAGTACTTTAAAGCATTAGGTGGTAACGGATGAGATATGAGTAGTTATGGCATAAAAATAGATTGGATAAAAGATAGAAAAACGAGGGGATTTATGTATAAGATAAAATCATCCTAATTACAAGGTTGGTTAAGGCAAGTGGATTGATAATTAATTGATTAATTAATAAAAGGTGTTTAGATAATTAATGTGAATTAATAAATATTAAATGATTAACTAACTAATTAATTAGGATTAATTAATTAATGTTTTTTGATGAGGATTGGATAATGATAGGATAAGTGGGCATTTATGTAAATAAGGGGGATGAATAGATTAAAATATGCACACACGAGTAATGGGGATTTAGATACCAAATTTAGGTGTTTACATTTTCCCCCTTTTTATGAGTTGATTATGCTAGTAAGCCATGAGACAGAAACAAGAAGGATTGGATGAGGATAAATGATTGATGATAAGACCCCCATTAAATGGGGGATCGATGATGCATTTGAAGAAAGGTATGTTGGTATCCGAATTGATTCTCCTTTCGGTAGAAACATCATAGATTTAAAAAGAAGCCTACGACAGATAAATCATCATGTATGTCATTTTGTACACGAGGAGGTAATTCAACTGGATCTTTGTCACTCGGATGTTAGAGAAATGGATATCACCTTCAAAAGGATTTCATCTATCCTCACTACTTTAGGTTGTGCTTTTCAACCAGGTGAGAGAACCCATTTTGTATCCTCTGTTGGTGAAGGAGAATGAAGATATCCTTCTTTGCACAAATTTGAAAGGAAACCTTGAGAATATATGATTAATGCACCACAATTTAACTCTCACGACTTGCCACTTCTAAAGAATGGTGATATTTTCTAAACAAGGTTAAGGTTACCAAAGACATTATGGAATCCTAATTACTTCTGCATATTTTGGCAGTAGAATTTATTCATTTTTGGACATACAAGGTAAACAGGGGTAGTTAAGGTAGGATTCATTATTTTTGAATAATTTTTGGTGGGAGATTAAGGAGGATAAACTTGATTTTCCAGATCTTTGAGAACCTTCACAACAATTGGAAAACTAAATGACAAATTGCTTCAAAATAGCTAAAATATTCCTTCAACTACAAGGTGTACATCAATGGAGGCCCGCATTTGCATGGTTTCACATAATCTCGATAATTTGACATGAAGGATTGAGCTAAAGACTCAATTAGACATTAAAGACTCCCAGTTCCTCACACCTAAGATACACTCAAAGGCTTACAGACAATATTTATCAACAAAATGATAGTAAAGCGATTTTAAATTATTTATCTCATTACAGGATGAAGGTACTTCTCGTAATGAAATTGCAAATGCTACTAAACTATCACATGGATGAGATACTATGTGATTTAGAAGGATTTTGACACAAGATTGCAATAAGAACAAGATTTATAATATTTTCAAACATTTTGAAATAAAGCGAGACACAAAATTTCCCAAAATTAACATAGATTAATTTGAAGTTGATTAGATTCATCAAAGGGAGGGTTTCTTAAACAATCTCGGAGCTGGTCAATGGTTGTACACTTGCAACCAACTTGGCATGATCAAATCTAAAACATAAGATATTAATAAATTTCTCGATGGTTTCCCAAGAAGATGGGATTTCTCAAATTTTCTCGTAAGAACTCAACCCCCGACCATTTGCATGACTAAAGCATACTTTTTATAACACTCAATTTACATCCAAGCTTTTCCCCAAGAAAAGAATATTCTAGGAACCTTTGTTTGTTACATGTTTGATCATGATTTCTAGAAAATGACGTTTAACATATTTGCAACAAAAAGTTGTCAGTTGTTCAAAAAGGTGAATCATTACAAATATTTCCATCATTGTTTTAACTAGGGCACCCAATCATCTCCTCTAGAAACACATTTTTCATCCTTTGTGCCTACAACCTCCATCATTTCATCCTTTTCCCATTCTTTCCTCTGCAACTTTTCTCTGCATCCAACTTCTCTAGTAATTCACATTTTTGCAAGTGCCCAAGCAATTCCAACTTCAAAATATCAACCTTTACATTCCTTGGACTCATAAATTAATCTCTAAATCCATTTAATTGCACTTTGCAGACAAAAATGACAAGGAATTTCATAAAAATGATGAAAAACAATGTGTATTCACATCTCCAGGAGTCTTGGAGAAAAAATGGCGGTAAAATCAGATGTAATGCACAACAACCGTTGATTTTGCCCTTTCTCAACTTTAGATTAGAGTTGTCCACATGGAAAATTTTGATTCAAAGTGGGCATGGGGTTTCCTTTTGTATTTTATGAATTTCGGAGAAAATGTGCAATTTTCACATTTTACCACCTCCCCTCCACCTTTGAAATACGGGCTCAACACGTGGCTTAATCTATGCCTTTGCTGGAGTCGCGACTCATTTCTACAATTTTAACCCTTTTTACAAAAAGGCAAACTTTCCAATTTTCCTCTACCAATCTGCCTTCCTGATTTTATCTTTTGATGTGGGCCATAGCGGAGTTGGGTCAATTTCTAACTTCACTCCTTGTTTACAAGAGGGAAAATAAATTCAAAACACCCCGGCGACCTACCTTCCACTTCAAACTTTTGAAATATTCCACATGTCCTTCTTCGGGGTCAAAATAAGAAATTTTCCCTATAGGGTTGCGGATCAATTTATAAATTTACTCCTTTTGACAAAAAGGAAAAAAAACTACAAAATGCTCACAACTGCCTTCCCACTTGAAACTTGAAAAACAACCATGTTTCCATCTTCAAGGTCAAAGTAATACTTTTTCTTGGCCTCTTCATATTTTTTTGAATAACCAATTAGATGTTATTGGGGCTGTAGGAACAATTTGGTATTTTTACAAATGAGACAAAAGTGACAAATTACACCAAAAAGACCTACCGAGCCACATCTAATTAAAAATGAACACGTATACACCTTTGGGGAAAAATGAAAAATTTACTCCACCTTTATAAATTTGACCGACCAATTAGAACTCAATGGGGCCGTGGGGGCAAATTGATCATTTTAAAAACACAGTAAAAAGTTACAAGTTATAAAATAGACCCAACGTGCCTCATCTAATGAAAAGAGACCACGTAGCTAAAGATGATGAGATATAATTTGACAAGGAAACACGCCCATCGAATAGTAAGATGCAGGGGAACTTCACCATTTACACCTGAATTGAATCTTTCTTTAAGGAAAAATAAATTTGAAATGATACAAGGCCTAAATGTGATCCACGACCATGGAGAAGGATATTCAATGACATATAAATGAAGAAAACCTTTGACACATCCATTCGGGGAAATAGAAAATATGACAGAGACCACAGTTGAAGAATTTCAAGGACAAACGGCGTGAGATCAAATTGAGAACCAATGAGGTAAATGATGAAGGGCATGTGGGTGATGAAAATATGGGTAAAATTATAACCAAGGGAAGATTCCACAGGAAAAATGGATCACAATAATGATGAAAAATATGGCAGTGAATTGAATATCACATTGGTAGGGGACGATTGTGGTCTCAATTGAGACAAAAACATTGTTCTATGGACGAGTGAGTGGGTAAATATCACTGCAAAGATGGATGAAAGTTGGGATAACCAATGGGTTATGGACAAGTTATCAAAATATGTGAAACTATATGTGAAAAGATATGTAAAATCCTTTTTACATGAGGAATCGATTGACGAGGTATACATCCACAAAGAATGAGGATGAATAATATGGTGCCAAGTATGATATGAAAAAATGGCCGTGATGGAAAAATGAAAAAGATGAATGATGAGGCAATATATCCTAAAAGGGTAAAGCATGAACATTAAGGTGAAAAAGGAAACAAAATATGCCCCAAGTGGGATAAGGAAGGAAAAAAAGGTTGATTTAGTATGCAAGTCAAGTAATATTGTTAAAGACAAAAATTCCCAAAGGAAGAGTGGATATGGCCATGGAAGTTGACTTGAAAGAGAGGATTGAGAATATGAAAAGCTCCCTAAGGGATAATATAGGATATGACAATAAACATGGACTTGGATATTAAAAAGATGAAATAAGATCCGATGATTTGTGGGATAAGATGCAAATTTAATAATAGATACCTATGGGTATAAATAACACTACATCATATCAAGGAATGTGCATGGAAAATATGCCTCCAACTACACTGGGGGTAAATAAGGAGGGGATCCAAGTAATGCAAGGCACATGCGACTAAAAAAACTATTAGTATGCAACCAACAACAATTGGTTATACCAAAGATCATGAGATATAGATGGATGGGATGGATTCATCAAACTAATGTTGACACACAAAAAGGGTTTGAGATGTAACTTGTATATGAGAAGAGGTTTATCTGTTAGTGGAATTCTGACAATATGCCCTAACTCTGGGAAGGGGAAAGAGAAATTTGATCGATCGGGGAAGCTTTCTTAGGATGGTGATAAAATGGAATGGTAATCAATGTGAGAAGCCTTTAAATGCCATAAGTATTAGATATCCTTTGAGGTTATGGTCTACGTTGTACAATATATAGATGGCAAGGATAAATTACGATTCGTCCTTTGAGGGATTGGTCTATTTTTTTAATTCTTGATTTTGATTTTGATTTCATTCTTTTGATTTCTTATTTTTTATCTGTTTTTTTTCATGAAAATCTATGATTTGAGGGATTAGTCATTTTGATAATTTAGAATATTAATTTAAAAATCCATGATTTTTTATTTTACATGGGGGAGAGATGGGACTAGTTAAGTAGACCACTTAGGAGGGGATAAAGAGTGTGCAAGAGATACCCCTTGACCCTTTTCATGGTTCCAATAGGTGAATAAGAGGGTGATGAATGTAATTATAGCGGAGTTCTCAACAAAGGGGAGAACCTATCTATAAGGAATATGCTATGGGTAAAGACGTGGTGCCCATATTTAAGGTCACATCTAGGAAGTGACAAAAGACCACATAGTTATAAATCATCTCTATAACAGATGGAAGAGGCTAAGATGGAGGAATTATCTAAATATATGATTAAGGGAACATTGGTAAATATCTTAACAATAGAATGGTCACAAGTAAAAACTGTTAAGAGGTTGAACTTCTTGTTAACAACTAAGGAGGGAAAAAAATTCATGTAATGTCTTGAATAACATCACATTCAAGATATGATTACAAATCGATAGGGTGGGATATGATCTGATTTATGAACAAAGAAAAAAACCATGTATTACCCTTAAGGAATAAAAAATATGCATTTGTAACAAGATGAAAAAAATGGTCCACCAAAAAAGGGACAAATATGACCACGACGGTGGATTTATGGTGAGATGAAATGGTTCCCCAAGAGAGGGATGAATAGGACCACAATGGTGTATTTTGAATGAGATAAAATATTGTATAAGACGTCTTGAGAAAGATAAGATAGAAACTATGCACTACCTTTCAAAAGTGAAAGAAAAAAGATGTGTCCCAGTGAGATGAAAATGCTCACAAGAGTGGGCTTATGATGAAAATATGGAGCCTTCATAGGAGGCAAAAACATGGCCATAAAGATGGAATTTGATGAACATGGTGCCCCAAGAGGCACGGATATGGAAACAAGGGTGGACATTGAAAATAAAAAGATGAAACTAAAAGACGGTGCTGAAAGGAGGCATGAATATTGTCACAAAGATGGACTTTCAATAAAGAGATGGAAATATGGTACCCAAAAGGAGGAATGAGTATGGCCACAAAGGTGGACTTTGATGAAGAAAATTCTCCAAAAGAGGCACGAAAGTAGCCACAAAGGTGGAATTTGATGTGAAAGATGAAAATATGGTGCCCCAAAGGAAGCACAAGTATGGCCATAAAGGTGGACTTCGATGAAGATGGTGCCCCCAAAAGAGGCAAAAACATGGCCACAAACATGGAATTTAAAATGAAAAGGGTGGAGATATGGTCCCTTAATGGAAGGAAAAATATGGCCACAAAGGTGGAATTTGGAATGGAAATATGAAAATAGATGGTTCCCATGAAAGGAACAAATATGGCCACAAAGATGGAATTCAATAAAATTAAAATGGTTAAATTGTGTCCCAAACGAGGTAAAAACATGACCAAAATGGTGGAATTGGGATAGGATGAAATGGTCCCTAAGCGAAAGGAAAAATATCCCCACATCAAAGGACTTTAATGAAAGGAATGGAAAAATGGTGCCCCAAGAGAGACACGAGTATGGCCACAATGGTGGACTTAAGATGAGATGAAGATTTGGAAAATATTAGTTTAGATTTAAGATTCGATGGATTTGGATGAGGTTAAAGAAAATGATGTCAAGAATGAAGTCCCCTAACATAAAGATAGTTATTTGGATAGGAAATGAATTAACGTGGATGATATAATGAAAGATGAGGGAGGTTGCTCCTCCCAACTAGAGAGATTACATCACTGCAGAAAAATTTGATGTGGATGAGTTAATGGGTGTCCAAAGAATTTAGATGATATCATATTGAACTTGAATTGAATATATGGTTGAGGATCACAAGGGTGATTAGAAAAACTAACAGTATCAATAAACAAGGGAGGATCCTCTTTAGAGGGAATGATAGGGGATGATGTAGATGAAGGATGAGATATAATAATTTTTGTAGATGAGGATGTAGGAATTAGATTTGGATTGGTTGTGGTGGATGGAGAAGAATGGTTCCCGTGAATGAGGAAATCGTCTTTCTCAATAAGATTATGAACTATAGTCTGAAAGGCCTTACAATTCTTAGTGTCATGACCCAAAGTACAATGATAGGCACAAGCATGATTTGGACTGAACCATGAAGGTTTGGGACTATTTGGATTAAAATATTTAACAACGGGAAGTGTGAAGGTGGGTATTCAAGTTAAATGTCGAAGGATATCTACATAGGACCCAATCGAAGTGTCAAAAGGAAAATAAATCTCAAGATATTTTGATTAGAATTTAGGAACAAATGTAGATTAGATGTGCAAGTTAGGTGTCTTTGACCACATATCAAATTTGGATTGTTTGGATTAGAATTTAGGCATGGATATAGATTAGATGGGTAGAATACTTGTCTTAGAAGAAAAATCAAATTTGGATTGTTTGAATTGGGATTTAAGTGTGGATATATATTATATGGGTAGATTAAGTTTCTTGGAAGAAAAATCATTTTAAATGGTTTTAATTTTTATTTAGGTCTGGATGTAGATTGTATGGGTAGATTAGTTGTCTTGGAAGAAAAATCAAATCTGGTTGGATGATTGGATTTTTGGATTTGGATTCATAGTTGTGAGATGTATTTTCTTTGGAAGTATTGGACTTAGATTTGGACGTGGATGTTTGGGATGTTGATGCATGAGATGATTCATATGGTGAGGATATGGGTGGATAGGTTTGAGGTTTTGGTGTTTTTGTTTTTGTTTTAGTGTGGGTTAATGATTTAGGGTCACATGGACTAGACCAAGTGGTTACTTGAACAACTTTGATGGACAATGAAGGATCCTCTTTAGAAGAATCATCATTTGGAGGTGAAATGGATGCAAAAGTTCATGAAGAACAAGGGGAATTTTGAATTTTGGTAGATGAATTCGAAGGTGCAGATGTTAAAGTGGAAAGAATAAATTTGTTTTGTTTGGGAATGAGGTATCCTTAATGAAGTTATGAACAATGGCTTGAAATGATCTGCAATCTTCAATATCATGTCCACGGGTGCGATGATATACACAAAGCGAAGTTGGAATTAAACCATAACGATTCTTTCTATTGCGGTCAAAGGCCCTAATAGGTGGAAGTGTGATTGAAGAAATTTGTAACAAGTATTGGAAGACCTTTGTACATGATTCAACCAAAGCATTAGGAGGTGCTTTGTCTTTGTGGAATATCTTGGTATTTGAAGAAGAAGTGGATGTTTGAGATGATCCAAATGTTGAGGATAAAGTTTGAGCATATTGATGTCTTGATGGTCTGAATTTAGTTTTGGTATTGGTAAATGCCATAGTGTTGAATGATTTTGGTTTTAGTTGATGAAATGTTCTTGATGAAAGGGTTGTTGTGTTGGATTTTTTAGAGGAAGGAATATTAATTTCCTTATAGGAATGTATAAGGGATTTTTGAGGTGATGTATTGATGGTTATAGATTATTTTTTGAGGTCGCATCCTTAGGAGGAACAAAAAAATTCAACTAGAGGATCTGGAGGTGGTGTTGGTATAGGTGTAGGAAGCAACATTTGTTTGATGGAATCCATAGAAAGTGAAGATTGAATTGATTGCACTGATGAGGTATAAGGATAATTTGAATTTTTCATAAGTTGAAGTGTTTTCAAATTTTCTTCAAATGATGTAGGAGGGAGGACGATGTGGATGTGGTATCGAGTTATTGATGTGATAGGTGTAGGAACAAGGATTGGATATATGGATGGTATTACGGGTAAGGAAGAAATAGATGTGGATGATGGATTGGATGAGGTATATATAGGTAAGGAATAAATTATAGATGTGGGTGTGGTTATTGAAAGAGGTTTTGGTGTACAATATTGACTGAATAAGGATTAAAATCATTTGGTATGGAAGGTAGAAATGGATATGTTAATGGTGGATCTGGGAAGGTTTTTTCAAAGATATTCAAGAGTGGATATTGAATTGGTTGTAGGATTGTGTAATATTTGGAATTAGGGCCATAATAGGATAGTTGAGATCATTGAGGTACATAAAGTGTGGAATATGAAGAAGGGATGGCATTGGCATAAGGTGACATGGATAGAGTACGACCCTTTGTTGACATAATTGAGAACTAGAGTTATAGTGAAAGTATCCCTAGATGGTGCTATAAGGAGACAAACATGAGATATCGATTGTTCTAGATGTTTGAGGAGTGGTGGTAATTGATGTGCTAGGAATGAGGGTTGTAGCTAAGGTTGGTGTGGGTTTAGGATAAGTCTTGGATTGTCTTCGTTGTATAACAAAAGGAGTGGATGGCTAAGTATATAAGGAATATTGATGTGATAAATATGAAGGAGATGTTTTATAGGATGTTCAAGGCTGGATTAAAATATTTGATTGTTGGAGAACACGAGAAGTGTGAATGTTGGTATATTGTTGTGATTGGATAGGGTTGGTTGACATGACATGATATAGGTGTAATAAGATCAACCAATTGAGTGGATTGACATGATTTATGGGTTTCAAGGGTTTTACGACATAGGAAATCATAGATGGGGATATAGGAAGGTTCAATGGTCTCTTAAGGAGCACATCCTAGAGGTGTTTGAGCTATGGTATCGATTGAAGTTATATATTTTTAGTGAAAACATATTTCTTGCTGGTGGGTTAGGAAAGGGAACTCTAAAAATTCCAGGGAGTGGTGAAGATCATATTTTTGAGTGGTTTTATGATATTGGGAAGGAGAAACATGATAATATGGTTGGGATTGGATGGGAAGATTTGATGTATGGGTAGATTTTGTGTAGAACCATTACAGGTAAAGTTTTGTTTAATTTTAATTCAAGCAAGTCGGAAAATGGTTCTCTTTATGATTTTAGTTAAGAAAGAATGAAAATAAAAGGGAAATGGATAAAAAAATGTACCTAGGAGAAATAAATCTATGTTTGGTTTCGGTATGTTTTAGCTTGGGAAGTCTCATGTGGGTTTTTGTTGGGTGATCAAATCCTAATCAATCTAATATAGGTAAGGATATGTTTAGATATTTTAATTGATTTGTGAGTTTTAGGTCATGTGTGATAGGATGTGTGATGTAGAAAGTTGAACCCCTATTTAAGTTATGTGATCAAGTAGGATGTAGAAAATACGAGAGTTATTTTTAAGCCCAAAATGAAGTGTTATATTCAATGAGGACAAAGAAGAGAACATGAAATTACGATGCAAAAAGAAACAAATAGGTAAAAGTGTGAACTACTTGAATAAAAATTTAGTAATTATCTGCACTTCTTGAGTGATGAGTGATATAAGCCACTTACCCAACATGGGAAAGTAATTAAAAATACCATCACATTGCGGTGTTAATGGAAGACAAAAAAAAGTAATAAATGCAAGAGATCACCTAAAGGGTGGTCCCACCAGGTGTGCCAGAATGTTCACCAAGTTTCTCATTCTTAATGAAGTTAATAAACTAGATACTAAAGAAACTAGAAAATCTGATTATGGAGGGTTTAAGGTATGTCAAAATGTGATGTGATGGATATGGGAGCTAAAGTGATGGATACTCGCTGCCGCAAGCTATACAAACTACAAGAATAGAGAAAGAATTGATTAGATGGTCTTATGTGGGGTTTCCTAGATAATGTTGGCTCCAAGAAGTGTTAACTTCCTTAGCGGATGTCAACCCCCATGTTTAGATAAAATATGATAAAAGTAATAATGATAAACTAGATATTAAGCAAAATATGAGGCAAAGATAAAATAGAAATATAGAGATGCAAAGTATGTACAAATATGATATAAATGGGTGGAAATTAAATGGTACACTGATATGTTTTATTATGACTTATCTTGTGCGAGATGTAGGTCGACAGATGACCTAGATGTGTAGATTTGATCAATAATGTAAATATGTAGATCCGTGGGAACCTGGATGTAAAGTGGTAACTGCAAGAGCTTGTAAACATTGAAGGATAACTTACAAAATATTTTTGAGACAAAAAGATAGAAAAATGGATAGAAAGAAATGATTTGGATAGGTTGTTGGATGAACAGGACCCTGGTCGATGGCGATCAATTGAGATTGATGACAATTGTAGCAGACTATGCTAAGGCTGAGGATAAATGGGTAAGAAAGTAAACCTATAAGCAAATAAGCTATGATAAAAGACTACCAAAGGGGGCTATGAGTATTACAAAATCTTCTCCGTACCTGTAAAACATTATGTACAAGAAGATAAATGATAATATAATAAAAAATGATTAAAACAATACAAAAATAGAGTTAATCTCATGAAGGATGATCGTGAGTGATGTTGAAATGTTGAAAGGAGATTCGGAGGTCTCCAACACTTATATGGATGCTCATGCATGAGGACATGTTCACGAGTTACAAGAAAACTCTTATATATGCATGCTTATGATGATGAATGGGAGGAAAAAACTTTATTTTATAGGGTCAAAGGTGACTAGGTGGGTAACCACCGATTACGGGAAAATTTTCCCAATGCGCATGATTTTCTGATTTTAGCTAGGATTGTATGCTTTTAAATATTAGGAAGTGCTTTAAAATCATTAGTAGGGCAAGGGATGAAATATGGGTAGCTAGGGCATACAAATAGATAGGATAAAATAAATAAAAGTAAGGGGATTTATGTGTATGATAAAAACATCCTAGTTAGAAGGTTGGTTAGGGAAAGTGCATGGATAATTAATTTATTAATGTGAATTGATATAGATTAAATAATTAATTAATTTATTAATTAATTTTGATTGATGAGGATTGGATAATGAAAGGATAAGTGGGAATTTAATTAAATAAGGGGGTGAATAGCTTAAAATTTGTGCATGTAGACAATGAGGATATAACTACCAAAGTTAGGTATCTAAGAAATGAGCTAGAGGAAGTGAAATACTATGTTAGAGGTATCTAAGGAAGAGATGAGAAAAAGAATGAAAATATTTCAAGGGCATAGTAGAAGGTTTTTGGGTCATTAGACCTAATCATGTTAGGAATAAACAAAATTGATATAAGTAGAAGAGAGTGTTGTTTGATAGGATTTTAAAGTGTTTGAGCTGAATTTGTAATGACAATCTGTTGTAGGATAAACATACATCACCAATCTTAATCATGAGATGCTTGATCATCCTCGGTATAGTAGCCTCCATGTATAGTGGGTACTATTTTAAATAGGGGTGGCTTCTTTTTGTGAATTGGGTGCTTCAATAAACAAATATAGTGTGATGTGTCATATTCATGCCAAGTATTTCTAATTGAGTAATATATTCAAAAATTTAGTGGGTTTTATTCTCTTTGAGGGTTTCCCACTTCATATTATATGTTCTTGTGTACTATCTTGGTTTATCTTCTTATGAATGGTTGTTTCTTTTTAATAAGCTCTCGTTGATACATAATTGAAAGGTTGATGTTTCACATAAGATAAAGTAGTTAAAGTAATAATTTTGAAGGACTGATTCAGCCCCATCTCAATCTACTATACTTCTAACATTGTGGGGATCCTTGTGAAGATAGAGTACTGTATTAAAATAAGATGAATACCTTGAGGAGATTGAGTATGGAAATTGATGCAAGTGAGATGGTTCTAGGACCACACGTGTAAGAGATCCAAATAGAGAGGAGACAAATCTTTGGATAAATCACCAAGAAGGTCAAACATATGGTTAAGATGGGTGATAAGGATCTTGCATTCTATTGAATCTCTTTAGGAAAAGAAATAGAAAATAAAGGGATATCAACATAGAGTAAATTATGACATAGTTGAGAAGGAGAAACAAATATCTAAGTAGGTGAATACCAAAGTAACATATGAACAAAAATGGATCCAAATAATAAAAAATCCACCCATAATGACTGGTACATCCTTTCCATATAGGAGTACGGCTAAAATTTGAGGTTATAGACTATGTAATTGTTGCATGAATCCATATTTGATATCTAGTATCGAATCCATTTATTTTTAATGAGCTAAGATCTCTCAAACAATATCCATTACCACAACTTCAAAATATGAAAGATTAGACCCATGCAAAATTGAAATATTAAACCAATAATGGAACAAACAATGTCTCCATGATTATTTATCAGCTCACAAATGTACAATGTCCTAGATTATGCATATCGTACAATCCAAAATTAGCTATTAAATAGGTCTATAAGGAGGATTTTCCTATCAAAAAGTTATAATGAAAATATCCTCAATAATAGGAATATCTACTATTCTTGTGTACTTCAAATTGCACATGGAAAATGTAGAAAGAAATCCCAATAATAAAAAAATCCCATATTAAGCTAGTCATTATAAATTATGTGAAAAAACATAAAACTAAGTTGAAAAAATAACTCAAACCACTTAGTAGTGTGAATGTGTCAAATCTAACATTATAAATATCCAAGAAAAAATAATAATGATCTCAAAAGTACATTCTGTAACGCCCGCTAAAAACAACCCACTTGAGACCCAAGAACAACCTAGGATTAGTTAGGAAAATTATGGAATAATTTTTTTGTTTAAAAGAGTCTACAACTAGGTTACAAGGCAACAATTATCACTAACAAGTTCCAGAATAATTCTAATTCACTAGAACATACTTTTCCTTTATTAAAAATTATTAGAGGTCATAAGGTCCAGAATTTAGGGTTAGAAGGTACAATAAGGTTCAGAGGGAATTCCTCACCATACCCACTCTCTAATAGGCTTAAAGGTTCAACTTGATTTTTCTCAAACTTAACGCACTCAAAATTTTCCTAAATTATTCCCATTGGATAGGAAATTTCCTCACCTTTCCATTGAAACACAGAAGTTCTCCTAACTCATATTTTTCGAGTTATGGGCCGGCGGGAATTGGGGTGAAAATTTTCCCCAAGAGCGGGCTTGCGGGCCCAGGGGTGAAAATTTTCCCCAAGGGCGGGTTGGCGGGCCGTGGGGAGACCTTTGGAAATTTTCCTACGCGGAGCGAAAAAAAAATTTGCACCCACACACCCGCAGGTCTGCAAGTCCACTAGGGACACATGGCACCTCCCAAGTTAGCACGGGAGAGCGGGATGGTGGGAGACATTTTGAAAAATCTTCTCGTATGGGACAAAAGCCAACTTTGCACCCACACTCCCATAAGTCCGTAAGGGACACATGGCATATCCTAAGCCAACGCATGGAAGACAGGCTGCGGGATAAAATTAGTTTAATGCCCCGAAAGGCTAAGAGGGTAGCATTCACCCGTGCCTCTATTGGCACCTCATGATGCCACATGGCAGCTCCTAGTTGGCTACGGGATGATAGGTGGTGGGGAAAAATTGGAAAAAAATTCGGGAGCACTAAATTTAAAAATAGATCTGCCCCTCTCTTGATGCCTTGTGGTGCCACATGGTAGCTTTTGATTGGCTGTGGGTTGGCGGGGTGGCGGGGAAAATTTGAAAAAAATTCCCAAAATTTTTCCTACGAGTTAAGGGAAAAATTCGGGCCCGTTAAGGAATTTTTTCCCAAATTTTTTTTGACACTAGGGAAGAAAAACTTCATAAGTCCATAACTTTTGATAGAGAGCTCAATTTTGGGAAAACAAGGACTTTCTAGAAATATCTCGATGTCCTCTTTACTCAAGGATCATTAATTTAAGTTTTGATAAATTATTAGGGGTAACTTTCAAGAAAACAATATATAGGATTTTACGGTGCAAATTGGTAAATTCGAACCTGCTCAATTTGTTCTTGTCCCTTTCTCAACATGTCAAATAGACATGAAAATATTTTCTTAGGTGTATTTAAGAGATATTTCAAGATTCATTTGTTTGAATGATTTACAATTTGAGCATTTATGTTTACGGACAACAACACTCTTTGAAAAATGGTTTGAGCCTGATTTTTCTAAGTTTTATAAGAATTTCCTTAAGTGTTAATGTCTAGATGAATTCAGTTAGATCTTATTATTCCCAAATTAATGTTTCATTTGTTATTCCTTTGTTGCAGATTTGGTCTGAGCATTTGGGATTAAATAATTGTCAATTGGAAAAAACAAGACGAGTTCAAATTTTAAAAAGGTCTATTTGCCATTTTCTTCTTCCAAGTATTATAATGTGTTCCAAACCTAATCTAATGCATTCAGTTGATTTAATTCAACTTATTCAAAAACTATAATACATCTCTGATTTCCAATTTTTACATATTTCAAAGGACAGAGTATTACATTTCCTTTATACACATTTCTTTCTTTCAAACAGAGATTTCAATTACATTTAAAAGATCAGATTCAATGCCACTGTGTAATTTGAGAAAGGTGATACATCATTTATTGATTCCAAAAGACAACTTTGTAACATCCTTCTTTTATTCCTTCCAAAATTATATATATAAAAATAGGGCAGAATATTACATTTTCTTCTCACGTGTTTCACTTTTCCTCTTTTCCAAATAGGGATTTCATAGAACATGTTAAATAAATATTTCCAATGGAAGAATATCATATGAACAAGGCAAACGCTTCCATTAATTCAAATGAAACTCTTACAATCTCCTTTCCATTTGATTTCAAAATACAACATACAAAACATGTGTCATTCTTTCACATTCTTTCCAAAATAGAATACAGTATAACTCTTTTACATTTCAAATTTCCATTTTCATTGCCAATACAAAGTATCTTTCCATTATAATGAATACAAAGATCATCTAATTTATGTGGGAAAGGGGATACAATAAGATTTCATTTCACAAGGTATTATCAAACTGTCTTTATCTCAGCTCCAGAACAATAACATGCATATTTCTCATTCTTCCAATTTGATCACAAAAAAAGTAGGGAAAGGAAATTCTCTCCACCCAATTAGGGCATGCAATGAAGAGAAGAAGCCATCCTTCTTCATTGGCCCCCAAGCCCAACCACAAAGTAATAAAATATGTGATCCAACTCATGGTAACAACAGACCTTCCACAAACACTCAAGCAACATAATCACAATAAAACACAGTCCAAAACAGAATGTAGTTTTCAACTATATTAAAACATGACAAACATTACTGAGGCTTCATCAAGCAAGCCAAAGGAGCAAGAAACTATGGAGGATGCTGCTTATGTCTCCCAAAGGGGAAATGAGTATCACCACCTAAGAATAAACTACCAACATATATGTATATATATATATATATATATATTTAAAATCCCTGACATGCCCTTATGCCTCCCCCAAGTACCCTTTATTCCTCACCTTTCCTTATGCCTCCCCAACCTCTTATGGCACCCCATAACGAGTAAATAAATGCAAGCTATTTCTTTGTAAGGTGGAACGTAAATCTCAACTCCATCTACCCTTATACCTCCCTAAAACACACTTGTGCCTCCCACAAAATATAACCCCATAGTCTTCTCCTATACCACTCCTAGGCCATATACGCAACAACCCACAAGCATGCCTAAACATTCATACATTAACACTGACATTCATAAAATAAGAGCATTTCAAGAGTCAATATACTACCTCTCCATGATGGAGTTGTTCTAAGTTCCAAAAAAACAATATTTATCCCAATGCAAGCAATAAAAAATAGCCAAGCACAAGCATGCAACAATCTTTCCAAAAATCCTTCTTCAAAGAAAGCTCTCCCAAAAAAGCTAGGAATTCAGCCAAGCACAAAGTCTCTAAAATGAGGCAAGCCTAAAACAAGGCAAGCCATTTGAATTTTATAGAAGAGGGAAGGGAAGAGGGTGAGGTAGATCCACATAGGATGCCATATCACACATCTTCAACCCCAACCCAAAAATTCAACTTCATTCTCCAATGCATAATAAATAGGTGGGTGAATAATATGACAGTTTACTTAGACACTCAAATCCAACCCACACCCCAAAAGACTTATATTAAATCATGTAAGAAAACTGCAATTAAAACATATAATATACCTTCTCAAAAGCATTATAAAAGTCTAATCTCAACTCCCCAACCATAGGTATGGTTGGTAATTAAATTTAAGAGGTATGGAACAAGTTTAACTTGTCCCACAAGCCTCTAAAATCAGCCTCCAAGGACAATTTAAAATTTCCAAGAAGGTGGAGTGTTTCACTCTCAAAGTCAATTCACATGTCACTTACATCTCTTACACATACTTATATCACTTTAAATCATGGCCAACAACTCTCATTAATTACCTTCTTATGACATACTTGATTTATTTATTTTAACAATATGATTACTCACAAAATTTACACACCATTTAATAATTAATGAAAGGTGTAAAAGCATCACAAAATAAACACATGCAAACATACACAAAAGGACCAAAATAAAAGAAAATACATAAAACCCCTTGGTCAAAATTAAAGGTTATCCCCCTCATCGAATACCTAACACACACAAACACAAACAAACAAATACTAGTTGCCATGGTGACCTTGTTGAATTCATCTAGAATTACAATGTGGTTGGTCTCTAATCCCCTGATGTTTGTAGTGATGTTTTAAACCTGCAAAACACAAATACCTCCTTCAGCCTTGTGGCCATATCAGAACATCCAAACTAATATAAATATAATTACCAAAATCATCTAGATATATGAATCATAACAACATCAAAGTAATCTAGCAATGTCATTTACAATTTTACTCAACACTTATATCATCATCCAATAATTTCCATTTCTAGGTCTACTCACAATATCCACATATCACAAGTCCACACAACATCCATAATATAACCATGTCAAATAGTATACCATCATCAATATCCAAAGTGTCTCTAATAATCATCATCATAACTGAATCAAGTCAACAATAACCCATGATCTAACATCTATCATCATACTATAATAAGGTCCATTATCATGATTAGTAACAAAAGGTGTCAAAGGATATTGGGCACTACAACTCTATTGCAAATGTCAAAAACAAAAGCTAATTTTATTTTCTAAACTTTTAGGATACTTAAAACCTCTTATATAATTTTTTTGCTTATAGAGTGTAACCATCATCAACAAAGTATAATTGAAGGAAAAAAACAATTTTTATATATGAATCGATTATCCACAAACCCCATGTTTTATCATTGTAGGGATTAAATCACTGCACTTTGCATAGATAACTAGTGAATTTTAAAATGAACAAATGAGTTATACTTTACATGAATTTTTAAAGAGCATACAATAATATTGTTGTTCTCATTTAAAATAGTTTTGTGTTATTATTTCTTCAAAAGCTATACAATTTTGGGTTTGTTATATATTTTTAGGGATTTTCTTCGATACAAAGGAAAGAATAAATTTAGAGTTATTTTAGGTAGTACAATTTTAAAAAAGAAAAATCCAATGTACCAATTTTAATCTTTTGAATGTTTTACTTGAGTCGAGAGATTTTACGATCGGTGGTGTTTTTGCATCAAGGCGCGAATGGAGTTTGTCCTTGAGATTGGTGTCTTCTGTGATTGGGTGCTTAAACCTTGTAAACACTATTTTATTTTGGCTAGATTTGGACAGTAGATCCAAACAGACCATTTTTGGTGGATGTAGCCCAAACTTGGTAAACCATGGTATATCTGGTGTTATGTGCATTTGATTTTTTTGTGCTCTCATTTTATTTTCAGATTTGAATATATTATTAAGTGTGGAAAAAAATTAACAAGTTGGAGATAAAAGTATAAAATTGTTAAGTACTAATTCACCTCCCCCGCTATCAGTATTCTTGTGCTCTAATAATTGGAATCGAGAAGTGTTCCTTATGTGTAGATTATCAACTAGAAGGTGGATTAGAATGAACAATGGCGGCTCGGAAGGATTCTCCACAAACATAGATTTTTTTTTGATGGATCAAACTATGCCTATTGGAGCATAAGGATGAAAAATTATTTGAATTCTATTGAGCACGATATTTGGAAATCGAGTTGAGAATGGGTAGATGACACTAGGAGCTCCACCGACAGATTAAGATGATAAGAGAGCATATGAAAATAATGCTAAAGCTATGAATGTTATTTTGTGTGGTGTAGCATATTTATAGTTTGTAAGTATTATGCTCTGCAAATCTACCCAAGTGATGTGGGATAAGCTCAATAGTTTATATTAACGAGATTAGAAAGTAGAGATGGAAAAGATTCAGACACACAGAATAAAGTTTGAAATTTTAAATATGAAGGAGGAAGAGAAAATTGCAACATATCTACTCCATGTGGATGAGACCGTAAACATGATCATAGGATTTGGTGAAGAGATGGAAGATCCAAAGAATAGTACAAAAGGTATTAACATCACTACTTCCTATATTTGGTGCTAAATTTTCAACTATTACGAAATTAAGGATTTAGATAATAAAAAGGAATGAGTTACATGGAATAATCGAGCTTATGAGCTGAGAAAAGAAACAAATAATCTAGGAAAATACAATCTACTTTCAAAAATTTGAAAGGAAAGGAGAAAAAGGTGGTGAAATATATGAAAAGAGGATCCAACAAGTATAAAGGTAAACTTCCTTTTGAATGTTTTAACTGTGGTGAGATGGAACATTTTGCAACTAAAAGTCTGCATGCAAAAAGTTAGAGTGATGATGAATAGCTTGTCAAAGCAAAGAAGAAGAAGCTGGAACCGAAAAAAAGAATATTTTATGCATCCGAGAAGATGATAGGTCAAAGGAAGACTATTTAGAGGGTGAAATTTAAGAGCCTTTTTTATGGCTCTTGAAGATGGAGAAGTGGAAGTTAAATATGTAGTTGATGAAGAAGGTGAGGTAAATTTGGAAGAAGAACTCATTTATGCCTTTGGTGACATCAAGAGACTTAAAAAGAAGACCACGAAGAAAAAAATGAAACTTCAAGAGTATGCGAGAAACAAAGAAAAATATGCATGTTATTGAATAATGTGAGAATATTTTTATTGATCTAAAGACACGAGTTAAAGAGGAAAAGAGAATAGAAAAATTAATTAGATCTCAGCTAAGGATGAAATAATTTGATGTTGAGATATTATAATAAAAATTTGTCTCATTGAGACAAGAAGTTGAAAATTTGAATATAAGAGACTCAAGTTTTAAATGAGTTATGAGGTGTTGAACAACATTACGAGTGAACATAGACCAAAATCGAAAAGGTGGTCTTTGACCTGAATGATGCAAAAAGAAAGAGAACAAAGAATTAGTAAAAATTTCAACTATGCGAGATGTCCTAAAGGGATCCAATAAAGGAGAAAGCTAAAAAAACAAGAAGATCATCATCCACGTAACAAAAACAAAAAAGAGAGCAAGTGGAATAAGGTACTAATAAGAAGTTTCAGAAGTTCATCTTATCAGAGGCAACCCTACATGACCAGGTATTCTTTTCATAGTTATTTTTTTTCCTGTCACAATTATGGTCATAAGATGATGGACTGTAGATTGAGGTTTCAGAGTTGGAATAAAAAATTTCATGCTAGAAACTACAATTATTTTGCTGCATTGTCAAATTTGAATGAGCATGAGATTAGATGTTATGAATGCAACCAAGTTGGCCACATAGCAAGATTTTGTAGGAGTAAGATTATAGAAAGGCCAAAGCAAAAGAAAGAGGGAAAACAAATCATACAAAAAGCCAATAATAAGAAAGTGTGGAAAAAGAGAAAGGAGGGAGAAAAGGAAGAAGCTATGTTGGTGCAAATGACCCTCCATGCACAAGATGAAGAAAAAACTTGGTACATTGATAGTGGATGTTCCAGCCATATGACAGGTGACAGAAGCAAGTTCTAGAAGCTGAAAAAGGCTAGTAGAGGTACAATAAACTTTTGAGATAATTCTACAACCAAGATCACAAAAAGAGGTAAAAAAATTTAATGGTCAAGCTAAATTTCAAAATGTTTTACTTGTTGAAGGACTGAAACCTAATATTTTGAGTGTCGATCAAATATGTGATCAAGGTTATACAATCACATTTTATGCAAAAGGTTGTGAAATTAGAAATAAGGATACATGTAAATGGGTTGCAGATGCAAATAGAACAAGGAACAATCTATGCATGTTGAGTGATGTGAAGGGAGAAAAGTATTGTATGAGCAAGATTGATCAAAGCTAGTTGTGGCATAGGAGATTTGGTCACATTAATTTTTACAACATGGTAAAAATCATCTCAAAACAAGTAGTGAGAGATTTAACCAAGATAAAAAAACCAAAAATAACTATCTGCAGACAAATGTCAACATGGGAGGCACAAAGGAGTACTCTACAATGAATCCATTATAGTTAATTAATACTTATCTCTATGGGCCAACAAGAACATAAATATTTCCGAGGTGATTCTTATTTTATGTTAGTGATTGATGAATTTACTAGAATGACATGGGTTTCATTTCTTAAGAAAAAATTGGAACCTTTTGATCAATTAAAAAGTTGTTAAAATTTGATTAAGAATGAGACAAACTCTAGGATCAAATGTTTGACATCGAGACGAGAGGAGGTGAGTTTATGTCTAACGAGTTTGATGAGTTTTGTGAAGAACATGGATTTAGAAGACAATTTTACAAAGCAATAACACCACCACTACGAGATGGTGTAGTTGAATGGAAAAGTAGAATAATGCAAGAAAGGGCAAGAAAAATGCTAAACGAGTTGAATTTACCAAATGCTTTTAGGAGAGAGGTAGTGTACATAGCGTTGTATATTCTAAATAGAGTTCAGATTTGAGTAAACACAAAAAATATGCCATACGATCTAAGGAAGGGAAGAATAACTTCTATGAAACATTTCAAAGTGTTCAAAAGTAAGTCCTACATTAAGAGAGATGATGAGGATGAGCTCAAAAATTTGATTCCGTATCAAATGAGATCATATTCCTTGGTTATTCATCAAGAAGAAAAGATTATAGATGTTATAACAAGAGATTACTGAGAAAGTAGTGGAGAGTATAAATGTGAAAGTTGACAAATAGAAGCTGAAGAAGATAATAGGACACTCAGTGGTGCAAAAATAGGATGAAGAAATCAATTTTGAGAAAGAGGAAGAAGAAGAACAAGAAGATGAAGAATAAGAATCTGAACGAGAAGACATAAAGACGCCATCAAGAGTTGTTCAGAAGAATGATCCAACAAATCAAATCATTGGAAAGAAATATACTTGGAGTGCGGAGACAAGGAAGAGACTAGCAACTACATCTCGGGAGTTAAACTTTTCCTTGTTTTCAAAAGTTAAACCGAGTAATTTTGATGAAGCTTGTGAGGATGCATTTTGTATAAAAGCCATCGAAGAGGAACTTGATCACATAGAAAATAATGACATATGGGAGTTGTTGGTGTGTGTATTTTCCCCATCATTAGGTGAATCATCTCACTTAGTTGAGATTGTAGGTCCACATGTCATTTAGGGGTCATTATGAGATTCCCTTACGTGTCAGTGCGTCAACACGTCAGTGCATCATATGCGTCACTGCACCATATGCGTCATTGGGAGTTACACTTCTATTCTCGGGGATGTAACTCCCCCTCTCTACTGAGTTGTCATGATTACGACCTTTGGGGTTACTCAACACCTCCTATATGTACACATCTTTTGATCTATGAGATAGAGGAGAGTTTTATGGCTTAACCAGGTTCTGCCCATTTGTCGAATCTTTGCATGCACATTCGGTTGATGCTCGCTCCTCCCAAGATCTCTTCACGCTGCCGTTTGCATGTCCGTTGATGTGCACGTCGTCCCTTGTGATCCTCACTTGCAGGTTTTCAAACCCTCTTTCATGGTATCAGAGTGGATCTTGTGGATCCATGCACTCCTCGGCATTGCTCGTGTGTTTTCCAGCTTCCGGTGTGATATCCAGTTCTCGTTGTGTGTGTCGTAATGGATATTTCGTTATGTGCTTCAGTGCATTGATTCGAGCGCTTATACCTCCACTCGGTTGTTCGTGGTTCATGGTTGGATCTACATGTGTTTTATGTGTGTTCCAGGGTGCATTTCAAAGTTCACGGGTTGCAAATTTTTGAGTTTAGTCTTTCCCGAGCTCACCAGTGTTTTGTGCTCCACCGATGTGCATTGTGCTCATGTCTTTACCAGCTCATGCATTAGTGGTTCGTTGCAAGTTACCTTTGCACTATAGACAGCTTGGGAGTGGTCTTTTTGCTCTGTTTCAGCTCCAGCCAGCCTCACGTGGTTCCTCCAGCTACCTGCTCGTGAAAACACTTCATTTCTCCCAGCGTGTTGGCTCCAACCTACTCCATCTCCACGCACCTGCTCCTTGGGCGTTTCAACCTGCTGCTCCACCTACCTTTTTTGCTTTGGAAAATGTTATTCTCAGCTCTGGCACATTTTTTCTTGTAGACCTATGTTTTTTCTCCTTGCAAACCATTTTTGGGTGGTTACACAGCTGCTCGTGGTTCCTCTAACATCTCTCCTCCATGTGGGCTCTCCTCCTTCCACTCATTTCGTGCACCGTTTAAGAAAAACGTTTTTTTGACCTGCACACCCAGCACAGCCGTTTTTTGGCTTTTTTTTGGTGGTTTGGGATCTCTGCTGCTCTCCCACATGCCTGCAGCACCTTCTAGCTCACCAACATAGCCTCCAACGACCTCCAACGACCTTCAAACCCAGCCACATGCGTTGAAAAATTTTTTTTTGCTGCTCAGCATTGGAAAAACGTTTTTTTGATTTGTTGTCTTCCTTGGTGGTTACAACGTTGCATTGGTTACTATTCTTGCTAGCTGGTAACATCTCCTCCAACAACGTGCAGATCTCCCTGACATCTTCAGCTTCTGCAGCGGCCTACCCGCTCTCCACTCAGCCTGTAGTTTCGCTGCAACTTCAATGATTACTTGTCTTCTGGCAAACTCAAACCTGCACACGTGGACTTGCACTCACTTGGACTGCAGATGTTTCACTAAACATGGGCCCACTCTCAGCCCTCTTTTTAATGTTTTATGGCTTAAAAAAAACATTCATGGCATGTAATTGAGTTTTAGACTATTTTTTGGCTTGTACTCTTCCCTTCCTTCGCTTGTCAAAGACGGAGGCGAGGTCGGGGTTTGCGCGGGAGGCTAATCCTCCTCGCGATCAAAACAAACTCTACCTAAAGTTTCATAACATTTCCAACAAGTACCCACACGATACCCTTTGCACCCGTTTCATGCATTTTTTTAATGTGTTTGCAGCATTTAGTGTATTTTTCCATCGATTGCGGGAATCATTTTAATGCAATAACTTTTGACTCGTTACTCGTTTCGAGCGCCTCTTTAGTCAAAGTTGCATGATTTTTCGCACTTTATGTGATGGCATTGCCAATTTTGTAAACACACTACTTTTATAAAGTGCCACATTCTGGGGGGGTTGATTTTACTCTTGGGCCTACACACGCAGACGCATTATCGGCCGAGTCCGACATCTTGCTTTTGTGCATCTTGAATTTTTACGTCATGGAGAGTGTTATTTCTAGATGTGAGCATCATAGGATCTCCTTACAGCCTCCACCACTTCTCAGTGGGAGAGAGACCTATTCAGCTTGGCATGCTTCCATGGAACGTTACTTTGCCCATGAGGGTCTTTTACCCTTCTTGCTTGGACCAGTTCCTACACCCACTGATCATCATCATCTATAGGAATTCCTCGACACTTGTGACCATGTCTTTGGTCACATGATGATGCATGTCTCTCATTCTCTCTGGTTTCACATGGTAGACTCAGATCCACCTCACCGTGTTTGGAGCATTCTTCAGTCCTTGTATGGAGACCCCTGTTGATTCAGTTTTCTCCTCCATTTCTTCATGTGATGATAGTTCCACTGACACAGATCACTTGGTTCTACTTCTGATGATGAGGATTGTGCATCCAGTTCTGATGTCGAGAGTACTATAGAGGACTCTTCTCCTCTTTCTCTCACTATTCCAGACATTGTTGTCACCCCCCACATCTCATCAGATATCGATCAGTCTTCTACTCAACCTCACATAGTCATCACACCCACCTACTTTCCACTTCCAGTGTGTGAGGCCCTTTTCACTCCTCTACCTTCATTGGATGACTCATACCTATCATACATCGCTCCTCCGTTTGTTCAGCCCCCTCATTAGGATGAGTATCTTCCTGACCTTAGTCCTCTTTTTTTAGAGTCTACTTGTGATGCTCTATAGGTCCCTCATCCATCTACAGTTGTTTCAGAGGAGTTAATCATCTCCATTGTTGGGAGTGCCCCTTCTAGGACTCTTACCACTTCCACTTTTCTGGAGACCTTCATTGATCCACCTTCAGTTGTGGATCCCTTTTCTATTGTGGAGGATGTTTTGTTCCCTTCATGTCACTTAGACATCCTTTCTGTAGGTGTTCCTCTTTTTAACTCTGACAGTTCTACACATGTGGCATTACCTTCGGTTCCTTGGCACTCACTCGCTAGACCTATGTCACATTTCGTGTACCAGACTTAGAGTTCTTCGTGTTGCTTCCTTCAGTTTCCTTTATGGAGTGGGTGGACTTCTAACACATCATTTCTATCCTTCCTAAGGGTAGGCACACAGTTCATTGCGGGTGGCTCTTCTTCAATCCAGAGGTAGAGGATCTCATCATCGACATTCTTCTAGGAGACCTCCTAGAGCTAAAGAGTTCAGATCCGTCCATGGAATCTTCTGCATTCCTCTCATCTCCCTCTTCTTCTATCTTCTTCTTCTTTCTGAGAGATTGCCTCATTGTACATGAGTACCTTTTCAGGATCGTCTAGAGCTGGGACCCATATTTGGCATCTTTCTTAGATTAGAGAGTGTTTTTTCTCTTGTGGTGGATGTTTTTCCCACTGGGTTTTCCTTCACTACTTGGGACCTCTTTCTTGTGCATGGGTACCTCATCAGGCTTTGTCTTTGGGACCCATTTCTTGTTTCGACTTGCCGCCTCATCCTAAGCTACGATGAAGGGGGTGTTGGTGTGTGTATTTTCCACATCATTATGTGAGTCATGTCACTTAGTTGAGATCGTGGGTCCACATGTCATTTAGGGGTCATTATGAGATTCCCTTACGCGTCAGTGCATCATATGTGTCATTGGGAGTTACACTTCTATTCTGGAATGTAACTCCCCTCTCTACTCGATTTGTCATGATTGCAGCACGGGGTTACTCGGCACCTCCTATATGTACACGTCTTTTGATCTATGAGATAGAGGAGAGTTTTGTGGCTTAACCAGTCCTACCCGTTTGTCAAATCTTTGCATGCACATTTGGTTGATGCTTTCTCCTCCCGAGATCTCTTCATGTTACCGCTCGCATGTCCGTTGATGTGCACGTCATCCATCATGATCCTCGCTTGTAGGTTTTCAAACCCTCTTTCAGGAGTTAGTGCCGAGGCTAAAGGAAAATAATGTCATTGGTACCAAGTGGGTTTTTAGAATCAAGATGAATGAAGAAGGAGAAGTTGTTAGAAATAAAGCCAAATTAGTGTGCAAAGGGTACTCATAAGTTAAAGGCATTGATTTTGAGGAGACATTTACACATGTTTCTTGTATGGAGGTGGTAAGAATATTTTTATCGTTTCCTTGTTACAAGAATTTTAAATTTTATCAAATGGATGTAAAATTAGAATTCTTGAATGGAAACTTAGAGGAATAAGTGTATATAGAGCAACCGAAAGTTTTTATTATATCATAAAATCTAGATTTTGTCTACAAGTTAAATAAGGCTCTTTATGGTTTGAAACTAGCTCCCAGGACCTTAGTACTCTATATTGGACAAGTACTTGCAGCGTGGCGATTCGAAAAGGAATTGCGGATAACTATTTGTACATAAAGATAAAAGGATAACATCAGTGATAGTTTTGGTTTATGTGGAAGGCATTATTTTTCAAAGTGGTTGCACGAGATTATGCAAAGAATTTGTTGAGGATATGCATAAGGAGTTTGAGTTGTATATGCTTGGTGAGTTGTCTCATTTTCTTGGTTTATAAATTCAACAGTCTATTCAAATAATTTTTATTTCACAAACCAAGTATATAAAGGAGATGTTGAAAAGTTTAGAATGGAATATTACAATCCAATTAGTGCCCCATGATTACGGGTTGTAATTTGAGTAAGAATGATGAGTCTCCCAATGTTAATAAGACCTTGTATAGGTCCATTATTGATAGATTCTTATATACCATAACATCTAGACAAGATATTATGCGGGTTGTTGGATTAGTTGCACAATTTTAGGTGGCACCAAAGGAAACTCATCCGTAGCAGTGAAAATAATTGCCAAATATTTGAAAGGTACATTGGATTATGGTTTATGGTATCCAAAGAGTGATGATTTCACTCTTACAACATTCACAGATAAAGATTGGGAAGGAAATGTTGGTGAAAGGAAAAGTATAGGTGGGGAGCTTTTTATCTTGGTGACAAATTAGTGTCACGGTTCGACAAGAAACAAACCTCTATTTCATTGTCTATAGTAGATTCAAAGTATATTGCAGCGATTTCATGTTTTACACATGTGCTTTTGATGAAGCAAACATTGAACAACATGAAGGTAGAGTATGAGCATCCTATTTCCATTTTCTGTGACAATACAAGTGTTACTAACATCTTGAAAAATCCAATCACGCATTCCAGGAAAAATCACATACTCATTAAGTATCACTTTTTGAGAGAGAAAGTTGTAGATCAGCAAGTGATATTGGAATATTTTGGGACTAGGTATCGATTGCTGATATATTTACAAAACACCTACTAAAGGAATATTTTTAGTCACTCATTGAGAACTCAAGAATGATTTCTATCGACTTAGTCATTGTCTATCTTAGGGGGAGTATGGACATAGGGGATCTACACATTGTAGTATCTTCAGCTTCATGTATAGATTCAAGTGACGGGTTCAATTATCCATTTTCCATTTATGTAGAAAGGGGAGAATTGTAGAATGGATGAGAGCTGCATAGAACATGTACAATGCAATAGTACAAAAAGAGCTCAGAGACAGAAAGTTGGATTTCAAAGAAAATAAGTTTTCATGTCTATTTTTAGCAGGGGTTTGCCATCAATGACAAAGGGGGAGTTTGTTGAGTATTTTTTCATTGATGTCAAAGGTACAACATTAGTGTTGGTGGAATTATTGAGGTTTGAATATTTGTTTAATATTCAACATTACAACATTAGTGTTCGTAAAATATTTATTCATGTCAAAATTTGAATATTTTAATATTGAACATCACCAAGCAATCTTACGACACATGGTGCGACATGTAATGGAACATTCTTTTGATGAGGTATATTTAAAATGGAAGTTACTTAACACGTGCTAATTTTTTGAATTAAAAACGGGAGTTACATTTGCATTAGTGATGAGTTATTACATGAAGGAGTTACAAATTGATTGTAAAATCTTGGAAGAGTTAAAAATTGAATTTAAAGAGAATATATCTTAGATTTTATTGATCTCAATCGGTAAAAAATTACGAGAGGATGGGCACTTGAGTTTTGTGGTATATCTGCTCTCATTTTATTTTTAGATTTGACTATCTTATTAAGTGTTGAAAAAATTAATAAGTTGGAGAAAAAGTCTAAAATTGCGATATTTATAGATATTGCACGAGATTTTAAATCATCGGGAAAATGAGTTGCAGAGTGCACCAAAAAAATGAGTTGCGAAAATAAACAAGCTTCCAATAACATCCGGGAAGCAAAATTACATAAAGACAAATATATTGTTTAAAACAATATAACAATCTGAATAAAGACAAATATGGTTGATTAACCATATAACAATATAATTATTTAAAATTAATTAAATAATTAACCTATGCATAATTAAATAATAGGATAATAAAATTTATCCTAACATTCCCCCCCTTAATTGTGCATTGTCTGAAGAGATGAGGAGAGAAATGCTCTGAACAACTCGAACTTGTCACGTGCAAGTGACTTTGTGAAAATATCTGCTCGTTGTTCAGCTGTTGGACAAAATTGAAGCTGGATGTTGTGCTTCAACACATGTTCGCGTATGAAATGAACCTGAACTTCAATGTGCTTTGTTCTCTCGTGAAAAACTGGATTGCGAACAAGTTTGAGAACACCTTCGTTGTCAACATACATGGTGGTCGGTTTGTCCTGTGGTATTCCAAGTCCTTCCAGTATGCGACGTAGCCAAATCGCTTCACGACGACTTCTCTGCTGAGAGCGATACTCGGCCTGTGGAAGAGCGAGAAACAAAGTGTTGTTTCTTACTTCCCCATGATATTGGTCGAGATCCCATAAAGAATACAAATCCAGTGGATTTTCTATCATCAATGTTACTGCGTGATCGAATCCGAATATCCGATCGAAAGAAGTTTTCGTTCTTCTTGTATTCTAGACCAAGATCCACTTGATCCTTTGAGATATCTCAAAATGCGCTTTGCTTTGCTTTCCAATGACAAATTTTGGGTTCTGCATGAACTGGATAGATAGCTCAACTGCTTGCAAAGCTGATATCGGTCTAGTGTAGGTCGGGTAAATGAGACTCCCAATCAGTTTGCCGATAGAGAGTGGCACTTACCTCGGGAGATGGATCGAGCGAGATAAGCTGTAAATCTGTTCTCCATAGGTGTAGCAATTGGTGTGCAATCCATCATCCTAAACTTCTCGAGCGTTGTCTTGGTATATTTCATCTGAGAAACAAAGATGTGATTCTCTTTCTGCCATACTTCTAGTCCAAGACAGTAGTGCATAAGCCCGAGATCTGTCATGTCGAATGATCGCTTAAGATCTTTCTTTGTTTCATCAATCATCTTCACTGAACTGCCAGTGATGACTAGATCATCGACATAAACTACAACAATCACCATCTCCCCCCCTTGCTTTTTGAGGTAGAGATTGGGATCGTATGGATTTATGACAAATCCATGTTGTACGAGATGCTCATCAATCTTGATGTACCATGCCCGGGGTGCCTGTTTGAGGCCATACAGAGATTTCCTGAGTCTGCATACCTTTTCTTCTTGACCAGGTACTACATATCCCTCAGGTTGAGTCATGTAGACTTCTTCTTGTAAATCTCCATTCAGGAAGGCACTTTTTACGTCCATTTGGTGAACTTTCCATCAAAAGCCCGAGCGGCTAGAGCAAAGATCATCTGATCGTTTTGATCTTAGGCTTGTGGGAGCAAATGTCTCCTCATAGTCAATGCCTTCTTTACTGTGCGTACCCCTTTCTTTCAAGTCTTGCTTTGCACTTGTCCACTTTGTCCCATCTTCTTTGTACTTAGTTTTGAATATCCATCTGCATGACCATGGGTTTCTTCCACAGTGGAAGATCGACAAGCTGCCAAGTGTTATTCTTCATCAGCGATTGATATTCGAAATCCATGGCATCTTTCCAAGCTTTTGGTGTAGGGCTTCTGGGTGTAGATGGCTCAAATCTGTTTGATAACTCTACTCATCAAAGCAAAGTTAACTTCTTCTCTTGCTTTCTTTGCGAGTCCATGGTCCGAGGGTGGATGTATCCGGTGGAGCATCCAATCTTGCATCTCGTAATGTGCTTGTACACCATTTAGGCATACGTTGAGCTGTTCCCATGGGTTGTGGTTCTATCGATCAACACCATCATCCCCATCATCACTTTCATCTTACGAGGAACATTTGCTTCAGTTTTACAAGCTGGTGAAAAATCTACATCTTGCGAGTCGGAGGAGGAGTCTCTGCTTCCTTCTTCTCGAAAAACTCAACATCTCTGCTTGTGTAGACTTTTACGTCTTAGGATCCATCGATCTGTACCCAAGAGTCTCTTCACTTGTATCCAGTGAAGATGAGATTTTGTGACTTCATGTCCAATTTCTTTACATTACTTGTTTGGGTATGTGCATGCTTTGGCTTTGCACCCGAATACTCGAGGTGTGCGATGGATGGTTTCCTTTTGACCATGCTTCTTGTGGTGTAATTCCATCAAGAGCGATTGTGGGCGCTCTGTTTAACAAATACATGCTTGTTTTTTTTTGCTTACGCCCAAAATGTCTTTGCAAGTTCGGAATCATCGATCATGCATCGCACCATTTCCATGATAGTACGATTTCTTCTCTCGACAACACCATTTTGCTTGCGGTGTGTGGAGGAGGCATTTGTCGGCAATCCCGTGAGTTTGTAGATAGTCTCTGAACTCATCAGCTGGTGAATTCCCCCTCGATCGGCGGAGAGTTACGATGTGATGACCGAGTTTCTTTCTCAAGCTGCCACTTTGAACTTTTTGAATGTTTGAAAGGCTTCACTTTTCTTGCGAAGAAAAAAATCCACATTTTGCGTGAATAGTCGTCAACACACAGCATGAAATCTGGAACCACTGAATGACTTGGCTGCATTGGACCGCCTGGATCGGTATGAACCGAGTCAAGTTTACCATGAGCTCGAAAAGTACTTGTTTGGAATGAAACTCTGTGTTGTTTTCTGCTAGCGGTGAGGACACTTATCTGTATCCTTACGAAGAGATGGTAGCCCATGTACCATATTACACCGGTGAAGTGTGTCGAGATATTTGAAACTTACATGACCAAATCTCCGATGCCACAAGCGAGGTGAGGTGGAGTTTTTAGCCAGTGCTTGATCATTTTGTGAATGAAATCAAGTTGAAACATTCGTCCCACATTTGAGGCTTTTGCAATTATTTTCGAGCCTCTGGATTTATCTCGAATCGAAACACATTTTCTTGCGGATTGACTATCAAAGTCAATTTTCAGGTTGTGATCTAGGAGTTGGTGACCGAAAGAAGAAGATTCTTTGTCGACCCGGGGACATATAGAACATCGATAGTTTGCATTTGCGTGAACCAAGGGGTAGAGAAATGTTTCCAATCCCTGAATCTGTATATGAAGAATCATCTCCCAACGAAACATGATTTTTCGATGGCGTGTCCCTCATTGAAATAAACCGAGTCTGTGGCGGTCATGTGTCGAGTGGCTCCCGAATCAACATACCGAGACGTCACTAGATGGCGTGGATGGTTCACTTGATCGAGCGGTGAACAAGAAGTCTTCATTGTCGATCAGTGATCTTGTTGCTCGGCAATATTACCTTCTTTGGTGGGGTCTTCTTTTCCGAGTTCCCCTTTTACGCCGTGATAGTTGTTTGAATGTCCCTTGTAAGTTTGTTGTTGTTGTGGTCCAGAATTGCTTGATGAACCTTTCTTATATGTGTTAAACCAACATTCTTGCAAGTCATGTCCTCTTTTGCAAATGGGACATCGCTTCTTCTGTTGATTGTCCCCATGATACTGATTTTGATGTGGGGACTTCTGATAGGATTTAGGTTTACCTTTACCTTTTCCTTTCCATTTTTGATGTGAAGACAGTGCCTGCTCCTCTTCATCATCCTTGTTGTACATTGCTTCCTCTTGTTGCAGTAGGTTTACTAACTTGTCAAAACTAATTGTCGTATCTGACAAGTTTAGAGTTGTGACAAAAATTCGGTAAGAAGAAGGGAGAGCTCTCAGAACAATGGGAATGAGAGACTCATCTTTGACCTCTTCTCCTAGGGCTAGAAGTGAAGCCCTCAACTCTGCAACTCTTCTTAGGAAGGCTTCAATTTTCTCATTCTGTTTGAATTTCAATGTATGTAACTGACTCTGCAAATTGAGTATGACATTCTTGTTCTTGGCCTCATATATTGTGCTCAGCTTATCCCAAGCTTCTTTTGCTGATGTGGCATCTCGAATGTGGACTTGCACATCGTCGGATACTCCAAACAAGATGATGAGTTTTGCTTTCTGATCTGCTCTATCAAATTGTCGTTGTTGTGTTGCATCCGTTGGTGATCTGGTTAGAGTACCAGTCACAACAGGCCAGATTTCTTCAAACTCAAGTTGTGTTTTGATTTTTGTCTTCCAAGCAGCATAGTTGCTTCCTCTGAGCAATTGTGAATCCGGAAGAAAAAATTTGGGGGCATTGGTGCCCATTTTGCAGAGATCACTGACAGGGTTTGGCTCTTATCACTCCAGGTATAAGGTCTCCCAATCTATATACCGTCAGTCTGATATACCGAACCTTTCTATATACGCGCCCTTCCGATATACCCGTCGGTACGTGGAAGAAGCTCGCCCTTTCTATATACCGGAGTGCGTGAAAGAGGCGTTAACGTCGTGAAAGAATTCGATCGTGGTACCAAGACGATGCTTGATGGAGTGCAATGCGATTATTGACACCGGCTCAAAGAAATATCCTCATACGCGCGCGCGTACCCGCTATATACTCGGATAATTTCTCGGTCGGTTTATGTCTTGCGATCGTTCACGAGCGGATGGGATGGTTCATAGTGTGTGCCTTTGTGACCTTATTACTCCCCGTCGATTTATAGGGACGATGCCCGAGACGACGTTGTTGCAGCTATATTAGGCGTTAAGTGCGGTAGTAGTCGCGGCGGCTTTACAGTAAGCGCTTCCCGGAGGCCTTTGTATATACGAATCTGCGAATGAGATCTAGGATCTCGTGAGTGTTCTGAGAACCAATTTTACTTTTTTTTTATTACAATTACGCCGGTTTACGAGCGATTACAAAGTTTTGCAATTGACTATGGCAACAACTGCAAATTAGTACAATATACAGTACAATTTTGAATAACAGGCAAAAAAATTCAGTTTTGGGGTCCTGGTGACCTCCTGAGCCCTAAATGCTAAAAATTGCAAAAAAATAGCTGAAAATGCAATTTTTAGGTGGGTCTCCTTTTGCAAAAAATGTCTGGAATGAGAAAACAGACCAAATAGGAGAAAAAAAAAATTTACCCTAAGTTAGGGATTTCTCCGCTAAATTTAGTTAGTTGTAACTAAATTCAAAAAAGCTGCTAAATTTAGCAGTTTCACCAAAAAATCCGCCAGATGCAAAAGGAGAGTTTTTGAGTGTTTTTAGTGGGATTTGATCCTCAAACCTCTCACTCCCAAGGCACATGCACTAACCAACTTGCCCACTTGGGGCGCTTGGACTATGAAAGGAAGCAATTTGTATTTATTGACAAATAAATTGACTTACCTCTTGGAAAATGAATGCCACGTGGCGCATGCTGGTGAAGGGGCGTTTTTAGGGTTGTATTTTCCCAAAAAACGGATCTGGAGCTTTTCTTTTCACTTCCACGCCTTTGTATTCGCCTATGGCCGCATTTTTTCCTTTCCACGCACTGATCTACAAGTGCAGGCCGCGTTTTTTGTGTTTGGGCACGTTTTTTGTCTCCTTGGGGCGTTTTTTTTTTGGCCGCATTATCAGGCCGTTTTTCTATATTTTTCTCCACTTGCTTTATTTTTGCTGGCGCGCATATTTTTTTTTTTTGCCTTGGACTTTTTTGAATGCACGCGCGTTTTGATCCTTGGCGTGTTTTTTTATTGCACATGCGTTGTTGGCAATGTGGCGATGGAGAATGGCATTTTTAGCTCCAACAGGCGCATTTTTTTCTTTTTTTTTTTTTTCGCGTTTTTTTGCTTGTAAAAAAATGCTTTTTTCTGCTGTAGGAGTTCTTTGGATCAAGAAAAACACCTCCTTTTTTATTTTTTTTGCTCTTTGATTCATTTTGTGCACAGACAGGACCTCCAAAACAAGCAAAACAACCTCGAGAGGAGAATGGCCCTTTTCAGCTCCAAAAAACATTTTTTTTTACCTTTGCGGGCCGTGCGGGGACAGGAGAAAGGCAATATGCTCTCAAAAATGCTTTTTTTTACTTCCTTATATGAGTGCTTTGGATCAAGAAAAACACCTCCTTTTTTTTTTTTTTTTCTTTGCTCTTGTTTGATTCTTGCTTCCACACGCAGTACAGACCTCCAAAACAAGCAAAACAACCTCCAAATACAGTAAAACAAAACCCTTATTGGAAAAATTTTTTTTTTTATTATTCAATACACTGTAGCAATTTTGCACAGTCTTTGAGTGCACCGGTGCAAAAAAAAAAAGTTTCCTTCAAGTACACTGGAAGGAGCAGGCGGATGTGGGGGAGGCGGGGATGGGGCAAAAGTTTGCACGAGGCTGCACGGGCTCTCAAATGCTGCAAACACGTCTCCATCTCCTCTCTCTCTGCTCTCTCTTCCACACCTTCACGGGGCGAAATTTCACTCACGGTACCAAATGTTGATTGAGAAACGAGGGGCGGAAGCTTTGTAGATTTTATTGATCTCAATCGGTAAAAATTACGAGAGGATGGGCTGCATATTTATAGATATTGCACCCAAATACATCAGAGAAAATGAGTTGCAGTGCGACCCAAAACCCAGATAAACAAGCTTCACATAACATCATCAGGAAGCAAAATTACATAAAGACAAATATATTGTTTAAAACAATATAACAATCTGAATAAAGACAAATATGGTTGATTAACCATATAACAAATAATAACCATTAAAATTTAATTAAATAATTAATATAAATAATCCATGCCTCTAATTAAATAATAGTTAGATAGGATAATATCCCTTTTAGAGAGATGGTGAAGTTTTTGAACCTAGAAACATCGGAGCATGGTTCACAAAACGCAAGCTATATGTTGCATGTTTTCCAAAACCCAAAACCCAACTCAACTCCTTGTATCGGGTTTTGGTTCTTCACAACATCGGAACATGCCTTAGCCAAAACATGCTTCATGTCGCATGATTTCCGACTCCCGAAACCCGATTCACTCCTTTGTATCAGGTTTTGGAACCATCGAGCATCTCAACATATCATGCTTCATGTCACATGCTTCCCGAAACCTGAAACCTGAATTGGTATTAAATCCTTTGTGTTAGGTTTCTGGACACCCAAAGCATTATGACATGGCATTAATGTAGAGTTATCTAGTAGTTGGCACACGTGTCAACCGATGATGTAAATAAATGTGAAATTTTTATAAATACTCAGATTTACATGTCATTTTTACCAGTTGTACTTTTTACCTCGTGGATTTTCATGCATGCTCTCCTAACCTTGAAACCTGATTTGATCTCATGCTCGATTGCGTGGCTCATTTTTTATTATTTTTCAAACTGGTTGAAGGTATTTCCTCTGTTCTTTGTTTGTGAGGTCTGTTGGATGTGTTTTTGTGATGATATTTCTAGCATTCTCCTTTCTTTCTGCTAGGGTTAGGGTTTTTGGTTGTTTTATTCTTTGGGTTTTTCTTCCAATTGACTTTATGATTTAGGATTCACCCTTTATGTGTTTTCCCTTTCTTTCTTCTTAGAATATGCCTTCTTAATGTTATAATAAAAAGAGGAGAATATTAAAAAAATTCACTCTTGAAATGGAGGAGAATTTGAATGTCCTAACATCACAAAAAGCCGATCCTCTATTTTTGGGTTTTGTAGGGTGCTATACGATTTAAAAATTTCATAGTTTGTTAGGTATTTCAGTGTGTCGGACATCCTCAAGTTTCCGACAAGAGTTTCTAGAGTTGATCGCGTCTTGTGGTGTGTCAGACATTCAAAGTCTTCTGACACCTCCTAGTGTTGCAGAGATTTGGCAAGCATTTCGACACCTCCGGTGTTGCGGGCTTTGCAAGGTGCTCTACAAGCTCTAAATTCCACAAGATTTTGGGTTTTTCTCGGTGTCGGACATTCAAAGATCTCTTGACTTCTATGATTTCCTTTAGTGTGTTAGGTTTTTCCGACTACTCGACATCTCATATCTTTTGACACGTTCAGCTAATTGTCAAGACTTCCCAAGTGTCCGACACCTACTAATCTTTGATACTCTTTGTAGTGCTTCGGGCCTGTGGGATTGCTAAGTAGGCCTTCAAACCTGAAGTGTCCAAACCAGAGGTGATCAGTCAATCCTTCTTCAAAATTCCTCATGTTGGATCCTGGACCATCACAGGATAAATCGTAAGTCACGGGAAAATGAAGTACAAATTCAGGAAGGTGGAGTCCCCTTCCTACATTGATTGTAATTATGACATCCGGGATACAAAACTCGGAAATGTAGACATGGAAGACTTTTGGAATAGGGTCAAGAGTTCTTCCCAAACCCCTGATGAAGTCAATAGGCTGGTAGTGGTCTCCCTTTTGTAGCGGGATTCCCCATGTCTTCTCTGTTCCCAGTACATCTTGGCATGTGCTTCAAATTATGACTTTTCCTCTCGTTCAGTGAGAAATCAGGTGGGAGAAGTCATAGTCAAGTTAGACGGAGGTTACTTCGATGACCTTCTCAAGCTGCCTAACTTTGAGGAATATGTGGACTTGAATCTTCAATCAGCTCAGAAGGCCCAGGACAATGACCAGGAATATTGTATTAAGTATGTGAATAAGAAGTTCTTGATCAAGGCCAAGCCGGTTGTCTCTAGGTTTCCAAGAGTTGTTCCTAGAAGTGATTTCATCCAAGAGATCAATGACATCATTACTTTGCTTTGAGCGAGGTTTTGGATTGCCTGAGTCAAACATTTTTCAAGGATGGATGTACCAATTCATGGTCATCATTAAGAAGAATCAACAAGGAATTGATTGGGGTAGTCTTATCAGTGATGAGGTAGACTCCCAAATGAAAATAGTCTTGACTATAGGAAAGTTCTATATGTCCTCATATGTCATCTTTGCAGAACCAGATCGAGAAATTATCTAGGCTTGGATATGAAGGGGAACAAGGTAGCTGAAAATGTCTACTGAAATTTTCCTCAAGTAATAATAAAGGGGCTAAGGACCAATTTAGGAGATTGAATGATGCTTTCTTCTACGAGAACATATGCAGGATGAACCCCGAACTAAGGAATACAAGAGTCTCTGATGAGGCATGGACTCAAGTTTCAAAATGGGGCTGTGTCTTCTTAAAATTTAAGAATTTCACATATCCTCAAGTGGTCATGTACCTAGGTGACCCTTTCAGACTTGCCAGTGCCAGAAACATCTCGATTCTAATGGAGTATGCGCAAATGCTTTTGATTTCCACAAGTTCCAACAAAGTAAACACAAGGCCGCCGTATCCTTTCCAATTTCTATTGGAAGATACACCTGCTCAATAGTGGTAAAGGCCAAGAATGTAGTGCATGAGCTTCAAGAGAAGCTAAAGAAGCACATGAAGCATAGAGACAGGTTCAACTTCCGGGGTGTCCTTAAAACATATGGAACCCTGTACCTACATGTGCCAAGCATAGAGGACATCTGGATTGATCTTCGTGATGAAGTCACCATCAGAAGAAAGGATCATAGTAGGCTGACACTTGAAGAAATTCAGATGCTTGAGCTCGCTAACATCCCAGAGGGCACTACTGATAATGAAAGTGTTATGGATCCTTCATACGATGGACTGAATGAAGATCGATACGTCTTCCCAGCTATTGATTGGTCCATCGGTGAAAAGGCCTCTATTGCGGATAGATCAGCTCTAATTCTCGCATGCACCAAGGCGTGGCTCGCTTCTTGGGGAATGAGTTACAAGGAGAAAAGTTTCTCAAAGTTGGTTGCTTTAGAAGCGGGGCCCTCCAAAAAGGAAAAGGACAAAAGCCCTTCCAAAAGACCTATAAAGGTCAAATTTGTCAAGAAGGGAGGAGAACAAGTGACTACTTCCTCTGCTACTCAAACTGAAATGGTGAATATACCAGATTCACCAACCCCACTGAAATAGGAGAAATTTCTTTGGAGGTAGAGGGTAGCCAACCTTTGATTTCACCATTTGTTGATTGCTCATCTGAAGTGAGTTTTCTCTCGCTTCCCGTAACTTACCTTCAATATCTACACCCCCTCCTTCACATCCACATCAGCAGATCGGGGCCAACATATTCTCTGGTCTCTCACCTCTCTCTCTGGAAAAAAGTGACTATAGATATGCCTCCTCCTTCTACACATCTTTTCACCGAACCCATCACCACACTTGTGACTGTCCCTGCTCCACCAGTAAGTCTTCCCCCACCTACAAGTGTGACCCCAACTTCTGCAATAGTGGTAACTCCCTCGGCACTCCTCAATGGTTGAATGATCAAATGCCGAGAAAGAGGAAGGTGGTAGTTCCCCTACCGGCCTTTGATTTCAGTTCACTTAAAGTTCCCTCTGCTAAATCTACCAAGAAACCCAAAACAATTTCTAGGGTTTCAGTGGATGCTTCGGGGAATAAATTTGTAGAAATCACAACTCCCATAGCTGACAAGACCAGAGAGGACGTAACAACCTCTGACTATCAGATAACCAGAGTCAATCTCGGAAAGTGACGGCAGAGGGAGCCCAACAAGATGCATGGGATGCTATGAACGTGCTATGTCAAAAGTTAAAGGAAACAAAAGAAAGCAGGGATGAGCTTAAAGGGAAAGTGGAGCAGATGACTGAAGTGTTGCTCAAACTTTCAAAGCCCTCTGAATCAACACCATCATCCTCCACTCCTATGCCTATATAGTTTGATTTCTCATCAGTGCCCATGATTGAAAAGATCAATGAAAAGGGGAGAACGGTTGATGAATGGGTGCAGAGGTTGCTCCTCCAAGGAAAGGAAGTCATTGAGGCTTCATCTGAGTTTCATAAGACCTTAAGGAATACTCAAAAGGAGGGAGAAAAAATGGATGAAGATTTTTAGAGGAGATTAGAAACCTCGAGCTAACCTTGGAAGCTCTTAATGCACTGAAATAGGTCCCATCCCGTATCCTAGTCGAAGAAGGGGTTATCCCTCACGTGGATAGGCATTTCTAGCTAACCAAGGCTATAAGATTCAGAGTGAAGATTCTCAACGAGGCCTACAAAAATTAAGGGAATCCAGAGATCAATTGGTGGATGTTGTCAGTGATATTAAAGAACTCTCTAGGATTTTTCCCAAGGTATTGGGTGCAGGCTCGAGTCTTTTATCTGCTGATGAGTTCCACCAGCAATTTCAAAAGTCTATCCAGCAGGAATCAACTACCGCCTTTAGTCTGGAAATTATTGATAAACTTGTAAAGACTGAGCACGTCCTAGAGTCACTAAGGAAACTTAGTAAGAGACTGAAGAAACTTCCAGGTGAAGAAAATGATATTCATGAGACCTGTGAAGTTTTGAATGACCATTCCAGTGCGCCTGAAGAAGCTGAAATGCAAGATGTGATCAAGAAATTTCAAGAGTTCCAAAATAAACAAGCGCTGCTGGAGGAAGACAAAGATGGTGGAACGGAGCAAGCTTAATGCTACATGTCTTTTTCATTTAGGAATTGACATGTCTTTTTCATTTTCGTTTCACCATGAAGGAAGCAAATTTTGACTTGGTCTCCTGCGTGAGATTCAAGAAAAATAGGACTTTGATAAAATGACTATTTCATAGGATTTTATCTTATTTTCTCTCTACTCTTTTTATTATAAATATAGAGCACATATGTTTTCAAAGGGTAATATTTTTTATTAAGAAAGCTATTGTGAAAAGAAGAGAAACTTTGTGTTTTCTTTTATCCATTTGAAGAATAGAAATGAATGATATTTTTGCAAACTTTGTGTTGTGAGATTCATTTCCCTTAAGCACTTGTTCTTCATTCAATGGTCTTAAGTTGTCCTTCATTAGCATCATTGGTTATTTAATTATATCCCAACCCCCAATGGTTAGAGTCTTGTGTATATTGTAAATATCCTTTTCATTGTGTTTTAGATTAGTAATAAACAGGAAGCCTCACTTGTCTTTGAGGAGGGATTTTATCTAATGTAATGTGGTTGAACCTCATATTTTGTCTTGAAAAAATATCCAACCAATAGATTTTGCAACTCCACTGGGGTATACGGACTAATAAGACTGAGCTTATTGTATTGGTGTCTGGTGACTCCATATTTTCCTTATTTTCAGAAGATCCTTTTTCTGGTTCAAGCTGGCTAGAAAGATCTTCACTCGGTTGAGCCGAGCTAGGGGTGAAACCAATCCATTCTTTGATTTGCTTCAGCAACATAATTTCAGTCTTTCCCCTCACAGCGTTATATCAAGCCGAGCAAGAAGTTTTCACACCGTATGAAGAACTCGATTTCTCAAAAGTAAGAATTATCAATGACTTGTCATGTGTTATTCTTGTCCAACACTCAGATCCATGTACACACTCATTTCAGAAGAATAGCAACACAACATGTGCCCTGAGGCACAGCTATTGGTCCTCTTTCCTTAACTCCGCCATTGCACGAGTTACCACATGGATCGCGTATGAACATTCCCAAGTTCAATGGTGATGGGAAGCAACATCCGGATGAACACATTGCTTCCTTCTTTGTAGCATGCAGTGTCCTTGGATAGTACCTTATCTCAAGCCCATGTGACTAGACATGAACCTACCATTACTCCCTCATACACTACTTTTGACATCATTGACAATGCAAAAATAACTAAGATCCAAATGTCAGAAGCAGAATACCTTCAATCAAATCCTGAGCAGTTTGAAAAACTAGCCAAATTCATTAAAGTAAGACTGTTGTTCCTTCATCTTCAAAAGGCCTTTTGTCAATCCCTACTCAGCCTTCACCTCAAAAAAATATGACCTCTTCTTCTTCTTCTTCAGGAAAGATTGAACCGTTTTATTTGTCCTTACTCATAAACGGGTTCAAATTTAGCAATTACATAATTGACTCAGGAGCCTCCAATAATGTTGTGCCCGCAAAGGTAGCCCATGCCCTTGGACTTACTTTGACTAAATCATATGGATGGTGTTACTCCATGGAAACCAAGCAAGTTTCATTGATTAGTAAAATAAAAAATGCACAATTTGCATTCGTCACCTTCCTAGAGAAGAGAGTGAAAATGACCATTTTGGTTGCCGATATTCTTGTAGCTTATGGTATCCTCTTGGGTAGAGGTTTTTGTAAAGATGTTGGAGGTGAGATTAATATGGATTGGACCAAGGCCAAGATTCTAGTCAATGGAGTTTCTCACGTTCTCCATCCTGAACCTCAGGAAAAGTATTTGGTCACTAAATCAGACGATCCCAAGGCTCAAATCCTGTTCGAAGATGCTGGTTTGGGAAATTACTTCATGACATCAGAGGTACCAGCTATTGATGTCAAGCAAGAGGATGCCAATGTGATTTGGACTCTCGAGTTTGATGGTAGCTATTCAACTACTAGATCAGGTGCTGGCATAGTTCTTATATCTCCAGATTCTGAGATCTTTCCCTCTGCTTTCAAGTTGTAATTTGATAACACTAATAATACAACTGAATATGAAGCTTTGTTATTAGGATTAGAAATGGCAAGACAAAAGGGGATCTGGAACCTCAAAGCTCAAGGAATCTATCAGGTAAAAAATGATCGCTTGAGACATTATAGGAACAAATTTTGGGACAATATAGAATGCTTTGATGCTTTCTCTATCAAGGTAGTTTTGAGAGATTATAATGACAAGGATGATTCTTTAGCCATGTCTGCATCTCTCCTCCTCCCTCATCCACAGTTCAAACAAGACACATACACCATTGAGATTGTGTATCATCCCAGTGTCCTAGATAATGTAGCTCATTGGCAAGTATTCAACGATGATCAACAGGTGTTGTCCTTTTTAGAGAAAGCTGACAATTTTAGTGAACTATACTTTGAAGGCTCAGAATCAGCATTCTGTGAATCTGTTTCAAATCCATATCAAGAAGTCGATGGTGAGTTCATACAGCTAAAAGGAAACAAGATTCCCAAAGGACTGGTTTCTCTGGAGGGTTTGTTTGATAAACATGACCGCTTCATTCAAAACAAAAGACAAACAGAAGGATCCTCTTCCTCGGAAGTAGATCAAGTCAATCTAGGTTCGTCTGATCAACCTCGGATGGTGAATATCAAGAAATGTTGTTCCCCTAAGGAGAAAGAAAAATTCACTTCACTCCTAAAAGATACATGGATGTCTTAGCCTGGTCCTATGTAGATTTAAAATCCTTCAAGCCCAAAGATGTACAACACAGTATTCCTTTGAAGCCTGATGTAAAACCCTATAGGTAGAAACAAAGACATTACAATCTAGAAAATGTTAGATGCAAGGATTATATTTCCAATTCACCATTCCACCTGGGTTGCTAATATCATTCCTGTCAGGAAGAAGAATGGCAAAATCTAGATTTGTGTTGATTTCAGGAACTTAAATCAGTCTTCATTAAAAGACAACTACCCCTTGCCAATCATGGATTAGGTGTTGCAGACTGTCACTGGATCTGAGATGTTATCCATTCTCGACGGATTTTCAGGATATTATCAAGTTGAGGTGGCTACTGAAGATCAACATAAAATGGCCTTCACAACCCCATGGGGAACCTTTGCTTACAGGAGAATGCCTTTCGGTTTGATTAATGCCAGAGCCACATTTCAGAGAGCTATGGACTTAGCATTCAGAGATCTGATGGGTAAAGTCATAGTTGTATATTTGGATGACTTAACGGTCTTCTCTAAGAAACGGAGTGATCATTATGATCATCTGGAGCAGGTACTCTTAAGGTGCAGGCATCATGGGATTTCATTGAATCCTAAGAAGTCTATGTTCGGGGTAATAGAGGGAAAATTGTTGGGTCACATCGTGACTAGAGAAGGAACTAAAATTGACCCAGAGTGAGTAAAGGCTATCCAAGGCCTTACCTTACCCACAAGCAAAACTGAGTCCATTCCTTTTCGGAAAAGTCAATTTCCTAAGGAGGTTCATACCTGATTTTACGAGAAAAAACCAAGGATATCCTTGGGATGATGAAAGGTAAAACTCCATTTCGATGGAGTACTGAAGGGAAGCTTGCATTTGATGAAGTCAAAAGGGAAATTTCTCATGCTCCCATTCTGGTATGTCCAGATTTCAAGAAATATTTCATTATGTACAGCTATGCTTCAGCACATACAGTATCAGCCATCCTGATGCAGGAGAATGAAGAAGGCATTGAAGCTCCCATCACTTTCATGAGCTATCCATTAAAGGAACATGAATTGAAGATGTCACAGATTGAAAAACATGCTTATGCAGTGGTGCGAGTGGTAAAACATTTCAGATACTATGTGCTGAGTTCTCATACTCTCATTCTCGTTCTTGACACTGCAGTTAAATCCATCTTGACTCAGCAAGAACTGGGTAGTCAACGGGGTAACTGGATAGCCAAAGTTCAAGAATATGACTTGGATATCAAGCCTACCAAGTTGGTACGAGGAAGGGGCTTGTGCCAATTGATTGTAGAAAATAATGCTGAGGCAGAATGCGAAGGAAGTGAGGATATCTCCCCAGGATTGCCTATGGTGCTTTTTGTAAGCACAACAGATGAATGGTACACAGATATTGCTTTCTTTTTGACTTATGGTGAGTTCCCCCCACATTTAAGCCAAAAAGAGAAGAGGAAAGTTAAGTTAAGATCCGCGAGATACATTCTATGGGATGGAGGAATATATAAGAAAGGCATTGACGACGTTTTCCTGTATTGTGTCGATAAATCTCAGCAAGTAAGGCTGCTGGAATCCTTCCACAATCTAGCCTATGGAGGACATTTCTCTTCCTCCGTGACAACTTATAAGATCATGTGGGCTAGGTACTATTATCCTACTCTATTTCGAGGCTCAGTAGAATGGGTGTCTAAGTGTGAATCCTGTCAACATTTCGTCGGTCATCCTAAGCTAGCGGCCCTTCCCCTGAAGCCTATGGTGATTGAAGAGCCTTTTCGCCAGTGGGGAATTGATTTCATTGGAACATTGAATCTTGCCTCTAGTGCCAGACACAATTACGTGCTTACTGCTATAGACTATTTCACCAAGTGGGTAGAAGTTGCGCCAATCAAGCAGGCAACCTCGGAAGTTGTGTGCAAATTCCTAAAGGAAAACATAATTGTCAGATTCGGTGTGCCTCACAAGATTGTGGCTGATAACGCCTCCAATTTCTCATCACATGAACTAACATAATTTTTTTAAGGGTTCAAAATCACGCTTGCTCATTCATCTAATTACTACCACCAAGGCAATGGTCAGGTGGAATCCAGTAACAAGAACTTGGTTACCATAATTAGAATGTTGGTGGATGAGAACCAAAGGACATGGTACAAAGCATTGTATGATGCATTGTGGGCAGATCAGATTACTCTTAAGTGAGAGCTATCCAATGTCTCCATTCCAGTCTTTGTCTGGGATTGATCTTTGAGATCCCTATCTCAGTAGAGTTGTAAGCCTTACAGTTGGCCAAAGCAGTAGAAGATGAGACCTTTTGAAATTCTATTGAAAAAGGATAATGTACTTATCCAGACTAGAAGAGGAATGAAGCAAGGTGGTTGATCACATTGCAGATCATCAAAGAAAAGTAAAGAAGATATTTGATAAAAAATCAAAGCAATGTCACTTTCAAATTGGAGATCTAGTGCTTCTTTGGGATAAGAGAAGGGAACAAAAAGGCATGCATGGAAAGTTTGACTCTTTGTGGAAAGGACCTTTCAAGATTCATCAGCTAAATGGTGAAAATAGCTTCTACCTATCATATTCCGATGGAAAGTTGCTCCCTTTACCTTTCAGTGGTCAACATCTGAAGTTGTTCCATCAGTAATGCAAGATGCTCTCTTGCATTGTATATATTTTGCTTTCTATCGTGTGTTTGCTTTTCATTTCTTTCTCTGTTTGTTGTTTTCAGGTTTCTTCTTTTCAGACTCCATAGCCCAATGGATAAAGCCAGAGATTCTGAGTTCCCTTCCTTTGATGTCACAAATAAAGTCCCCAACTGGAGCCAGCTGTTATCCCATTTTTGTGATTTCACTAAAATGAAGATAACCATAGAATTTTTTTTTGAAAAATCTCCTAAAATGCCCTTTTAGAGAGATAGTCGAGTTTTTGGAACCTAGAAACATCGAAGCATGGTTCGTAAAAAGCATGTTATATGTTGCATGTTTTCTAAAACCTGAAACCCGACTCAACTCCTTTGTATCGGGTTTTCAGGTCTTCACAACATCGAACATGCCTTAGCCAAAACATGCTTCATGTTGCATGATTTCTAACTCTCGAAACCTGATTCACTCCTTTGTATTGGGTTTTCAGAACCATCAAGCATCTCAACATATCATGCTTCATGTCACATGCTTCCCAAAACCGAAACCTGAATTGGTATTAAATCCTTTGTGTTGGGTTTCTAGACACCCAAAGCATGATGACATGGCATTAATGCCGAGTTGTCTAGTAGTTGGCACATGCATCAACTGATGTGTAATAAATGTGGAAATTTTTATAAATACTCGGATTTACACGTCATTTTTACCAGTTGTACTTTTTACCTCGTGGATTTTCGTGCATGCTCTCGACCTTGAAACCCGATTTGATCTCATGCTCAATTGCGTGGCTCGTTTTTTATTATTTTTTGAACTAGTTGAAGGTATTTCCTTTGTTCTTTGTTTGTGAGGTTTTTTGGATGTGTTGTTGTGATGATATTTCTAGCATTCTCCTTTCTTTCCTACTAGGGTTAGGGTTTTTGGTTGTTTTATTCTTTGGGTTTTTGTTCCAATTGAGTTTGTGGTTTAGGATTCACCCTTTGTGTGTTTTCCTTTTCTTTATTCCTTGGAATATGCCTTCTTAATGTTATAAGAAAAAGAGGAGAATATAACAAAATTCCACTGTTGAAATGGAGGAGAATTTGAATGTCCTAACATCACAAAAACTTGATCCTCTATTTTCAGGTTTTGTAGGGTGCTATACAATTTCAAAATTCCATAGTTTGTCAGGTATTTCAGTGTGTCAGACATCCTCTAGTTTCCAACAAGAGTTTCCACAGTTGATTGGGTCTTGTGGTGTGTCAGACATTCAAAGTCTTCCGACACCTCCTAGTGTTGCGGGTTTGGCAAGTCTTCTGACACCTCCCAGTGTTGTGGGTTTTGCAGGGTGCTCTACAAGCTCTGACTTCTGCAGTATTTTGGGTTTTTATCGGTGTCAAACATTCAACATCTCCCGACATCTCTGATTTCCCGCAGTGTGTCAGGTTTTTATGACTACTCGAAATCTCATATCTTCTCGACATGTTCAGATGATTGTCGGGAATTCCCAAGTGTCCGACACCTACTAATCTCTGATACTCTCTATAGTGCTTCGGGCATGTCGGATTCCTAAGTAGGCCTTGAAACACTGAAGTGTCCAAACCATAGGTGATCGATAACTGATCCTTCTTAAAAATTACTCATGTCAAATCCTAAACCATCACAGGATAAATTAGGTAAGTCCGGGAAAATGAAGTACAAATTCACGAAGATGGATTCCCCTTCCTACATTGATTGTAATTACAACATCTAGGATACAGAACTCAAAAATGTAGACATGGAAGACTTTTGGAATAGGGTCAAGAGTTCTTCCCAAACCTCGTGGATGAAGTCAATAGCTAGCAGTGGTCTCCCTCTTGCAGCAGGATTCCCCATGTCTTAACACAGCCCCGAGTTCATCTTGGCATGTGCTTCAATTTATGACTCTGCCTCTCGTTCAGTGAGAAATCAGGTGGGAGAAGTCATAGTCAAGTTAGAAAGAGGTTACTTTGATGACCTTCTCAAGCTACCTAACTTTGAGGAATATGTTGACTTGAATCTTCAATAAGCTCAGAAGGCCTAGGATAATGACCAAGAAGACTGTATTAAGCATGTGAATAAGAAGTTCTTGGTCAAGGCCAAGCCGGCTATCTCTAGTTTCCAAGAGTTATTGCTAGAAGTGATTTCATCCAAGAGATGAACGACATCATTACTTTGCTGAGCTGGGTTTTTGGATTGCTTGAGTTAAAAAATTTCAAGGATGGATGTAACAATTCATGGTCATCATTAAGAAGAATTAGGAAGGAATTGATTGGGGTAGTCTTATCGATGATGAAGTAGACTCCCAAATGAAAACAGTCCTGACTATGGGCAAGTTCTATATGTCCTCATATGTCATCTATGTAGCAGTCGGTATGAGAAATTATCCAGGCTTGGATACGAAGGGGAACAAGGTAGCCAAACATGTCTACCAGAATTTTCCTCAACTAACAATAAAGGGGTCCGAGGACCAATTCAGGAGATTGAATGATGCTTTCTTCTATGAGAACATCTGTAGGATGAACCCCAAACTAAGGAAAACAAGAGTCTCTAATGAGGCATGGACTGAAGTTTCAAAATGGGGCTGTGTCTTCTTACAATTTAAGAAGTTCACATATCTTCGAGTGGTCATGTACCCAGGTGACCCTTTCCGACCACCCAGGTACCCAGGAGACAAGTTGATTCTAATGGAGTTGTGCAGGAAACTGTTGGATTTCCATAAGTTCCAACAAAGTAAACACAAGGCCGTTGTATCCTTTCCAATTTCTATTGGAAGATACACCTGCTCAATAGTGGTAAAGGCCAAGAATGTAGTGCATGAGCTTCAAGAGAAGCTAAAGAAGCACATGAAGCATAGAGACGGGTTTGACTTCCGGGTGTCCTTAAAATGTATGGAACCCCGTGTGCCTCATGTACCAAGCATTATGGACTGAATGAAGATCGATATGTCTTCCAAGCTATTGATTGGTCCATTGGTGAAAAGGCCTCTATTGCAAATAGATCAGCTCCAATTCTCACATGCACCAAGGCATGGCTCACTTCTTGGGGAATGAGTTACAAGGAGAAAAGTTTCTCAAAGTTGTTTGCTTTAGAAGTGGGGCCCTTCCAAAAGACCTATAAAGGTCAAATTTGTCAAGAAGGGAGGAGAACAAGTGACTACTTCCTCTGCTACTCAAACTAAAATGGTGAATATACCAGATTCACCAACCCCACCTGAAATAGGAGAAATTCTTTGGAGGTAGAGGGTAGCCAACCTTTGATTTCACCATTTGCTTGATTGCTCATCTGAAGTGAGTTTGTCTCTTGCTTCCTAAGCCTTAGCTTCAGTATATATGCCCCCTCCTTCATAGCCACTTCCACCTCCTCTTTCTCCATCCACATCAACAGTCATGGCCAACATCTTCTCTAGTCTCTCACCTCTCTCTGCTGGAACAAAAGTGACTATAGATATGCCTCCTCCTTCTACACATCTTTTCGGTGAACCTATATCCACCCTTGTGACTGTCCTTGCTCCACCAGTAAGTATTCCCCCACCTACAAGTGTGACCCCAACTTCTGCAATAGTGGTAACTCCCTCTGGCACTCCTCAATGGTTGAATGATCAAACGTTGAGAAAGAGGAAGGTGGTAGTTCCCCTACCGGCCTTTGATTTCAGTTCACTTAAAGTTCCCTCTGCTAAATCTGCTAAGAAACCCAAAACACTTTCTAGGGTTTCAGTGGATGCTTCGGGGAATAAATTTATAGAAATCACAACTCCCACATCTAACAAGACTAGAAAGGACATAACAGCCTCTAACTATCAGATAACCAAATTCGATCTTAGGAAAGTGACGACGAGAGGGATCCCAGCAAGATGCACGTGATGTTATGAACGTGCTATGTGAAAAGTTAAAGGAAACAAAAGAAAGTAGGGATGAGATTAAAGGGAAATTGGAGTAGATGACTGAAGTGTTGCTCAAACTTTCAAAGCCCTCTGAATCAACACCATCATCCTCCACTCCTATACCTATACAGTTTGATTTCTCATCAGTGCCCATGATTGAAAAGATCAATGAAAAGGGGAGAATGGTTGATGAATGGGTGCAGAGGTTGCTCCTCCAAGGAAAGGAAGTCATTGAGGCTTCATCTAAGTTTCATAAGACCTTAAGGAATACTCAAAAGGAGGGAGAAAAAATGGATGAAGATTTTTGGAGGAGATTGGAAACCTCGAGCTAACCTTGGAAGCTCTTAATGCACTGAAACAGGTCCCATCCCATATCCTGGTCAAAGAAGGGGTTATCCCTCACGTGGATAGGCATTTCTAGCTAACCAAGGCTATAAGATTTAGAGTGAAGATTCTCAACGAGGCCTGCAGCAAATTAAGGGAATCTAGAGATCAATTGGTGGATGTTGTCAGTGATATTGAAGAAGAACTCTCCAGGATTTTTCCCAAGGTATTGGGTGCAGGCTCGAGTCTTTTATCTGCTAATGAGTTCCACCAGCAATTTCAAAAGTCTATTAGCAAGAACCAACCGCCACCTTCATATGGAAATTATTGATAAATGTGTACAGATGAGCATGTCCTAGAGTCACTAAGGAAACTTAGTAAATGATCAAGAAACTTCCAGGTGAAGCTAATGATATTCACAAGACCTGTGAAGTTTTCAATGACCATTCCAGTGTGCCTGAAGAAGCTGAAATGCAATATGTGATCAAAAAATTTCAAGAGTTCCAAAATAAACAAGCGATGTTGGAGGAAGAAAAAGACGGCGGAATGGAGCAAGCTTAATGTTACATGTCTTTTTCATTCAGGAATTGACATGTCTTTTTCATTTTCATTTTGCCATGAAGGAAGAAAATTTTGACTTGGTCTCCTGCGTGAGAGTCAAGCAAAATAGGACTTTGATAAAATGACTATTTCATAGGGTTTTATCCTATTTTCTCTCTACTCTTTTTATTATAAATATAGAGCACATATGTTTTCAAAGGGGGAGATTTTTGATTAAGAAAGCTATTGTGAAAAGAAGAGAAACTTTGTGTTTTCTTTTATCCATTTGAAGAATAGAAATGAATGATATTTTTGTAGACTTTGTGTTGTGAGATTCATTTCCCTTAAGCACTTGTTCTTATGTTCAATGGTCTTAAGCTGTTCTTCATTAGCATTCTTGGTTATTTAATTGTTTCCAAGCATTACATATATTTATCTAAAACTCGTGTGAATACTTCGTGATCTGTGTTTGCTTGAAGAAACATACGTTCTTCTCCTTCCTTTCAAAATTTTGTTTCTTCTATATCTTCTCATCCACTCTATTATGTAAACAGTAATGTCTTCACCTCATGTTGATATGAGCTTCGGGATTGTATCCCAACCCCCAATGGTTAGAGTAGTGTGTATATTGTAAATATTCTTTCCATTGTGTTTTAGATTAGTAATAAACAGGAAGCCTCACCTGTCTTTGAGGAGGGATTTTATCTCATGTACTATGGTTGAACCTCATATTTTTCTTGAGAAAATATCCAACCAAAATTTTTTGGTGAATCACTGGGGAATATGGACTGATAAGACTTAGCTCATCCTATTGGTGTCTAGCGACTCTGTATTTGCCTTATTTTCAAAAGATCATATTTCTGGTTAAAGCTGGTTAGAAATCTATTCAATTGGTCGAGCCGAGCTAGGGGTGAAACCGACCCATTCTTTGATTTGCTTCAGCAACATAATTTCAATCTTTCCCCTCACATCGTTATATCAAGCCGAGCCAGAAGTTATTCACCTTTTCGAAGAACTCGGATTTCTCAAGATCAAGAAGTATCAGCGACTTGTTATGCGTTATTCTTGTCCAACACTCATATCCCTGTACGCATTCCATTCAAAGTAATGGCAGCACAACTTGTGCCCCGGTCACAACTATTGGTCCTCTTTCCTTAACTCCGCCATTGCATGAGTTACCACATGGATCACATAAGAACATTCCCAAGTTCAATGGCGATGGGAAGCAACATCCAGATGAACACATTACTTCCTTCTTTGTAGCATGCAGTGTCCTTGGAGTGGCTCATGAAGATGTTTCTGTTCAGCTCTTCATTGAAACATTACACGGTGCAGCAGCTGAGTGGTTTTACCATCTTCCAAATGCATGCATTACAAACTAGGCTACCATGAGGACCAGATTCGAAGCACGGTTCAAACTGGATGAGGATTCTCATGCTTTGTTAGCACAACTTACCCACATGAAGAAAGAATCCCACGAACCCATGTGGGACTTCGTGGCCAAGTTCAACAAGTTGATCCAGAAAATTCTAGAACTAGCTTGTTTCCTACTCTAGAAAATCAGAAATGCTTCTTCATCAACGCTCAGCCACAGGTGAGCTTCCTATTGAGAAGATTAGCCATCCCTGATTTGGCTACCACTCAGTCTACGGCCATTGAAATAGAAGATGATCTCATTCTGGTAGGAAGGATCAGGAGAGATTCATCTAAGCCTAAAAATCAAGGTTCTTCTCAAGGTAATACTGACCCTATGATTCAAAAGATGGCTAATGATTTGATTGCTTTGAAAAAGCAAATGTCTCAACAAGTGAGCAATGTTCCGTATTGGGATATCCCTAGATGGAATTTCAATAATACTAATGGCATGCCCACAAGAGATAGACCACGGTTGACTGCTACTCAACCAAGCCTGACCATCGAAGCTCCTCTTGTTAACACAACAGAAGAGACAGTGGAAGAAGATGAAGAACCAAAAGAGCAAGAGTATCATGAAGCTCTCGAAGCTTCGAGATATGCTAATGAGTCTTATGACGATTCAGCTAGAGACTCCAACATTGGGTATTTGGAATACGAGGAAGATGGATGCGAACCTGATGGTCAGTCATTTGTGGTATTCACTTGATCCCAATCTCAGAATCCAAGAAAATCTGGTTGAAATCTCCAGGGAGAAGAGCAAGGAAGCCCCCATAGTCATAGCTAAGAGAGGTTCTCCTATCTCAGCACAAACTGAAAAAGAAATGACCAAAAAGGTAACAACTTCCCCTCATTCTCCTTCTCCCAAGGCCAGTACCTTAGCTCAAGCCCATGTGACCAGACCTGAACCTACCATTACTCCCTCATACACTACTTTTGACATCATTGACCATGCAAAAAGAACCAAGATCCAAATGTCAGAAGCAGAATACCTTCAATCAAATCCTGAGCAGTTTGAAAAACTAGCCAAATTCATTAGAAGCAAGACTGTTGTTCCTTCATCTTCAAAAGGCCTTTTGTCAAGCCCTACTCAGCCTTCACCTCAAAACAATATGACCTCTGCTTCTTCTTCTTTAGGAAATATTGAACCATTTTATTTGTCCTTGCTCATAAATGGGTTCAAACTTAGCAATTACATCATTGACTCAGGAGCCTCTGATAATGTTATGCCCGCAAAATTAGCCCATGCCCTTGGGCTTACTTTGACTAAATCATATGGACGGTGTTACTCTATGGAAACCAAGCAAGTTCCCTTGATTGGTCAAATCAAAGATGCACAGTTTGCATTCATCGCCTTCCCGGAGAAGAGAGTGAAAATGACCATTCTAGTTGATGATATTCCTGCAGCTTATAGTATCCTCTTGGGTAGAGGTGTTTGTAAAGATGTTGGAGGTGAGATTAATATATATTAGACCAAGGCCAAGATTCTAGTCAATGAATTTTGTCGCATTCTCCATCCCGAACCTCGGCAAAGTATTTAGTCACTAAATAAGACAATTGTGGATCCTAATAAGGGTGGTGTATGGATGGTAGTGAACAAGAAAAAGAAAGGAAAAATAAGAAATTTTCCTCTTAAGACAGAGCCTTAGATCTTAAATGGTGAAGGACCGTGGTAGATAGGTTTTTTCCTAGTTGATGGTCAAGTGGCTTTAAGTTTCCTTCTTTGAGTGACCCTTTCTCCCTTTTGTGTTTCTTGCTTTCGGTTTTGGCTTGTCTATTTGTTTATTTTTGGCCTTGTTAGGAATTATTCCTTGATGTATCTCTTTCATTCCTTGATGCTTACTTTTCAGTTGTATAGGGCTTTTGATACCTTCAAAATCTTCTTTCTTCCCTTAAGTAATAATTTTTTTACAACATTTCGATGCTTTTACATTCCTTTTAAAATGAGAAAATTTACAACATATACATAGAGATTCACAAGAATATGAAGAGTTTTAGATTTTCCAAGAAGCTAATGAAAGGTAGATTAAAACAATAAATAATGTTTATGTAATGATTTTGAGAATATTTTACATAATTCAAAAGATTATCCTTTCCATTCTTGATTGAAAAATTTATATGAAAAATAGTTCTAAAATGGGATTTAAAAATTCCCAATTGGTTGCTACTATTAAATCAAGGTTAGGTTGAAAAATTACCACATTTTACAACTCTTGCTCTTAATTTAGACCACATATGTCCATAAGACCTAGAAAAACTCTATACTAAAAAGTATCTTTTTAGAGTGACTTAGTAAAAATATCATCATACTGATATTAAAATATTCAAAAATCAAGATAAATTTTGCCACTATTGACAAGATCCTTGACAAACTGGCCCCGACATCAATGTGGATACTCCAAATATGGAAGACACATTTTGTTAGTAATTTAATTTCTAAGTTGAAGTAACAAAATATTTGTGTTACTTCCTTTTTATCAAGTAAAAGATTTGATTGCATTCTTTCCATCCAAACTACTTTACTTGAGTTAGATGTAGTTTTCACATTCTCTTGTTCTTCAAAAGATATAGTTACAATGGGTTTCTTCTTTGATATTCATGAAACTAAACCTAATAAAAAAGGAACACATCGATAATTTCTCTAATGATCATCTAGGCTGCCCATAAATCAATGTTAGTACATCCAATTAGTATGAAATCTTTATATGTTTCATAAAATATTACATGTCCAATGGTTGATGCAACATATTTCAATATATTTTTTCTAGCTTACTAGTGTGAATCTTTGGATGACTCCATGAACCTTGATATGAGATTGACTCCATACTTGATATATATCATAGTATTTTTCAAACACATAAAACTCCCAACAAGTCTCTTTTAAAAAGCGTAATCAAACTTGTATCCTTTATCTTGTTTTATTAATTTTGTCCCTATTGTAAACTAAATGCAGGATGGCTTGTTATTCATCATAAAACGCCTCCTCGAACATCATTAATATATTTTATTATATTTAATGCCAAGAAACTATTTGATAAGGGATAAATATATTTTTGAAATTCTCTTTCCTTTGCATTTTGAATGCTTCAATTTATAAGTTTCCTATCAAAATTAAATCACCAACAAAGTAAAAAGTGTTCAATATTTTTCCTTGTGTGTTGATTTTTTTATAAATTTGTCTCACTACTTTTGATAAATGCATTTCTTATTAAATATGAGCACATACAACTATTGCATGTCGGTGGTGCTTTCCTAATACAAGAAAGGTCATTTTTAATCAACATAATTTGTGACATTTTCCATAAACATCATATCCATGTGGCTACACGATGTACACTAATTACAAAAATCCATTTAAAAAGGATGGATTGATACCGAGTCTAATAAAATTTGTAATTATTTTGCATTACTCTTAAAGCATACTAGTGTGTCTCACTTGGTGGTCAAACATATTTTAAAATCAGGGTAGTAAATAAATCTTAGAAAACACTTATAAATATTAAAAATATGTGTAAATTATAGATACACTACATCATATTATATTTAAGATCTTAAAAATTTTTTTGGTCATTTTATGTGTTTTGTTAAGTTTTAGTATTTAGACATTTTATTGCGGTAAGAATATTATAAAACCGTAGTTCATAGTTATTTATTTCGATTAGTATAGATACTCTTTCTTAAGAACTATTCGTTGTATGTTTATCCTTTCCATTGGTTAAGAGGTTGGGGAGGCATAAGGAAATGTAAGGAATAAGGGGTACTTGGCGAGAGGCATAAGGGTATGTAAGGGATTTTAAATGATACATATTTTAGCGGTTTTTTCTCAAGGGTGATACCCATTTCCCGTTGGTAGGCATAAGTAACATCCCCCATAGTTTATAGCTCAATTGGCTTGCATGATGAAGCCTGAGTTTTGTTATTGTGTTTTAATGTGGTTGCAAACTAGATTCTATTTGGGTTGTCTTTAAATGTGAAATTTGCATATGTGTTTGTGGAAGCCTGTTGTTTCCATGAGTTGGAGCATATTTCCTATTGCATTGTGGTTGGGTCTTGGGGTCCAATGAAGAAGTATGGCTTCTCCTTTCATTGGATTTCTTGGTTGGGTGGAGAGAATTTATTTTCCCATGCCTATGTTGTGATCAAATTTAAATAAATGGAGGATCTTCGTGATGTTGTTCGAGCAAAGGAAAAGACAATTTTGACAGTCCTTGTTGAGATTATTATTTATTGTAACCCTTTCCCACTTTGAAGTGGATGACCTTGTATATTACTGGCGATGGAAAGATGTTTTGTTATGGCTACGAAATTTGAAATTCAAAATGTGAAAGAGATGAATTCTATTTTCTATTTTTTGGAATGTATGACAAGGAAATTATATTTTATATATTGAAATTAAGGAATGAAAGAATAAATATGTAAAGAAATCTTTTTTGAGTTAATGGAAGTTGTTACCTTGTTCAAATGATTTGGTGTTCATTGGAAATCTATGTTTGCAATGCATTATGAAACCTCTATTTAGAAAAATGAAAAGTGAATACGTATGATGAAATGTCATGATGCTCTGTTCTACGAAAAGAATTTTTAGAAAATTTGAAGTTATAAATTGGCATTTGAATACCTTGTTTGAGTCAAGTTAGAAAATTATAATTTTTGGAATGAATTTAGTATTGTAGTTGATAAATGTAAATAAAGCTATTTGATTTGGATCATTATTAGATGTTTTCAAATTCAAAATTTTTTTATTCAAAATGCATAGAATGACCCCGCAACAATGAATAAGAAAATGAAACATTTAATTGAACTTAGTAGGATTAAAACGACCAAAACAAACTATACCACTTAATAAATGGTTAAGGATCCTTTCAAATCGAACAAAGGAAAAAATGGAGTCATTTCACTTTCAAAAAATTCAGAAAGTTTGAATTGATCTTCAATAAAAAAACTTACCTCACAATTCATCCTAGATTCCACTAAGAACAACACTCCATGTCCGTTTGGCATGTTGAGAAAGGAAGGATGTCGAATTGAACAAAAATTTAGAAGTCAAATGTTACCAGTTTTCATGTTAAAATCCTATAGAGCGTTTTCTCAAAATTGAACCTTAAAAATTTATCCGAATTAAAGTCGTATGGTTACTACGCAAATAGTATGTCGAGATATTTCTGAAAATTTCTTGTTTTCCAAAAACGGAGTTCTCTATAAAAATTTATGGCCTTCGAACTTTGCATAAGAGGAAAAGCTTCATGCACGTGCATCTTGCGTTCCTAGAAATTCTTGCACGTGCTTCTTACGCACCCATCTTATGTGCCCATGTGAAAATGAATCTCTTGCATGCCTGTCTTGCACACCCATGAGAAAATGAGTCTTTTCCGTGCCCATCTTGCGTGACTAGGAGAAAAATGAGTCTCTTCCGCGCCCGGAAGAAAAGTTTCTTTTCGTGCCTCTTTTAAGCGTGGGGAAATTTCTTTTACATGCCCTACAAGAAGATAATCTATCCACACTAGGGATGAATTTCACTCACTTAGTGTTATGTAGGATGATTTGGTAATCTGTTGTCCTGGAACTCCACTTTAGTTAGAGCTTACGCTCGTCACTTGTGCAATGGAGGTCCAGATCAAGAATTTTCAGCTCAGGCATGTTTGTGCAACCTTGTGAGAGAGGAAATGTGTTCCTTTTTCCAAACGAATTTTGTTAGCTTTATCAGTCTTTAGTTGAACCTCTTTCAGAAATCTTGTGCTCTAGCTAGTTAGTCTAGATTACCAAATTAATAAGTTCTCCTTTGTGAGTAGAATGTTCGAAACAAATATGAATCATGAAGATTGTTAAGGTAGGCCTTGAAAAACATTTTTGGTAAATGCATAACCTTAAGGGATTATAAACTGTGGAGTGTATTCAACTATGACTGTGTATTGTGGTTGAGTTGTTTCGTGGTGCCTTGTCAAGGAGTAAAGTGAATTGTCCTTGATGGGTGTTAGTTGTTTCCATGTTGTCCATAAGGTCATCGTTGAGTCAAGTTGTTTGAAGAGTTAGTCGTAACCTTTGTGACCACCTGTTGCATCGTTCTGTGCATCAAACAAGTCAAAAAAATTATCCTGTACTTTGCTATGTTGTTCTTTGTCTTGAATTTTTGGGCATTGCACTTGGTATTAGAGCCGTGGGTTCAAAGCTTAGACCCTTGGGCACACTAGAAAACAGAGAGACATGAATTACAAACTTAGCACACTTTTAAATCTAGAAAATAACCTTGTTTGAAAATTGAAAAATAAATAAGTATGAATAAATATTACATTACTCTGTTCATTTAAACCGCCAAATTAAAATCATAATAAAATAATAAAATGTTTGAGGGTTGTACTTTATTAGTGGCATTTTTTCTAAACCCGAGTAACTAAGAATATCGAAGTTAAATTAACTTTTTGAATTTATAGTGTAGTTGAAACTTGGTTCCACTTTGAAAATGTGTTGTTTTACAAGTCCTAAATCTTGAATTAATTGTATGATGCGTTAAGCCCTTTTGAGACCCTTCTTTATTGAATTTTTGGAATGATAAGTTGTATCGTGTTATTCTTGTGGTTCTGTTATGGGGTCGAGAAGAGTTAGTTAGAAGTTGTTTTGTGATAAAAATCCCCCTCTTCCCTTTAGTGGTTGGATGAGTTAGCTTTGGTGACTCAATCCCCGTGTGAGTTAGTGGGATGTTAGGTCTTGGTGTCACCTTTGATCCAACCTTCCGTGAGTGTCATTATAGTAGACCTCGAGGAAGAGTACCCTATCGGCGACCATGAAGGGATGAGAAGTGAATGTGGTGTTATCTTTTATGTTTTACATTTGTAATCTTGTGTTATGTTATCAAGGACCAACATCTTATTTTTTGATTGGATTGAAAATCTATGAGGATCTTTAAGTTTTTTTTTTTTTTGTGAGAATTTTTAGACTTTGCAATATGGCTACTTAGCCACTTTCCTTAATTTTCGACATTTCTTGGATTATTTTTTTATTTGTGACTCGGAGCTCATTATGTTGTTGGCTACTTACCTAAATGTTATGTGGTTCCTTCTTGCATGATGATGAGATGGTTATATGATTTTTTGTATCGGGGTACACGTTGGTGTCTTGAATGTCTTCTTAGGTTCTTAAAGTTATGGCTTTGTTTTGGATGCACGTAACCTTGCGTGTGTCTAGGATCTTAGAGTGACTTATTCATTGCTTGACCTTGCTAGATAGAGAGTTTGTTGTGTTGGGAATTCTAGTTGGCGATCTATTAGTTGTGGTGGTGATTCTCTTACAACTGATAAGAGCTTCAACCTCATTATAGTAGAGGTGTTTAATTGTGGGTTGATGAATTATGTTAGTATCGAACTACTTTTGGCTGGGTCATGTGGATGTTAGTGGAAAAGTGTCTGTCTACAGTAGTGGCGTTTCTTTGTTGGCATGCTAAGTTTTATCAAGATTTCCTTATTTCATTATATAAAGTAGTGACTTGTGGATAGTAGGCATCTTGGTAGTTATGGTTAGAATTATCCCATTCATGTATTGTGTGTAAATTAAGTGTGTTTGGTTTCCCTCTTAACCTATAAATAAGTCCACCCTTTCCTTAAACTTTTTAAGTTACTATGAATAACACTCTATGACCTATTAATTTTGAATTACGTGGAGATACTTATGGATGCTTTGAGTCTTTTGGACCATGCCTCTAGTGATGTTAGTGTAATTAGACCTTGATGAATTAATCTCAATGGTATTTTATAATGGGATTCTCCTTGCAAAACTGTAACTCTTGGTTGTAAATCCATGTTGAATAGATAGTTGATTGTCTGCTTACATTTGATGCTTTCTAGTGAGTATGTGGTGTTATTATAGTTAAATCTTTCCTTGTCATTTTAATTGCTTAGTAAAGATTTCACCTACCCAGAAATTGTGAAGCACCATGTTCTAGTTTCTTAGTACCTTCTTGTTCATAGATGTATGTGCCTTTCCTTGTGGTATTTTTGGGTCATCATACCGTTATCGTCCCGTAGCTCAGGCGAGAGTGAGAGTTATGGTTTTTGGATTAATACTTATCTATTGTCTGCAGAAGTAGCCTCCTTGCATGTTGTATTGTCCTTAGAGACCTAAGTTATTGTAATTTTAAGGCAACATATGTTAAGGATATGACCTAAATTTGGGAAGTATTCTTTTCTTCTTGTTCTTGTTGAGACACATTGTTGTCGTTGCCTCTCTTGTCCTTTGGGAAGGAAATCATAAGATGTTTTCATAAGTTGTTCCTCACTTCGATACGATGCACCTTGGATTGTAGTAAGAACCCCTTGCTACTTTTTATTCTCCCTAGAGACCTTGAGTTCTCTTTGGTGTTATGATTTATGCTTGTGCTCTCCTTGTGGTTACTCTGAGATTGATTAGGAAATAAGATAAATGAACCCCACTGTGTTATTGTGAATTGTACTTCTTGTATTTATATGTTAGTTGCTAGGGAGATATATATGTTTTTATTTTTCCAAATGGTTGACGTATCTAGATTTGGTTGGTGTGGTATGTTTGATTCTTAAAACAAAAGTGTAAAACTCGATTATAGGAAACCTTTTGGTAATGAATTTTCTTAGTATTACCATGAGAATATGACTATACCCTTTCAAGTTATATAAGTGATTTCCATAAATAGTTTCCTCGATTATAAATGCTTGCTAATTGAGGTGTCCTTCCTTGTTGTTTAACCTCATCTGGTGTGACCTCAAATTTTGGGAAATTGAGTAAACATGTCTCTCGTACAAAATTTTGGCCTTGGTTGATTCTGCTATCCTTTCCTAAACAACAAACTATGAAAGCATAATTTAGCCCTAGTGGAAACCTTAATTTTTTTACTGATGTATGTTTTATTCCTTGGGAAACTATGTGGTCATTCTCAAACTCACGGAATTCTCCTTATTATTCCTCTACTTGGTGGTTACTCTTAAGACTCTTTTGAACTCTTCATGTTATATTGCTATGTGTTGTATCTTGGTTGAAAGTGTAAAGTTACTCTCTAGACTTAAATGTTCGTAGCCTTGTATGCAGAAAGTTTAGAACACATCCATTACAATCTCCCTTATTATTGCTGAATTGCATTGGACCAAAATTGGGACTCTCTGACCCACACTTGTTTGAAGCAAGAAATCCCATAATAGGAGTGATCCTTTTTTATTGCAATTGTTCCTATCTCTCTTTCCCGTGACTTCTAGGAGGAATTCGATTCTAAGGGGAAGGGCATGTAGTGCCCACTTCCCTTTGACACTTTTGATACTGATCATGAAATTGTTGACTATACCATGGACATTGTTATAGTTTTATTTAGTATGATGATTAGATGTTAGAGCATGGATTATTGCTGACTTTGATTCATATATGATGCATGATGATATACTTTGTCTAACATGGTTACATTATAGATGTTGTTTGGACATGTGATATTTGGATATTTTGAGTAGACCTAGAAAATGAGAATTGATAATGATATAGTTATTGATGAAATTTTTAGTGACACTGTTTGATTGGCTTGATGATTGTTGTGATTCACATATATATATATATATGACTTTGGAAGTATATTATATTGATTTGGATTTTTAATGCAGCCACAAGGATAAAAGAGGTATTTGTATTTTTGTAGGTTAAACATAAAACAACAAACATCGGGGATTGGGACCAACCACATTGGAATTCTATATGAATTCAATGAGGTCACTATGGAAACTGTAATTTTTTGTGTGTGTTTGATTGTGTTAGGGATTCCCATGGGGAGGTCACCTTTAAATGTGACCAAGAGACTTGTGTTTTCCTTTTATTTGGTTCATTTGTTAATGTTTATATGTGTTTATTTTGTGGTGCATTGAGCCCTTTAATTTTTTATTAAATGGTGTGTTAATATTGTGAATAATCATGTTGTTAAGTTAATTAATTAAAATATGTCATAAGAAAGTAATTAATAGAGTTGTTGGCCTTGAATTAAAATGTTGTAAGAAATGTGTAAGAGATATGTAAGTTGATTTTGGAGTATGAAACACTTCATCTTATTTGAAATTCGAATTTTTCCTTGGAGACTGATTTTGGAGGCTTGTGGGACAAGTTAAACTTGTACCATACCTCTTAAATTTGTATACCAACCTTACCTATGGTTGGAGAGTTAAATTTAGACTTTCTTTATGCATTTTTGTAAGTCATGTTAAATGTTTTATTGCACTTTTCTTACATGTTTTAATTTCAGTCCTTATGGAGTGTGGGCTTGTTTGAGTGTGTAAACTAAACTCGACATATTTTTCACCGACCTATTGATTATGCATTAGAGAATGAAGTTGAATTCGTGTTGGGGTTGAGGATGTGGGAACTGGCATCATACATGGATCCACCTCACCCTCTTCTCTTTCCTCTTCTATTTATTGAAATTCCTTAGCTTGTTTTTAGGGTTTCTTCACTTTTATCACTTCATTTTTGGGAGACTTCTTTTGGGTTTTGAGATCTCTTTTTTTTGGAGAAGATTGGAGATTTTCATATGCTTTTGGATTATTGATCTTGGACTGTTTTGCATTGGAAAGCTAGTTGTTTTAGACTTAGAACAAAATCCATCATGGAGAGGTAACAACTTGGCTCTTAGAAATGCTCTTCTTTCCGTTTTATGAATAGGTAAATGCTTGTGTGTTTCTTATTTTATGTGGGATGTTGGGTAGATGTCCTAGGAATGGTGTAGGAGAAGGCTATGAGGTTATTTTGTGGGAGGCATAAGTTTGGAGGGAGTTGGGATTTGGGTTCCACCTGTCAAAGAAATAGCTTGCATTTCTTTACTTGTTATGGGGTGCCATAAGAGGTTGGGGAGGCATAAGGAAATGTGAGGAATAACGGGTACTTGGTGGAGGCATAATGGTATGTCGGGGATTTGAAATGATATGTATTTTGGTGATTTTTTCTTAGGTGGTGATACCCATTTCCCCTTTGGGAGGCATAAATAGCATCCCCATAGTTTCTTACTTCTTTGGCTTACATGATGAAACCTGAGTTTTGTTGTTGTGTTTTAATGTGGTTGCAAACTACATCCTATTTGTCTATCTTTAAATTGTAAATTTTCATGTGTGTTTGCGGAAACCTCGTTTCCATGAGTTGAAGCACATTTCTTATTACATTTTGGTTGGGGCTCGTGGGTCAATGAAGAAGTATGGCTTATCCTTTCATTGGATGTATTTGTTGGGTGGAGAGCATTGCCTTTCCACTTTGGGCGTGTTGTGATCAAATTGAAATTAATAGAGGATCTTCATGTTGTTGTTTGGGAACAAAGGAAAAGATAGTTTTGATAGTCCTTGTTGAGATTATTATTTATTGTAACCCTTTCCCACTTTGAAGTGGATGACCTTGTATATTACTGGCGATGGAAAGATGTTTTGTTATGGCTATGAAAGTTGAAATTTGAAATGTGAAAGAGATGAATTCTATTTTCTATTTTTGGAATGTATGACAAGGAAATTGTATTTTGTATATTGAAATTAAGGAATGAAAGAAGAAAGATGTAAATAAATCATTTTTGGATTAATGGAAGTTTTACCTTGTTCAAATGATTTGGTGTTCATTGGAAATCTATGTTTGCAATGCATTATCAAACCTTTGTTTGGAAAAATTAAAAGTGAATATGTATGATGAAATGTCATGATGCTCTATTCTGCGAGAAAGTATGTTTAGAAAATTTGAAGTTATAAATTGGCATTTCAATGCCTTGTTTGAATCAACTTAATAAATTATAACTTTTTGGAATGAATTTATTATTGAAGTTGGTAAATGGAAAAATATCTATTTGTTTTTTATCGATGTTAGATGTTTTCAAACTGGAAAATGTTTCTATTCAAAATACACAGAATGAATCCTGCAACAATGAAAAAGAAAATAAAACATTAAATTGAACTTAGTATGATTAAAATGACCCCAAACAAACTAAACCACTTAAGAAATGATTAAGGATGCTTTTAAATTGAACAAAGGCAAAACCACTAGCCATTTCACTATCAAAATTGAGAAATTTCGAATTGATCTTCAATAAAAAAAATTTTACCTTGCAATCCATCCTAAATTCCTCTAAGAGCAACCCTCCATGTCTGTTTGGCATGTTGAGAAAGGAAGGAGGTCGAATTGAACAAAATTTTATAAGTCAAATGTTACCAGTTTTCATTTTAAAATCCTGCAGATCATTTTCTCAAAATTGACCCTTAAAAATTTATCCAAATTAAAGTATAAAGGTTTTTGTGAAAAGGGGACATTGAGAGATTTTCGAAAAATTTTTGTTTTCCAAAATCGGAGTTCTCTATTAAAAGTTATGGCCTTCTAAAGTTCGCATAAGAGGAAAAGCTTCATGAGTGCACGTCTTATTGTCCGAACTTCATACAAGTGAGTCTTGCATGCGCAGAGCCTCTTGTGTGCCTGTTTTGTGTGCCTAGAGATTCTTCCATGCCCATATTGTGTACCCATGTGAAAATGAGTGACTTACGCACCCGTCTTGCGTGACCATGAGAAAATGAGTCTTTTCCGTGCCCATCTTGCGTGCCTGGGAGAAAAATGAATCTCTTCCGCGCCTCTCTTCCATAGGCGGAAGAAAAGTTTCTTTCCACACCCAGGGAAATTTATTTCATGCACCCTACAAGAAGATAATCTATCTGCGCTAGGGATGACTTTCACTCTCTTAGTGTTATGTAGGATGATTTGATAACTATTGTAATGGCACTCCACTTCAGTTAGAGCTTACGCTCATCACTTATGCAATGGAGGTCTAGATCAAGATTTTTCAGCTCGGGCATGTTTATGCAACCTTGTGAGAGAGGAAAGGTGTCCCTTTTGGTCAAAATATTTTTTTAGCTTTGTCAGTCTTTAGTTGAACCTCTTTCAGAAATCTTGTGCTTCAGCTAGTTAGTCTAGATTACCAAAGTAATAAGTTCACCTTTGTGAGTAGAATTCTCGAACCAAACATGAATCTTGTAGATTTTAAGCAAGGACTTGAAAAAAATTTTGGTAAATGCATAACCTTAAGGGATTTTAAACCATGGAGTGTATCCAGTTGTGATTGTGTATTCTAGTTGAGCTATTTCGTGGTGCCTTGTCGAGGAGTAAAGTTAACTGTCCTTGATGGGTGTTAGTTTTTTCCGTGATGTCAGTAAATTCATCGTTGAGTCAAGTTGTTTAAAGAGTTAGTCATAACCTTTATGACCACCTATTGTGTCATTATGTCCATAAAACAATTCAAAAAAAAATTATCCTATACTTTGTTGTGTTGGTCTTTGTGTCTTTAATTTGTGGGCATTACACTTGGTATCAAAGTCGTGGTTCAAAGATTAGACCCTTGGGCACACTATAAAATGTGAGACATGAATTGTAAACCTAGCACACTTTTAAATATAGAAAATAACCTTGTTTTCAAATTGAAAAAGAAATAAGTATGAAGAAATATTACATTACTTTGTTCATTTGAACTCTATAATTAAAATATTAATAAAATAATAAGTTGTTTGAGTGGTTATGCTTACTTATTGGCATTTTGTCTAAACACAGGTAACTAAGAATGTCGGGTAAATTGATTTATGTGATTTTCTATTTTAGTGGAGACTTGGTTCCCCTTTGAAAATTCATAACCTTAAGGTAATGTAAACCATGGAGTGTATCTAGTTGTGGATCTGTGTATTGTGGTTGAGTTGTTTCATGGTGGCTTGTCAAGGAGTAAAGTGAAGTGTTCTTTATGGGTGTTAGTTGTTTCTGTGTTGTCCATAAGGTCATTGTTGAGTCAATTTGTTTGAAGAGTTAGCCATAACCTTTGTGACCACCTATTTCATTGTTCTGTGCATCAAACAAGTCAGAAATTTTTTTATCTTGCACTTTGCTATGTTGGTCTTTTTGTCTTGAATTTGTGGGCATTATAGTAACTAGGACGAGCTATCTTTTTGATGCTATAGTTTCTGATGTACGTACAAAATTGATGGAAATATTTGGAACATTATCTTCTGAGATCAGACATTATTTTAAAAATAGTGATCTGTTGGAGGTGATGGGAGTTGTACATCCCATTTTCTTGAACCTAATGATTAATGAAGAACAAAGAAATACAAACTTTGGGAAATCCATGGCTACACATATGGAACACTTATGTAAATATTCACATGTTGACGGAGGGGAATTAAATGGTATTTTGGAAAAAAATACTCATATCCGAGTCAAAATGTATTGGATTTACAATGTCTAGTCAATATAAGATTATTTATGACATAATAGACATGGGAGTTGTTATGTTATTATGGAGAATGATGTATCGAGTAGCATTCGAGAGAAAATTTAAGTAAATACTTCAAACTATATGAAATAATACAGACATAATGATTCTTTGGTTTGTTGAAGATGAAAAGGTATTGAGAGCACTTTTCGTTTGTCAAATCAAAACTTTGCAATATATTGGACAAGAATTTGGAAACTTGTTTTAAAATCTATGTTTCAAGATATAGGGTGGACACATTTCCGTATCAAAGAGCACTAAAAACATGGACATCTCTTGCAGCGTAGAGCTATTAATTAGGTAGCGAACAATGAAGTATCTAATAATGGTGAAATTGACATGGACTCTGTTAGAAAAGAAACTACACCAGCTATAAGAAGTGATGAAGGACCATCTAAGATAGTGTTGTTTAAGTTCTTCGAACAGATTAATTGTATTCATTTTCTGAAATATAAATTTTTACTTGATATTTTTTCATTCACACATATTGGGCATATAATCATTTTTTGAAATTGTTTAATCCATTCTATATATTTAATAATGTTTGAAATTTTCAAATAAAAATGGTAAACAATTCAAATGAAATTTGGTTACTAATAAGGTATGTTCATTCGTGGATTTCTCACTTTCAATTCCACAGAACAATTGCTAGAAAATATCTTTTAAATTATAATCCATATATGATATACAAGTAACAATATCATGATTATTAGTATTAATAATAAAACATGGCATTCTATGAATACATCCCTTGATCCATGATTATTGGAGATAATTTTTACATGATGAATCAACAATCAAGATTGACTTAGCAACATGCACATGCAAATTTCAAGACACAATTTTTAACTATATAGTTCATACATTTTTGAAACTAAATTGAACAATGTAAATCTAGATTCCATAATCAATGTGTACTATTCTAATATTGTAGAAGCTTGAAAAAATAAACGACTAGAGTTTTCATTTAACAACACCAATGACATAAATAAACAGATCAACAAATAACAATTTCATGTAAAGATAATATTTTCAAATTCCAATTATAATCCAATATCACTATCACAATTCCACAAGCACAATTGTTCACAAAAATATTATAATCTAAATATGTTACAATCATGATTATTAGGAATAATAAAAAAATATTTGAAACTAAATTCTAGAATCCATGTGTACTATTTATCAATTGTTTCACATAAAGATAAAAAACCATTTCAAATGAGAGCTCATAATAAAAAGATCAATAATTTCTCATAAAGATAATGTTTTCAAATTGCATTTGTCATAGTTAAATATCGAATACATAAATAGTAACATAGATAAAATTTTATCAATATAATTAGACCCTTATCCTTCACCAAATTCAACAACAAAATACAACATTTTCACCATCTTGGATTACACCAGACTCTACTAATTCCTTTTCTACAAAGATTAATGTTTTCTAATTTTTCTTTGTCTTCCCTAACTATATCACTTGCTGAAAGGATAAAAGGATCCTCATCAATTTTTTTCTTCATTAAAATTTCTAGATCCATATGATGCTCCTTGATAATCCTCCGTGAATTATTGTTCATGATTGTTTAATAGAACAAGTTTTTCTTTAAAACCAATAGCCCTTTTGACACTTTCTTTAACTTTTCTCAAGTTTTCCTCCAAAAACTACACCTCTGTCTTCAAATTCTGGTATTTTGTCTACAATTAAAAATCACATAATTAGTATTTATAAGAAATAAAAAGAATAACTATATATATATGTAACAATCTACAAAAAAATCATAACTTACCACGACCAAGTATTTTTCTACATTAGCAATAGTGACAAGATTCTTGTCATGATTCCACTTATTGTAGTATGACTACAACTTAGAATTTAAATTAGCCAATCTATTCAACATTATTGTCAAAAATCATCCATACTTTTGTAAACATTGTCGATGAATGCATTTCCTTTTTGAGCTTGAGCAAGAATACCATCAATCACCACCGGTTGATTTTTAACCACCGAATTTTTTTCTCTATTTTTAAAATTTTGATATCTATCATTAATTTGTTTTATCACAACTTTTGATCTGATTACCCACATCTTCATTTCGTTAAGGTCATGAATAATAGTTTCCATGAAAATGGCTGTAGCATTTTTGATACAACGATGTCAAGTGAAAAACTAGTCTTTGCATTATCATCCTTTTCTTCCTACATCTGCGAGTTTCAAAAAGTAGAATCAAGAGCCTCGTCATCTGTGGAATTTTCTTGTTAACAAATTACATTATATCCTTTCCATTAATTCATGTTTCATGTATCCCATAATATATATGTAACACGAGATACTCCTCATATAAATCTACATTGTTTAGAATAGAAGTGCCTCTGGCACTTGATACACCCTCAACATTAAAACTATGGATATTAGATGTTGTGAAATTCTAAGTTCCCTTTCTCATACTCATTCAATGTTAAGAAGAATAAGCCATTTCCCCTACCATAAGAAGATGACAGATGCGTAAAGAGGAGGTTGGGCGGAACTAATTCACTCCTTTTGTAATGAGATAGAGTCAAAGCATAGTTGGTGGCAATGGGCATGACCATAGGATGCATTTCATATTGCGAAATACCTGTAAGAAAATATATTTTAGCAATATAAGATTTAACTACCAGTTTGTAATAAATATGTTAGAAAATTAAAATTAAAATGCAAACAAGAGAGTAGTAAGAATTTATTACACTGTGAATGTTTTCTATAGTCAACAAACTCTTGGTGTCCATGTGGTAATGCAGGGAAGGGTGGTGGTGGCACAGCCCTGTTACAAAAAATATTGTATTTAAGGAGAAATAATTAAAAATAATGATAAATGTTTATAAGAAATTCAAAATACTAATCTAAAAAAGTTTAAGTCACTATTATTTAGTTGATTTGTACTGAACTTGAAATGCCGGTGGGGTCGGTTACTACAAAGTAGAATGAATCTCTTCATGCTCATCTTGGCCCTCAAGTATGTGTGTGGTGTTTTCTACAACATTAGGATAATGAAATTAGAAATATGACATCAGTAGAGCATCGATATTCGATTATCAATATCGATACTAAGTAAAATAATTAATTAAAGTTGAAATGATTTATCACTATGTACTATGTAAAACTTAAAACCTTGATTTCCTTGTTGGATATAAGCAAATATTGTTTTACTTCTCTCCGTTCTATGGGACTGGGTCGAGCGTGATGAATCTAAAAACCACATCATCATTTTTCTGGTCTAGACTCTTGAGCCCCAAAGTCTTCAAACTTGGAGACATCAATTTCATTGTTTTCACAAGACCCTCGGGCCCAATAGAGTTACATGAGAGGATTTCCTTTTGATGGTGTTCCAAAGTGTTTCACTTTCTTTGACCTATTTATTTGTTCAAAATAGAATTATAGATTACATATTTACAATACAAGAATTAGTTTTAAAATGATTTTTTCCCAAACAAATCAAGAATAAATGTGTATGAATGTATTAGTTAGCTATGCAAAGGGAATTGACACTAACACCTTAATTGTTTCAAAACATGAACTAACTACAAAAATATCATCATGTTAAGAGTGAACAAAACTAAATACCAACATTATGCATTAGAACTGAAAATTGAAATGAAACTAACATGCTAAGCATTTGAATCTCTACTCTTTAGATCACCAAAAACATTAAATGAACCAAGATAGATCCATGGAAATCAAAGTTTATTGTTTGATATTCAAGGGTTTGGGAATGGAGGATCATCAAAGTATGGCTAAAATACCACTTTGACTCTCTCCATATGACCCAAAAGCTTGGATGGATGAAATGCATGAATCGGCTATTAGCTCAAATGAAAGATGCTTTAAGATAAAATGCCTATAGATTAGCTATAAGCATACAAGGTGTAAATAGAAAGATTAGATGAGGGTTCTTATATAACCAAAGGGTTTGAAGCAGACTTTACATCCTATTGTATGTCGGATAATAGCAAAGATAGGCTAGTTATGGATAAGCATGGTTTGAAAGTGGATGAGTTTACTTTAGGAGAGTTTAGTATGTCCTCTAGTGACTCACGACATTTGAGAGGCTTTATTGATTAATCCAAGAGATTAATTAATAGATGTGCAAGCTTATAAAGTATTTATAAAGGAATAATTAGCATGATTTAGACTATGGGAGGAATTTAATCAAATAAATGACGATTTATTGATCTAGTAGAAGGGAAACTTAACTAATTAGAAATAATTAATTAATCGAAATAGAAAGGGGAGCTTAATTAATTAGAAATAATCAATTAATCTAAGTACAAAGGGGAGCTTAATTACTTATAAATAATTAATTAATCTAGATAGAAAGGGGAGCTTATTAATGGAAGGTCATTAATTGGCATCATTTTTGGATAGAAGAATTAATTATTTAGCGTAATGTAACTAATTAACGATGATTGAGAGAAAAAGAGTGATATTGATGACATGTTGTCAATTTGTAGGAAATGTTATAATTAGCGCAATTCAAGTATTTAAATTGCTCAAGATAAATTATAGGTGTCTAAATTTTCCTCTCTTTGGGAGGCATAAGTGACACCAGTTCAAAGATAGTAAACATGTAAAATTTATAAGGGGTCAAATAAAAATTCATATATGTGAGAGATGCCCCATAGAGTGTCGATGTAGTGATGAAATAATGTGATCAAAGATCGAAAAGGTGAGAGAAATGAATGGAATAATGGGTAGGGGTAGGATGTCCTAGTTGAATTAGAAGGATAGTATTGATAAGGGAATGAGGGAGAGGAAAAATGAAGATGGCGAGAAAGGTATGAACTTTCATCCATTGTAGTAAAAAAACTTATGTGTCATAATATTTCCATGTATCTACATCATCGGTCCTTATTAAAAATATAAGTATATGAAAAATTAGAATGACATGAAGAGCCATACTACAAACAATTGTCCATTGCTGAAAACACGGACTCCATGCAACATATAAAATGCAATGCAATACAAGAAAGTAAAATATGCCTAACTCCTTGCAACATACATAATTCAATGCATTTACGAGAAAGTAAACAAGATAACCTTATAGAGAAACATAATGCAATGTTTTTGTTATCAAGCTTTGATTCTGACTTGTGTGAATTAATGACACGGGTTAAAATATGGTGCCAAAAGAAAGGATACATGAAAAGGGAATAATGGAGGACACTTGGGTCCTATGAAAAGTAATTGTGCACTATGAAACAATACCAAGCAACTCATTGTGCCCCAAAGTACATACATAGTAAGAAAACAAATTTTTTTGATGGATGTAGATGAAGATGTTCCACGAGTCACACACAAGAATGAGTGAGAACCAAAGAGTGATGTTTTTTAGGATTATTTTTATTATTTTTGATATTTTAGAAACATATTTAAATGTTTTTTATTTTGAAAGTTTTATAAAACTGTATACAAGAAGACAAAGAAGCGTGGATTCCTCAAGTGATAGATGGGATTTACAAGGGAAAAATGCCACTCGTATGCCCAAGAAAGTGAAGATGAAAATATTCCCAAGTCATTTGGTGGGAGTATTCAAAGGCACACTCTTCACATGGTGAGGGGGATCAAGGTGAATATAAAATAGGTTCAATCATGAAGAAGTAAGCATGCCCCAGCGTAAGGTGGAATATAAACACATGAGGGAAAGGAAGTAAAAAAATTCTTATGAAAAGTGGACAAAAGTGCCTAAACACATGGAAAAGAGGACATCCGATATAGATGGATGTTATAAATGGTTTTCAAAGAATAGAGGATGCTATGAAAATATTTAGAAGGCATTCAATAAAAAATTGATTAGCCCAAGGCATAAATCATGAGATAAGACATGCGCTAAAGAAAGAGTTTGAACAAGGTTTAAAAAGTAACATTTGGTAACTTACTAATTGTCTATACTCATAAAAATCCTATGTGTGCGTGTGGAAATGAATTACCTCTTGAAGGAAAGATTTTATAAACATGATAAGTGAAGACACTAGGCAATGTATATGAATGATTTAGTTTGAAACGTGATTTTGAATGGATTGTGAAAGAATAGTCGTACATTTCTCCGCTGCCGATCGACCTCCATATCCCCGATGGAGATGCATTTTATTCTAGTCACAACACTTCTATACTTTTCGTCATGCATGCATCCATAGCCCTAGTAGAGATTATTGGAAATACCCCAAGAGAGAGTTATATATCAATTTTCGTTTGCTTTTAGATTTTACTTTTTGACTGATTGATTTTGATTATTTTGATTTCTAAAAACTTATTTTATCTCTCTCATTTTACAATGGGTTAAGAACCACTCGATAGCTTGATGGAAGGATATGAAATTTTTGTGATGATGAAATTGACTAGTGTAAAAAAATATGTAAAATTTTTCTTTGCAACAATTTTATTAAATGTGAATTGTGATATGATCTCTAAGAGGTTAGTCATTCTTTGATTTACCAAGGTGATAAAAGACCAGGGTCAAACAAATACGATAGAGATAAATTTTTCAAAAATATGTGAATAGTCTAACCATTATAACATCGAAGGGATGAAAATGGTGGATGACTTATAGAGGAATATGAAAGAAAGGGAAGAATGAACATCCATCATGTATGCAATACCTAATTGTAATGTTTGATCTTTGTAACTCTGATTTTGTTTGCATAATGTTTAGATGTTTTCTCATATTTTTATATTTTAAAAGTATTTTATGATTTTTTTTATTGTTTTATGGTTATCGGAATGAAACAGGCCACTTGTGTGATATGATCCAACAATGATTTCACAATTTATTTGATAAAAGAGACTAAGCATATTTACTTATAAAGTGTAATATTATATGTGATCTTGATGATCGTGGTGAGCTCACACTCAACAAATGATTTTGATTTGTTTTGAAACATGGGTTTCATATGTGGTAGCTTCATTTCCTATCCACAGTGTTTAAAGTTTACACTATACTTGATGAGTACATTGGTGTGCATTCTGGAATCGCATTTGATTTTGAATTTTATAATCATTTGATTTGTTGGGATATTTGGAGCTCTTTGGATTTTTGGTCTTAGCTTGGTAAAAAAATTATCTAGGTTTATTACAATCTAATGATTGACTTGTCTCATTATTGGGAACTAGGATAATAACATGGATGTTTAGAATTGATGTGAAAATGATGGTGGGATTGAAACAATGTTTGGGAAAAGAATAATATGATGGATGAAAAGGATACGATCAAATAATTTAATAAGAAGGGATACTGGGAGGTTAGCCACAGATATAAGATGAAGGGCTCTTTGGAATGTGGCCCCATTAGAAGGTTAAGGGCTTCTAGGAGGGAACCATAGCTGGAAAATTATGGGATACTAGAATGTGGCCCAAGAATAGAAAATAATGGACTAATGGGGTGACCCATATATAGAAGACAATAGGCTAGTTGATCATGCCCCAAGAATAGAAGATAGTTGAATTTTTGAAAATGTCCCAAAAATAGTAGAGGGAGGGCTACTTAAGGTGAACCACACCTAGTTGAAGAAAAAGGGTTACTTGGCATTGACCCCATAAGATATTGTCATTGGGGAATTGTGATAGAAAACAAGTTATTAGGTGTTGAGAAGATAGCTCATGGATTAATGCAAGACTCTGGATTTTCATCACATAATGAAGAATGTGAAGATGGAAGAATAAGGAAGATCAAGTTTCATGATCCGATGCTCTTCCTCTGTTTCTTGATAAAAGGAATCAAACTTTTCCACACAATACATGGATGCATCTAATCTAAAGAGAATCCTTTCTTGTAACTTGTCGGAGGGATACCTTTGTGTTCTCTTATAAAGGCCATGATCGCTCCTTCATTCTGAAAGAAATAAATTAGTATGGGTTGTTGATCGACCACGAGGGTTTGATAGGACAAAAATGGGCCTAGTGGTGTGAAATATTGAGAATATGTTTGATGATGATTGATAGAAGAAGGTGACGTGGGCGAAAAAGTAGACGTGGAGCTAGATGTATCAAGAGTAGAAGAAGGTAGTGTTGACCTACGTATATGATGGTATATCAACTATAAACTAGTAAGATTAAGTCTAAAGTCTACATATTGCGACATAGGAGTCAATTTAGACATTTGAGTAGAAGGAATTTGAGTCGTATGAATCTTCAAAGAAGGAATAATTCATGGGGATGATCAATGAGAAATGTCCTATGAAAAGGTGAGGACTTGTCAACACGAATCCGACACTATGATAGTATTTTCTACCGGGAACTCCTCGTGCTATGATTATTTTAGTAATGCACAACTTTTGGTTTGGTGGTAGTAATATGGAAACACAATAACAGACATAACACAAGAATACCATAGACTATGATATAAAGGAATGATGAAAGATCTGAAATACAACTGTAAAATATATTATTAACATGATATTTTTACAATCTCACCCATGAATTACTCCAATTTTTACCAACTCTACTTGTTTTACAATAATAGTTATGGGAGAAACTTCACAATTACTCCTCTTGATGGCTTCCTTAACACACCTTCACAATGAATCCTTTATTCATAGACTAATTATTAAAACTTTGTTCTATGATATATGAGAGGGGTGGCCTCTCTATTTATAAAAATCTAGGCTTATCCACCCTATCTCTAAGATAGGATAGGAAATATCTTCCAGCTAATCATATTCCATGCCTAAACTCTTATCTTTACATGTAGGCTTATCTTCTAAGATAAGATAAACCTTATCATTTCACATGGGTTCCACCTTTTTAGAATTTTTACAAATAAAATATACAAAATATTTATGACATCACTCCTTGTCCTTATTACAAATATAATATTTATAATTCCTAATCATGTAGACCCTACTTCTCTACTTACCCCAACTTTGACATTTTAACATTACCCACCACTTACGAAAAATATTTACTTTTTACCGAGAATAGTCCTATTGTACTTTGACTATTACCGTACTCTACTTTATTGGTGGCACCATACCGACAACATCGTTATCTTCTATCAGACACCACTACTAATTCTACTTAACAACATCCTATTCCTACTACATACATTAATGAAATAGAAATTACAGAGTCAAATTTTAATGTCGACATTTTCCCCTAACTAGCTTTTACTCCATCCTCGGAGTAGACTCTTATGAAAATTCTGGCTGTTCTGGAAAATATTTATCTTGTCGTGGTTGACTCATTTTGTAATGGGAGTGCCATCCAATTCCTCCATCAATATGTACCATTTTCATGCACAACTACTATTTTGTAGGCCCCCATCCATTTGGGAAGAAATTTTCTCTACCTTCTTTTTTTTATCTAGAATCATATACTAGAACTAAGTCATTCACATGAAATAGTCACCAATGGATCTTTTGATCAAAGTATTCCTTCTGCTTCATTTTCTTCTTATATCTTGTATCCTTCACTATTTACCTCATTTTCTCTAGCAAATGAAGATGTACAAACCTTTCCCTTATTGAATCACTTTCATTTTTCATAATTCTCACAAAGGTGGGAATATCAAACTCAATAGGAAGAAGCTGGATCAACGCCATAAAACAATTGAAATGGGGAGTATCCTATTGCTGATTTTTATATTGACCTATATGTTCACAATGCTAAATGAATCCTTTTATCCCACTTATGTACCTACAAAGTTGCATATTTTGCTAGGATTTGTCACAAAACATAATTTTTTCGCTAAATTTTTCCATTTGTGCTTGGCTTGTAAGTTGTGACCTTCTTGTGGTTGATAGAAAAATTGTTTACAGGGGCTTCTACCACCTCATTAATGAAGTGCTTCCTTTATCTATTACAATTTCAAATGGAAAACTAAATCTGGTGATAATGCGTTCATATATGAACCTTGCCACTTTGGAAGTTGTTTTCAATGGCCTAGCTTCAACCTTCACCCACTTGGTTAAATAATCTGTGACAACTACAATATACTTATTTTGACATGGGGTAGTTGGAAGTGGACCTACAATATCTATTCCCCACTTTTCAAAGGGACCAAGTGGAAGAATAGGGCATAATGGAGCTGATGAAGTCTTACGGTTACTATGTATTTGACAAATATCACATGTCTTACAATAATTATAACAATCTCTAAAAAGAGTGGGCCCATGATAACTCGCATCCAAGATCCTTCTTGTTGTAAGTTGTCCAGAGAAGTGTTCTCCACAGTACCATTGTGGAATTTATCTATTAGCTCCTTCCCTTGATCATGTCCAATTTCCCTCTTGTACTATCCATCGGTCCTATTCGAAATAATACTCCATGCGAGAATAGAATATGGATGACCGGATTGAGTAATCTTCCTCTTAGCCTTTGCATTGGCACCATCAGAAACTTGAATTCATTCTGATAATTCCAAATACCTATGTATTCACTAGGGATTGTGTCGAGGATAACAATGTTGCATCCGGGAAATCATCATCATCACAAGATGAACCTAAAACATCATATGATTGAGAGAGTGCATCTACATTGACATGCTTATTTCCTGCCTATCTATAGTATGAAATTCAAATTCTTGTATAAAAATTATCCATCTTGCTATCTTCCCCGATGGGTTAGGCTTATTTAAAATATATTTAAGAGTCTAATGATCTATTACAACTATAAATTTCTTCCCTAGAAAGTTATTTCTAAACTTCTTTATAGCAAAAATGATAGCTAGAGCCTCTTTTTCTATTACAGGTATAATTTTCCTCATCACTTTGCTCATTTGTCTACCCCAAAGTAAACTAGATGATCATTCCAATTTTCATCCTTTCAGCGCAAAGTAATACCTAGTGTTGCATCTCGGGCATCGGTATACATAATGAATGGCTTACTACAATCTAGATTCTTTAAAATAGGTGAAGACACAAAAAGCTTCCTTTAGTTATTCAAAATCTTCATGCGCCTTCTTTCTGGGTTCATAAGTAACATCCTTCTTCAAGAAGCTGGGTTAATGGTATGTGCAATCTTTGAGAAATTATTGATGAACCTTCTATAGTAACCCACATGGCCTAAAAATGATCTCAACTTACTTCTATTTGTAGGAAATGGTAACACTTTGATTTTGAAACTTTATCGGGATCAATACCAATACAATTTCTGGATACAACATGCCCTAACAAAATTCCTTTAGAACATCCAAAGACACTTTGTAGGGTTTAGTGAGGCTTGTTCTTCATCTAACCTTTGAAATGCTATCTCCATCTAGTGTAGGTGGTCCAGTTTTCTCCCATAGATGCAAAAAATCATCCAGGAATACTCGATGAAGCTTCCAATATAGGGATCAAACACCCTATTCATCAAGAATTGGAATGTTGCTAGAGCATTACACAACCAAAAAGGCATAACTCTATAAGAAAATGTTCCCCAAGGAGTGGTGAACATGGTCTTGACTGATCTTTCTCTCGCTATACGAGCTTGGTTGTATCCACTATATCCATCAAAGAAAACTATAGCACTCTGGCCATTACTTCGTCCAAGATCTTATCCGAGAATGGAAAAGGGTAATGATCTTTATTTGTTACCTTTTTTATCTTTCTCGTAATACACACAAATGTGTACCTTCCCATTCTTTTTATTTAGATAACAATGGTAGAAACCCATTCGAATTATCCATAGTAAATATGAATCCCGCATCAAGCAACTTATCTATTTCTTCTTTTACAATCTTGGAGAAATTAGGATTCGTTTTATATGGCATTTTCTTTATGGGCTTAACACCATCTACTAGCTCAATAGAATGTTCTACCCAACTTACTTGATAGAGTTCCTTGTAATCATAATTTAATAAGTGTATGTACCTTTGAAAGAGTTAGAGGTATGATTCCTTCTCACTCTCCTTCACAACATCACCAATATTTATTTATTGTATACGATCATCAATTTCTTCTTCAGATAATTTTATTGGTTCATGATTCGGTGTGACTAAAAGAATATCCATGAACGAAACATAAACCTCACTTTCTTCATCTTTTGTGTCCACTTCATTGGTACTAGAGTAATCAGAAGATGTCCAATCATCAGTTTCATCACTTGAATCCACAGTTCTACCTTATGATGCCGAGTGATCAAGTTTATCTTCACCCTCTCTCTGCCACATCCAAGTTTCATGAAGCCTTCATTCAAATAATTTCTTACATGAACTCTCCTTAGCCATGGCCTTCCCAACAACATTGGGTATGCAATGCATACCATTATTCATCACCCGAAGTCTACCACACATACAACACCCATGAAAGATATTGTCACATTTGAAATAACACCTTCTAGTTTAGTTTTCACTTATTTAATGTCCTTAACATAAGTGTTGAGGGAGATCAATTTTTAAACCCAACATATTCATTACAAACTCGGTCATTACATTAATCGTAGCACCTCCATCTACTAAGATATCATGAATTTAAATACCATTATATAATACCTCAAATTTTGGAGCGTAGGGATCCGCATCTGCTTCCAAAACAGGGACCTCAACCGCCTTCCTTCGTCGAGCATTGAGTCCACTTCGTAGCTTCCACCTCTTCTCGAAAGACAGCCAAAAGTTGACCATATGTAATATTGCGGGCCTTTTGAACGCATCTTCTAAGATGGAGTATATGGTCCTTGCCCCTGTGAAATCAAAAAATCTTGCACACCCAAACTTTCTTCTATGTTTCTTACTCCTTTCATCTTCTTAGGATCATTCCCATCTTGGTTATCTTTTTATTTATTTCTTTTTGTTACAAACACATCTTCTTCATTATTTATGCTCATATCTACTACATCAAAATAATTCAAAGGTGCTTTTGTTTTATCGTTATCTCTTGTACCGGATGTAGAAGCTTGATATGGACAATTATACTTATAATGACCGTTTTTATGATAACCATAACATATAAATTTAGATATATTTCTTTTTGGACCTCTATCTCCTCCTTAGGAACTTAATTCTTTTCTTTGAAGAAGATTAATAGTTAACTAGCCCATCTTCTGAGCAGATCTTCATACTCAAAATATGTACTAAGAGAAATATTTGTGCTCACCAAGAATGGTTGTGGATTCTAGACAAAAGGTGTTGGTATAGGTCATAATTTACTCGTTGTTTGATCTCTGGCTTCATCCCAAGAATGAAATGCTTAAAGAGGAGATTATCCATGTCATTCATAAACCCATCCGCTAATCCTTCCTTCCGGATCGGACATCGAGTTTCCCCTTATCTCTAGAACACGAGCATGATAATCCCTTATCTTGTCATTCTCTCCTTGGGATAGCTTTGTGATATTGATCGTGAGATCTGCATATTTCTTTTCTTCACAAAATTCTTCAAGAAAACTTGCAGCTTAATAAATCCCATGAGTTTTTCACATTATCACCTAGTGTTTCAAACCACCTTAGGGTTGAACCATCCAAAAAGTTAGGAAAGAATTCAGTCCACTTTGTTCCCTTCATATGAGGCCATTACAAATGTAAGATCGTTTAAAATCTGAATGAAAGAGGAATCATCTTCATTAGATTGGGCTAAAAAAATAGGAATCTTCCCCATTTTCAAAAGTAACAAGAAATACCAACCCACAAGTACAATCAACAAGACTTATGTGCACAATTAATTGCAATTACTATAATAGAAAGTGACTTTACACCTTTCTACAATAAAATAGGAATGACCATGGTAAACTATGGTAAAAATTGACTTTACTTTGGTAAACACTATTCATGGTAAAAAGTGGAGTTCTTGTGGTAAATAATATTCATGGTAAAAATTAAAGTTACTATGGTAAATACTATTCATGATAAAAAGTGAAGTTCTTGTGGTAAATACTATTCATGGTAAAAAGTGATTTTACTATTGTAATTACTATGCACAGTAAAAACGAGGTTACCCTCCAAATGATTTCGACTAAGTGGGAATATCTCTCTAAGAAATCCACCAATGAGGAATGGTCTCGAACGGAACCAAAATGTCAACATGAATCCGGTACTCACGATAGTATTTCACCGAATACTCCTTGTGCTATGATTATTTTAGTAATGCACAACTTTTGGTTTGGTGGTAGTAATCTGCAAACACAACAACAAATAACACAAGAATACCATAGACTATGACATAAAACAATGATGAAAAATCTGAAATACAAATGTAAAATGTAATATTAACATGAAATTGTTACAATCTCACCCATGAATTACTGCAAGTGTTACCAACTCCACTTGTTTTACAACAATAGTCATGGGAGAAACTTCACAATTACTCCTCTTAATGACTTCCTTAACACACCTTCACAATGAATCCTTTATTCATAAAATAATTATTACAACTTTGTTCTATGATATATGAAAGGGGGCTGATGGCACTCCAACAATGTTTTATTGATTGCTATATTAATTCATACGGAGAGCATGCCATTATATAGGCTGCATGAAAGGGAGGATAGGAGGAACAATTACATAACTGTTCACTAACAACTACTAACAACAATGTGTTAATAATGCACTAACATTCCCCCCCTTAATACATTGCTCTTACAAATGTACTCCATAAACAAATCAAAATTCACTTTGCCGAGAGGCTTGGTGAGAATATCTGCAATCTAAAAATCAATAGGACAGTACTGGAGCTGAAGTTGGTGGTTCAAGACCTGTTCATGAATGTAGTGACATTCAACCTCAATATGCTTTTTTCATTCATGGAAAATAGGATTCTTCACAAGCTTCAACACACCTTGATTATCACAGTGAATGATGGGAGGTTTCTCTTCAGGAATCCCTATATCTGCAAGAATGCGACATAACCAAATTGCTTCGCACATAGCTCCTCATGTGGTGCGGTATTCAGCCTCAGTGGATGAGAGAGCAACAATAGTTTGCTTCTTGCTAATCCACGAGATAGGTCCAGATCCGAGATGAAAAACATATCCTGAAGTGGATTTCCTGTCATCAACGGATCCTGCATAGTCTGAGTCTATATATCCCTGTAAGAAGAACTGAGTGTTCTTCTGATACTCCAGACCAAAGTCAACTGTACCTCAGACATATCTCAACACATGCTTTGCTGCTATCCAATGACATTTCTTTGGCTCCTGCATAAATCAAGATAGCTCACTGCAAAGCAAAGATCTGGTCTAGTATAAGTCAAGTAAATGAGACTCCCCACAAGCTTCCTGTAGTGAGTGCCATCTACTTGCGGTGAATCCTGGAATCTAGATAATTGCAAACCTTTTTCCATAGGTGTGGAAATTGGCATATTTCATCTGGGAGAAGAAGATATGATTCTTCTTCTGTCATATCTCTAAGCCAAGACAGTAGTGAAGTAGCCCAAAATCGGTCATGTCAAAGGATTTCTTCGATCATTCTTTACATCATCTACAAGATTGTCGAACTTCCTGTGATCACAAAATCATCTACGTACAAAACCGAATGACAATCTCTGTTCCTACCTTCTTGATATACAAATTTGTTTCGAGGGGCTACCAAAGGTGAATCCATACTTGTAATAGGTGATCATCAATTTTTATATACCATGCCCTAGGTGCTTATTTGAGTCCATAAAGATACTTTATCGATGACATACCTTGTGTGGTTAATGCTCGTCTACAAACCCTTCGAGTTAGGCCGTGTGCACTTCTTCTTTTAGATCACCGTTTAGAAAAGCACTCTTGACATCCATCTACTTGAAGTTTCCATCCATTTTGTCTTTGCCGATGCGTAAAACTCGATGGTTTTGATTTTTGTAGTGGGTGCAAAGGTCTCATCATAGTCAATTCCTTCTTGCTGAGCATAACCCTTTGCAACAAGTCATGCTTTGTGTTTGTCGATTGAACCATCTGCCTTATATTTTGTTTTGAAAATCCATTTGCAGCCAATGGATTTCTTACCTAGAGGCAAATCGACAAGTTCCCACATCTAATTTTGAATTAGGGAATCATATTCAGCATCCATAGCTTGTTTCCACTGTGGTTGGTCTAATGCCTCATGAACAGTGTCAAGTTCGGTGCTCTCAACAACTAAAATCATGAGTGCAAAATTTACCTCATGTCTAGCTTGACTTCGTGTTTTGACTCTGTAGAAGTACTAGGAAGTGAGTTCAGGTGTGCATCCCTAATAGTATTCTAGACCCATTTCAGACGTTGGTGTTACTTGATGTGAAGATGTGTTTTCCAGTGTGCCAAGATCAACAAACAAGTCTCCACTCAGCTCTTCTTCTCTCTAAGAAGAATCATCTTACCCATCATCTGGATGTGTGAGCAATCTATGTGACGAGGTCGATACTGGATCTCCATTGTGTGGCAGGGAGTCAAAAGACAACTCATCACATACCACATCTCGACTCTCATAGATCTTCTTCATCTCAGGATCCATGAGACGATATGCCTTTGAGGTAGTACTATACCCCAAGAAAAGACATGGTAGTGTCTTTGGATCGATCTTCTTCCTTCTCTTATCTAGAACATACATATATGTAGTACAACCAAAAACTCAAAAATGTATTTTATTTATTTATTTATATTCAAAAATGGCTACAATGCTTACTGAAGGAATCTGTCCCAAATATGGGCTCTATAGGCTCGTGCAGTGAGACGCAGACACTCATGTGGGCATTCTACTTCGCACTCATCATCTACATTATAACCATGTTTAAGTTCTACACGAATCCACCATGCTTGACATCGAATGTCGAACCAAAAATATTCCAACAGTCCTTGGTGCAAAATATCATCAAAGAGAATGCTCCCAATGTTGCCTAGCTCGTTGACCAGGGCAAAGAACAGCCTAGTGGTGTCTTCATTGTCACTCAATGCCCAAATATTTGGTGCATTTCTCGCGGTGCTTTGTGCATCCAAAAATTGCGACATACGCGGGCTGGTCTCGATTCGAGATCACTTTGCTGGTGTTGACGTTCTCCTTGGCTCCTGGGCACTCTTCTTTCTTCTGCCACGCTCCTTTTATTCTCCACATTTTGCTTACACACGTTTTCTCAGCAAAGCAGGTCAAAACGTATGTGCCATATTTGAATGAATCAAGACAGTAGCAGAATGACAATCTCTATTCCTATTGCTACTTCCTTGGTCGTGGCACCAATCTTCACGGCAGTGATGGAAGAAATTGTGTTGCACAACACTATGGTTTGCAGTCAATGATTTGACAGCAACTCAGCAAACCCACACTTGTCCTCCAAATTTGCACATAGGTTTTAAACTCTGCACAATCTCCACCACGCATAGGTTTTATCAAGGAAACAGGCTGAGTCTCCATGCACAGAGCAGCACACCAAATCCTCCACGCCAGCAAGGAGATAAAAATGCCAAAACATATGTGTCAAACTTCAGGTAGTGTGCAAACAATTCTCCACGCAGGTTTCCCCCTTTCTTTCTATCCACGCACAACAATGTTTGCTTTCTTCCTTGGTCGCCTCTTCCAGTGCACAACAAACAAAGACATGCAAAGCTGTTCCCAGGTCACTTTTCTCTCCATGTTTCTCCAAACTGATGGCTCAACGAGAATTACAGAAATGTCTGAGTTTCAAACAAAACGCCCAAGCAAAAATGCTTCCTCCTGCAGATTCTTCATACACGCAGGTAGAGATCAACATTATTTTCCAACCTTCCATGTAGGAAGAGGATGGGAGGCTCTGATACCAATGATGGTGCTCTAAAAATGTTTTATTGATTGCTATATTAATTCATATAGAGAGCACGCCATTATATAGGCTACGTGAGAGGGAGGACAGGGAGGAACAATTACATAACTGTTCACTAACAACTACTAACAACAATGTGTTAATAATGCACTAATAGGGGTGGCCTCTCTATTTATAGAAATTCAGGCTTATCCACCCTATCTCTAAGATAGGATAGGAAATATCTTTCAACTAATCATATTCCATGCCTAAACTCTTACCTTTACATGTAGGCTTAACTTCTAAGATAAGATAAACCTTATCATCTAACATGGGTTCCACCTTTTTAGACTTTTCTACAAATAAAATACACAAAATATTTATGACATCGAGTCCTTGTCCTTATTAAAAATATAATATTTTTAATTCCTAATCATGTAGATCCTACTTTTCTATTTACCCTAACTTTGACATTTTAACATTACTAGACCACTTACTATATTTATTAGAGGTAATAGTGTTGAAAGAATTCTATGTGGTAGGGATCTTAACTTACTGAAAGATCATGGAGAAAAAGGTGGATATTTTTGGAATATTTTTGTGATTCCAATTTCATTACATTCAAATATATCTTCTTTAAAGTTTGTAGACAGTGTCGGTTTCATCTCAAAGAGTCTCCCTTGGTTATAATACAAGAGTAATATGATCCTGGCATAAAATAAATGGGTAATAGATAGTGAAAATGGAGGTGGTTAGAGGTTTGTAGGGTATTGGATAACACAATAAGATCTACAACTCACTTTGTGACCCAAATAGTTTTAGTGAAACTATCAATGAATTAAGTGACAAGATATTGAGAAAATCAACAATTAATGGTGAATATGGTAGTGGTGAGAGCATTGATTATTTCCATCTTGGAATATATTTGAAATGAAGAATTTCATATGTAGAGCGTTGCACATATATCATGATTGGATTTGATGGAACCACAACCATCTAAGCCAAGTGAGATGGTAAACCCATTTGAAATCCCCTAATATGTAAAATAAATCATTCACGAACCGCCTAAGATGGGTCCCATAACGCATTCTCAAATGTTGAGGATTAAATATATTCCTACAAATACGATGTGGATACCAAATGTACTCAAGGAGGGAAAATGTAATAATTCTAGAGGACAATGACCCTAACCTTATGATAGTTATAGGTATATAAGGATTTTATATAAGATCAAGAGTGGTATCTTAATAATATTTTTAATAAGAGTAGGTCAAGAGATGGATAAATCTAAGGGGCATAAAATAAATAATACAAAAATAAACTTAAACCAAACATATACCCTAATCTATAAAGAATTAACAATAAACTATTAACTTAATAATAAATAGAAGATAAACAAAAAAGTGTTAGAAATAATTACTTGCAATGTTAATCTTGATATATTTATCCTCCCCAAAGACAAAAAAAACCTAGAGAAAAATTATATTAATTAGCTACGTATTTTATGAGTTCTTGGACTCAATTTGTACCAATATCACTAGAAAGCTACTGAAACTATCGAAGAATTAAGTGAAAATATCTAAAACTCATTTTAATACCAAAATAATTAAGGTTTTAAGAGCCCATATTTTATTCATTATAAAGGTATACGATTCTACCTTATTGCGAATATAGTTTATGGAAGATCCAAAGACCTTTGGAGTAGTCTTGGGAAAAGATTCTCTACTACCAATATTTGAGGAAAAGGAGTTCTTAGTCATCGAAGGAAGTCAACTTATATGGAAGGGTTTAGGAGCCTCTGGTGATTTTATAAGTATAGACCATATTATTTAGAAATTTTTAGGTTTTACTACATGATGATGATGTATACAACATAGGATTTTAAAAGCATCAAGTACGGAAACCTTTGAAACACTAAAGAACCCTTTTCTTTATAAAAGAGATAACTTGCACAAAAGGTGTCCAAAATTTTGGTTGAAGTCACCATCCTAAAAATAATTCATATTTGAGGTCATTTAGTTCCTTTCATTTCCCAAGTGCTATTTTTTCTCATACTCATCTCAAGGTCCTATGGCAGTTGACGTCACTTGTAGGCCTTCATATGCCGAAAGGGTTATTTGGATCAAAATTAAAATAGCATGCCTTTCAAATTTTAATAGATTGTTCAATTTTATTTTTGTGTTATTTAATTTAAAATTGGTATTTTATAATCCCCATAAATTTCAAGTTTTTGTCGAGGACCGAAAAAGTGATGTTTGTGTTCTAATTCTCCATTGACTTGTGTATGTTGACAAATTAAATGACGTAGGTAAAATTTTGGAGCATAAAATCCTATTGGAAGGTTTAAAACAAATATTTATGTTCTCCTATCCATAATCGCACCTTTACCCTATTGTTACATGAAAAAAGTGAAAATTAACTCAAACATAGTATATATGCTTGTTTAGAGTAGTTAATTTTAGACTACCCATACTCACTCATCCCAAAATGCCTATGTTAATTTTAGACTCGCCCCATTGTATTGGCACACTTTAGATTGTTTATTTCACTTATAAAATATGTTCCCCTTTCTCATTTGATCCCTTTGGAGGTGGGAGTTTTAAATATGGCACCTTTTCATTTTTCTTGCGAAAAATCAAAAACCCCCTCCGGTTAAGTCATGATTTCGATCTTAGCTTTCCCTTCCAAAAGAACAACTCAAAATTAGATAAATTTCATGATTAAAATAAAATAAAACTTCATTTCTCCTCCTCCTTTTTCAATGAAAACATCTTACTTTCCCTAGCTTTCTCTAACACAATTTATACACTCTTGTTGATCTTGTGGAAGAAAATACATGAAATTATGCACACTTTCTCTCCATGGAAATTCATTTCAGATGATTTATTACTCATATGATATCATGACATGGTTTATTTTTTATACAATAAAGAAATTTCCATCTAAAAACTTCATATGCACATAAAAAAACTACTTTTTGCACATTCCCAGATCCTCGGGGATCCAAATTGCTGAAATTTGGAGAAAATGTTCATCTTACAACAATATTTCATTTGATCTATCCATTAAATGTTGATGTGCAGTATTTTTGAGATATGTATGATTGACTTTTTTCAAATAATTCTTACCTCTGAAAACAAAATCGTCCATCAATCATAATTTATCTTGTCTATATATAGATACACAAGACATGTCTTACCATTTTATGGAGCATCATCTTTCACTTATCAATTGCACACTTCACATTTATACATTAGCTCACATGTTTTTTTTGGACTTGATCTTTTTGAGTTGAGCATCTTGCATTTGGGTCATGAGAGTGAATTAGGACTAGAATTTCACTTATTAAGATTTTCCTTCTCTATGAATATCATTTTTCTCTTTGTATTGTTGTGTTTGAGGAGGATCAATAAATCAACGATCACACTTTGTAGAAAAGTATTTCTAACCTTATTTTTCATTTATATTTTTTTATTATTGTGTGGATGATTAATCATTAATTGCTATAGATTAGGACCTAGAAGTATGTTTTGTTTAGTTTCTCTCTTTTTCTTATTTATGTTATGACCCTTAGTTTTATCCATCTTTCAACCTACAATTATTATGTATCCTAGTAAAATATGTCTCTTTATCATAGATATAGGCCATGGAAACCTATCGATATGATAGTGTTAGGGTGACTATCTTGAGAAATTACAACATTTTCTCTCCTTGAGAAAATTTTGAATCTATATCTTGTGTGTAAGCCTATATTCGATACTGAAAATTTCAAAGCACATGTTAGTATACATCTTAGCCCATCATACATATGATAGATGGAAAATAAGTGATTTTAGCTATTAGGGGTTTTCAACTAGGTTCACTATTTTTCTTAGCTTCCATGGGTGCATCTCCATCACATCCACTCATGTTTTATGCACCTTATGCTACACATGAGATGATTTATTTACAATACATTTTAAGGTGAAAATTATGAAGCATTTCACTATGTAATTTGTAACCATCTATCAAGCATAATGTCTCAAACAGTTGTTGCTTCTTTCTTTGATAGTTTCAATGAAATTATGTGTGGCTAAAAATTGGTTGTATCATTTGTTGTGTTATGAAATATCCCAAGAATAATCTTCATCAACCCTCTTCCTCTTGCACTATTTTACCTTCAATCCTCCCAATCTATTTTATTTTACGCTTCCGTTTACATGAATGCATATTGTTTTCATTTATTGACTTGCATCTTTTAGTGGCTTTCATCCATCATAAAACATCATCTTGTAATAACAGGGTACATCATTATATTTTTGACCTAGGACAATGCCTCTTGTTAAGGATGTACATTCATATGTTAATATTCTATATTGGGAAAACATTTGAACAAGCTTTCTAGGTTAAGTCACTTTGTAAAGAAATATTTCTACAATAAGATTCTCACAAAATATGCTAATCCAAAAATCATGAAGTCTAACATTGCATAAAAAAATTATATGTATTCGATGTGCTATATGAAAATGCCTTTCTTTACAATATACCCCTAGAATTAACTCACTTGCTGATATATGAATTGCATATCCTTTCTTGAATAAACATAAGCTACATATAATGCTAAGTTTGTACGTCAAATTCCAAAACATAGAAGTGGAGAACCAACAACCACCTCAACATTTATACACCAACTACACGTTTAAAACTATCATGGATAAGTCATCTTTTGGAGCGACGTCTAAAAAGGTATCTTGAAGAAGGATTTAAAAGTTGGGAAAAATGACATGTTGGAGGTCTTGATCCCAATTCATTCAGATGAAAATACAAACCCGGATAAGAGTGAGGGTTGGAAAATTGTGAGCAAAAAAATAAAGGAGAGAACACCACTCCACCTCATAAGATGAATTTAAGATCCCGTGAAAAGGGGTCTCTTGGGTAACCTTTTCTTGTCTTTGGTTAGGTTTGAAAATTTGGGATTTAGGGTAATCCTTGAGGATGGGGATGTAGTGCCCACTTCTCTTCGACATTTTTTTATACTATCGATCGCACTTATGGATATATTATAGTTTTGATAAATCATGTTAGTAGATATCGAGATACTTGAATCTTATTGATTTGATTCTTATATGATGCATATGGACTACAGGAGACATTTGATGTTGATATTGATATACTCTTGACATGGTTATTTATCCGTAATTTTGACATGTGATATATTTATTCATATTGAGTAGATCTTGATAATTGGATTTATGTGATGATCATTTCGACACCTAATGAAATGTGAAATAGAAATGTGCTAGAAATTGTAAGTGATATCTTATTTGCATAGATGATATTTATTCATATATAATTGATTTTAGATTTATATCGCATGTTTTGACATGAATTTTTAATGTGGCCAAGAGGCCGAATGAGGTATCCTCTGTTTTATAGGCATATTACATTCACAACAATATCGGGGAGTGGAGACCAACCACATTGGAATTCAAGAAGAATCGAATTAGGGTCACCATGGCAACATATAATTGTGTGTGTGTTAGAATTGTTTGGTTAGGGGAAAATTGTGACCTAGGGTCATGTGTTGTTTTTTTTTAATGTTCCCTTCCTATTATGTTAGTATGTGTTTCCTCTTAGTAAGTGAAATTTTACTTGTTTTAATATTTATATTTTTGGGTTAGTGTTTATCCATTTATTAGTCATGGGATGTAGTGTCTTAATCAAGCTAATTTGAATTTGTCCTAAAATAATTGAAGATGTGACTAAAAGGAGTTCAGTTATTAAAATTGATTTACTCTTGGATTTTGTGTTGATTGAAGTGTGTTTGAGTTTTGAGTGTAACACACTCTACCCTTCATGGGAAACTCGAATTTGGCCTTAGGGGCCAAATTTGGAAGCTTGTGGGACAAGTCAAACTTGTCCCACACCTCTTAAATGCCCATGCCAACCCTACCTATGGGTTGGGGAGCCAAATTTAGGCTCTTTTAGGTGTGTTGGGGGGATAAAAAGGTAAAATGTTAATTGCACTTCCTTTCAAATATTTAATTTTTTCCTTTGGGGGAGTGGGCTTAGATGGAGTGTGTAAGGTGCTTGTCATTCCTCCAACCCATCATTAATGGTGCTTTGGAATATGAGGTTGACCAAGTGATGTGGAGTGGAGGGAAAATGAGGTGGCATCCTACTTGGAGCCACATCATCCCTCCCTCTCCTTTCTCTATTTATTGAATCCTTTTTGCTTGTTGGGGGTTCGATGTTTAATTTTAGTGTCTTATATTTTTTTAGAGTAGAGGATTTTGAAGGAGTTTGTGAATTTTTGGAGCTTGTGGATACTTTTTGATTTTTTTTTGAAGCTTGTGGATGCTTTCTAGACCTTTGGAGGAGTTTTGAAGTTCACACTTGGAACAAGCTCTACCATGGCAAGGTAGGAGCTTCACCTTTGTTTATATTATGTTATTTTTATATGTATGTGTGTATATGTTGTGTTGACTGTTGTTGTTTCTTTGAAATGCTTGTTGGGTATGGGTAGGATGCCTAAGTTAGGAGTGGGAGGAGACTACGGGGATTTTATTTGAGGGAGGCATAATAGATCATGTTCTTGCAGAGGTAACATGGGTTGGGTGCCCACATAGTATGGGAAATGCTTGCATTTTCTTCTTTCTATTACTTAAGGGAGCCATAAAAGTTGATGGAGGGATAAGAGGTACTTGAGGGAGGCGTAAGAGTTATTAGGGGTATTTTGTTTTGCATTGGTAGATTTTAGGTGGCACCTATTTCCATTAGGAGGCATAAGTGGCCTCCATATAGGTCTTACTCTTTTGGCTTCCTTGATAAGCCTTGTTATATTGTTGTTTTGATTGATTTCTTCTTGTTGAGTTGTTGTTGTGTTTGTATGTAAATAGAGTGAATATGAAATTATTGTTAAGTATTGTGGAAGCTAGTAGTTGTCATGAGTTGAAATATTCTCCCATTGTAATGTGGTTGGGGCTCGGGGCCAATGGAGAGGATGAATTCTCTTCTCCATTGGGTATCTTGGTTGGGAGGAGAGTGTTGCCTCTCCCCCTATTTTGTTGTGAATCAAGAAAACTTTTGGAGGAGCTACCTTGTTAGTGTTTGGAGCATTGGAGTCTTGTTGATGGCCTTGTGAACTGTGTACAAGTGTTGTTTTTAAACTAATGCTAATGTAAACAAATAATAACACCTAATTAGTCTTAATTAGCAAGAATTAAAAAACATTATAGACACCATCATGATAATAATTAATCAAGGATTAGATGTTAAAATTTATCAATACAAAACTATGAAATTAACTATGTTATGCACCTAAATATCCTCTATTCTCTAACAACATATAAATGAAGGAACCTAGGTAGGTTCCATGGCTATCAAAAACAGTTGTTCTTAATGTTCCAAGAACCTAGGAATGGGGGCTAATAAAAGTTAGGCTATAAGACCATTTTGACACCTCCCATATGACCTAAGCACTTTAAGAAAGAGGCTTAACTCTTCAAGATGATGAACTCTCAAGAAAACAAGGTGCAAGCTCTTAGTCTCTTTGTTATATGCTTTGCATTTTCTCTCTAAGGAGTTTAGGTGTAAGTAAAAAGGTAGGTGGAGGGATCTTTATATAGCCCAAAGGATAAAGGATTCAACACATTCTCATGAATGTGGGATAAAGGTAAAACATGATTAGAAATGGATAAGGTTGCTTTATTAAAGGTAACCTTACTTTAGAAGGGTTCAATTTATGCTTAGCAAGTCATGGGAGTTGGAGGGTCTTTTAATTAATCAAAGGTGATTAACTAATAGATAGATATAAGCTTATAGAAGATAATTAGAGGAATATTGGTACGATTTATTCTATTATAAGGGGATTAAATCAATTAAATATTGATTTATTGGTTAAATGGAAGGGAAAGATAATTAATTAATAATAATTAATTAGTCTAGGTAGAAGGGGTGATTTATTAACGGAAGGTCGTTAATTAGGGTATTTTTTGGATAGGAAACTTAATTAATTAGCTTAGTGTAATTAATTAATGATGATATGAGGGAAAATGAGTGATTTTGATGATATGTCGTCGATTTGTGAGAAAGGGGATAATTAGCACAATTTATGTATTTAAATTGCTTGGGCGTAATTATAGGTGTCTACATTTTCCCCTCTTTGGTGTGGCATAAGTGTTGCCACTTCAAAGATAGTAGATAGAAGAGATTTTGAAGGGATAGAAGAAAAATTAGTAGGAGGTAGAGATGCCCCCTCGAGTGTCGATGGGGTGATGAAAAGAAGCCGATCAATGATCAAAAAGGTGAGATATAGGCGAACAAGGGGGACAAGACAGATGCCTCGATGAGAGGGAGAATTAGGGGTGAAAGGGAAGTGGTGTAGAAGAAGTATGGATGAGGGGGCGAAGAGCTTAGCCTCTAGCCGCGTATTTGTTTGAAGCAATTTGGATGTAATCATATTGCCATAGAACTACATCATCGGTCCTTATGAAAAATATAAGCATACGACAAAGGTAGAATGACATGAAATCCCATAATACGAACAATTGTCCATTTATGAAAATACAAACTCCATGCAACATACAAAAATGGAATGCAATACGAGAAGAAAACAAGCTCATCTAACAGGGAAAACAAGTACAAATGCACATATCCAACCCAACAATAGTCAAGACAGTTGTACAAATGTTTTGTTATCAGTGTTGGAGAGATCCACAAGTTCATGATTGATGACAAGGGTTAAAAATGATGCACCAAGCAAGGATACATGCAAGGGGAAATGAAAATGGACATGGGCTCCATGAAAAATATTTGTGCTTAATGAAACAAAGACCAGAAACCAAAAGTGCCCTAGAGTACGTAATTTGAAGCAAGCGCTTAGCTTTTGTGATTGGTTGTGAATCTGGTGATCTGTGAGTCATATTAATTGAGGAATATGTGAGACAAACCAATAGGAGATGGAGAAAATACTATCTATGCGCAAGACACAAGTTTTAGCCATAAGAAGCAAGTTACCATTTTGTAGGTTGTTTTACTTTTTAGGAATTTTTTGAAAAATTTTGCCTTGTTTTTGGATTTTTTTGATATAGTAAATGTTTGTATTGTTTTGGATTTTTAAACCATGATAAACAATAGAAGAAAGGAAAATACGAAAAAGAAGGGCCTAGGGGCAATAGAAAGTGCCCTAGGTGGAAGAAAAGAGAAACAAACGACAAATAATGTCCTTGTTTAGTGGAAAAATTAAGAAAAAATAATTATTTGAAAAATAATTATTTATGAGGGTGTGAAGAAGAATAAAAATCGCCAGGGAGCAATAAAATTGTCCGGGGGAGAAGAAAGGGGTATTGGACAAAAATTCCCCAATACGGTGAAAAATAAGAGAAAAATAATTATTTAATTAAAAATAATTATTCCATAGCGAACAGAGGAGAAAACGGTGAGCTAAACGAGTGTCCTAGCCATCCGATCGGTGAAAAACAGGTTAATATATCCCTCTAGGGGGGTAAAAACATCGCAATCAGTTCATTTTAACCACTCAGTTTAGAAAACTTACCATGAGGATATGACACACAGGAGATATGGTGATCGCACGTGATCGTTTGAGGCGTGTTGTAGATTGTAGATAATAGATCTATAGACAATATCAAATGTTGTTTTCAAGTGTTATTTTGATGTATATGGATGGGATGATATGATGATATTGGTGTGGGGGATATGTTTTTATTATGCACAACCCTCTTGCCCACATTGATGATATGATATTTGATGATTAGCTTAGCATACATGCATGATGTAAAACTTAGAATTTTTGTTTATATATGATGTATAGATGATGCTAGATGTGATGTGAATGATAACAAAATAGAGCACATGCAAGAAACACAGCCAAATGCTATAAATAACACTAGGAATTAATGCAATACACCATGAATCACCATGCCTTATTAACAAGTAACAAAACATAACCAAATGCATTAAGAAAGAAATAAAGAATTAACACACTAGCATGTCGAAACCCATTACAATATGCATAAGCAAGAATGAATCTATTATAAGCAAGAAAAGATAAACTATGACAAAGTACACCCAAGCAACAAACAACTCAAAAACAAGCACGCAAAACACTATACAAGCAACAAGTAAAGCAAGAAAACAAGACAATGCAAGTAAATGTTTTTGTAAGATATGTTTTCATAAAATGATTTTTTATTGTTTAGGTTTTTGTGAAACAATTTTCTATTGTTTTTGTGTTTTCTTAAAACAATGTTCTATTGTTTTTGTGTTTTCTCGAAACAATGTTCTATTGTTTTTGTGTTTTTCTCAAAACAATTTTCTATTGTTATTGTGTTTTCTCAAAACAATTTTCTATTGTTTTTGTGTTTGTCTCGAAACAATTTTCTATTGTTTTTGTGTTTTTCTCGAAATAATTTTATATTGTTTTTTTATTTCTCGAAACAATTTTCTATTGTTTTTGTGTTTTTCTTGAAACAATTTTATATTGCTTTTGTGGTTTTAAAAGTTTTCCAAAGCTATGTGCAGGTAACCAAGAAAGCATGGATGCCCCTAGCGTTAGGTGGGGAATATACAAGGGAAGAAGCCACGTGCTTATGAACAAGAAGGTGAATTCATTGAGTTTCCCCCAGCGTAAGATGGGAAATAACGAAAGACCACATCCCTTATAGATGAATAGAAGAAGGCAAAGCCGGATCAAGGCTGGACAAGATGGTGTGCACAAGGAAACTTGAAGGCAGAACTAGGTCCAGGCCAAAGACAACTACCCTTCTAATACAGAATGCTTGTGAACAATGAATCCTCTCGAGGTGCCGAAACTGGTTTTCACCCAAGGACTTGTCCAAAGTGCCACAATTGCGTGGTTTTCACTAGTGGACAACCTATTTTCTCTTTTTCTTTTTCTGATTTTTTTATGTTTTTGTATTTTTTGATTTTTGTGCCATGTTCAAGCATAGAACTTATTAAGATGCATGGCATTCATTGGCTCTCGATCTCATCACCATTGGGGTGAGCCAGTTTGTATGCCCCGGTGCCGTACTTGGCAACTATGACATAGGGTCCTAACCAGTGTGGTTCAAACTTCCCTTTCTTTTCTCGCTCTACTCTGGTGTTGAATTGGTTCTCCTTCATAACTAAATCACCCACCTCAAACTGGTGAGGGATGATTCTCTTGTTGTATTTGTGGGAGATTCTATGTTAATATACCTTCAGGTGATTAAGAGTGTGAATGCGCCTCTCATCCAGGAGCTCTAGCTCAGCCATTCTTGCCACTCGATAATCTTCATCCTTATCCAAATAGTCCCGAAGAGAAATTCGCAGGGATGGGAGTTCAATCTCTAAAGGGATGATAGATTTTATCCCGAACACTAGGGAATATGGCATCACACCTGTAGGAGTGTGAATTGATGTTCGATAGGCCTATAGGGCTAGGTGGATTTGTAGGTGCCGCCACCGGTTTTGCTAACCATCTTCTCCATTATCCTTACCAAAGTCTTGTTTGTTGCCTCGGCTTGTCTATTACCCCCGACGGTAATATGGCGTGGACCATTTCAATCTGATTTGGAACCGTTGGCAAAGACATGTCACATTTTTTTCTTAAATGAGTTCCCATTATCTCGTGACATGGCTACATGGATACCATATCGGCAAATAATGTGATTCACGATGAATTTAGAAATCTGTGCTCCTATGACATAGGTTAAAGGGACATCCTCCACCCATTTTGTAAAGTATTCTGTAGCTATGATGATATGTGTATGACCATCAAATGAGGTAGGAGTAAGCTTCCCTATTAGATCAAGTCCCCACTTGGAGAATGGCCATGGGGTAGTGATTGGTTGCAATGGTTGCAATGGAGCATGGATGAAATTTCCATACTTTTGGTAAAGCACACATTTTCTAACATAATTACAACAATCAGTTTCCATGGTGGGCCAATAGTAACCTACTCTTAACAGTTTCTTAGCCAAGACCATTCCATTTGTATGTGCTCCGCATACTCCTTCATGTACTTATTTAATTGCCTGGATTGACTCTGTCACATCTAGACAACATAACAGATTCCCTTCGTAGCCATGATGATAAAGTATACCTCCTAAAAGGGTGTAACGGGCTATCTGGTGAATTAGGCTTTAATTTTCAAAATGGGAGATATTGGGAGTGAAAGTACAGTCCTTAAGATAGGTTAAAATGGGTTCATACCACGGGGAATAGGGACCAACAACCTCACAAGCCAGGAAAGATTTTGGCACATCATACGCGAGTTGGTGTAGATTTTTTATGAAAAATGGCATATCATTGTTCCACGGCGGAATACGAAGCATAGATCCCACCATTTCCATGGCATCTCGCCAATCTGCTCTACACTCTTGGGATCTCGCTCAAAGGTAATACACACAAAATACTCCTTCAGAGTTTCGACCAACTTCTTGTAAGGTATGAGCTTGTCATCCTTAACTTTATACTCATCATTAATATCTTTGATTATTAGCTGCGAATCACCTACAACATTAACATGTTGAATATTCCTCTTGATGGCTAGCTTCATCCCCGCAATGAGTGGTTCATATTTCACAATGTTGTTCATGCAAGGGAAGCCTAGGTGGAAAGCTTGTGGTATAGGATCACCCGAAGGATTAATAAGGACCAATCTTGCAACTAAACCATGAAACGTAAAAGATCCATCAAAATGTATCTGCCATATGACAGATTCTTCAATGTAGAGCAAAGATGCATCTGGAAGATCTACACTCAAAGGTTCTGTGCTTTGCAAAGGTGCTTCCACTAGCTGGTTGGCAAGTACTTGTCCTTAACTGATTTTTGATGGACAAATTCTATATCAAACTCACTGAGTATAATGATCCAATTAGCCATTCTACCTATGAGGGCGGGTTTGGACAACAGATACTTGAGTGGGTCAACCTTGGATATGAGCTTGGTCTTAGTATTTAGCAGTAATGGTGAAGTTTCTGAAAGGTAAAAACAACGGCCAAGAAAGCCTTTTCAATCTAAGGATCATTAAGTTCATAGGCAATGAGGGTGTGACTCAAATAGTATACTACTTTCTCTTTATGGCTAAGGTCATATTGGGCAAGCAGTGCACCAATAGTGTATTGCATAGCGGAAATATAGAGGAAAAGTGGTTCTCCTAGAGTGGGAGGCATGAGGACAGGTGGATTAGCCAGGTACTATTTAAGCAAAGCAAAGGCTTGATGTTTCTCAGGTCCCCAAATGAAAGTGACGTCCTTCTTAAGAAAATGAGTGAATGACTGACATTTATCTACAAGCTAGGAGATAAAGCAGCAAAGGGCTTGAATTTTCCCTTGCAAGATACGCAGTTGCTTGATATTCTCAGGTGGAGGCATTTATGTGATGGCATACACTTTAGTAGGGTCTACCTCAATACCTCATCTTGACATGATGAAGCTTAATAGTTTCCAAAATAGCACACTGAAGACACACTTCTTTGGATTCAACTTGACTTTGTATTCACGCAGGTGTTCAAAGATACGCCACAAAATGATAGGATGACCCTCTCTTGTTTTGGCATTTCCCAGGATGTCGTCTACGTAATCTTCCATGATGTCATGAATCATATCATGAAATATTACTATCATGGCCCGTTGATAAGTTGCTCCCGCATTCTCAGTAGGCCGAATGACATCACCTAATAGTAGAAGGTGCCCCAAGGAGTTGTAAAAGTTGTTTTGTGTTGGTCCTCCTCAACGATTTTAATATGATTATAACCCGAAAAGCCATCCATGAGCGATAGCATTTCATATCCTGCTATTGAGTCAACAATCATATCAATGTTGGGTAATGGAAATTCATCTTTAGGGAAAGCCTTATTGATGTCTCTAAAATCATGCATTCGGATATCGGCGTGTTTCTTCTAGACAGAACAATGTTTGATATCCATTCATAATAGTCAATTGGTCGGATGAATCCTACTACAAACAACCTTTCCAACTCTTCCTTGACCAATAAGGCAACTCTTGGATGCATCTTTCAGAGTTTCTATTTGATAGGCTTGGTGTCTGCGTGCATGACCAAAGTTGGATCTAGGCCGGGCATGTCTTGGTAAGACCATGTAAACACATTAATGAACTCTTGCAACAACATAGTGAACGTATTTTGTTCAAGAGTGGTAGAGTGATGCCCCCAATTTTACTATCTTGGGATCTTCTTCAGTACAATGTTGACATCAATGGTTTCTTTGACTAACAATTTTGATAAATTCTCCATACGCATAGGATCGGGAGGTAGGTTGAGAGCTTCATCCTTGGCATGGTCACTTTGTTTGTCCTTTGATTTTCTTATTTTTTATTAGCCAAAGGCCTCAAAGAGGTTTTCACTGTGTAACTTGGACTTCACTATTTGCTTGAGGCTTTTATTTAAAAATCTTTCCTCACTTTTCTTTAAATTTTTTTACCACGAAGTTCAACCTCCTCACCAAAGTAGGCGCAGGTGTCTAAGTCAATAAATAAACCCTTCTTGTGATCTCGAATGGGAATTGTATCCCTTATGCTCATGAAATCTGCAATATCCTCATCAATCTCGAATAAATCTAGTGACACGTGTTGTTGTTGGTCCCATTCAACAAGGGAAGGGTACACAAAGTCAAGGGTCTATTTTGTGAGGGTTATGGTTAGTACAACATTGTTCATGAAAAGTTTCGTGGAGTCCAAATCCTCATATAAGCTACAATGGGAATCAGATCATTGTCTAGGTACTCGGAGCTATCCTTATGCTCGTAACAAGTCACATCTTTATCATTGGGGTGTGCTACATAAGGGTGAATCCCAATGTTATATCTTTCTATTTTGAAATGTGGAAGAGGGACTAGTTCTCTTTGTCCTTATTCATTCCTCCCACATGCTAGGCCTTTGTAACCCATGGAGTACATCATTCTCGAGATTTTTCATATTCCAGGGTTTGATAACAAGATGGATGAGTGTCCTCGGGACCCAAGTAGTAGGTGGATCAAGCAATTTTTCCTCGCCTAACAAGCCTCCGGTAGGAATGACCCAAGAGTGTGTTCGTCTCTAAGGCTCCCGAAGTGGTAGTTGGGTCGACCTCTAGTCTTGGGAAAAAGGAGAGGTCGAAACCAAGAGAACTTGTTGTACATTATACTCCCCATAACTATATTCAAGAATTATTATCTCCCATGAATAAAATGGAGATGTGGAAGTGGACGGGCCATGAATGTAAGACCTAAGAGAATCTGAATCCAACAAGGATTCCATAGCCTCAGATTGAAAAGGAATGGCCATATCCATGGAGGGACATGCGTATGTACCATTTCATGCAAAGCTATTGAGATCTCTACAATGAGCAAAGGGCTCTGAGTCTCCCGGTATTGTTACCGTATGTCCCTCATGCTTCAGCTTGAAGCATTGATGACATGTTGATGGCACGGCCTACATGGCATGGATCCATGGTTGGCCTAGAAGCATATTATATGGAAGTTCCAAGTCTAGGATGTGAAACTTTGTCTGATGGAAAGTGGGGCCCACCTCTATGGGCAACGTAATGGTGCCAGCTAGCTCTCTTTCAAAGCATTGTCGTATGTTGTGATAGTGATGATATGGGACTCAATATCTGCCTTCGTATGTCCCAATTGTTTGACTAATTTAAGCGTGCAGATGTTCAATCCAGATTCGTTATCCAAAAGCACCCATTTGATTTTCCTGCGGGTGACAACTACCTCAATGTATAAGGGAATATTATGTTTAGGATTCTTGGTAGGGACCTCCCTATGGTTAAAAGTGAGATGCTCACTTTGTGCAATATTTGCCACCATGGCTTAAAGGTACGTAGGATCGACATCTAAAGGCACTCCTGACCCCTTAAGAGTTTGATACAAAATGTCCTTATGCACATTGGATATCTTGAGAAGATCTAAGATCAAGATCTTAGTAGGTGTCCTCTCAAGTTGTTCTAAAAGGTTATATTTACCAGTTTGCGGGGTCAACAGAGAGGGTTCTGGAATCACGAAGTGGGCATGCCTTGTTACTACAGTGTAGTCCTTTCCCTTGATCCGGATGGTATTGACACGATTAGCAGGGGAGTGAATACATCCGATAAGTGAATCGTAATGACTGTTATCTCTTTTGGTATAAAAGTAATTTGTGGCTTTATATGTTTGGGATGAGTCTCCCCGATCCGGCTTTGTCTTTTCGGCTTATCATGCTTAGGGAATGGTTCCTTATAAATCCCCATTTTCTCGTTAGGTGTTTGCATTTTTCCAGGGTTATCCACCTTTATCTCCCCATTATCAATGAGGTCCTGAATATAGTGGCAAAGCCACAGACATTTGTCTATCTTATGACCTTTAACACGATGCATTTCACAGTATTCATGCTCCTTATACCATGAAGGTTTAGGAGCGTTGTCATCAAATGGTTGCATTGTAGGATAGGTCATCATGTGGGCCGCATCCAACTATTTTCGTATGACGGACAACGGTTCATTAAGGGAGGTGAATGTTCATCACTTTGGTGGTGGTTGAATTGGGCCCTTGGTCAGTTTAAAAGGTTAACTGGTTTGGACCGTTTGAACATGTTTGGAATCAGTGATTTCGTTTCCCACCACATTTTTTTCATTAAATATCTTCGGCTTTTCAGTGGGTTTGACACTTTGGTTATCTTTAGATTGGGTTTTGAGGGTGCCTTTGGCAATGGAATCCTTTTCTATTTGAATCCATTTCTTGATAACCTCCTCAAAGGTGCAAAGACAATGCATTTAGAGGTGGAAAGCTATATCTGGGTTGAGATTAGGGATGAAAATATCGACCACCGCTTCTCGGGAAAGCGTAAGGGAAGAAAATAGCTATCCCTCTACATCGTTGGAGGAAGCTGACGAAGGTCTCATTTGGGCATTGTTTTGAGCCACACAAGCCTGCCATGGTGATGTCACTCTCTATTTTATATGAGAAATAACACATGAATCTTTCCGCCAATTCGGCCAGTGAAAATTGATCCTCGTGGTAAATGCATAAACCATTCCAATGCTTGACCTTCGAGACTCTTAGGAAAAAGTATGATGAGGCAATTATCACTATAAGACACCTCTTGACATGCCATGTAGAAATATTTAACATGATCCCATGGGTCTCCCTTTCCTTTCTATTTTTCAAACTTTGGCATATCAAATTTCTTTGTAAATGGTTGAAGGGTCATTGTCTTGTCAAAAGGATAGGGGAATAGTTCTTCGTATTGGTATTTCCTAATACTCCCTATTTTTCTTTCTTGTATGCTCGCAAGCATTGCTTTCGTAGATTGCACTTCTTGTGTGAGAAATTTTTCTCTAGTGGGAGAAGCAAGGATGTGTACATGATGATACCCCGTGTCTTCTTCTCCTTGGTTTTCTCGATGGAGTTCGTGGACCGTAAACTTAGGCCTTGACTTTTGAACATTCTTGTTTGTGTCTTTCTGTACCTGGAAAGTAATCAAAGCTAGTTTTCGGCTTAGGTTATTGAGTTGTTGTTGGATTGTGACTTGGTTTCTGTCTTCTTCTTCTAAAGGTTCTTCCCCTGTCTCATGTTCTATCTTGTTTCTTCATGGCACTTTGATGAGGGGTATTCTATGCCCTATAACTTTATCATTTTCTGTAAGAAGTGGAAGCATGCCCACCTGTTAAAATATATTCCATATTGATAAGGGGTATTCTTCCTTAGTAGTGTCATTTGTAGGTAATATTGGTTCATTCTCGGTGGGTATTTTGGCCCCTAATTCCATGAATCGTGCCAAAACTCTATCTTTGTTTCTAAGGAGAAACTCGGCTAGTAGAGTGGGGTCAAAATCAAATTCTCGCGTGTGGTGATTCTAAAATATTTCCACTAGGATCGACCATCTCTTCGGTTTCCTTTTATACATAAAACAACAGCCCTAAGTCGTGTCTAATGAAGGGGTTTGACCCTTGTCTATTAGAGGTCTCCCAAGCGTGTGCTTGTTGTTCCTCATATGTCTATTTCTTCAACCCTCGACGTGTTTTGGAGCCATGTTTTCGTGATAGTTTCACCGGGGTGAGTTGTAGATATGTGCAAAGCTTAGTGACTACCCATAAGTGAAATGTAAAATGAAATTTCTAAGAGTATGAATATGTCAACAATGTGAGGATACCAATATGATAGAGTGATAAATCACCCGTGATACAAGCATTTGGTATTAAAACTTGATCAAAGGAAGTACTTCCTAGACTATGTTTCAAAAAGTAGTTTATGTCGCAAGATGATCAACAAGATGTTTTCACTTATGCCAAGTTCAAGAAAATGAACAAAATGTAATTAAATACAAGAAGTCAATGCGATCTTCCAATAAATATATACGATGAGCGAGATCAAACTCGATTAAGACTTATATCTCAAAAAGTGCCAATTACAATTCACGAATGACACAATAATATCACCAAGATATGTTAACCCACTTTTCTAGAAAGTGAAGTATTGATATCAAGGTATTATTGGTATAACACACACAAATAGTAACACCTAAAGATTTTGAAATCAAGGTAATAATAGAATCGAACTAAAATCTCAAACTATAGCAGGAATAGTTAAAAATGTGTGCGACATAACCGTACAATATAGGTATTTTGTCGAGTTTACAAGAAATAAGACGTAAATATCGAAATTGTAATGATACGAGACAAATAAGCTAACTCCTCTATAGAAGTCCGCAGTGATGAACCACGCCTAACTACAATGACGATCTTGATGTGGGTATCAAGATCACAATGGCTACCAAATGACGTGAAAACGCCTCCGCTCACTTTAGACGTTTAACTAACCTAGTTGTAAACATGGATGGGTGTAAATGGACATAATAGTGAGACAAACAAATCAAATGGCAACACAAAGGTAATCACACCTCTTTTGATCAACAAAGTGTCAAAAGAATATGAAGGAAATAAATCAAGAAAAATATAAAAAAATGCTAGCCTCACTTCGGTAGAGTTTCGCCTTGCCCTAAGGCAAGTAAAAACTAGGTGAAAGTAATACATCACACGTTTCTCAAAAAGAAGGTTCACAACTCAACACTATTTTAAAATGGTCAAAGTGGGCTCCTGGCCAAAGTATATTCTCCTAGGTGGTTCTCTCACCCTAGGTGTTACAAAGTTGCCACGAGCGAGCGTGATTTACCCAAAAAGTCACACTGACTAGTTTGGGAGTATCTCGGCTTTACTTTACCCCCTTCAAGAACAATAGGCAACTAGTGCATCTACGTGTACTATCACTAGGGTCGCCACAATGGACAACCTATAACGCTATCTCACAAAGGAATCACTAGTCAAGTAGGTAGTGCAGAGCACTTCCCATTTCATCCACAAGGTTCCCTCTTGCGTGGACTACTTTGGGGTTCCTGGAACCACCCCCATTGTTGTAGCTTAAGGCGTTATGCCAAAGGGGTTATGTTCCAGTTTAGCAGAGAGGGACGTACCCTTTTCCGAAACCTGCAATACAGTGTTTTGAATAAGTTGTTCTTTTTATCTTGTTTAATTAGGCGTGGTTTGCTTGAACACCTTTTGGCAACCTATATAACAACTATATTAGTAGTTTTTGATTTCGTTTTGGTTCCTCCTTTCTTTGAAAAGCTTTTTTTAGGTCCTACACTCAAGCGTTAGTAGTTCTCTAAGAAAATCACATTATTTAAAAGAGGATTAAGAGTTTCTTTTGATTCTCAAGATCATCCAAGGATGCAAGAGAATAGCATACACAACAAATAATCCAACTAAAAAGTAAAGAAGTTTCCAAAAGTGAAAAAAGAAGTTTCCAATTTACCAAATGTTATAAAATGAAGACTAAAGTTGTTTTGATTCTCAAGATCACCCTAAGGTGCAAGAGAAGAGCATACACAAACTTTATCCCAACTATATAGAAATGGAAAACTTCAAATCAAAGGACTATTGAAAAATGCTTTGTAAAGGTTCATTCCCTTAAACCAAAAGTGAAAGATGAAGTTTCCAATTTACCAAATGTTATAAAATGAAGACTAAAGTTACTTTTGATTCTCAAGATCACCCTAAGGTGCAAGATAATAGCATACAAAAAATTTATCCCAACTATATAGAAATGGAAAACTTCAAATCAAAGGACCATTGAAAAATGCTTTGTAAAAGGTTCATTCCCTTAAGTAAAATGAATAATCAAATTCTAAATTTAATCCAATGTTAAAAAGATATAGATCAAAGTTGTTTTTGATTCTCAATATCACGAAAAGGTGCAAGAGAAGATCATACACACGCTTTGTTCTAAACCAAGGAAGCATGGAAATACAACATTCATCAAAACATTAGACATGTTAGAAAATGACCAGTTTTAAACTAATAGAAAAACCTACAATTTTTGTAAGTATAAATCCTGAATTTATGTTTTCATTACATATTTAACTTCAATACTTTTCCAACACAAAAAAATGGATTCATTTCGAGCTCGGGAGCAAAATTTATGGCCTTCGGAAGATGGGTTACGTGTATGCTCTTATGCTCACGGGTATGCACTTGACATGCACTCAAAAAATGTCAAAAAAACATCTCTTAATCTACAAAATGGACAAATTTTTCCAACCAAGATTCAATTTTGACAATAACCCATCACATCAATATATGAATACAAGACTCAACGCTGTCAAACATTAACATACATGCTCAAGAATTTAAAATTTTCAAGAAATTGACAAAACTAGCATGTTGAATGATGAAAAAGTAAGCTCTAAAAATGAAAACATGATGAAATCTTGAAATTTTCTCACCAATATTAAATTTTTATAGCAACCCACCACATTAATATATAAATAGAAGACTCAACACTATCAAACACTAACCTACATGCTCAAGAATTTAAAATTTTCAAGAAATTGACAAAACTAGCATGTAGAATGTTGAAAAAGTAAGCTCTAAAAATGAAAACATGGAGAAATCTTGAAATTTTCCCATCAATTCCAATTTTGACAGCACTTCACCTCCTTTATACCTATAAGGAAGACTCAACACATGCAAACTCAACAAAACAAGTTAAGAAAAACAAGTTAGATCAACATGTGTAAAAGAGGGTTAGTAACCAAAAATGAAACTTAACTACAAAAACTTGAAATTAAGTGCAAAGGACAATGGAGTAACTCCCACCGGGCATGCCAAATGTGTGCATGTATACTTTTCTTAATGTTAAATCAAATGAAGCAAGAACTACCACCTAAAATAGTTCTACAATTTAGCTAAAACAAAGCATAAACACCATCAAGATAGAGAACTAAGCAAGATCTAAACTAATATTATAACTTTGAAAAAATGAGATCAAAAGTATGCATGCTATTTTAACATCTCTACTCTCCTATATTACCAAAAAGAATGAATGGACCTATTTATCTCCAATGGCAATCAAAAATTGCCTTGTTTGATCCTTAAAGAATACAAGAATAGGAAGCTTTAGCTCTTAACAATGGTGACCTCTCAAGAAAACAAAAGGCAAGCTCTTAGTCTATTTGCTATATGATTTGCATTTTATCTCTTAGGAGTTTATGTGTAAGTAAAAGGTAGGTGGAGGGCTCTTTATATAGCCCAAAGGATAAAGGATTCAACACATTCTCATGAATGTGGAATAAATGTAAAACATAATTAGGAATGGATAAGGTTTCTTTATTAAAGGTAACCTTACTTTAGAAGGGTTTAATTTATGCTTAGCAAGTCATGGGAGTTGGGGGGTGTTTAAATTAATCAGAGGTGATTAACTAATAGGTAGATGCAAGCTTATAAAATATAATTAGAGGAATATTAATACGATTTAGGCTATTATAAGGGGATTAAATCAATTAAATATTGATTTATTCGTTAAATGGAAGGGAAAGCTAATTAATTAATAATAATTAATTAGTCTAGGTAGAAGGGTGCTTTATTAATGGAAGGTCATTAATTAGGGTATTTATTGGATAGGAAACTTAATTAATTAGCTTAGTGTAATTAATTAATGATGATATGAGGAAAATGAGTGATTTTGACGATATGTCATCAATTTGCAAGAAAGGTGATAATTAGCGCAATTTAAGTATTTAAATTGCTTTGGCGTAATTATAGGTGTCTACATGAACTTCTTGTATTTTTACCCACCTAGAGTGGAAGAAATTGTAATAATATAATTCATTCTTGTATTCATATTGTGAAGAAACATATTGTATTCCTTTGTGCCTATGGAAGGGTAGTATTTATCGAAAGGTAAGTTGTATTCAAATAGTTGTTATTGGTATTACATTGCATGAGGAAAGAAACAAATAAGAAAACAAAGAAGAAAAAATGTCATTGTAAAGTTAGTTTTCAAATAGAAAAGAAAGATTCATTTTCATATTATACTTGCATTAGATAGTTATTAAACCTCTTGCTTATTCCTTGGATAAAAGAAAGGGTGAATAGGAAAATAGTTTGTTACTCTTTTAGTGGAATGAAAACCTTCATTTAGTGTGTTGTTCATGCTCTTGTTTTAGAATATTTTAATGGAAATGTTGTTGTAAAATCTCTTGTGGATTGATAGGAAATTTGTATTAAGAAATAATAACTTTCATTGTGTTACTTATAAGACATGTATTGAAAAAGTTAAAATATTAGTGCATTTTTTTCTTGTATTGTTGATGGAGAGAATTTGAGTTTTAAATAGCCCTCAATAGGCCAACGAAGTAAGTTAAGCTCTAGCTCTAGTATATTAACCTCATTTAAGAATTTGTTGTAAATCAATTGCAAATTGCTAAGGGAAATGAAATTTAAGCCCCACTTATTTTATTTTATTTTTTTACACAAATCTTATCATTATTACTAATAATAAAATGTCTTAATAATAAAATATTTATTAGTATGATGATACATTAATATGGAAATCCTATTAATACTATTATATTAATATACTAGTATTCTTATTATCTTAATAGATTCTTAGTAATATTATAGTAATAAAAGTATTTTTTTTAAAGCCATTGAAATGTCTCCATATAAATTTATATTATATAAAATTCTTCCTTTTGATTAAAGAGAAAAACTTTTAACAAAAAAAAAAACACTTAAAAAAAAAGGACCTCCTTGGCCGCGGTTTGGGTGTGCAGACCAAAAGAAAGGGAGGTGGGGTAAATTTCCCCACCCCCATTTATCCTAAGCTATTTCCAAACCCCCTCCCACTAAATTACACGCCCACCTCACTAATAACCACCCCCTACGTGGCTTTCCCCACTTTAACATAAAAATAAATCATGCGGCTAGATTTACATTATGTGATATATATATATATTTTTTTTATGTATGGTATGTATACATATGAACCTTCTTTATATGTATATATATATATATATATATATATATATATGTATATGTATACATACATATGTATTATAAATATATTTTTTATAAAATATTTTTGTTTAGGTTTATACCATTAAAGAAAGTTTATATATTATATATATATATATATAAATGGCAAAAAAAAATACCACAACTCAAATAATATTGTCAAAAAAAAATGAAGTTTCCGGGTTTTGATAAAATAATTGATTTCTTGTTTTTGTTTATACACATATAGATATCAAGGTTCTTGTTATATTTCCCTCCTTCAAACCCAGAATAACAATGGGAAAGGCCATAACCTAGGTAAGAGAAATCTCTCTCAAATGAAATACAAACAATGGGTAAAATGATATTTAGAAATAGAGCAAACCCTAGGAGAGGGATGTTAAAATTAGCTCCTCTTCTTGTGTGCCTTCTCCCAAGAGCTTGAACTTCCTTCCATGGCCTCCTTCTTCTTCCTTAACCTGCAAAAAAAAACAAGAGAAATGAGAGGATAGGTTAAGAAATAAGTATAAGAAAGCCATAAGGATTTCTAGGGTTTCTTTAGTGCAACCTAGATCTAAGGGCTCAAGATAGAATAGATCCAATGGTGGAGGATGAACCCTACATCACTTAAGTGATGGGGTATTTAAGTGGGAGTGAAATAATTAAATGATGGGTGTAATATTTTGAAGGGGACCTAAGAGGTTATACTAAGTTGTGCACCCCTTACCTTTTTAAAGAAATAATCTAAATATTAAGGAGCATGATTTAAGACTAAAGGATATTTAGTCTTGTTTTTATAATAATTTAGAGGGGATTAATGGGGCTATGACATGAAAATAAAAATGAGAAATATTAAAATAATTATTGAAGCTTAGTAAGTGAATTTAATTCCTCTTTTAATTTTGGAAATTGGGTCAATGTTGTTCAGTTGTCATTCTTTTTCCGACTGCCTCAAAATTTTATAAAGTGTTATTATCAAGAATTTAATTTAATTCCAATGAATGTTATTGTCGTTCCTTTAAAAAAAATAATCCATAATTTTTCTCACTAAACCTAGGTTGTTCTTGGATCTCATGCAAACTTTTAGTGGGCGTTACACTTGGTATCAGAGCCGTGGGTTCAAAGCTTGGACCCTTGGGCACACCTAGAAAACATGAAACATGAACATTAAACCTAGTGCAAGTTGATTCTTTTAAATCTATAAAACCAAATGTTGATAATTATATGAAACAACAAACATAGAAAACTAAAACAGACCTAAACAATGAACTAACTCTCATTTTGTTCTATGCAGGAGGTGCGGATTAGGTGAGGGTCTTTTCATATAGACCTAGATTACCACCGCCGGAGAGTAGATGTAGTAGCCATTCTACCTCGATCTTATAGACACTTTAGGATGTCAATGCCGCTATATGTGGAGAGCCCTTGGGAGGACGATTTGCTAGACATGGTATGGAGCCATCATTCATGCCTGGTATCCCTCGACACACAGCGAGGAGCATGGAGGAGAGAACTTCCATGCGAGAGTCGGCTAGGCGGCAGAGTCACCACAGAGAGGACATGGGGACCGAGGATCTCAAGACATAGGGATAGGTCTCGAGCCCTAAGGGAGAGGGAGGAGTGTGCATACGAGATAGACCTAGGGGTCATCGAGACATCAGCCAGAGACCACATCGGGGAGATCTCTGAAGCTTTGACCATCCACTATTCGGGTGATACAAGGGGTTTTTAGGCAGAGAGGCCTAGTTGGTGAGCTTGAGCGGATACTTCAAGCTCTGTCCTTGTACTAGCAACATGAAAGCTCATGTTGTGATCCATCTTCTGAGGGATGGAGCAGAGTCTGGTGGAGGACCGAGGAGCAGAAGCTCCATGTTGATTTGAGAAGCAGATTACTGGGAGCTATTTGAGGAGCGTTAGAGCATATATTTACCTAGGAGGTTTATACAAAAGAACGGATAGATGAGTTTCATGACTCCATCAGCATCGATCATAGTGGCGAGTATGAGAGTCAATTTCTGGACCTACTCTAGTACGTCGACTATATGCAGGATGAGTAGGTATGGATTCACAGGTTCATCTGGGGCCTAACTTGGATTTGGGTGGTGTGGTTTAGATTCATCCCTACCCTCATAACATTAGCAGAGGCCATGGAGAAGGCCTATATTGCGAGAGAGACACGGGGAAGACCAACAGGTAGCTAGAGACAGAGTTCGGAGCCGTATCCAGCAGATGTAGGATGGTAGGTCGAAGGGGTCGGTCCCCCTCCATGGGGTGGATATATTTCAGGATAGGCTTCTTCAGCCACCACAGCAACATCAACAAAGCAACAACAGATTCTACCCACCTTATAGGCCTCTCCTCGGAGATTTGATGCGAGAGAGGATGGAGTATGGGGCCTCCTCCTAGGGTCCCACCAGGACAGGTGTGCGAGGTGGCCGAGAGCTCAATCAGTAGAGAGCTCATCGTAGAGAGACCTCAACGATCCATAGCTAGGATCGTCGGGATCCATAGCTCGGACATCTAGAGTACCAGACCGAGTTACATCCCACCGGAGAGGACCAGATAAGTTGTTATGGTTGTGGTGTTGTTGGACATCATTGGAGAGATTACCCACAGAACCCTAACAAGGGTAAGATGTAGAGCTCTAGAGCCTATAGTTGGTGATATGGCACGAGTCATCGGATCTATGCAGCGGTTGAGAACCAGCCGAGCACCAGAGTACCGTACCGTGATTGAGATGACAGGTAGTATTGGTGGTATTTCCACCTCTATATTATTTGATTCTGGTTCTTCTGATTCATTTATTACACCATCCTTAGTAGAGCGTTACAAGTTGGTGGCAGTTAGGCAAGGCCATAGTTGGGATGTTGAGATGGCTTTAGGAGCCAAAATTTTGTAGACTCCTTAGTTAAGGAGTGTGTAGTGGATTTGGGACCTTTCACCACTACTTTTGATCTTCGAATCCTTCCATTAGGATCTTATGGTGTTATTTTAGGCATGGATTGGTTGTCTACTCACAGAGCTAGAGTGACTCTTACCATAAGACTATTACTTGCATAGATGATCTTGGAGTGGAGTCAGTGATATCAGGAGTTAGGAGAGCCATTTCCATTCATACCATCTCCGCTATGCAACTTAAGCGGTGTGCGCGATGGGGTTGTCGGTTGTTTTTGTTACGGTTAGTGACATCGAGGATGAGTCTAGTGGACCATCCCTCGATGACCATCCCATCTTGACAGAGTTTGCTGATGTGTTTCCAGGGGAGCTACTGGGGTTACCTCCCCCACGTGAGATAGATTTCCATATAGATCTAGTTCCGGCACAGAGCCTATCTCACGAGCACCCTATCGGATGACTACTCCTGAGCTATGTGAGCTCAAGTTGCAGCTCTCGAGGACCTTCGGAGAAGAAGGGCCTATCCATCCTAGTGTATCCCCTTGGGGTGCACCAGTGATCTTCGTGAAGAAGAAGGATGGATCTCTTCGATAGTTGTGTATTGACTACCGTCAACTGAATAAAGTAATGATCAAGAATCGTTACCCCCTTCCATGCATTGATGATTTATTTGATCAGATGAAGGGGCTATAGTTTTCTCCAAGATAGATCTTAAGTCAGGGTACCATCAGCTCAGGATTACGGAGGTAGATATTCATAAGACCGCATTCCATACGAGATATGGCCACTACGAGTTCACAGTGGTACCTTTCGGTTTGATAAATGCCCCCACAGTGTTTATGAGTTTGATGAATGGGTATTCAAGGACCTTCTAGATCGCTTCATGCTCATCTTCCTTGATGACATTTTGATTTACTCACGCACACGTGAGGAGCACGAGAAGCACCTTCGCCAGGTTCTTCAGTGTCTTCATGAGAGTAACACCTTTACGGGAACTTGGAGAAGTGTGCGTTCTTTCAAACTAGGTGCAATATTTGGGCCACATCATTTTTGGGGAAGGTATCGCAGTTGATCCTTCCAAGATTTGAGCCATCATGGATTGGCTAGCACCCACTAATGTGACCGAGGTGCGTAGCTTCATGGGTCTAGCAGGGTATTACAGAGGTTTGTTTAGGACTTTTCTCGGATTGCGCACCCCATCACTTCCCTTCAATGGAAAGGGAAGAATTTTTTATGGTCAGATAGATGTGAGTAGGCCTTCAGTACACTAAAGGAATGCCATCACACAACACCTATTCTTGTAATGCTAGATCCTCAAGGTGAGTTCTACGTATGCACAGATGCTTCATTGGCAGGACTTGGAGGTGTGTTGATGCAGGAGGGTAGAGTAGTTTCCTTTGAGTCTCACAAACTCAAAGATTATGAGCTCAATTATCCGACTCATGATCTTGAGCTTACATAGTTGTACATGCCTTAGTGCGGTGGAGACATTTTCTTCTTGATCAGAGATTTACACTCAGGATTGATCACTTGAGTCTTCGCCACCTCTTCACGCAGCCCAATCTCAACGCTCATCAATGCGATGTTGGATGGAGTTACTTTTTGAGTATGACATGGAGATAGAGCATGTGAAGGGGAAGGAGAATGTGGTTGTAGACACCTTGAGTAGATGGAGACATGTGGCTATGGCCACCTCAGTGGGCATAGATTTGCGAGTAGGATCTTGCAACAGCTTCCTCAGGATAGTTTCTACCTTGGCAGCCAGAGCAGAGATTGAGTCTCAGAGACCCCTTGAGGGGAGATTTGATGGATTTTCATTAGAGGTAGATGGTCTTCTCAGACACAGAGGTTGGATATATGTTCCTAGAGATGGAAGCTTGAGACAGACATTTTGACAGAGGCCCATCGTGCACCTTATTCAGCCCATCCCGGGGTGAAGAAGATGCACGCCACCTTGAGACAGTTGTATTTTTGGAGAGGACTTCGGAGAGATGTGGCTTTGTTTGTGTCACGCTTGTTTAGAGTGCCAGGGTGAAGGCCGAGCATCAACATCCAGCTGGCCTTCTCTATCCTCACACCATACCGGAGTGGAAGTGGGACACCATTTCCATGGACTTCATCGTTGGGTTACCTACGTCGAGATACCACCACGACGCCATCATGGTCATGGTGGATAAATTGATGAAAGTAGCTCATTTTTCTCCGGTGAAGACCACCTATACAACTAGTGCAGTGGCACAAGTATATCTTGATGAGATTGTCAGATTGCATGGGATTCCATGGAAGATCATTTGTGACCGCGATCCTTTGTACACTTCCCATTTCTAGACCACCATGCAGTATGCCCTCGGGACGAGGATCAATTTCAGCACAACATATCACCCAAAAATAGATGGGCAGACTGAGTGGGTGAATCAATCCTTAGAGGACATGCTTAGGATGTACATTATGGATCACCAGTCAAGATGGAAGGAGTATCTAGTATTTGGTGGAGTTTTCCTACAATAATAGTTTCCAGAGTTCGATAGGCATGGCTCCTTTTCAGGAATTATATGGCAAAGAGTGCAGGAGACCTCTTAGTTGGGATAGGATTGAGGACAGGGGGTTTCCTTGGGCCAAAATTATTACAGGATATGGAGCAGCAAGTTACCTTGATCAGGCAGAGATTGCAGGAGGCACAAGACAAAAAGAAGTATGCGGACCAACATAGGACAAATCATAGTTTTGAGGTGGGCACGAAGGTTTTTCTTCATGTCAGACCGCATAAGAGCCCTATCCATTACGGAAAAGGTTCTAAGCTTGCTCCTAGGTTTGTGGGTCCCTTTGAGATCTTGGAGTGCCTCGGTCCCTTGGCCTATCATCTCTCATTGCCACCTAGCTTGTCTCACGTCCATGATGTGTTTCACATTTATGTGCTTAGAGATATATTTATGATCCTTCTCATGTGTTAGATTGGACCGCATTGTAGGTGCAAGATCAGGGGGGTGATGGTGGAGCCCGTACATTATAGAGCGCAGACCCTGGGCCTTCGTGGTAGAGAGATTGATCAGGTTCGGGTCCAGTGGGATAGATATGACGAGACTTTGCTACTTGGGAGGATGCTACTTTACTACGAGTGTAGTTTCCACACCTGTTCTAGTGACTTCCAGGAGGAAGTCGAGTCTAAGGGGAGGGGATGTAGTGCCCACTTTCCTTCGACACCTTTTGATTATTGTTTTTCGATATTGTCATTTGCACTTATGGATATATTATAGTTTTTGAGATAGCATGTTAGTAGATATCAGAGATACTGAACTGTTATTGATTTGATTCTTATATGATGCATATGGACTACTGGAGACATTTGATGTTGATATTGATATACTTTTGACATGGTTATTTATATAAATTCTGACATGTGATATATTTAGTCATATTGAGTAGATCTTGATATTGGATTAATGTGATGATCATTTTGACATTAATGAAATGTGGAATAGAAATGTTCTAGAAATTGTAAGTGATATCATATTTGCATAGATGATATTAATTCATATATAGTTGATTTTAGATTCATATCACATATTTTGGCATGAATATTTTAATGCGGCCACGAGGCCGAAGGAGGTATCCTCTATTTTGTAGGTATATTATATTCACAACAACATCGGGGGAGTGGAGACCAACCACATCGGAATTCGAGAAGAATCCAACTAGGGTCACCGTGGCAACATGTAATTGTGTGTGTTTAGATTATTTGGTTAGGGGAAATTTGTGACCTAGGGGTCATGTGTTGTTTTGTTTTAATTTTCCCTTTCTATTATGTTAGTATGTGTTTTCTTTTAGTAGTGAATTTTTTTACTTGGTTTATTATTTAAATTTTTGGAATTGTGTTTACCTTTTTTTTTTAGTCATGGGTTGTAGTGTCTTAATTAAGTTAATTTGAATTTGTTTTAAACTAATTACAATATGTGACCAAAAAGGAGTTCATTTATTAGGCTTGATTTACTTTGGATTTTGTGTTGAGTGATGTGTGTTTGAGTTTTGAGTGTAGCACACTCTACCCCACATGGGAAACTCGAATTTGGCCTTAGAGGCCAAATTTGGAAGCTTGTGGGACAAGTCAAACTTGTCCCACACCTCTTAAAATCCCATGCCAACCCTACCTATGGGTTGGGAGGCCAAATTTAGGCTCTTTTAGGTGTCTTGGGAGGATAAAATGGTAAAATGTTAATTGCACTTTCTTTCAAAAATTTAATTTTGTCCTTTGGGAGAGTGGGCTTAGATGGAGTGTGTAAGGTGCTTGTCATTCCTCCAACCACTTATTAATTGTGCATTGGAATATGAGGTTGACCAAGTGATGTGGGGTGGAGAGGAAATGAGGTGGCATCCTACTTGGAGCCACATCACCCCTCCCTCTTCTTTCTCTATTTATTGAATTCTTGTTGCTTGTTTTGGGGTTTGATAATCATTTTTAGTCTCTTGAATTTTTTTTTTTGGGAGTTTGGGATTTTTCGGAGAATTTGTTGGAGCTTTTGGAGCTTTGTGGATGCTTTCTTGAGCTTTGGAGAAGCTTGGAACTTCATACTTGGAACAAGCTCTACCATGGAAAGGTAGGAGCTTCACCTTTGTTTATATTATGTTATTGTTATATGTATGTGTGTATATGTTGTGTGGAATGTTATTGTTTCTTTGAAATGCTTGTTGGGTATGGGTAGAATGCCTAAGTTGGGAGTGGGAGGAGACTATGGGGAGTTTATTTGAGGGAGGCATAAGAGATCATTTTCTTGAGGAGGGAGTTTGGGTTGGGTGCCCACCTAGTATGAGAAATGCTTGCATTTTCTTCTTGTTCTTACTTTGAGGGAGCCATAAGAGTTGAGGGAGGCATAAGAGTGGATGGAGGGATAAGGGGTACTTGAGGGAGGCATAAGAGTTGTTAGGGTATTGTGTTTTGCATTGGAGGATTTTTAGGTGGCACCCATTCCCATTGGGAGGCATAAGTGGCCTCCCCATAGGTCTTACTCTTTTGGCTTTCTTGATAAGCCTTGTGATCTTGTTGCTTTGTTGTTTTCTTCTTGTTGAGTTGTTGTTGTGTTTTGTATGTAAATGGAATGAATGTGAAATTATTTGTCAAGTATTGTGGAAGCTAGTAGTTGCCATGAGTTGAGATCTTCTCCTATTGTAATGTGGTTGGGGCTTGGGGGCCAATGGAGAGGATGGCTTCTCCTCTCCATTGGGTATCTTGGTTGGGTGGAGAGCGTTGCCTCTCCCCCTATTTTGTTGTGAATCAAGAAAACTTTTGGAGGAGCTACCCTGTTGGTGTTTGGAGCATTGGAGTCTTGTTGATGACCATGTGAAACTTCCTTGTAGTTTACCCACTTAGAGTGGAAGAAATTGTAATAATGTATTCATTCTTGCATTTATATTTTGCATAACTTCCCACATCAAGTGGAGGACATTGTATTTATATTGTAAAGAAACATATTGTATTCCTTTGTGTCTATAGAAGTGTATTATATATTGAAAGGAAAGAAGAAAGATTTGTGAGAATTAGTTTTGAAATGGGAGAGAAAGTTTAGTATCCTTGTTTGAAAGTTATGATGTATGTGGAAAGGAAAATTTTTATAGAGGAAATATTTCATTCCATTGAAGTTGATTTGTTCCCACAAAAATATGTTGTTCTTGTTCCAAATATATTATTGGAAAATAGTTTGTTACTCTTTTAGTGGAATGAAAACCTTCATTTAGTGTGTTGTTCATGCTCTTGTTTTAGAATAATTTAATGGAAATGTTGTTGTAAAATCTCTTGTGGATTGATAGGAAATTTGTATTAAGAAATAATAACTTTCATTGTGTTACTTATGAGACATGTATTGAAAAAGTTAAAATATTAGTGCATTTTTTTCTTGTATTGTTGATGGAGAGAATTTGAGTTTTAAATAGCCCTCAATATACCAACAAAGTAAGTTAAGCTCTAGCTCTAGTATATTAACCTCATTTAAGAATTTGTTGTAAATCAATTGCAAATTGCTAAGGGAAATGAAATTTAAGCCCCACTTATTTTATTTTATTTTATTTTTACTCAAATCTTATCATTATTACTAATAATAAAATATTTATTAGTATGATGATACATTAATATGGAAATCCTATTAATACTATTATATTAATATACTAGTATTCTTATTATCTTAATAGATTCTTGGTAATATTATAGTAATAAAAGTATTTTTTTAAATCCATTGAAATGTCTCCATATAAATTTATATTATATAAAATTCTTCCTTTTGATTAAAGAGAAAACTTTTAACAAAAAAAAAAAAAAAAAAAGGGACCCTCCTTGGCCGCAGTTTGGGTGTGTAGAGACCAAAAGAAAGGGAGGGGGGTCAATTTCCCCACCCCCATTTATCCTAAGCTATTTACAAACCCCTCCCACTAAATTACACGCCCACCTCACTAATAACCCACCCCCGTGGCTTCCCCCCTTCCTAAAAATTATGCGGCTTTTCCCACTTTAACATAAAAAAAATATGCGGCTAGATTTAGAGCGAACTGTATATTTTGGTTTTATGGCCAACCTTTCTTTGGGCATATGTATATATATATATATATGTATATATATATATATATATATAATTAAATCTCTTATAAAATATTTATTTTGGGTTTAGGGTTTATCCATTAAAGAAAGTTTATATATATATATATATATATATATATATATATATATATATATATATATAATATATATGAATAAAATGGCAAAAAAATACCCACAACTCAAATAATATTGTCAACAAAAAATGAAGTTTTTGGGTTTTGATAAAATAATTGATTTCTTTTTTTGCATTTATACACATATAGATATCAAGGTTCTTGTTGTATTTCCCTCCTTCAAAACTAGAATAACAATGGGCAAAGGCCATAACCCAGGTAAGAGAAATCTCTCTCAAATGAAATACTAACAATGGGTAAAATGATATTTAGAAATAGAGCAAACCCTAGGAGAGGGATGTTAAAACTAGCTCCTCTTCTTGTGTGCCTTCTCCCAAGAGCTTGAACTTCCTTCCATGGCCTCCCTTCTTCCTTAACCTGCAAAACAAACAAGAGAAATGAGAGGATAGGTTAAGAAATAAGTATAAGAAAGCCCATAAGGATTTCTAGGGTTTCTTTAGTGCAACCTAGATCTAAGGGCTCGATAGAATAGATCCAATGGTGGAGGATGAACCCTACATCACTTAAGTGATGGGGTATTTAAGTGGGAGTGAAATAATTAAATGATGGGTGTAATGTTTTGAAGGGGGCCTAAGGGGTTAGACTAAGTTGTGCACCCCTTACCTTTTTAAAGAAATAATCTAAATATTAAGGAGCATGATTTAAGACTAAAGGATATTTAGTCTTGTTTTTATAATAAATTTAGAGGGGATTAATGGGGCTATGACATGAAAATAAAAATGAGAAATATTAAAACATTTATACACCAAATACATGTTTAAAACTATCATGGATAAGTCGTCGTATTTTTGAGCGACGTCTTGAAAAGGTATCTTGAAGAAGGATTTAAAATTTGGGAAAAATGAGATGTTGGAGGTCTTGATCCCAATCCATTCAGATGAAAATACAAACCCAAATAAGAGTGAGGTTGGAAAATTGTGAATAAAAAAGAAAAGAAAGAACACCACTGCACCTCATAAGATGAATTTAATATCCCATGAATAGGGGTCTCTTGGGTAACATTTTCTTGCCTTTGGTTAGGTTTGAACATTTGGGATTTAGGGTGCTCCTTGAGGATGGTCAAGTCTGTTTGAACTGATTCTTTGGAGGTTCTTTTTCTTTGTTGTTCTAACCTAGCTTAGGTGTTGGGTTTGTTCACTTGAGGGTCTTGTTTGTTGGTCTCGACCATGATATGTTTCACTTTTACCATGTTGGTGACTTGATGTTTATCTTTCGGTTATGTAAGGTTCATGATCCCTTCAAAATCATTTGTGTTTTGTTTTGACCATTATGTGGCTTGGATTCGTTTCTTATGAAGGCCTTTTTGGTCCCTTAAAATCAATTTCTTAATACCTTTTCTAAAAAGCCAACTAATATTTTCTTGTAGATAACTTCTATTAATATTCAAGTTTCATTTTGACATTTTATTCCACTTCCCTGCACTCATTTCTATGCCTATCAATGTCTCCAATGAGCTGCTCATGCCGCCTAAATACAATTACTATTCTAAAATAATTTAAAACATATAGGGATGACAATCATATAACAACTTGAACATGGCATGGTAGCTTTAAATTTTCTCTAAATATTTTGATTGATTTTATGCAACACGTACGGACAATTGGCACATATTAAGAAAGAAACTTGCAATTATTTAAGTGAAGTGAAAAAGTAGAATAAAAATAAAAATAATAACATATTTTGATATCTTAATTTTGAGGGCAATGAAGAAGAATCTCGAGTCTCCTTTATGGGTGGAAACTCGATGGTTTCAAGATTTTACTTTCCTTAGATCACAAGTTCAAGTGATCTTCTTGGTAAATCTTGATCTCATCCTGAAACGAAATAGTTAGACTTGCTTATTAGTGTGTCCTTCAATTTTTGTTTGTTCATTAGAGGAATCATTACATATTACAAAATAGCATAGTGTCTACTGCCTCTCTGTAAACTCTAACTTTGGCACGAGGAAGAGACCACCAAGTGCTGAAGTTTCATACTACATCTGTATAACCGGCACACACTTCATACCACCTTCCTTTAACACCCACAAATTTTAGTCATGAAACGCAAGACAAACAAAGGTTATATTAGAATAATTCTATATCTATTGGGAAAATGTCATATACCCAAATGGGTATTTTCATTGATTCAAATTTACTACAAATAGTGGAATGTGCAACCAAAACCTAGAGTAGGGTAGAATAGAAATGGAAAAATAAAGTAAAATAAAAAGCTGGGATGTGTGTATCAATCCCAAGATCTCTTTCCTCTTCCATGTCTTACTTCTCTGCCTCCTTCCCTTAACCTACAAAACAAAAATGAAGAAATGATTCAAATGAATGAATAAAAGACTCCATAGAGATGATTAGGGTTGTTATAGAATTTATTGATCCAATGGCCTAGATTGGTTTTATGCAATGGCCTATATTGGTTTCATCCAATGGCCAAGATTGGTCCTATAAATGTTAGGTGGGAGTTAAGTGAGATCATTATTTGAACACATGGGCCAAGTTTGAATGCGGCCACTTGAGTGGTGTAGGAGTTAAATTGATTTATAACCTTTTGATTAATTGTTGTCTTGTAATAAAATCCATGACCCTTATAATAAATTAAGTCATATTACTACTTAGTAATTAAGAAATGTTTATTATAGGAATTTAATTTAATTATATTTAATCAATGGAAGGAAAATTAAACTTAGCCCCAAAATAAATCATTAAATGGCTTTAGGTCAATGTGGCTAAATTTAATAAGGAATATAGAAATGGAAACTTTTAAACCAAGTTGGAAATAGAATAGTATAAATTAAAATGATTATTTGTTAATTGAGACATTTGCTAAACATTGTAACGCATTTCTTTTATTAAAAAACTTATTCCGTAATTTTTCTAATATAATCTTTGTTTGTCTTGGGTTTCATGGGTAAAATTTGTGAGCATTACACTTCGTGCACAACTTGCGCACACTCGAGACATTGGTCGGAGTACTCCACCAAGTACCACTATATAGTTTTCATGCACACAAGGACATCGGTCGAACTAATCCTCTTGCGTGTGTCCTTCATTGCTACCTTCTCTTTCGGATTTCCATGTTTGTTCGAGTGCAAATCTTGGTAACATCACAAGTCATTCAAAATTTTTGGTGTGAATCTTGTTTACACCCATGATCATGCAATTCTAATTATATTATTAATTGAATGTTAGTTATTCTCTAATTACAAGTTGGTGAATTTATTATAAATTTGGTTATGAATGCAAGACTAAATTAGGCAACAACTAAAGTAAAATATGTATACATAGGCCACATTAAAATATATAGTACCATTAAATATCTATATGAAATAACAAAATAAAAATATGATGGTGATTGAAAGCAAAGCTCCACATTTCCTCACAGATATTAGCGGAGAGACACCAATAGTTGAGCAGGGTCCAATTGTGGATATAGTGTCTTCAATGCACAATACCCAATAGCTTTCATAAAAGTACACGGTGATTAGTCATTTTTGACATAACAACACCTAATCACATCATGCCATGTAAGATTTGTGATTTTTAAATTGTCAATGTTCAACCATAATCACCCATGATCATGTATGGGTCCCAATCAAAATGTAGTGTAACTCAACTTTATTATTTTAAATCAATTTGAAATATGTCTTTTCGTCCAAAAAACTATATATATATATATATATATATATATATATATATATATATATATATATATATATATATATATATATATATATATATATATATTGAAAAAATATGTGCTATGTGCTCGTGAAATAACCAAGATCTCGCATTATATTTAAATTGATTTTATGGGCCCCTAACTTAGCGTGCACAACTACTATCTCCTCCTCCTGCTATGATTTTTTTCTCTCATAATAGTTTTGTACTACTATTTCATGGGAAGCTATTAAACGATGATTTGTAATATATTTGAGAGCTGTATATATTCTCTTGTTTCAGTAAAAATTAAAATTTGATTCACGTATGCCTATAGTCCGCCTAGATCAATACGTAAAACATTTTGCATGTCGGAATAATCATCTTTTCAGAAAGTAAAGATATGATTCTCAATGAAGTTTTCCCAAACAAAATATAATTGTGACACCAATAAACCTAGTATAATTCGTAAAATTTGTGTCATCGGCTTTGTATTGTTGTTTTATTGAAACCTATAACTCGACTCGAATTTTGTAACACACAGAAATAAAGTCGTTCTATTTTCATGCACTTCATCAATCTTACAATTTATTAGAGGTTAATCATGTTATTTTTTATACTTTTTGTTGGGTGAAAGTGGACAACCGTCTAAATTGCATAATTTAGATGTGTTTCATGCGTGTATGGGAACAATAATGAAATGTATGTTAGATGATCTTTTAACTTTATTTGTGAAGTGGTGAGAGTAGAGGAGGTATTATTATAGATGGCGGGTTTGGTTCTTGGGTGGCACCACATTTATCTGATTCTTTTTCTTTGTTTTTGATTTTTTCTATACGAGATAGAATGAAGAAGAAAAGAAAACAATTAAAATTGAGATTTAATACCTATCACGCATCAACTAGGTGTCCAAAACGTTGGGGGATAGTTATAATAGTCAACCTCTTCCTCTAGCCAATATCATGTTATTTCCTAGATGTTGCTTATTTCTTTGGTGTCGAGTTTTCGGTAAGACAAGTCTATTTTAATCTTTTTATTTTTGTTGAAAGCTATTTTATATTAATAACACATTACACATCATTATCTTTTGTTGTTACAATTTAATGATTAATAGTTAATCTTATTAGTATTTTTGTGAGCTCAATTTGACTTTTGGAATATGATTTCATGTCCATCATTATTGATGTGATCAATTTTGTATTTTACATAATATAAATAAAGATGCACTTTTCAATCAAAAGGAGATGGATAAGAAAGATACTTGAATTATAATAAAGAATTTTATTAATCTTTGAATTCTCTATATATTCCATAGTCTTAAGAAAGATCTATATAATTATCTATCTTCTCTATAGGATTCTTAATGATATATACACACACACACAAAATAGCTGTTGTTCAACATCATAAAAAATAGAAAATATATAAATAATTAAATAATTTTTGTTACTTATGACTTTACATACTCTAATAATTAAACTAAATTTTGTAAAAATATAATAGGTGAATTTGACACATGAAGAATTACATTACATTCAGCAAGAGAACTACACATTGACCCTTGATTTTTTAGAAAGATGGTCATCGATAAAAATTTCTATATCTCTAATATCTTTACGTCAGGCACAATAAAATATGTTCTAACACAAAATATTTACACGAAAGAATAATGATGTTGGGAAATTAAAACTATGATGGTTGCTACAGTTAAAACTCCAGAATGATTTGACACCTTCCGGCTGATACACCCCAGTCCCACAATAAAAAGATTTTTTTTTTTCTAATAAGAGATTTCTACAACAGTTTCATGTAAGCTATAAAAGCGGGGTTTGTAATATAATTGTAGGGCTATGCTTCGACAACAAGGAACGGAAAAATTGAGTGCTGTTTTACGTAGTACAATGAAAGGAACCCTACTTAAATTATGTATATATTCTATTTATATATTTCTCTTGTTGTCTGTCCGCACGCAGTAAAGGCAAAAGCAAACCTATGAATCTCGTAGTAAACCATGAATCAACAAGTATCTTACTTATATTATTTCGTTTCCATAAACCATAAAGACAACCGTGAATCTCTGTTGCCATTCAGAGCACCAAATTCGCATATACCTACAATCTAATTATTATTAAACGTTTCGATGGCTGAATAATTATCTATTAAGAAAGTTAAGATATCACTCTCAAGCTAATTTGCCATAATAAGTGTAAATTTGACAAAGAAACCTGAAATAATTTGTTAAATAAGTGTATATTGTTTGCAATTTGTCCGTAATTGTATCGCCTTTTTTCAGGCGCACATCAATAAAGTCTTTCTATGTACATTAATTTTTTTATTATTAGTAGTATTAAAGGTAAACCTTCAGTTTTCTTTGTGAAAGAGGACAGCCCTCTAAATTGCATAATCTAGATGTGTTTCATATTATTTAATAATATAAATATAGTTAGAGGACTTTCTAATCCCATTTATATCGGCAACTTCTTAAGTAGTAGTGGCCAGAGTGGATGTACTAGTAGAGGTGATAGGTTTGGTTTTGGGTGGGATCACCTTTAGACAAGTATCCCTGCTATGTTTGTCATTTTTCCTATGATGTAAAATGAAGAAGTCGGAGGAAAAACATTAAAAAAGTGGAATTCAATACATGGAATAGGGCATTCACCTCACATAAAATAGTTGGACTATAATTCCAATAGTCCACCTCTTCCTATATAGTTAAAATGTCTTTGTTGTTGTTGAGATAACTTTTGCTTATTTCTTTGATGTCAGTTTTTAATAAGACTTTCTATCTTAAATTTCATATTAGATGTATGAATCATTATCTTATATCTTCTTATAATTTTATGATTAAATTTTAATTCTTTTAACATTTTTATCGGTATGATTTGATTTTTAGAATGTGACCTCGGAGTAATCATTTTTATATGATCAAGATTATATTTTTATATATTATGTAAATAGAGATGTGCTTTTTAATAAAAGATGGAGACAAATAAAAATGATAAGTGAACTATAATAATGCCATGTTCTTAAGCAAGATCAATATAATTGTCTATTTTATATAATGATTAATGATATATCTATTTATGTCTCCGTATGATTAGTTATGCAATGTCTTAATAATAAAAAATATTATATGAAAGATTAAAAGGTTTCTCTAACTCATAACTTTACATATCTTATTAATTGAACTAACTTATGTATGAATGTAATACTTCAATTTCACATAGAAGAAATTACCTTATATCAACCAAGAAAAAAAACCATTAACCTTACCTTTTATTAGGATAATGACTATCTACGAAAATTTCCAAATCTTCACAAAAAAAATCCATTTATTCCTCTACACATATTTTATATTCCTTTTTATTCTTCAAGGATTTTAGATTACCTTTCATTCACTTTCTTCCTTTGTATGTTTTTGCATTTATTGTAAATATAATTCAAATAAAAATATAAGCGATCCATAAATAAAAAGGTGCACCAGTTCATTAAAATTTGTAACTTACATAAAAATCTCATTTATAAATTTATGTTGTGAGGAAAGAAAAAATATATATTTTATAAAGCAACCTTACACAAACAAGATTTAATTTTATCATAGTTAGACATGCAAAATCTTCTTATCGTGGAATTAATTGAAAAGATAAGGGTTGCGATAATTATATTATTCAATAATACTTTTTAAATACCTCATACTTGTTTGTTTGACACATTATTTCCGAGTTAAGAGGTTATTGAATTTTTTTCCTCTAGGCGAAATTGGCTAACAAAGGGCCCCTAAGGTTGAAAATAGGTTACGGAGATTTATGTGATCTCGAAGTGCTTTTAGTTAATTCAAGATTGAAAATGACAACAAGGAATTTTTCCTCTTCTGGGTTTTGACCCTTAGGATCAACTTGGAAAATTATGAATTACGGTCCTGTGGCCCACATTTGGCCTCAAAATGAGAAAAAAAACTACAAATTTCATGTCTTGCCTTGAAATCCTGTTATCCAAATAACTCTACTAGTTATTTTAGATAACTTGTATCTTCATTCGACTCGATGCTTTACATTTCGGTTGTGCACCCTGCAGGTTGCTCTTTGGCAATTTGCATAGGCTCTAGTCCTTCATGCCTTCCCCGCACCTTGTAATACTTCTACGCACCCCTCTGCGAGATGCCTTCCAAATCGACTAAGTTATGGGTCTTCCCATCACTCTCCCTCTTTTCTTTCTACCGCATGCATGCCCTTCCTCGGTTAGATGTTCGTGCCCATCTTCCATACTTGTCTTACACAAGTATGTGTTGTTTTCTACTGCGTATGCACCTATGCACACACATTCCCTTCACTTTCTTACGCATACTTATATCTTCTTTGTGTGCCTTGCTTCCTCACATAATCCATCCATCCGCGCACCCTCGCGCGCCTTCTAGCTTCTCCTTCATATTTTGATCTCCTTCCATTTCCCCCCTTTTTTTTATGCCTTCCGTCCCGTGCCTTCCTCATGCATGCCTCGCTTTATATCCCCTCATGTTCTCGTCACGCGCCCTTCTCTAGACACTTTAAAATTGGTTGTGCCTTCTCTTCCTCTTACGCACTCATGTACACCCTATTATGTCATGCGTCCTCCTTCATTTGATGCATACGCGCCTTGTTTCGTTCCTTTTGTAGGTATGCCTTCCTCGAGTGCACGCACCTACACATGTGTCTTCTCTTTGTTTCCCTTCCACACCTTGCACTGAGTCCCGAACTTAAAAATCCATAACTTTTGATCTAGAGCTCCGATTTTCACAAAATTGGAATTTTTAGAATGGGCACGATGTCCTCTACACCACAAAAACTAGATTTCTTAAATTTAATGAATTAAGATATATTAAATTTAAAGAAACATATCAAGCTCCGAGATAAATAAATACCCAGTCCTATCAAATGACGAGAAAGTCCCCGACAAACCCAAAATAGTCAGCCTCCACTCAAAATGCCATATCTTTTGCATTTCTCAATGAAATCACACAAAATTGGTGTTGTTAGAATCATGTCTCCAAGACCAAGACACAGGAATCAAGAAATTCAAGATTTAACAAGGAATTTTTGGTGATTTCACAAAAAACGTGCCCAATTAGAATGGTTTTTTATTTGGTAGTCGGGTTGCATTAAATGAAGGATGGGCACACATTTGGTACTTCTTTGCTGCAAGTCATGAGACAACATGGGGAGCCTTTTTGCAAGCAACTTAAGTCTATCAAAAATTAGAGTGTTGGGCTCATTGTAATTACAACCTTTTTCCCCCTCTCTCTCCTCTCAGAATTCTATAAATTAGAGTGTTGGGCTCATTGTAAAGGGAGATAGTTTTGAGTAGCAAAACTCTGTCAAAAATTATTTTGTGAAGCCAATGTGCTACAGGCCCTTGTAGTGGACTCCTTGCATGGTGATCCAAGCCCTTATTTTGTAATAGATTGGATTGTGCATATCAATGAAACAATAGATACAATTTTGTGGATATTTTTTTCTCTCATTGTGTTTCTTTGCATTCTTCTTTCACTTTCAATCTCATGCAAATATATTGTATCTATTTATGCTCTTACAAGGATTCATTCTCATTTTTCATGTATGGAATATTGTTGTGAATGTATTTACTTGGAATGTGGAGAATTGTTATCACCTCTTCTAGTTTACACTTTGCTTCTATTTTTCACACATTAGAAATCTATTCGCACACCCTCCGTCTCTCGGTGTATCACCACTTTAGTGTAGGCTTTGTTTCCATGCATTCTCTTTATCTAGTCCCTTAGAAAGTTAGATTAGGATTAGATAGTTTTTTCCTACATTAGAGTAGATTATGGTAGGTAGTTTAGGAGCAAGAACCAACTTTCTCTAGAGGTATATCTCGACTAGAAAGTCCCACATTGTAGATAGTACCCATATTATCCAATCACACCGTGAGCTCAAGCATACACACTTGTACAAACCATAGGGTGTTGTGATTAAGAAATAACAGTTATGGCACGCCTGTTGGGACCGAGAAGTTCTCATTTTTATTGCAGCAAGATTTATGTGCACTTTTTGTAAGTTGTTGGCTTGTAAGAAGCGTTGAAATTGCACATCCGATGATTCCAAAGGAAGAATCCATTGGTTTTAGAAGTCCAAGCTTAGAATATTCATGAGAAGAATTCAGACAATGTCAAGAACAAGAGAAGAAGGATTGTTCATCTATCTCGTACTTGTCTCTTGAAAGAGAAAGAAGAGGAAGAAGAGCTCAAATGTATCGATCTCCGCCAAATAGAACTTTGTCAACCTTTCCACCGGTAGGCCTTTCATCGAATCCACTATAGTTCTTTCACCAATCAAGATGGTGCAAGACAATCCTTATGTAAACTTCACTTTGCAGCAATCCGCTTTCTTTCAATGCACAATATCTAGTCCCGGTTACATCATTTGAATAAAATTTTGTATTTCACTATAGAGAACAAGACAACTCCGATTAACCACATCCAAGACATTGCAAATGTCTATGCGATTCATGAGATTGTTGAAATGGAAAATGTTTTTAAGTTAATGGCATCCTCCTTTAAAGGTAAGGCTTTGCAATGGTTTAGAAGTCTAACAAGTAGGGTCTATCAAAAATTGGCATCATCTGTGCACAACCCTTCATAATCAATTTGGATAAAAAGGGGATAATCTATGTTTGTTGGAACAATTGAAAACAATTAAGAGGGCCCAATTAACAAATTGACTGATTTCAACTTTAGATTCTAGAGGACGTGGGATAGGATTATGCTAGACATGAGACCAATAGCTGAAGCTACCTTTTTATACTTCCTTAAAGCTTTAAATTATGATATTTCCATGATGATTCAATCAATGGGAGGTATAACTTTACCTGTAACCTATAATATTGCGATTAGAGCTTAAAATTGCTTAAGTCAGGTTGGTAAACTTGCACCTAGGCCACCTAGGCCTCTATATCAAGAACTAGGAGCTCCAAGCCCTAATCAAGTAACTACATTAGCCCCGATTCCTACTCCAAGAAACCAGACTCGATTTGAAGCTTATACTTCATCCTCTAACACCTCAAATGAGCTCGAAGAAGTAATGAAGCAATTGAAAAACTCGGGTAATTTGTTGGTGACACTGAAGAGGTAGAAAGCTCAAAATTTTAGATCATATCAACCTCAAACTCAACCCAATAGACTTCCATATCAGCCTAATGGGACACCCTTTCAAGTTGTAAATTAGAATCAAGTTAGGCCTCTTGCTAATAGACCATTCTAGCCTTATAATCATAATGTTGCATCCACATCTATAGCTTTGGTGTCATTTCAAACCAACATGGCTCAAGAATATGACTATAGTTTCCCATGCAATCAACCTCATAATTAGTCAATATGTTTCAATGGTGCTTTGAATCAAGCTCTTATGGTGACAACAACTGGTGTGGAACAAAGAAAGGACAAGAAGTAAATCAACAACATGAAGAAAATCTACAAAGGGCATCTCCAAATAAGACCACACTTTTCAATTGGCGGTTGAATTACATGGCATAAATCAAGTCCCTTCTCAAATTGTAGCGCTTAATACACGGTCCAAGAAAAGAAACATTGGAGAAGGAAATTCATCCGATTTGAATGATCTGTAGCTTCCTATTACACCACAAGGTGTTAGAAATCAAAGTGCATCTCTTAATGTGCAAGGTCAGCCCAAGCTTCCTTCTAGACTAGCTCAAGTGCCGGTTATAACAGCCCATGTATAGAAGAGGAATGTGCGAGAAAGGTGGAGCAAAGATATCTCATCTCCATTTAACATCATTGAGCGATAAGGAAAATAAATGTAAACATCTTGATGTGGGAATCATTAGCTATCCCGGACAAAGAGACCTATTACAAGTTGCTATGGTGAAATGGTCAGCATCAAATCAGCCACCCAACGAAAAATAAAAATTTCTTACCAATGCAACTCATCAAGAAGGAAATCATTGAGGCCAACAAGGTAAAAATTTGAAGCTTACATCATTCTATATATCATTTATCATAGGGAGAAACATAATTACATGATTGATTCGGGAGAAAGTAGCTCATTCATGCCAAAACAAAATTGTTGATCAGCTCGGTCTTGAATATGAGGTCATCTCTAAGGGTGTGGTGCAATTGAATGGGACAACATTAACAACATTTTTGTAATCAAAGATTTGAGCCTCACATTACATGCATGTCCCAACGTGACCATCTTGCAAGATGTATCGACTCATAGACTTTCCACCATTCTTCGCATTGTGCTTTTCAAGAGATTTCACCGCAAAAATTGGGGGCTATTTGTCTGCTGATTGGTCACACATGTTATTTAAAATGACGTATGGAGCTAAGGATAACATCCGATTTGATCCCATTGCAAAATTTCACATAGAGCCTCATTTGCCAAGACCAAACAATGTGAATTGTGCAACATTTGATCAAGAGGATTACCGAAGCGTCCATGAAGTAGATACCAAAATTAGATGCATTCCGAACTTGACTCTTGATGAATTGGCGAACAAGAGACATGCTTTTGACCCTTACAAAGAGATGGAGGAATTTGAACGAGGAGTATATTTTTTGCATGAAGATAATCCACCTCTTCCTAACATCACCAAGTCAGATCACAAAGATGATAGTGAAGTATGGAAATTATTCTTTGATGGTTCAAGATGTAGAAAAGGTGTAGGAGGAGGAGCTATGCTTGTACCTCAAGGTACAAAATATTACTCTACTTTTCGTTTTCAATTTACTTGCTCAAAAACACATCGACTATGAAGCTTTAATCCATGGATTGCATTGGGCAAGAAAGAGAGGCGTTAAGAATTTACAAGTATTTTTTGATAGTGAGCTGATTGTGAACCAAGTTAGAGGACAAAACGATGGTAAGAACGATCTATTGAAGAACTACCAGAATCAGGTATGGGATCTCATTGAATATTTTGAAGATATTAACATCAATTCCATCCCAACAAAGGAGAATGAAAAAATAGACATACTGATAGCAATCAGATCAGCATTTGATGTTATAGAAAATATAAAAAAGTGAACAATATCAGCCCCGTATCAGAGTATTTGTGAGGCGAACTGTTCCAGATAACAATACAAGTTGGAAAGTCTTCAAGAATGACCAACAAATTGTCAATTTTCTATATAAGAAGCGAGACTTCACCTGCTAGAAACCAAGACAAACTTGAACAACGGTATGGTGACCAAGTGGTGCAGATTGAGAACTAACAAATTACCAAAAGGTCTTATAACTTTGGAGTCAATCTTCAACCTGAATTATCAATTCTGGAAGGAGAATGAAAACATTCAAGTAAAAGGTGAAGATTCAGAGCCCATTTCAATAGATGAAGGAGAGACATTGAAAATTGGCAAAGTAAGTACTCAACAATAGAAATCCGAATTTGTTCAACTTTGTAAAGAATTCCCGGATGTCTTTGCTTGAACTTATAAGGATTCAAGAGTTTTCAATCCAAAGTTGACACAACATACTATTGAGCTAGATCTGGAATATAAGACTATTATAAACAAGCAAACGCTCGGTGAATCCTCACATTGAGCCTCTCATGAGAAAAGAGATGAACAAGTTAATTGAAGCTAATATCATCTTCCCCATAAAAAATTCAAGCTAGGTTGCAAACTTTGTGCCTATGAGAAAGAGAAATAGAGAAATCATATTGTGTGTAGACTTCTATGATCCGAATAGAGCATCACTCAAATATCATTATCCACTTCCATCAATGAAGTAAATCTTGTAGATTGTAGCTAGTTCAGAAAGGTTTTCATTGCTAGATAACATGGGTACTATCTTACAGGTTATAGCTGATTCAAAAAGGTTTTGATCGTAATCTTGAATCTACCCTAGAATTTCTCTCTGTTGCTTGTATCCTTGTGTGTTGCAAAATCTCTTCTAGGAGTGTAATGAACTGTATAGAAGCATACAATAAAAGCAATAGTACCTCCATCAACGAAAAAATAGGTCACAGTGAAATAGCTCGTAGTGAGATCACACAAAAAAAGGGCCATCTCAGAAAAAAGTAAGAGTGCTCGGAACTTATGGCCAAACATACATCGATGGCGAGGAATAAGTTCGGACGAGCCGGGTTGGAGCCACTTGAGTTGACATGGAGGTGAGTTCGGCTCACGATTAAAGTCTGTAGGGTGAGGTCAAGCTCATTCGGTAAATGAGCCGTGTGGCAAGTTCTGATGGGGAGTCAACGTTGTAGCACTTTAGCGAATCCCACTTCAGCATTTTGGCAGTAGCCACTTCGGGAACTCGACGGAGTCAAGGTCCGAAGCGAGGAGTGCAAGATCTCTGAAAACATTGAATCCTGAAACCTAAAATTTCAGGTGTCAATCCAATGTGAGCGAGTCAACTTGAGAATTTTGGGATGGGTGATATTGGGAAGCTATGAACGAAAAATCCAAAAAAATGGGCGAGATAAGTTTGAAGCCAGCGACTCCAAAATTCCAAAACGGCGAGGCATGACGTGGAAAGTTAGAATGTTTCGGGTATCGGGGGAGATCAGTTTCAAGGGTTTCGTTGGAGTTTGGATGCGTGTAAAACCTGAAGCGTTGGGCTCGATATCTCTGAAGGGCATGGCCCGAAAACCTGAAGCCATGCATTCCCTTCCAACACAAATACAAATTGGTCCGCCGAGTCAATGCATTGACATCCAAATCGGGTCATTTTGGGAGTAGAGAATTAGGTGAAAGAGTAAAGTACCGATCCGTTTGCGTGGAAGAAACCAGTTTGCAATCAAGGAACCAACTCAATGGTTGGGAATGGGATCAGGTGGAGCTCAAGAAGACCTAACTTATGGCCAAAATTCAAACCTTCATAAATTGAGAAACGTTTAGCCAATTTTTATAAAATTATATTCGTTGGAAAGCATTTTTGAAGTAGAATCTAATGGTGAAGGCAAAATGTAGTAACCAAGTGAGTACATGGGGAAAACAAGTCAAGCAACCCACAAAAATATGATGATATCTTGTCCCATAATCCACCATGTTTTTAAAAATACAGTAAAAGGAAAGCTTATTTCGAGCCCTACAAAATGGGGTTCCCTGAGAAGTAAAATTAGTGAAGTAGGTAGAGATAAAATTATGATTAACCTACAAGAGCTAGGAGACTAGACCTAGGTGCAATTAGGACCATTTTTTTTTTACACAAGGAATTTCTATTAATGAAACAAATATTTTGCAGATCTTTAAGCACTGATTGCAGATTAAACAATTGATGTTTATGGGTTTTGAATGGAATTTTAGGATTTCTTCACTCTCTCTCATCCCTTCAAAAATTCTACTATAAATTGTATGGAGTGGCACATTGTATAAGGTTCGATGTTTTTCCTTTTCCACTCCCTTCTTTTCTTGTCTATGAGAAAATATGTAGAGCTCAAGCCTCCCATTGAAACTGTAAATGTAATTTCCGTGCCTTTTGGCCCTCTTGTAATGCACTTTGTATCAAATTCTACAATAATAATACAAATCTATGAATAATTTCCAATCCTCTTTTGTGTTATTGTGTCTTTCTTGATCTTTCATTGCAGTTAAGGTTATTTGTGCATGGTTTAATTGTGATTACAGATATCAATGGATTGTGTTTATTGGTAAATGGTTTTAATAAGTATATTTTTACCTATGGTGTTAAATTACCCTCTTCAAATTTTCTTGTTTCATTCTATGCAAGAGAAAGATATTCAACATTCCTTATTGGTGCATCACCTCTAGTTAGATTAGGTTTACTCTTCTTACTTCCTTTTATCCATGTACCCTTGGAAAACATTAGGGTAGGATTAAAATATTTCTCTAAAAATTGGGCGTGTGGTGTCTATATTTAGGAATAGTAAGCATCCTTTCTTGAAGAGCTTTCCCAATTACAAAGTCCCACACTTTGGTAAAAGCTCCATGTTGTGTAATCATATCGCATGCCCGTTAAAACTCGGGAGATTCGGTATGTTATGACTCTGGATGAATAGTTTTTGCATTCTGGTGGGACAAAGAAATTCGGACATGGAAAATATAGGCTTAGAAAATTACAAGTTTTCCAATTTCAAGCGTTTCACGATACGAGAAAAGTTAGGAAATAAATTTTTAGGATTTTCATTATCAAAATAAGTCAAAATTTCACTAGTAGATTGATCATGGGAGGAATCTTCAAAAGGTTATTATTAGATTTTGAAATTTTGTTATCTGAATTTTTCCCCTTGCATAATTGATCAAACATGACCCTGCGCAAAAGGAAATCTAAGGGTTGGCTCTATCTGCGAGATCACACTCAAATCCAACAATCAATGGGGTAGGCAGCCTCTCTGATGAAGGAGTAGGGTTGACGAAGGATCAAACAGTGTTAAAGGATGCTAGAGGCTCTCATGAGGGAAACAAGGAAAGGCTCAAAACTTTCAGACTTCACATACGATTCAAAGCGGGCCCAAATCAGCTAAATATGGAAGAGACGACGGAAGATTCCGCGTGCCTCATAGGCGCATCTCTAGGGGTAAAATCTAAAAGTGAGTCTCCAAGCAGCGTAGAGCCTCCACATGTCTAGAGCCCCCAAAAGTTAAACTAGCTATTGAAAATTCTATGAACTAGTGAAAGATGCCACATGTCTCTTCCACAAAATTTCAAAGGTAAATCCAAAAACAGAGACTCAAATGAGTGTGAGGCTTCCACGTGCCTAGGTTTCAAGAAAGACATCGACCCTAATTGGCTAAGTATCACGGAATGCAGAAGGTGCCACACATCAGCTCAACGCATCTTCAAAGGTAAATCTAAAGCGGGTCTCCCAGATAAGCACAAGCCTTCCACGTGTCCCAGTGCCGAAAGGGACGAGTTGGTAGTTGAAAATTTAAAACAGGAAAGAGCCAGTGGAAGGTTCCACGTGTTGACTCAGCGCAACTTCAAAGATTAACTCCAAAGGTGGTCCCTAAAACCAATGCCAACACGTCATGTGGTCAGATCTTGGTGATAGAAATAGCCCAAATTGGATAAGTATATGAGGTTCATCAGAAGATTCCATGTGCCTCATCGATGCATCTTCGGGGAAAAATATAATAGTTGGTCTCCAAGCGAGCATGGATCCTCCACGTGTTTAGGGTCCCAAATAAGGGTAGAGTCGGCTGTTTAATTGGCTAAGTATAAGAAATTCATTAGACTGCTCCACGTGTCATCTTAGTGCAATTTCAAATGAAGAACCAAGAGTAGGTTCCCAAATGAGCGTGGGCTCGCCACGTGGTCATAGTAAAAAATGGAACAAAGCGAGGCTGAACCAGACTTAAGTATAAGAAAGCCGGTGAAAGGTGTCATGTGTCTCTTCGGTGCAACTTCAAAATAAAAATCCAAAAATGGTCTCCAAACATGCGTCAGCTCTCCATGTGGCCATGTTTCAAGTCAAAGCAGGAAGGCAAGTCACTGGAGGTAGTTTAAATTTTTGGGCTTTTGTTTCGAAAAGATGTAAAGTATAAATATAAGCTTCACCTCCGCCGACGCCCAAAAAAACCATGTGTCAAGCCTAAATTACATGCGGGGAGAAAGATCTTGGAAGGAATTTTCACCAAAGTGGGCTGCCAAGCTGTGGAAGACTTGTTGCCAAAGTTAAAATGCGGGTCGACGGGCTCGAAGATGACTTTTGGGAAATGTAAAGTTGCGGGGATGCGGGAATTTTTTGCATAAAAGCGTCATTTGCAAGAGTGGACCCATGAGCCCAAAGAAGTTTGTTTGCTGAATAGAAAATGAGAAGCTTGCAGGATTTTGGGTAAAAGTGAATTTCAGGCTTCTTGGGCTGGGGTGTTTTACACTTTCGTAATTTTGTGCAAAAGGCACAAAGTTAATTTTGGGCCGCAGACTGATCTGAAAACTAGGTTTTTGCCATTGTTTTCCATTTTTGTAAGAAAGTCAATAGAATGCTCCATGTGTCATCTTGACGCAATTTTAAAGGAAGAACCAAGATCGGATTCCCAAATGAGCATGGCCTTAGCACATGGTCATAGTAAAAAATGGAGCAGTAGGCTCGAATCGGCTAAGTTTAAGAAAGCCGTCGGAAGGTACCACATATCTCTTCAAACAGAATTTCAACAGAAAAATCCAAAAGTAGTCCCCAAATGTGCACTAGCTCTACACGTGGCCATGTTTCAAGTCAAAGCCGGAAGGCGGAGTCGTCATAGGTAGTTTATATTTTTGGGATTTTTTTTCCAAAAGGCGTAAAGTATAAAAATAATCCATACCTCCGACAACGCCCAGAGAAGCCACGTGTCAAGCCTAAATAACATGTGGGGAGGTGGACCTTGGAAGGAATTTTTGCCAAAGCAGGTCAACAGCCCTGGGGAAGACTTTTTTCCAAAGAGGAAAATGCAGCCTAGTGGGCCCGAAGATGACTTTTGGGAAATGTAAAGTTGCGGGGCCATGGGAGTTTTTTTACATCTTTTGCCACTTTCATAAAAGTGTTGTTTGCAAGTGTGGGCCCACGAGCCTAAGGATGTTTGTGCGCCATATGGAAAATGAGAAGATTGCGGGGGCTTTTGGGAAAAAGTGAATTTTAGGCTTAGGAGGCTTTGGGGATTTTTTACGCTTTTGTAATATTGTGCAAAAGGTGCAAATTGAATTTTGGGACCGTGAACCCATTCTGCAAAATTGGTTTTTCACCACTTTTGTATGGATCCGATTCAAGGATTCAAATGGGAATGTCTTTCAATCCATTGCTTGAAATTCAACAAATTTTGTACCTTTGGAAAGGTCTCGACCTTGTCTATGCCATGGAAACTTGAAACTTTAATTTCAATAAGGCTAGGTGGGTGAAAAATTGGAAAATTTCTTCATGCCATTAGTATAGGATCCGATTACTTAAAAAACAAGATCATATTTGATTTGATCCATTGTTCTTCCTTCTTCGACATGCCAAACACACATAGAGAGGTGGACTTGATAGATTGTGGGTGGATTTATAGGGGCATTGAAGGATGGTAGCTGAGGTCCAAATCAGGTTTCCCACCTGTTTTGTTCTTGTGGCTTTGCTTCGTCTATAAAGGTAAGAGCTTAGCTCATTGTAAAGGGTAGGATTTTTTTTGTTTTTTGCCATCCCTACTTGTCTGGTCTGTAGATGAATTCATGGAGTATGAACATTCTATTAAGATTGTAATGCAAGTATTTTTCCTTTTGGCCATTCTAATGCTCTATATCAATTTGTGAAGCAATAATACATGTATGTGGATGATTTCAACCCTCTCTTGTATAAATTGCCTTTATATGATCATTCATTGCAATATTGGTTATCTGTGCATGGTATTTGTATTACTTTTTAATGGTCTATGTTTGATAGAAAAGCTGGTGTTCTGTATTCCTTTCTTTGCATCATCTCTATTAGTTTAGGTTTAATTTCTTGCTTCTTCTTAACCCTTTCTCCTTGGGAAGTTAGAATAGATTTTAGAATAGATCCTATGCAAATCTTATGTGTGCACTGAATAGAGAAATAGAACTGAACTTCATCTTGAGAGCTCTCTTGATTTCAAATTCCCACACTTTGAGAGATGCTCCATGTTATGCAATCACACTAATATTCTCAACCCATCTAGTTGCAAACATTCAGGGGTGCTGTGATTTTGCACTAACAATTATGATTTTCAAAGTCTTGGAGTTTTTTTCGCTTTTGGGATTTTAAGTTCTTAGAATTTTAGGTTTCTCTCATTTCGGGTTTTGAAACTTATATATTTCAAACTTTCGTGTTTTTCAGTTTCAGAAATTCAAATGTTTTCACTATTCACTATTTAACTATTTCCTTAGAGCTTTAGATTCTGATATTGCCTTAATAATTCAATCCACGGAAGGTAACCTTACTTGCAGCCTATAAAATTTCCATTAGAGCTGAAAATTGTTTAATTCGGGCTAGTAAACTTGCAAACCTAGGCCACCTACGCCTCTATATCCTGAACTAGGAGCTCCAAACAGTAGTCAAACACCAAAATTAGCTCCCATACCTACTCCAAGGAATCGGAATTCAACTAAGGCTTACACCTCATCTTCTAAAGACGTCAAAAGAGCTACAAGAGGTAATGAAATAGGCATGAGAACCTAGTAAATGAGCTAGTGACTATCAAGAGATATTAGGCTCAAATTTCTAGGCCATATTAACCTCAAACTCAATATGAAGCTAGGCCCCAATATAAGAAAATAGACCACCAGCTTAGGCTGCAAATCAAAACCAAAACCAAGGACAACCTCAAGCTGCTAGGCCTTTCTAACCATATGATCCAAACACAGCTTCAACATCGAGGGCCTTGGTTCTAACACAAAACAACATGGCACAAGAATACGATTGGTTTTTCCCATGGATTTAGCCCCATAACAAGTCAATGTGTTTCAGTGGAGTGCTAAACTAGGCCTTGATGGTACAGACCATTGGTGTGTCCCAAGAGCCCAGTCAAGAGAAAATCAATAGCAAGAAACCTAGAAAGAGGCACGTCCAAGTGAGACCGTGCTTTCTTGTCAATTGGCAGGCTAAGGATTTTTGTTGTATGAATCAAGCACCTCCTCATAGTGTGGCAAAAATACACGATCTAAGAAGAGAATATTGGAGAGGGGAAATCCTCCAATTCAAATGGTCCAAAACCCTCTGTTTCCCCACAAATTAAAACTCACAATGTGCAGAGTCAGCCTAAGCCACCATCCAAACTCCGCTAAGCACCGATCATACCAACTCATGTGCAAGAGAAGAATGTGCAAGGAAAGGGGCATAAAAAAAAGATAGCTCATTCCCATTTAACATCATTGAAAAGATGAAGAAAACAAATGTAAACATCTCAATGTGGGATTCATTGGCTATCCCAGGATATAGAGACCTATTGTAGGCTACTATGGCCAATTGGTCAACTTCAAATCAGCCCCCAATCAACTAGAGAAAGTGCTTACCAATGCAACTTAGCCTGAACGAAACCATGGACGACAACAAGATAATAATTTGAAACACCCTCCATTGAATGTTTCATTGATCATTGGGGACAAATTGGTACATAGTTGCATGATTGAATGGAGAGCGAGTAGCTCGGTCATGCCAAAGCAAATAGCCGATCACTAGGTCTTGATGACGAAGTCATCTCCAAATTTGTAGTCCAATTGGATGGGACAATGGTAACAACGGTTGGAGTCATTAAGTATTTGACCCTCACATTGCATGCATGCCCCAATGTGACCATATTTCAAAATTTATCGGTCATATACTTGCCACCACACTTTGCATTTTGTTTGTCAATAGACTTTACTGACTAAAATTGGAGGCTATTTGTATGTTGATTGGATGCACAGGATTTTTAGAACAAGGTATGAAGATAAGAATAATATCATATATGAGCCTATTCCAAACTTCCATATTGAACCTCATACACCAAGTCCAATGAATGTAAATTGTTCAACCCTTGATCAAGAAGATTATCCAAGCACCCATGAAGCTGATACCAAAGTTGGATATATTCCAAACGAATCTTGATGAATGGGAAAGAAAGATGCTTGATTTTTATCCTTACAAGGAAATGAAGGAATTTGAGATATGATTCTATTGCTTGCATGAAGAGAATAATCCTCTTCTTGACATCACTAAGCCAGACCACAAGGATGATCATGAGGTCTGGTAGTTATTCTTTGATGGCTCAAGAAGTAGACAAGGAGCCGGAGGAGGGGCTATACTTGTTTCACCTCAAGGTATGAAATATTACTTAGCCTTCCATTTCCAATTTTCTTTCTCTAACAACACAACAGAGTATTAAGCCTTGCTCCATGAACTTCATTGGGCAAGAAAGAGAGGCATTAAGAATATGCAAATACTTGGTGATAGTGAGTTGATTGTGAACCAAGTCATAGGACAACATGCTAGAAGGAATGACCTACTCAAGAGCTATAAAAACCGGGTATGGGACCTCATTGAGGAATTTGAAGCTTTCAACATTGTGTCCATACCCAAGAAAAAGAATGACACAACAGAATGACTGAAAGAAATTGGGGAAGCATTTAATGTTATAGAAAGTATAAAAAGAGATAAGTCTCAACCCCGTATCAAGGTGGTTGTGAGGCCTGCTGTCCCAATTAATAACAAAAGTTGACAGGTCTTTGAGAATGATCAGCAAATTGTCAATTTTCTATAAGAAGAAGTGAGTTCTCCACCAGAAACCAAGACAAATTGGAATAGCAGTATGGCGATCAAATGGTGCAGCTAAGAACTAACAAATTACTAAAAGGTCTTGTAACCTTGGAGTCAATATTCAACCGAAATGATAAATTCTAGAGGGAGAGAAAAAACATTCATGTAAAGGGTGAAGATTCGAGACCATTTCCATAGATGAAGGAAAACGTTGCGACTTGGCAAGGTAAGTACCCAACAAGAAAAATATGAGTTCGTTCAACTTTTTCAAGAATTCCCAAATGTATTTTCTTGGACTAACAAGGATTTTAGAGGTTTCATCACAAGGTTGGCACAACACACTATCGACTTGGATCCTAGATCTAAGCCTTCGAAGAAAGAAGAAAAGGCAAATAAACGCTCACATTCAACCTCTCATGAGAAAAGAGTTGAACAAGCTAGTTGAGGCTAGCATCATCTTCCCTATCAAACATTCAAGTTGGGTTACAAACTTGGTGCATGTGAGGAAAAGAAATGGAGAAATCAGATTGTGTGTAGACATCATTATCTAAATAGAGCATCACTCAAAGATCACTACCCACTCCCATTGATGGAGAAAATCTTGCAAGTTGTAGCGGGATTTGAGAGGTTTCCATTGCTAGATGGATACTCGGGCTATAATCGAGATAATGGTGAAAGAGGAAGTTCGATTCAAGACAGCCTTCACCACCAAATGGGGCACATATGCTTACAAGAAAATTCTATTTGGGTTGTCTAATGTTGGAGCAACATTTCAGTGAGCTATGGACCTGACATTCAAAGGTTTAATCAACAATATAGTTCTGGTGTATCTAGATGATATCACTATCTTATCAAAGAATGTTGGAGACCATCTCTTCCACCTGAGGAAGGTATTTCATAGGTGTAGGAAGTTTGGAGTGTCATTGAATCCAAATAAGTGTGTATTCTTGGCACATGAGGGAAATTTTTTAGGCCACATTCTCTCAAAAGAAGGGTTAACAATTGATCATGAAAGGGTTGAATCCATCCGAACACTTCCATTACCACAACACAACAAGTCTCTCCAAATATTCTTAGGGAGAATAAAATTTGTTCGCAGATTTGTGCCTGATTTTTCCACTCTTGTGAAGCCTTTAACAATGATGTTGAAGAAGAGTCTTGAATTTAAATGGAAAACAGAAGGCAAAGAGAGTTTTGAGGCCATCAAGCTCACAATATCATAGGCCCCAACTCTTATTAACCCATACTTTTCAAGGACTTCATGTTATATGCTTTTGGAGGGTCAGACACAATCTCAGCTATCTTGGTTTAGCCTAACAAAGAAGGTTCATAGCATCCCATAGCATTCTTCAATTAGATCTTGGAGGATTACGAGGTAAAGTATTATTTCATTGAAAAGCATGTCCTTGCTGTCATTAGGAGTTTGAAGAAGTTTAGACACTTGGTCTCAAATAACAAGATTCAACTGCTAGTGTCTCATGTTGGTGTCAAGGAATTTATCCTAAACAAAGACTTGAATGAGAAGAAAGCAGGTTGGATCACTTGTGTAATGGAGTATGATATTGAAATCAAAGTGACCAAACTGGTTCGTGGCAAGGGTTTGTGTGATAAACTCGCTTCCAAGCATCAAGATGAGTCATCAGATGAAGAAGAGATTATCCTGCTCTACGCAAAATGATCAAGAGCTTCCAAATAACGATGCACCTATTCCATTTGGGACTCAATCCTTGGTGCATTATCTCCAAATAGGTTTGTGCCCTCAAGAATGGAAAAATCTAAAGAGGAGATACTTTAGATTACAATCCATCCCATATGTGCTTACTTGATGGTGTCTTGTTTAAGAAGGATATCAAAAGTGTTCTATTGAGATGCCATGGGATGGGCCAAATTGAGAGGGTATTGCATGAGTTCCATTATGGAGAAATAGGAGGCCACTTTTCTCCTTGAGTAACATCTCTCAAGATCATGAAAGTTGGTTATTATTCACCTCCGATGTTTAGTGATTGCTACTCATGGATCAAGAAATGCAAGAAGTGTGCATTCTTCACGGGAAGGAAAATTTTGCAACCCTAACGCTTCATCCAATTTTAGTGGATCATCCATTCATGCAATGGAGACTAGACTTCATTGGAGTTATTAACCCGAATTCAAGCCGGGACACAAGTGGATACTCGGATCGACTAGCTATTTCACCAAGTGGACTGAAGTGGTGGCACTAAAGGAGGTAAATGAATCCAACATCATGGATTTCTATGAAGGGATAGTCACTAGGTTTAGTTCCCCTTCCACTATCATATCGGATAATGCATTGGAATTCCTTGGTACAAGGATCACCAAATGGGTTGTCAAGAATGGTGTATATCTCAAAGAATTCATCAAACTATTACCCTTAAGGTAATGGCCAAGTAGAGTCCACAAAAAGAACCTACTAAGAATTATCGAAGGAATCTTGATGAAAATCAGAGAACTTGGCATGTAAAACTCAAATCAGCTCTATGGGATAATAGGATAACATCTAAAAGGTTTTCATGCAACTCCCATACAAGCTTGTATACGAGAAAAGAGAGGCATTTTTCCCATATCATTTGAGCTTCCCACCTTGGAGCTCATGAGATGGTTGGAATTAGATGAGTTTGAATGTATGGAAATTGGGTATGCAAAGCTAATGAAAGTAGGAGAGGTAAGAGAACATGAAATGCGAGATCATGGAGAAAGATCAAGCATCGATCAAGAACAACTTTGATAAGAAAAGTAGGAACAAGGACCTTTCAAGAGGGGGACTTAGTTATAACGTGGGATGTTGATCGGGAAAAACTAGGAAGGAATTCCAAGTTTGATGTCATTTGGAGTGGCTTGTACATGGTCACAAAATGTAAAAGTAGTAATGCCTTCTAGCTAGCTAAGTTGGATGGTGAAGAATTATAGATTCCAATCAATCGGATCTACCTCAAACAATGTTACTAAAAGGAAAATTTCTCACAGTTGTTAATATTAGCATAGGTTGTTCAATTTCTCCAAGTGCATATGCACATTGTCTTGTTCTAGTTTAGGTTTCAATTTCCCTAAGTGTTGGTGCACATGCTCTATTTCTTCTAGTGTATGCTTGAATAGAGTTCATCTCAGTCAAGGAAAAGAATTGTGGCCACAAGAAACTAAATCTATAGAGTATTCCTATTGGAGTAGGTCTGGATGTTTTTATTGCAGTCCAATACATTAGTTTTAAAGGAAAATCAATAAGGGAGAAGTTTCCACATTTTAGAAAACTCTCTACTCTCACAAAACTTGAATCCAAGATTTTCTCGCAAAGTTAATAGTGCGTGTAGCGGAAGGCGATTCAAAACCGGGTTTGAAATTACTGTAGAATCCATTAGCAATGGATACTTCTGGCTAGTGATCTCTTCATCTAGCATGAAGATGTCCCCATGAGTTGCCAAACCATTATCTCAATTTTTCCCCCCGGCATAATTGACCAAACAAAAACTTGCACAAAAGGATATCTAAGGGTCAGCTTTGTCCTCTGAGCTCACACTTAAATCTAACAATCAAGGGGGCAGGTGGGCTCTACAATAAAGAATCGGGGTCATCTTTGAAGGATCAAACAATGTAAAAGGAGGCTAGAGGCTATCATGAGGGAAATGGGGAAAGGCTCAAAGCTTTTGGACTTCACGTACGATTGAGTGGGCCCCAATCAGCGAAGTATGGAAGAGATGGTAGACACTTCCATGTGCCTCATCAACGCATCTCGAGGGAAAAATCTAAAAGTGGGTCTCCAAGCGAGTGCAGAGCCTCCATGTGTCCAAAGACCCCGAAAGTTGCACCATACATTGAGAAGTCTACGAACTAGTGGAAGATGTCATGTGTCTCTTCCACGTAATTTCAAAGATAAATCCAAAATCGAATCTTTTGAAATGAGCGCGTGGCTTCCAAATGCCTAGGGTTAGAGAAAGGCATCAGCTCGAATAAACTAAGTATTGCAGACTTGTAGAATATTCCATGCTTTAGCTCGACGCATCTTCTAAGGTAAATCTAAAAGCGGGTCTCCTAGATAAGCGCTAGCTTTCCACGTATCCTAGGTCTGAAAAGGGACAGAGTTGGTAGTTGAGAAGTCAAAATGGGGAAGAGCCAATGGAAGGTGCCACGTGTTGACTTAGCACAACTTCAAACATCAACTCCGAAGGTGGTCCCCAAAACCAGCATCAACCCGCACACGTGTTCATTGCCCGAAGACAGAACTGGCCAAAATTGATTAAATATAAGAGGTTCAGCAGAAGCTTCCACGTGCCTCAACGGTGCATCTAGAGGGGAAAAATATAAAAGTGGGTCTCCAAGAGAGCGTGGAGCCTCCACGTGTCTAGGGTCTGAAAAGAGGAAGAGCTGGCCATTTAATCGGCTAAGTATAAGAAAGTCAGCAGAATTCTCCACATGTCATCTCGGTGCAATTTCAAAGGAAGAACCAAGAGCGGGTTCCCAAATGAGCACGGGATCGCCACGTGGTCATAGTAAAAAATGGAACAGGAGGCTTTAATCGACTATGTATAAGAAATATGGTGGAACGTGCCACGTGTCTCTTCGGTGTAACTTCAAAAGGAAAATTCAAAATTGGTCCCCAAACACACGTCATCTCTACAAGTGGCCATGTTTTAAGTCAAATCAGAAGGTGGGTCACCGGAGGCAATTTGCATTTTGGGATTTTGTTTCAAAAAGACGTAAAGTATAAAAATAAGCCACACCTCCCCATGACCCGGAGAAGCCATGTCTGAAGCCTAAATTACATGGGGAGGCGGACCTTGGAAGAACTATTTACCAAAGTGGGCCGGTGGGCTCAGGGAAGACGTTTTCCAAAGCGGAAAATGTAGGCCGACGGGCCCGAAGATCTATTTTGGGAACTGTAAAGTTGTGGGGTCATGGGATTTTTGCATCTTTTTCCGCTTTCATTAAATTTTCATTTGCAAGTGCGGCCCATGAGCTCGAGGAAGTTTGTTCACCGAATAGAAAATGAGAAGCTTGTTGGGGCTTTTGGGAAAATGTGAATTTCGGGATTACGAGCTTGCGGGAAGTTTTAACGCTTTTGTATTTTTTTTTTTACAAAATGCACAAAGTGAATTTTGGGCCCGTGGACACATTCTCGTAAACTAGCTTTTGCCATTTTTGTACGGATCCAATTCAAGCATTCAAATAGGCATATCTTTCAATCTAGTGCTCGAAATTAAACAAATTTGGTACCATTGGAAAGGTCTCGACCTTGTCTATGCCATGGAAACTTGAAAATTTAATTTCTATGAGGTTATGTGGGTAAAAATGGGAAATTTTCTTCATGCCATTAATATATGATCTGATTGCTTCAACAACCAGATCAGATTTGATTTGATCTATCGTTCTTCCTTCTTCGACATGCCAAATAGACATAGAGTGGCGGACTTGACAGATTGTGAGTGAATTTGTAGGGGCATTGATTGCTATTAGCTCAGCTCCAAATCAGGTTTCCCAGCTCTTTTCTTATCCTCCCTTCACTTCGTCTATAAAGGTAAGAGCTTGGATCATTGTAAAGGGTTGGACATTTTTAGTTTTGTGCACTCCCTTTTTCTCTTGTCTGTAGAAAAATTCATGGATTCTCGAACCTTTTATTAAGAATGTAATGCAAGTATTTCACCTTTTTTCCATTATAATGCTTTGTATCAATTTGTGAAGCAATAATACATGAATGTGGATGATTTCAACCCTCCCTTGTGTTCATTTCATTTATCTGATATTTCATTGCAATATTGGTTATTTGTGCACGTGGTTGTATTACATTTTAATGGTCTGTGTTTGATATCAAAGTTTGTTTGTAGCATTCCTTTGGTGCATCAACTCCATTAGTTTAGGTTTATTTCTTGCATCTTATTAACCCTATCTCCTTGGTAAATTAGAATATATTTTAGGATAGATCCCATGCAAATTTTATGTGTGCACTGAACGAGAGGAATAGGAACGGCATTCATCCAAAGAGCTCTCTCAATTTGAAAGTCCCACACTTTGAGACATGTTCCATGTTATGTAATCACACCGAGAGTCTCAACCCATCTAGTTGCATACATTTAGGGGTGTTTTGATTTTGCACTAAAAATTTTGATTTTCAAAATTTTGGAGCTTTTTCAATTTTTGGGATTTTAAGTTTTTAAAATTTCAGGTTTCTCTCATTTTAAGGTTTCAAAACTTATACATTTCAAACTTTCAGGTTTTCAGGTTTTAGAAATTAAAAGGTTTTCATGCATATAGATTTCAGGATTTTCAATTTTTGGAACTTTTAGGTTATAGAAGTTTGTAATTATGTTATTCTCTTCTTTTTGGGATTTCTAGACTACCAGGTTTAGATAAGTTTTAACCTCCAAAATATCAGCATGAAGGTCCTTCAAATTTTCATTCACATTCTATCAAGTTTGGTGTGTGACTTGACAAAACACTAGCCTTTTGAGGCTCAAATCCCAACACATATGGAGATTCCAAAAGATAGAACTCGGTGGTGGTATAACAACACCGGTTTTTAGAGTACATGATAGGTATTAAAAATAGGTCTCGAGATGAGAGAAGAAGGAATATTCATGTACATGTAATTATCTCCCAGAAGGAGGAAGGAGAGGAAAGAGATGAAAAATCTCCATCTACACCTAATAAGACTTTGTCTACACCTCCACCTAGTAGACCATTCATTCAGTCAACTAAGGTGCTCAAACCAATTATAATGGATCATCAAGCACCACCAAATCCCTTTGTCAACTTCTTGGGTAGTAGTCCACTTTTAATAAATGCAGAAAAATCAAATCCCTATTGTAGCATTACAAACTTTACCTATTTTACATGATAAAATCATATAACTCACAACACAAATCTCACACTTTGATAATATTTCACCAGAAATCCTCGTGTTATGATTATTTTAGTAATTCACAACTTTTGGTTTGGTGGTACTAATCTGGAAATAAACTAGCATACATAAAAAAAGAATACCACAAACTATGACATAAAATAATGATGACAAATCTAAAATACAACTATAAACTATATTATTAATATGAAATTATTTCAATCTCACCGATGAATTACTCCAAGCGTTGCCACTAACTCCACTTGTTTTCCAACAATAGTTATGGGAGAAACTTCAAAATTACTCATCGTAACGGCTTCCTTAATGCACCTTCACAATGAATCCTTTATTCATAAAATAATTATTACAACTTTATCCCATGATAAATGAGATGGGGTGGCCTCTCTATTAATATAAATTTAGGCTTATCCACCCTATCTCTAAGATATGATAGGAAATATCTTTTGGCCAATCATATTCCATGCCTAAAATCTTACCTTTACATGGAGGATTATCTTTGTAGATAAGATATACCTTATCATCTCACATGGGTTCTACCTTTATAGATATTACACATATTTAATATAAAAAATATTTATGACATCACTCCTTGTCATTATTACAAATATAATATTTCTAATTCTAAATCATGTAAAACCTACTGAATTTTGACCATTTTAACATTACATGGACCACTCATGACAAATATTTAATTTTTACAACAACATTTTTATTGTACTTTGACTCTTACCATATTGAACATTATTGGTAGTGTCATACTTGCAGTGTCGTTATCTTCTAATATTTAACTTATTGTGGTCGACCCATTTCGTAATGGGAGTACCATCCAATTCCTCTAGTCGATATGTACCATTTTCATGCACAAATACTATTTTGTAGGGCCCCATCCATTTAGGAATAATTTTTCTATGCCTCCTCTTTTTGTATTGGGAATCATATACTAGGACAAAGTCATTCACCTAAAATGGAGACTAGGGATCTTTTGATCAAAGTAATTATTCTACTTCATTTTCATCTATAGCTTATATCCTTTGTTATTTACCTCATTTCTTCTAGCCAATGAATATGTTCTAATATTTCCTTTACCAAATCACTTTCATCCATCCTTTCATTTTTCATAAATCTTACAGGTGGGAATATCAAACTTAATAGGAAGAAATGGATAAATGTCATAAGCCAACTGAAATGGGGAGTATCTTTTTGGTAAGTTTGATGTTTCCCTATATGCCAAAAATGTTACATTAATCCTTTTATACCACTTATGTACCTACAAAGATGCATCTTTTGCTAGAATTTTAGACAATACATAATTTTATCACTTCACCTTTCCATTTATGGTTGGCTCGTAAGTTGTTTCCTTCATGTGTTTAATACAAAACTTGTATACCAGGGCTTGTACCACCTCATTAATAAAGTTGCTTTCTTGATTTGTTACAATTTCTAATGGAAAACCAACTCGGTGATAATGTGTTCATACATGAACCTTACAACTTCATCCATGGAAGATGTTTTCAAGGGCCTAGCTTCAACCGACTTGGTTAAATAATATGTGGCAACTACAATATACATGTTTTGGCATGGGGTAGTTGGAAGTGGACCTATAATATCTATTTCCCACTTTTCACAGGGACTAATGGAAGAATAGGGCATAATGGAGCTGATGAAGTCTTACGGATTCCATGTGTTTGGAAAATATCACATGTTTTACAATAATTATAACAATCTCTAAAAAGAGTGGGCCAATGATAACCAAAGCATCCAAGATTCTTCATATTGTAAGTTGTCGAGAGAAGTTTCCTCCACATGTACCATTGTGGAATTATTCTATTAGCTCCTTCCCTTGATCACGTCCAATTTCCCTCTTGTATTATCCATTAGAACCCTATATGAAATAATACTCCATGTAGAATAGAATATGGACGAATCGTTTGAGTAATCTTGCTCTTAGTATTTGCATTGGAACCATAAGGAAACTTGAAAAAAATTAGATAATTCCAAATATCTATGTATTCAGTAGGGATTCTGTTAAGGGATAACAATGTTGCATCTAAGAAATCATTAACATCATAAGATGAACCTAAACCATCATAGGCTCGAGAGAGTGCATATGCATTGACATGGTTCTTTCCTAGCCTATTGATAATATCAAATTTAAATTCTTGTAGAAAAATTACCCATATTTTTATCTTTCCTGATGGGTTAGGATTATTTACAATATAATTTAGAGCTCCGATGATCTATTTGAACCGTAAATTTCTGCCCTAGAAAGTAATTTTGAAACATCTTTACAACAAAAATGATAGCTAGAGCCTCTTTTCAATTACGATATGATTTACCTCAACATTGCTCATTTGTATTCTCCCAAAATAAACTAAATGATTATTCCCATTTTCATCTTTTGGCTCAAAGTACTTCCTATTGCTACATCCGAATCATCAAAAGATAAACAATGAATGGATTTCCCCAATTTGAATTCTTTAAGATAGGAAAAGACCCCAAAGCTTCCTTTAGTTGTTCAAAAGCTTCATGTGCCTTGTTTCTTGGTTCATAAGTAACATCCTTCTTCAATAATTGGGTTAGTGGTTGTGAAATATTTGATAAATTCTTGATGAAATGTCTATAGTAACCCACATGGCCTAAAAATGATCTCAATTTACTTCTATTCACAGGAAATGGTAATTCTTTTATTTTTGAAACTTTATCGGATTGGTACCAATACCATCTCTCGGATACAAAATGCCCTAAAAATTTCCTTTAGAATATCCAAAGACACACTTTGTAGGTTTTAGTGAGGCTTATGCTTCATCTAACCTTTAAAATGTTGTCTTCATCTAGTGCATGTGGTCAATTTTTCTCCCATAGATGTAAAATCATTTAGGAATACTTTGATGAAGCTTCTAATATATGGTTCAAACACCCTATTCATCAAGCCCTAGAATGTCGTTGGAGCAATATAGAACCCAAATCACATAAATCTATAATAAAATGTTCCCAAGGAGTGTTGAACGCATTCTTCAATTGATCTTTCTCCGTTGTGCGAACTTGGTTGTATCCTCTATATCCATCTACAAAACTATAACACTCTGCCAACTACTTCATCCAATATCTAATCTATGAATGGAAGAGGGTAATAATTTTTATTTGTTTCCTTTTTGAGCTTTCTAAAATCAATAGAAATGTGTAACTTCCTATTATTTTTATTTAAATCAAAATGGGAGAAACCCTTTCGAATTCTCTATAGAAAATATGAATCCTACACCAACCAACTTATCTATTTCTTTTTTACAGATCTTGGAGAAATCAAGATTCATTCTATATGGCATTTTTTTTATGGGCTTAACACCATCTACCAACTCAATAGAATGTTCTACCCAACTTACTTGATAGAGTTCCTTGTAATCAAAAGTGAATAAGTGCATGTACCTTTGAAAGAGATGGAGGTAGGATTACTTCTCACTCTCCATCAAAACATCACTAATATTTATTTTTTGGAGACGATCGTCAATTTCTTGTTTATATAATTTTATAGGTTCATGAGTCAGTGTGACTGGAAGGATATCGATGACTCGAAACATCAACCTCACTTTATTCATCTTATGTGTCCACTTCAATGGTAATAGAGTAATCAAAGGATGTTTAATCATCGCCATCACTTGAATCCACAAGTTTTTCCCTATGATGTCGATGGATCATGTTTATCTTCACCTCTCTCTACCACATCCAAGTATCATGAATCCTTCATTCCAATAGTCTCTTGCATGAACTATCATATGCCACGGCATTCCCTAAAACATTAGGTATGCAACAAGAGCATTCTTCATCACCCGGAAGTCTACCACACATACAACGCCCATGAAAAATATTCCCACATTAGAAATAAAACCTTCTAGTTTAGTTTTTCAATTATTTACCGACATTAACATAAGTGTTGAGGGCTGATCAATTTTAAACCCAACATATTCATTATAGACTCATTCATTACAATAACTTCATCACCTCCTTCTACTAAGACATCATGAATTGAAATACTATTACATAATACGTTAGCTTGTGGAGCATAGGGATCCACCTATGCTTCCAAAAAGGGACCTCAACCTCCTTCCTTCACCGAGCATTAAGTCCACTTCACAACTCCCACCTCTTCTCGGAAGACATAGCAAGAAGTTTACCATATGTAATATTTACAGGGCCTTTTGGACAGGGTATTCTAAGATGGAGTATGGTCCTTGCCCCGTGAAATCATATAAAACTTGCACACCCAACTTTCTTCTCCTATGTTTCTTACGGGTCTCTGCTTGCATCTTCTTAGAATCATTTCCATATTGGTTATATTTTTCTTTATATCTTTTGTTACAAATACATATGTTTCATCATTTATAATCCTATCTACTATATCAAAATAATTTACAGTGCTTTTATTTTCTCATTATCTCCTATACCGGATGTAGAACCTCTATCCTGGAGAATTATACCTATAATTACCCATTTTATAACAACAATAACATACAACTTCAAATATATTTCTTTTTGGACCTTTATATCCTCCCTAGGAACTAAATTCCTTTCCTTGAAGAAGATTAATAGTTAATCGGTGTATCTTCCCGAGGAGATATTCATACTCGATAGATGTACTAGGGAGAATATTTGTGCTCACCGGGAGTGGTTGTGGCTTCTATACCAAATGTGTTAGTGTAGGCTCCACCTTATAAACAATTTATGTGAGCTCTTCTTCCATGATTTCTTCTCACCTTCTTACAATTTCTTTTTCTTGTTTGAGTTTCACTTTGGGTGATCTTACTTCACTTGTTGCCCGATATTTAGCATCATCCCAAAAATAAAGTGCTCACAGAGGAGATTATCCATGTCATTCATCCACCCATCCACTAATGCTTCCTTCCCAACCTGTAAATTGAACTTCCTCCTTACCTTTAAAACACAAGCATGATAATCCCTTATCTTCTCTTTCTCTCCTTGGGCTAGCTTTTTGATCTTGATCATGAGGTATACATATTTTTTTACCAAATTCTTCAAAAAATTTCAATTAATAAATCTTAAGAGTTTTTAACATTATCAAATAGTGTTTCAAACCACCTAAGGGATGAACCATCCAAAAAGGTAGGGAAAACTCAGCCCATTTTTCCCTTCTTATTAGGCCATTAGAAATGCAAGATCATTTAAAATTTTTAATGAAAGAGGGAGTATCTTCATTAGAGTGGGTAGAAAAATAGGAATATTTCCCATTTCCAAAAGTAACCACAATGAAATACCAACCCACAAGTACAATCAACAAGACTTATGTGCACAAATAATTGGAATCTCCATAATAGAAAGTGAGTTCGCAGCATTCTACGAGAAAAATAGGAATGACCATGGTAAAATTACATTTACTATGATAAAATTGAGTTATCATGTAAAATCGACTTTCTTGTGGTAACCACTATTCACAAAAAAAGTGAAGTTACTTTGGTAAATACTATTCATGGTAAAACGTGAAGTTACTTGTGGTCAATAATATTCAAGGTAAAAAGTGATTTTATCATGGTAACTACTATGCATGGTAAGAAAATGGTTACCCTCAAAATGATTCCCGACTAAGTGGGAATATCATCTAGAAAATCCACCAACGAGGAATGGTCTTGGCAACAAACCAAAATGTTAACACCAATCCAACACTCGATAATATTTCACCAAGAACTCCTTGTCCTATGATGATTTCACTAATGCACAACTTTTGGTTTGGTGGTAGTAATTTGGAAACACAATAACGAACATAACAAAAGAATACCACAAAGTATGACATAAATGAATGATAAAAAATCTGAAATATAACTATAAAATATATTATTAACATGAAATTGTTACAATATCACCAATGAATTACTCCAATTGTTACCAACTCCACTTTTTTTCCAACAATAGTTATAGGAGAAACTTCACAATTACTCATCTTGATGGCTTCCTTAACACACCTTCATAATTAATCCTTTATTCATAAAATAATTATTACAACTTTATTCCATTATAAATGAGAGGGGATGGACACTCTATTTATAAAAATTCAGGCTTATCCACCCTATTTCTAAGATAGGATAGGAAATATCTTTTGTCCAATCATATTCCATTCCTAAAATCTTACCTTTATAGGTAGGCTTATCTTTTAAGATAATATATACCTTATCATCTCACATGGGTTCCACTTTATAGATATTACACAAATTTAATATACAAAATATTTATGACATCACTCCTTGTCATTAATATAAATATAATATTTCTAATTCTAAATCATGCATAACCTATTGACTTTTGACCCTTTTAACATTACTTGAACCACTCACAAAAATATTTACTTTTTACCACAATATTCCTATTGTACTTTGATTGTTATCATAATGTACATTATTGGCGGCACCGTATTGACAAAGCCATTATCTTATATCGGACGCCAATACTAATTATACTTAAAACATCCTATCCCTAATACATATATTAATGAAATAGAAATTACAGAGGAGAATTTTAGTGTCAACACAACCCCTAGTGACCACATCCAAGACACTCGTAAATGTCTATGCAATTCACAAAATCAACGAGATGGATGTTGCAAATGAAGTTTTTGGCATCATATTTCAAGTGTAACGGTTTACAATGGTTCGGGATCCTAACAACATGATCTATTCAAAATTTAGACTCTGTGTGCATGACTCTCTGAATCGGTTTGACAAAGAGTAGACAATCTTTCATTATTGGAACAATTGACAACAATTAAGAGAGCTCTAGCCGAGTAGATGGTTGATTTACATTTTTGATTCCAAAGGACGTGGGACAAAATCCCGGTGGCCTCGAGTTGAGATGAATAAGGTTTATTCCTCTTTTCTTGAAGGATCTCGAAATCGGACATAACAATGATGATACATTCAATGGTAGGAAAAAAACATCCAGGAGCTTATAACATAGCTATCGGGGCCGAGAACAATTTGATTCAAGAAGGCAACCTTGCGCACCAAGTCTTTCTATGACTCTACATCCATAAATGGGAAATCTCACAATAAGTCAAACACCTAAGTTGAATCCCATTCCAGCCCCAAGGAATCAAAACAATACTTGAGGATTCCACTTCTTCAGTACTTCTAAAGAAATTTAGGAGGTTACTCAAGCAACTACAAAAACTAGGAAATGAACTAGTGATTATTAAGAGGCAGCCAACTCATAATTACATGCCATATAAGCCTTAAGCTCAACCTAATAGGCCTCAATCAAATAGGCCATCATTTCAAGATATAAATCTAAATCCGATCCAAACAAAGTATCAAGTTGTCATGCCATTCTAACCATATGATCCAAACGTAGTTTCAACATCAAGATCCTTGGTTCCAACTCAAAACAACAAGGCATAGTAATATAAATGGTTTTTTCCATGCAATATACCTCATAATCAATCAACATGCTTTAATGGTGCACTTTGAATCAAAATTTAATGGTGCAAATCACAGGTGTGTCCAAAACCAAGTGAGGAAGAAAAAGAGTAGAAAAAAATCAACAAGAAAAACCTCCAACTAAAACCCCATTGATCAATTGGAAAATGGAGGAATTTTTTTGGAGTTAATCAACTTCATTTCTAGGGTGTATCTAATAATACATGGTCAAAGAAGAGCAACATTGAAGAAGGGAAACCATATAGCCTGATTGTTTCTCAACCTACTCTAACCCCACAAGGAGAACTAGCAACGTAAGAAAAATCGACTACATGGAATTAGCCCAAGGAATCTCTGCAGCAACTCACGTGCCTATTCACGCTCCGATTTTTTTTTTTTTTTTCTAAGTAAAGGGAAAAAAAGGATAATCCATCCCCTTTCAACATCATAGATCAGATGAAGAAAATGCATGTGAGCATTTCCATGTGGGAATCATTGGAAATCCTAGGACAATGATATTTGTTGCAAAGCAATAATAGCCAATTGGTCCTTGTAAAATGGATCGGATCAAAGACAAGATTAAGTTCTCACTAATTCAGTACCACAATAATGGGATCAACAAAGAAAAATTTGAAACCTCCACCGTTTTATGTGTCACCGATAATTTGGATCAACTTGGTGCATAATTACATGATCGATTTAGGGGTGAGAAACTCATTCCGTAAAAGCAAATAGCTAATTTGTTGGGCCTAAATTCTTATCTAGTCTTAAGGGGAGTAGTACAATTAGACGAAACATCATGGGAACAATAGGTATTATAAAAGGGTTAAGTCTTATGTTGCATGCTTACCCAAATGTTACAAATTTTCATGATATGTCTCAGAATTGACTTGCCACCACTCTTTGCATTATGCTTATCAATGGATTTCACTACCAAAATTGGTGGGTATCTATCTACGTGAGTTCTCACACATAATTTTTAGAATGAGGTATGGAGATACATCAACAATCGATAAAAAATAATATCAAATTTCCACATTGAACCTCACATGCCAAGTACTATTAATGTAAATTGCTTTTTCATGCCTTCGATCAGAAAAATATTCAAATCATCTTGAAATATGTACTAAATTTGAAGGCATTCTGGATTTGACTCTAGATGAATGGGAAAAAAAGGTACATTTTTTATCATTACAAGGAAATGGAAGAGGCTGAATTATGGGTATATTATGTACATGAAGAGAATCCAATTCTCCCTAGCATTTCCAAACAAGAAAACAAGGATGAGAACAAAGTATGCAAGCTATTTTTCAATTTTTCAGAAGTAGCAAAGGTGTGAGAGGGGGTGCAATGTTGGGGTCTCCATAAAAAATCAAGTAATATTCAGATTTCTGATTCCAGGTTTGCTTGTTCAAACAACACATCTTAATACGAAGCTCTAGTCCATGGACTTTACTAGGCCAATAACAAAGGTATAAATAAATTGCGGGTGTTCAAGAATAGTGAGATGATTGTCAATAAATTCATAGGACAAATTTTTGTAAATAATGACCTATTTAAGAGCCATAAAATAGGGTATGGGACCTCATTGAAGATTTTGAAGCTTTCAACTTTAAGTCCATACCTAGGAAGAAAAATGAAGCTACAAACATACTTGTATCAAGAAGGGTAGCATTTGATGTGGTTGATAGTATCAATAAGGATAAAACAAATAAGCATATCAAGGTAGTGGTAAGGCTATAAAGTCTAGATAACAACACAAACTGAAAGGTGTTTGAGAGTTACCAACATATCATTAATTTCTTGCAAGAAGAGGATATATTATCATCTAGGAATTGAGATAAGTTAGATCAATAGTACATGGATCAAGTAGTGCACCTATGGACAATAAAGCTCCCATAATGTTTTGTTTCATTGGATTCAATCTTCAATCCCAATGACCAATTATGAAAAGAGAAAGCAAATATCCAAGTCTTAGGGAAGATTTAGATCCCATTGTTATTGGAGAAGGTAAAACACTCTAAATTAGTAAATTGGCCACTAAGTAGGAGAGATATGATTTCATACAATTTTTCAATAATTCCTAGCTGTCTTAGCATGGATCTATGAAGACCTAATAGGATCTAATCCTAATTTGGCACAACATACAATTAAACTAGACCCGGAGGCTAAGTTTGTGAGCTAGAAACAAAGGCTATTCAACCCACACATTGACACTCTCATGAAGAAAAAAGTGAATAAGTTGATAGAGGAAAGCATCATATATCAAATCAAACACTCAAGTTGGATTTAAAATCTACTACTAGTTAGCAAAAGAAACAGAGAAAATGAGGTTGTCAATGGAATTTTGGGACTGGAGCGGCATCTCTCAAAGATCCTTTTTCCACTCCAATCAATGTAGAAAATCTTGTAGGTAGTATCTATTTCAGAAATATTCTCTCTCTTTGATGTCTACTCAAGATACAATAAGATAATGGTGAAAGAGGGTTATCGATTAGAGATGGCTTTCACCACCAAATGGGGCACATATTCCTATAAGAAGATTCCATTTGGATTATCAAACACTAGGGCCACATTTCAACGAGTGATGGACATGACATTTAAGGGGTTGATAAACAATATAGTGATTTTATATTTAGAGGACATCACTTTTATTTTCTAAGAGTACGAAAGACACCTCTTCCATCTCGAAAAGAGGTTCGAGTTTCCTAAACCCAAAAAAAAAAAATGCATATTCATAGCTCATAAAGGTAACCTTCTAGGTCACATAGTGTTTAAGGAGGGATTAACAATCGATCTAGAGATGGTTGAAGTAAATCAAGCATTTTCATTACTAAGTCATAAGAAAGATCTCAAGATCTTCTTATGGACAATAAATTTTCTCCATAGGTTTGTATCGCATTTTTCTACTCTTATCAAGTCAATAATGCTAATGTTGAAAAAGAGCATGGCATTTAAGTTAATAGCGGAGGGCAAGGAAAGTTTTTCATCTATCAAAAATGTTATATCTCGGCTCTGAATCTAATTAATTTGGACATTTCCAAAGACCTCATGTTGTATGCCTTTGGATGTTCGGACATTATTTCCACAATCCTAGTGCAATAGAATGAAGAGCATTCTAAATACTCGGTTCCCTTCCTTAGTAAAGGTTTGGAGGATTGTGAATTTAGATACTCCTTCTATGAGAAACATGTCCTCGTAGTTATCAAGAGTTTAAATAAATTCAAGTACCTAGTTTGACAGAACAAGATCCATTTTCTTGTATCCTATCCGGGGATTCAAGGACTTCCTCTTGAACAAGGATTTGAGTGAGAAATATGCGGGATGGATCACTTGTGTCATGGTGTATGAAATCAAAATTAAGGTCACTACACTATTCCCTAGAAAAGGATTATGTGAACTAGCCTCAAGTCTAGACGTTGAGACAAATAGTGATGATAAAGAAGCTATTTTAGTATTACATGATAATCGGGAGTAAGAAAATGAGAATTCACTCACTCCTTGCTAGAATCGAATGTGATACATTTCCTGCAAAACAATTGTATGCCCTATAGAAATGAGAAAATAAAAGAGGAGATATTTCAAACTCCAAGTTATTCCATATGTGATTTTCGAAGGTGTTTTGTTCAAAAAGAATATCAATGGAGTCTTATTGAGGTGCATTTGAACAAGAAAATTTGGAAATGTGTTACATGAGTTTAACGATGCAAAGTCTAGATGTCATTTTTCTTCACAAGTTAACTCTCAAAATAATGAAGGCAAGTTATTATTGGTCCACATTATTCAATTACTACTACACTTAGATCAACAAGTGTAAAAAATGTGTGTTATTCATAGGTAAGGAGAGGCTAGCACCACTTCCATTACATCCAATTTCAGTTGATCATTCATTCATGAAATGGTGGTTGACTTCATCATTGTTATCAATCCAAATTCAAGCCACGGTCACAAGTTGATACTCACGGCATCAATTTTTTTCAGCAAAGAGACTGTGGCAGTAGCACTCAAGGATGAAAATGAGTATAGTATACTATACTTCTATAAGGGGATAATGAAATTTTTTGGAGTACAGACCATAATCATATTTAAAAATTCTATAGCATTCCTAGGCTCCAAGATCATAGAATGGGATGTTAGGAATAGAATTTATTTAAGCACCTCATACTACTATCACCCCCAAGGTAACACACAAGAAGATTCGACAAACAAGAAATTATTGAAGATCACCAAGATGAATTTGGATGAAAACCAAATAACTTGCATACTAAGTTGAAACCAGTCTTGTGGGCTGATAGTACACTCTCCATACAAGTTAGTATATTTGAGATAATTCGTGTTTGCCTATATCACTTTGGAGATAATGGCGTTAGAGCTTATGAAACAAATTGAGTTGTCACATTTGAGCCTATGGAAACTAAGTATGAAGAGATGATGAAATTATAAGAAATAAGAGAGCATGCTATGAAAACCATGGAAAAGGACCAGGCCATGATCAAGAGTTCATTTGACAAGAGAGTCAAAGAAAGGACCTTCTAGGAAGGGGACTTGGTTATGAAGTGGGATGTAGATTGGGAAAAACTAGGTAGGAATTTTAAATTTGATGCCATTTGGAGTGGCTCCTTCATGGTTATAGAATGTAAGGGTAGCATTTCCTTCTAACTGTCTAATTTTTATGGAGAAGAAATTCCAATTCCAGTTAACGAGTTATATCTTAAACATTTTTACTTGAGAGGAAAATTCTCACCCTTATACATATTAGTATAGGAATTTGACATCCTCTAAATGTGTGTAAATATTGTTTTTTCTTAGGTTAGGTTTCAATTATATAAGTGCCTTTGGCATAGGTTTTTTTCTCCTAAGTTGTATCATTATGAATTTTAGTGTGCCTCATAGGATGAATGTTGTAACAACAAAGAAGTTCATACTTGTAAGAAACATTGATTGCTGATTTAAAAGAAAACAAATACAAAGGCAACTAAAATCCAGTTAAGGACATATTTTACTAAGTTCTCATTCTTTGAGTCCTTTAAGACCAATCACATGTGAAATTCTAATTGCCTCTGCCAAATCAGCGAGAAACCTCCAAAGAACATGTCACAAGGAACTTTCGGAGAAAGAGAAAAATCAAGTTTTAATAGAGTTGCATGATGTGCAAACTCCAGGAATGTCTTATTCAAAACTCTATAGCTTGCAATGATGCATGGCACTTAATCATCAGTTTGTGCACTTTGTTCTTAGAATAATATAGTTTTGGGATAGGTTTGGAAGTTTATTGAAGTCTCACAGATCAGGGTTGCTTAGGGAAAGAAGTGAAAAGACCAAAGTTTTAACAATTTTCTACTCTCACAAAATTTTAACTTTAAGAAATTCTTATGAAAATTAAGAGTGCAAGTAGTGGGACGGGTCCAGGGTCAACATATAAAGTTGATTCATGGTGCATATTCAATGGAGTACAAATCAGTGTAGGAAATCAACTATGGCTCCATGCCCAATGGACATCTAAGGCTACTGGTATAGGACATCTTGTAAGAATATTTCCTTGTGAGGCACAAAATTGTTGAAAAATGTTTCCCTCCAAGAAAATTTGGCTAACAAAGGATCCATAAGGTTGAAAATAGGATACAAGATATTTCTAGGGTCTCCGAGTGCTTTTAGTTAATTAAGGAATTGAAATGACATCGAGGAATTTTTCCTCTTCTAGGTTTTGATCTTTAGGATCAACTTGGAAAATGATGAATCGTGAAAACCCCATGGGCCCACATCTAGCCTTAAATCAAGACAAAAATGTGAAAATTCATGTCGGCCTCAAAATCCATTACATTCAATTTTACTAAGCCTTCGATGCAGGAAAATTCAAAAAAATATGAAGGATAAGTTTCATGGATTCAAAATTTGTTAACTCGGACCTAATAAGGCAATCGAGCTAAATAGGAGCTCGCTAAGCTACCGTAGCTCAATGAGTAAGGATTCAAACATTGGGGTGACAAGTTGGGGATAACTCACTAAGTAACTTAGCAAGTTACCCGGTGATTTAGATTGTAATGATGACCGAGGTAAGTGTTGAGGAAAGCTCACTTGAGATTGGTCACCGAGCTATAAGAGAATCATGAGGTAGATATTTAAAATGGCTTAGTGAGACATATAAAACATTTTCAAAATGCATTGAGGCAAGCCTAAAGAGGTTTATCATGACAATATTGTTGCAAGGGTAGGAGGCTAGGTAATCATGATGGAAGGTTAAGCCTGTGGATGAGAGGTTGTGGGAACATGGCCATGGCGAGGAAGACTCAAACAGAAGGAAGAATCTAATGGTGAAGGTTCGGCTTGGTCCCAAACGAGTTAGGATTTCAAAGGGCATAGAATGGGCCAAGTTGCATTGAATACAGAGCTTTCTTCAATGAGATATGGGGTCTACAGGTTGATTGACAAGTGAAATGGGAGATCCATTCAATGGGAAAAGATAAAAATAGATCATATTGAACTCACACGGAAAAAGGGATTGGAATTCAAGGCCTAACATACAACCATGGCTAGGAGGAAGTTCGACAAGCCAAGTTAGAGATGATTGATGTTATATGGAGGTGAGCCTAGATCATGATCAAAGTCCAGTAGCATGAGGTCGATCTCATCGGTGTAAACGAGTAATGCGATGAGTTTGAAAGGGAGTCAATTTCAAGTGCAATATGGAGAAGCTCACTTTGGAATTTCACTCGTAGCCACTTATGGAACTCAACGGAGTCAAGGTCCAAAGGGAAGAGTACAACATCTCCAAAAACATGGAAGCCTAAAATTTAAATTTTTGGGGTTAATCCAACATGAGCAAGTTAACTTCGAGTTTCGTGATCCATGATTTCGGGAAGAAATGAATAAAAACTCTTAAAAATTAGGAGGTCAAAGTCTCAATCTGGGGACCCCAAAAGTCCAAAACGGTGAGGCATCACATAGCGAGTTAAATCAATTCAAGTTTTAAGGAGATCACTTTCAGATCTTTTGTTAGAGTTTGGACATGTGTAAAACCCAAAGCATTAGGCTTGTGATCTCTGAAGGGCATGGGCTCAAAAATCCAAACCCATGCATTCTTGCCCAACGCAAATACAAATGAGCCCACCAAGTCAATGCATTAATATCTAAGCTAGGTCATTTTGGGAGTAGAGCAAAGAGGTGAAAGAGTAAACTACCAAGCCGTTGGCATGGAGGAAACCAGTTTGCAATCAAGTAACCAGCTCGTTGGTTGGGAATGGGCTCAATGGAGGTTTAGAAGACCTAAATTATGGCCAACATTCAAACCTTCATAACTTGATCAAATTTTGGCAATTTTTATAAAAGAATATTCACTTGGAAAGGATTTTTGAAGTAGAATCCAATAGTGAAGCCCAAATGAAGTAACTAGGTGAGTAGATGGGGAAAAACCAATCAATTACCATACATAAAAATTATAATATCTTGTCCCATACTCAACCATTTAAAATTAAATACATCCAATGGAAAGATTATTTCAAGCCCTACAATGTGCGATGGCCTGAAAAGGGAAATTAATGAGGTAGATGGAGAGACAATCATGATGAATCTACACAAGCTAGGAGACTAGACTCGGTGCAATAAGGAATTTTTTTTTTTGCATAAAGCAATTCTATTATTGAAACAAAGATTTTCAAAATCTTCAAGCACTCTTTGTAATTTAAACAATGGATTTTTATGGGTTTTGAAGGCAATTTTGGGATTTCTTCACTCTCGCTACTCACTTCACAAATTCTACTATAAATTGTAAGGAGGGGCACATTTTAAAAGTTTGGATTTTTTTCCTTTGCCCCTCCCTTCTTTTCTTGTCTATGAGAAAATATGTTGAGCTCATGCCTTCCATTGAAATTGTTTATGATTTCCAATGCTCTTTTATGTTATTGTGTGTTTCATGATCTTTCATTGCACTTAAGGTTATTTTTTCTTGGTTTAAATGTGATTGTAGATATCAATGGATTGTGTTTACTTATGAATGGTTTGCAATAAGTGTATTTTGACTTGTGATATTAATTTACCCTCTTCAAATTTACTTGTTTCATTATATGAAAGAGTAAGATATTAAACATTCCTTATTGGTGCATCACCTCCAGTTAGATAAGGTTTACTCTTCTTGCATTCTTTTATCCATGTCTCTTACATAAACATTAGGGTAGGATTATAATATTTATCTAAAAATTAGGAATGTGGTGTCTATATTTAGGAATAGGAACTGATGTTTCTCTAAAGAGATTTCCCAATTGTAAATTCCAACACTTTGGGAAAGATCCATTTTTTTCTATCACACCAAATGACCAATTTAAAGTCAAGAAATTCAGGGGTGTTGTTATTCCACATTCAAACATGGGTCTAAGTAATATTAAAGAGCCCATTTTTTAATATTTTAGATTGAGTAATTAGATTGCTTTTGAGGTGACCTAAAAACCCACAAAGACAAGAGAAGAAAGGATATAACAATGAGGATAAAAAGAAGAATCCTCTACCATTAGCAAAGAGAGATCAACAAAAAACTAACACTAAAGAAACAACTAATCATAAAACTCATATCTAAGGATCCTTCCCATGGGATCTTAATTTCATTTTTAGGGGTCTTAAAAATCTAAATTTTTATCTAGTTTAGAAAATTTCTAAAACACAATTTTATTTATTTATACATTTTTAAAACCTATGGGTTAAATTAAATCTTTGATAAGGAGACCGATTTTATATCCTTTGTGACAAATTCACAAAAATTAAAATTTGTTTTGCATAACAAATCTTGAAGAATTCATTGATGGAGATAGTTTCCAACATTCCACATCCATACTTGTTTTCAATATATCCATATCATTTTCAAAATTCTAGAAAAAAATGGCTCTTGATTTTTGTCTTTGTGGCGCATACTATCCATGACAATTGACCCAATATTTGTTTAAATTGAGCATTAACTTTTAAAAATTTTATGAATTATTATAGTCTTTGTATTCGAGAGGTGTTTCATACCTAGACAACCTAGGTAGTTTCCTAGGGTACATAATGGGGAGGCACCATAAATATTTATGGAAGGTCAGCTTTCCAGGTCAAGTCATCTTTCAGAACTATATTTGATGCATGTTTCACTATTTATATTCCATCGTAGGGAATTTAACTATACCGTAAATTTGATTGAGCCCAATTCTTGAATTTTGAACTAATGGTGCATGCCATGGTAGGAATGAATTATAGGATTTTCGTGTTCTTCTATTACACCCTCATTGCTTTCCTTTTCCACCGCACTAACATCAAACAACGGGCGTAATTCTTTTGGACATTATAAATAGAGATTGGAGGGTGAACACCCCTTATGCTTTGACACACTAGAATAGATATCATCAAAATCCATGTCTTTGGAATGGTATATCTTGCAATAAATTTGATTTCATTATTATAGTTAATCGAGAGATGCCTCAATTTTAGCCAATCGACTTCTGCAATATGTGGACTTGTTATTTTTGGATTTTGGAGGCATTGATTCTGTGGTGCCCACTTCCCCTCGATACTTTTGATATTTATCACGATATCTGTTGACTATATTATGGACATTATTATAGTTTTGATTTAGTATGGTGGTAGATGTCGGATCATGGATTATTATTGACTCGATTCACATATTATGTGTGATGATTATTAGAAACATTTTATATATATGTTGACATGTTGTTGGACATTGTTATATATATATGGATGTTGTTAAGACATGTGATATTTGTATGTATTGAGTGGACCAAGAAAATTGAACTAAAATTGATGATCATATAGTTTTGATGAGATTTTAAATGATATTGTTAATTTTCTTCGAAGTTGTTGTGATATATATATATATATATATTGATTATTTTTAAATTATATTTATATTCATTTGGATGTTCTGATATGGCCACGAGGCTGAAGGAGGTATTGGTGTTTTGCAGGTTAAAATATCACAACAAACATCGGGGCATTGGAGACCAACCACATTAGAATTCTAGATGAACTCAACAAGGTCACCATGGAAACTTGTATTGTTCGTGTGTGTTTGTCTTTGATTTTGTTAGGGATTCCCATGGGGGTCACCTTTAAATGTGACCAAGGGTTATGTGTATTTATTTATTTGGTTCCTTTGTTTAGTATGTATGTGTTTTATAAGTGATGTGTTCCCCTTTTATTTAAATAAATTATGGTAAAGTAATATGAGTAATCATATTGCTAAGAATTAAGTAATCAAATTGGGACATAAGAAAATAATTATTGGAGTTGTTCGATCTTGTATTAAATGTTGTAAGATATGTGCAAGTATGTATGTGTAAGAGATATGTAAGTAAATTTTGGAGTATGAAACACTCCAGCTTCTTTTGAAATCCAAATTCATCCTTGGAGGCTGATTTTGGGAGCTTGTGGGAAAAGATAAACTTTTATCATACATCTTAAATTTGTATACCAACCTTACATATGGTTGGAGAGTTTAAATCTAGCCTTCATTATGTTTATTTTTGTAAGTCGAGTTATAAGTTGTAATTGCACTTTCTTACATGTTTTTAATTTCAGTCCTTTGGGGTGTGGGCTTGTGTTGGAGTATGTAAGTAAGTTGTCATATTATTCACCCACCTATTTATTATGCATTGAAGAAAGAAGTTGACTTTGGGTGTTGGAGTTGAGGGTTGTGGAGTGGCATCCTACATGGATCCACCTCCTCTTCTTTTCCTCTTCTATATTGTCGAATTCCTTGTCTTGTTTTTGGGTGGCTTCACCTTTGCATACTGCATTTGGGGTGAATTATTTTGTAATTTTGAGCTCTTACTTTTGGAGAAGATTGGAGATTGTTGCATAATTGTTGATTGTTGATCTCTTGGATTGCTTTGCATTAGAGAGCTTGTTGTTTTTAACTTGGAACAAATTCCATCGTGGAGAGGTAAGAACTTAGCTCTTGGAAATTCTTTCCTTTAATTTATATGCATATGTGTATGGTTGAATGTTTGAATGTGTTGTTTTTAATTGTTGGTTGGTTGGGTATATGGCCTAGGAATGGTGTAGGAGAAGACTATTGGGTATTCTTGTGGGAGGTATAAGTGTGGAGGGAGTTGGGATTTGGGTTCCATCTTGTAAAAAGAAATAGTTTGCATTTCTTTACTCATTTTGGGGTGCCATAAGAAAATGTGATGAATAAGGGGTAATTGGTGGAGGCATAAGGGCATGACAGGGATTTTAAGTGATATATATTTTTTGACGAGTTGTTCTTAGGCACCGATACCCATTTCCAATTTCGAGGCATAAGCAACATTCCCCATAGTTTCTTACTCCTTTGGATTACATGATGAATCATGTGTGTTGTTTTTCATCTTTATTCTATGGTTATAAACTATTTTTTTACTTTGGACTATGTTTTAAATGTGAAATTTGCATGTGTGTTTGTGAAAGCCTATTATTGCCATGACATAAAACACATTTCTTATTGCATTATGGTTGGAGATCTGGGGCCAATGAAGAAGGATGGATTCTCCTCTTCATTGGATTTCTTGGTTGGGTGGAGAGCATTGCCTTTCCCCTTGTTAAGTTGTGATCAAATTAAACTAAAGAAAATGGAGGATATTCATGTTGTTTTTCTAGAGCAGAGGAAGAAAAGACAAGTTTGACAATCCTTGTTGAGATTATTCTTATTGTAACCATTTTCCCACTTTGAAGTGGATGACATTGTACATTATTGTGATGGAAATATTTTTTTTATTGGCTATGAAAGTTTTAATTCGAAAGGTGAAAGAGATATACTTTGTTTTCTTATTTTGAATAAATGTGGTAGAAATTATATTTTGTATATTGTAATTGAGGAAGAAGACAAAGTTTGGATATCATTTTTGAGACTTATTTTTGAAAATATTTTACCCACTTCAAGTGGATGACTAGCAATATTATTGGTATTGGATAGTTATTCTATTTTGGAAATGAAATCCTATGCTTAAATGAGAAAGAGATATGCACTAAAATCTGTACTGTGTAATCAAACGTGAAAGTGCATTTGAATGAAAGGAAAAGAGAAAGAGTTTTCATTTGTAAAGTTGTATTTGATCAATTTAAATAGAATTTGTATTATTTTCAACAAATGGGGTTATTGTTGTTTAAAATCAGATTGAAAAATATATTGCATGGAATTTCGTTTGAAAGAAAGAAATGTGTAAGAAGAAAATACATTACTCTGTTTTGTTAAAAGGGACGATTCGAAAAATAGAAGCTACATTCTTGTTTCTACTTTTGATTGAAGGAAAAATAACTATTTTGAACTAACTTGGAAGGAATTCAATGTTTTTATAGTATGGAAAAGAAAGAGATTAATCTCTATTTTTGAAATGTATAAAATTCATTTTTTTTACTTTCACTGTAAACTTTGCAAATATTTATCAAAATGAACAAAACAACCACTGCAGACTATAGAAAACAAATGAAATATCAATTTGAATTTATATATGATCAAAACAATTCCAATCAAACTAAGACAATTAAGAAATTTTCATTGAATCTTGCAAAATTGGGCAAAGGCAAGTTGCAGACATTTTGAAGTATAAAATTGGTAATTTTGAAATGCAAATCAATCCAAAAATTGAACTATGTTCTCTTCCCCACATTATTCCAAATGAAAACCTCCATGTCTTTTTGACATATTGAAGGAGAAAGAATGACAAATTTTAATAAAAAGTTATAAGTTAAAATGATCAGTTCACTTTTTAAGTGACCACACATTTTTTATATCAAAAGTGACCATTTAAACTCTATCAAAATTAAATTCTTAGGGTTTTTGTGGAAAGAGGACATCGAGAGATTTGCATAAAGTTATCATTTTCCACAAACTGAGTTCTCAAGCAAAAGTTATGTCCTTCAAGTTTTTACTTCGTTTAGCTTAAAAAATCTAACTATCAAATTTCAAATGAATAAAATATTCCCTTATGGACCCATTGCAGACTTAATTTTTCCCTTTAAATTTTTTTCCCATAAAGCACTAAAGGCATGAATCCTTCTACTACTCCACCAACCTAAAAACATTTCTTTTTGTCAAAAATAACCTAGGTTCAAAAAGGAAACTTTGGTAGCTTTTCCTCGTGGCCCATGTCGCTCTGCCCTTCGCATGTGGAAAGCGATTCCTCGGGCACACGGGCCCACACTTCCAACATATCCTTTTAGCTCCTTTGGAAAAATTTCTAAAATTTCTTTGCCTTCCTTCCTCCCCACAACCAATGATTGGTGACACATGGCATCACAAGGCGACGGCCGAGGAGCGGTTATTTTTCTAAAAACTTAACTTTTAAAACCTTCTAGAAAATTTTCCTAATTCTCCCCACTAGCCTACCACCCCATAGCTAATGAGGAACTGCCACATTTCTTCCTTAGACATTGGTGGAAAAGCGAGTGTTTTTAACCCTTAAGTCTTCCCACTTCAAAAGTTAAAATTTTTTCCTAAGATCTTCGCTACCCTTCCACACCGCAACCAATGGTTGGCCGACATGTATGCGTCTCTAAGCATCGGTGGAGGTGTGGGTAAAATTGATCCCTTTTTCCCTTTCAAGATAAAATATGGAAATTTCACTTGGTCTTCGATGACCCACCTTCCCGCCCCAGCTTAAAATTTTGGACATGTGTCCCTTAGCGAAATCAGAAAACTTTCCTCCTTCGGGCACGAGGTCCTCAAGATCATCGAATCACAACGACCCCTGTGTTTATACAAGTGCATATACTTGAACTCACGGTGTGATTGGATAACATGGGTACTATCTCCAAGTTGTGGGACTTGCTACTTGAGATAGACCTCCAGAGAAAGTTGGTTCTTGCTCCTAAACTACCTACCACAATCTACTCTAATGCAGGGTAAACTAACTGTTCTAATCTAAATTTCCAAGGGACCAGGGAGAGAGAATGCATAAAATTAAATCCTACACTAAAGTGGTGATACACCAGAAAAGGAGGGTGTGAGAGTAGTCTCCAAATGTGTGAAATACAGAGGAAAAGTGCACACTAGAAGAGGTGATGATAGTTCTCCATAATCTAGAAAAATGCATTCACAACGATATTCCAAGCATACAAAATGATAATGGATCCCTGCAAGAACATAATAATAGACACAATATTCTTGTAGAAAGATTAAAGGGGCAAGAAGAATGCAAGAAAACATAGCAAGGGAAGATATATCCACAAACTGATATTTTATTGCTTCATGATATGCATAGTTCAATCTATTATAGGATAAGGGCCTAGATCACCATGCAAGGAGTCCACTAAAAGGGCCTGCAGCACATTGGCTTCACAAAGAAATTTTGACAGAGCTTTGCTATCTGAAAACTCCCCTTTACAATGAGCCCAACACTCCAATTTATAGAAAAATGAGAAGGGAAAGAGAAGGGAAAATGGAAATCCCAAAATCTGTCCTTCAACCACCTGTAAGAGGTATTAAATGGAGTGAAATTATTGTATATTACTTGCAAAAGGATCCCCATACTGTCCCAGGTGCTGCAGCAGAGAAAGAATGATGACCATGCCTCTTAATTGCACTCCCAACCACCAAATAAAACACTGTTATGAACCCGGCCACGTTTTGTTAAAAATATCGATCAATATCTCATCAAATCTAGAATTTATTGATTTCTATGTGTCGAGATCAGAGCCACGATTCCAACGGTACCAATTTTGTGTGATTTTGTTGAGAAATGCAAAAGTTATGGCCTTTTGAGTGCGGGCAGCTATTTTGGGTCTGGCAAGAGTTTTCTGTCATTTGACGGGAATGAGTATTAACTGACTGGAGCTGAATATGTTTCTTTTATTTAAATATATCTTCCCTCATTAAAAATAATAAATCCAGGAGTGTGGGCAGCTATTTTGGGTCTGGCAGGCATAGAGGACGCCGTGCTCGTTTCTAGAAAGTCCAATTTTGTGAAAATCGGAGCTCGAGTCAAAAGTTATGGTTGTTTGAAGTTTCACGGGTCAAACGTTGACTTTTCTTCTTTTCCTTCGGCCACTTCAACTTTTTGCATCCCACGTGTACCTTTGGCCTGGATGTCCCAAACTGCCTTGGATGAAAGTCTCATGTTTCGACCGAATCGGCCGGTTCACATCCTCCGCGTACTTTTGTCCCAGATGTCCCAAACTTGACAATTTTTTCTCTCGGCCGGTTCAGATTTTCGCGTCCCTCGCATCCCACGCGTACCTTTGGCCCGGATGTCCCAAACTATCCTTCGGTTTTTAGCGGTTCGCGTCCTCCCGCGCATACTTGCGCGAAAACAACACTTTGTCGATTTTTTCCACTTTTCGGCTGGTTCACCTTTTCACGTCCCGTGCGTCGCAACGTCCCAAGCTGCTGCAGCGACCACCTAGTGGCTTTTCGGCCGATTCGTGGTCCGGCGTCCCAACTGTCCCAAGGACCGCCTAGGACAAGACTTAGCCGATTTTCTCTATATTTTGGCACCAAGCTTGGCTTTTGCAATTTTTTCACATTTTTAAAACTTGCTGGGTTTTCTTCTTGGATAGGAGAGTTAGAAAGAAGCCGAGGGGACCCCAGAAACATGATTTTTTGCCTTGAATCAATATAATTGCTTGGGACTAAAGAATTTGATGCATGTTATCAAAATTACCTTGAGGGGTGAATTTTGGATAACAGTCCCACCACGGACATGCGGGCGTGCGGGTGTCATCGCACCTTTTTCCTAAAGGGGTGAAGCGCTATGTTTTCTCTCCGGCTCGCTGCCCCTAAATATTCCGGAAAAATTTCACTTTGAAGCATGTCTTCCATGATAGGGAAAATTTTCCTCCCCAGTGCCCGCAAGCCCGCTCTTGCTCATGGAAAATTTTCATCCCAAGGTCCGCCGGCTCATATCTCGGAAAATATGAGGAAATTTCTTACCTAATGGGAATTTTTTTCAGAAGTTTTCAGATGCATTACATATGATAAAAATCGGATCGAATCCTTACATGATTTTAGGGAGTGGGTAAGTGAGAATTTACCCCGTTTGTCTATATGTGTATCCCCCCTTACAATTAGACCTTGTTAATTGTTGAAATCTTGTAGAATTAAATACCTACGGTATTTAATTGTTTTGTCTCTTCTTACCTCCGAGTGTAATTATAATTATTTGGCTTAGTGTTAATCTAATTTTAAATTGTTAGATTATCACCTAAGGAAAAGTTATCTATACTCGGGATAACTTTCACTCTTTTAGTGTTGTGTAAGATGATTTGATAATTTTGTTAATGGACTTTGAAATTTGTTTTGTGAGCACCTTTTAAAAAAATTTAATTTATTCCATATTTTTTTCTAACTAAACCTAGGTTGTTCTTGGGTCTCAAGTGGGATATTTTTTTTATGGCGTTACACTTGGTATCGAGCCGTGGGTTCAAATCTTGGACCCTTGGGCACACTAGAGAAATTGAGACATGAACTTTAAACCTCTCACACTTTTAAATCTAGAAAACAACCTTGTTAGAAAATATAAAAGTAAATATGTATGAAGAAATATTACATTACTCTGTTCATTGGAATTACTAGAATTAAAATAATAATAAAATAATAAGTTGTTTGAATTATTGTACTTGCTTGGTAGTATTTCTTCTAAGCCCGGGTAACTAATAATGTCAAATTAAATTAATTTTTGTGAACTTCTAGTGTAGTTGAAACTTGGTTCCTCTTTGAAAATTTGTTGTTTTACAAGTCCTAAATCTTGATCTAATTATATGATGCATTAATCCCTTTTGAGACCCTTCCTTATTAGAGTTGTTGGAATGATCAATTGTATGGTGTGATTATTGTGGTTAAACAATAGTGGTTGTGTTCTAGAGTCGGAAGAGTTAATTGGAAGTTTTTTAGAGCTTCCTTCCTTCAATGGTAAGGAAAGATGGTCTGGTTGTCAGCTATTCATTTTATTACTCGTATGGGAGAGTGGACGTTAAGTTTGGGTGTCATTTATGATCCAATATTATGTATGTGTCCTTGAACTGACCTCGACATAGAGTACGCCTATTAGCAGCCATGAATTGCTATGGAGTGAATGTGGTGTTAACTTTTTTGTTTTACATTCGTAAACTCATGTCATGTTATTAAGGACCAACATCTTATTTTATGATTGGATTGAGAAGCTCTGAGGTTCTTTTAGTTATTTATATTTTTGCGAGAATTTTAAGACTTTACAATGCGGCTACTTAGCCACTTTCCTTGATTTCCAATATTTCTTGGACTTTATTTTGATTGGTGACTCAGAGCTCATTGATATTGTTGGCTAATTAGCTAAACATTACGTGATTCCTTCTTTCTTAATGATGAGTTGGTCCTACGTTGTTTGTATTTTGACAATTCATCTTATGTGGGTACACCCTAGGTGTCTTTAATGTCCTCTTATGTGCTTAAATTTATGCCTTGGTTTTGGATACACGTAACCTTGAGTGTGTTTAGTATCTTAGAGTGAATTTTTGTTTCTCGACCTTGCTAGATAGAGAGTTCGTTGTGTTATGCATTCTAGTTGCGCCTCTTAGCAAAGTGGTGGTGATTATCGTACAATCTCGTAAGAGCTTGAACCTCTTCGAGTAGAGGTGTTTAATTGTGGGATGAATTATTTTAGGATCGGATTTCTTTTGACTAGCTATGGATGTTAGTGGAAAAGTACTTTCGAGTAGTGGCTTTTCTCCATCGGCATGCTAAGTTTTATAAGGATTTCATTATTTCATTATATAAAGTAGTGACTTGAGGGTTGTATGCATCTTCGTAATTATGGCTATAATTATTCCCATTTGAGTAATGTGTGTAAATTAAGTGTGTTTTGTTTCCTTCTCGACCTATAAATAAGTCAACCCTTTCCTTAACTTTTTAAGTTACTATGAATAACACTCTATGACCTATTAATTTTGAATTACGTGGAGACACTTATGGATGCTTTGATTCTTTTTGGACCATGCCACTAGTGATGTTAGTGTAATTAGACCTTTATAATTTAATCTCGGTGCTATTTTATAATCTGATTGTCCCTACTGAAACTGTAACTCTTGGTCAGTAAAGCCATGTTGAATAGATAACTCGATTATTTTCTTACATTTGATGCTTTCTAGTCATTATGTGGTGTTCTTATAGTTAAAATATTTCATTCTGATTTCAACTTCTTGGTTAGTGGTATACTATGGTAATATCGTTGTAGATTTGAAAACTTTCCTTATCTTATCATGTGATTAAAATGTTTTTCCCAAAACAACAAACATTGTTAAACCCTAGTAGATCAATAAAAGTAATTATGATTCTTTAATGGGCCTTCCTTGTAACTTCTTTTGAGAACTTGTAGAACCCACTAGGAATGTTTTATGATACTTGTAACTAGTAGAAATATCTCGAAATATTGTTGCAATCCATGTTGGTTGATTATTTCCTAGTTCTTACAACATTAATGATGTGTTTCTATGTTGAATCCCTCTTATTACTTTAGAATTAAAAACGTGATATGTTGTTTTCCATAAAAGTAATATTGTGATATGTTTGAATCTTCCTTCTCATTAAAAAAAAGGGTGAGGGCTAAGTGATAAGATGATTCACCCAAACATCATTAAACTATAATTGAGAAGATTTGGCCTTGAAAATTAACAAATAAATTGGAACATAGAAAGAGAAAATGGTCCTTGCTTTAACCTTGGTAGATTAATAGAAGAAATAAAAATCATGTTGAAGAATAGAAAGGGAAAATTTTGTCCATCTACCTCCCATAGGAGTAAACTAAACGTTTTTTCATTTTTCGCCTTTTTACGAGAATGGCAAAATATCATGCCCCCTTAGTGGTCCTTATAACACAAACTTGTGATGTCATAATAGGAAGAAGTTTAAATAAGAAAATTCGTAAAGAAATCTACTTAGTAAAAACTATGATTTTTGACTTAATAAGTCAATTTATAAAATAGGTAAGAATTATGTGTGATGAGCGCAATGTATAGTTGAAACTTTAGTTCATCCACCTACCCGGAACTATGAAACACCTTGTTGATAGTGATGTGTTCTAATTATGAAATACTCCCTTGTTCATAGGCATGCGTGCTTTTCCCTTGCAGGAGTTTGGGTTTTCATGCCCTTTTTCCTCATAGCTCAACGAGTTTGAGTTTTACCCTTTTGGGTTTGGGTTCTATCTGTGATTTTTAGGAAAAGAAACCTCCTTATGTGTTGTTTTAGTCCTTGATAACCTATACCATTATAATTTTAAGGAAATATATGTGAAGGATATGAGATAACTTTGGGAAGTCTTATTTTCTTCTTTTATTATTGGGTAACATGGTTATTGTTGCCCCTTTGCCGTTAGGATGGAAAGTGGAAGATGATGTTATTCACTTTTGTCACAATGCACCCTGAGATTGTTGTTGGACGTTGTGTTACTTGTTCTTCTCCCTAGTGACCTTGAGTTCTCTTTGGTGTTACGATTTATGCTTGTGCTCTCCTTGTGATTATTCCAAGCTTGACCAAGAAATAAGATAAATGAATCCCATTGTCTTGTTGTGAATGGTCCTTCTTGTATTGATATGTTAGTTGCTAGGGGAGATATATATCTTTCTTTTGCTAATTTTTTTTTGTCTCTAGATTTAGTTGGTGTGGTGTGTTCGATTATTAAAAAAAGTGTAAAATCAAACTATAGGAAACCTTGTGGTCATGAATTTTCTTAGTATTACCATGAAAATTTGACTTGTACCCTCTCGAGTTATATAAGTGCTTTCCATAAATAGTTTCCTCGATTGTAAATGTTTTTCTAATTTAGGTGTCCTTCCTTGTTGATTAACCTCATCTTGTGTGACCTCAAATTGTGGGACCTTGAGTAAACATGTCTCTCATAAAAAATTTTGGCCTTGGTTGATTCTGCTAGCCTTGTCTAAACAACGAACTATGAAAGCATAATTTAACCTTAGTGGAAACCTTAATTTTTGTTACTATAGTATGTTGTATTCCTTGGGAAACTATGTGGTCTTTCTCAAACTCATGGAATTCTCCTTATTATTCATCTACTTGGTGGTTACTCTTAAGACTCTTTTGAACTCTTCATGTTATATTGTTATGTCTTGTATCTTGGTTGATAGCATAAAGTTACTCTCTAGATTTAAATGTTCGTAGCCTTGCATGCAGAAATTTTAGAACCAATCCCTTACAATCTCCCTTCTTCTTGCCTAATTACATTGGACAAAACTTGGGTTTTGTGGACCCACACTTGTTTAAAGCAAACAATCCCATAATGGGAGTGATCCTCTTTCTATTGCATTTGTTCCTATCTCTCTTTCCACTGACTTCCAGAAGGAAGTCGAGTCTAAGGGGAGGCGGATGTAGTTCCCACTTCCTTTCGACACTTTTGATAGTGATCAAGATACTCGGTGACTATATTATGGACATTATTATAGTTTTGATTTAGTATGGTGGTAGATGTCGATCATGGATTATTATTGACTCGATTCACATATGATGCATGATTATTGTTAGAGACATTTTATATAGATGTTGACACGTTGTTGGACATGGTTATATATATATTTATGGATGTTGTTAGGACATGTCATATTTGTATATATTGAGTAGATCGAGAAAATTGAATTAAAATTCATGATCATATAGTTCTTGATGAGATTGAAAATGATATAGTTGATTGATTTGGATGTTGTTGTGATTCATATATATATATATATATATATATATATATATATATATATAGATTATTTTGAAATTATATTTATATTCATTTGGATGTTCTAATATGGCCATGAGGTTGAGGAGATACTTGGTATTTTTAGGTTAAAATATCACAACAAACATCGGGGATTAGAGACCAACCACATTAGAATTCTAGATGAATTCAACAAGGTCACCATGGCAACTTGTATTTTTTTGTGTGTGAGAGTTTTATTTTGTTAGGGATTCCCATGGGGGGCGGGTTACCTTTAAATGTGACCAAGGGTTATGTGTATTTATTTATTTGGTTCCTTTGTTTAGTATGTATGTGTTTTATAAGTGATGTGTTCCTCTTTTATTTAAAGCAATTGTGGCAAAGTAAGATGAGTACTCATATTGTTAAGAATTAAGTAACTAAGTTGGGACACAAGAAGGGAATTATTCGAGTTGGTGGATCTTGTATTAAATGTTGTAAGATATGTGTAAGTATGTATGTGTAAGAGATATGTAAGTAAATTTTGGAGTATGAAACACTCCACCTTCTTTTGAAATCCAAACTTGTCCTTGGAGGAATATTTTGGAGGCTTGTGGGACAAGTTAAAATCACCCCATACCTCTTAAATTTGCATACCAACCTTACCTATGGTTGGAGAGTTTAAATCTAGCCTTCATTATGTTTTTTTAGTAAGTCAAGTTGTAAGTTGTAATTGCACTTTCTTACATGTTTTTAATTTCAGTCCTTTGGGGTGTGCACTTGTGTTGGAGTATGTAAGTAAGCTATCATATTATTCACCCACCTATTTATTATGCATTGAAAAATGAATTTGACCTTGGGTGTTGGAGTTGAGGATGTGTGAAGTGGCATCCTACATGGATCCACCTCATCATCTTCTTTTCCCTCTTCTATATATTCAAATTCCTTATCTTGTTTTTGGGTGGCTTCATCTTTGCATACTTCATTTGGGGTGAATTAATGTATTGTTTTTAGCTCTAACTTTTGGAGAAGATTGGAGATTGTTGCATACTTGTTGATTGTTGATCTCTTGGATTGCTTTGCATTAGAAAGCTTGTTGTTTTTAACTTGGAACAAATTCTATCATGGAGAGTTAAGAGCTTAGCTCTTGGAAATTCTCTCCTTTCATTTTTATGCATATGTGAATGGTTGAATGTTTGATTGTGCTATTTTTAATTGTTGGCTAGTTGGGTAGATGGCCTAGGAATGGTGTAGGAGAAGACTATGGGATATTCTTGGAGGTATAAGTATTTTTGGAGGTATAAGTGTGGAGGGAGTGGGATTTGGGTTCCATGTTGTAAAAAGAAATAGCTTGCATTTATATACTTGTTATGGGGTGCCATAAGATGTTGGGGAGGAATAAGGAAATGTGAGGAATAAGGGGTACTTAGGGAGGCAAAAGGCCATGTCGGGATTTGAAATGATTATATATTTTGGCTAGTTGTTCTCGGTGGAGATACCCATTTCCCCTTCGGGAGGCATAAGCAACATCGCCCATAGTTTCTTGCTCTTTTGGCTTGCATGATAAAGCTTGAGTGTTGTTTTTGTCTTTATTCTATGGTTGTAAACTATAGGTTTGCTTTGGACTGTGTTTTAAATCTTAAATTTGCATGTATGTTTGTAGAAGCTTGTTGTTTGCCATGAGGTGAAACACATTTCTTATTGCATTGTGGTTGGGGCTTGGGGCCTATGAAGAAGGATGAATTCTCCTCTTCATTGTATATCTTGTTTGGGTGGAGAGCATTGTATTTCCCATGTTCAGCCATTGTGATCAAATTGAAATAAAGAAAATAGAGGATACTCGTGTTGTTGTTCTAGAGCAAAGGAAGAAAAGACAAGTTTGATAAATCCTTGTTGAGATTATTCTTATTGTAACCCTTTTCCCACTTTGAAGTTTATGACCTTGTACATTATTGTGATGGAAATATGTTTTTTATTGGCTATGAAAGTTGTAATTCGAAAGGTGAAAGAGATATAATTTGTTTTCTTTTTTGAATAAATGTGGTAGAAATTATATTTTGTATATTGTAATTGAGGAAGAAGAAAAAGTTTAGCTATCCTTTGTGAGACTTATTTTTGTAAATATTTAAACCACTTCAAGTGTGTTGGTACACAAATTTAATCTCCTTCAAAGATTGAGAAGCATCATGGAATTTGACAGGACACTCAGAGGTAGATAGATAATCATGTATGTCATTTTTTAGCCAGGGAAGCAATCTATCTGACTTGTTAGGACTCTGGATTCGAAAGGAGTTGGTAGCACCTTAAAAGGATGTGATCTGACCCTAACTATTTTAGGTTGTGCCATTCAACCAAGGTAAGAGAACCTATTTTTTAACCTCTTTTATTGAAGAATAATGATAAATCCTTCTTTTGAATAAATTTTTATAGAGAAGACCTTGGGAAAATATGATCAACACAAAGAAATCTAACTCTCACGAGTTGTCACCTACAGATCATGGAAATATTTTCACAACAAGGAAAAAAGGTTACTAAAGACATTTAAAATCTTGATTTGTTTCGCATGCTTTGTAACAAAGATTATGCATTTGTACACACACAGGACAAATAGGGGTAGTACGGGTAGGATTGGTTGTTTTAAATCAATTTAGTGGTGGGAGGTTGGGTAGGATGAGCTTCACTTACCATATCCTTGAGGAATCCTATAAAATGGAAGGTTGAACAAAAAAATGCCTTATAATAGCTATAATGTTTCTTTAACTGAATATGTGCTTCAAAGTGAGGCGCAGATTAGCACTTTTTCACACAATCTATGAGAATATAACACAAAGGATCGAATTAGAGAACCCAAAAAAGCATCAAGATCTAAGAAAAATGATGTCTCAGGTACACCCATAGGCTTACAGATAATCTTTATTAAAGAGATGAAAGAGAAGTGATTTTAAATCGTTTATTTCACTCCCAGATGAAGGCTCTTCCAAGAAATGAAATTACAGATGCCACTAAACTGTCACAAGGATTGAGACCTGTGTGATTGAATCATATTTTAATACAAGATTGTAACAGAAACAAGAAAAACTACTTGCATACATTCAGAAATAAAACAAACACATTTTTCTCAAGACAACATAGAATAACTCGAATTTGATTAAATCTATCAGCAGGGGAAAGTTTCTAGAATAGTCTCAAAGCTTGTCAATGGCTGTACACTTGCAACCACCTTGACATGATCATATTTAACACAAAATAGATATACAAGCTTCTCAAATGCTTCTAAAAATGGGCTTTATCAAGCTTTCTATTAGAAAAATTAGTCTCGACCCCTAACACTCCAACCATTTACACGAAAAATTCATGTCATTTATAACATTTACAACAAGGACCCCTTTTCCCCTAAAAAATCTAGACCTTGAGTGCTACTAGTGCTTGCCATGATCATGATCGTGATTCTCGAATCAGATCTACAAAAAGTCACCAGGTGCTCGAGGGGCCAAATATCATCGAATATCTTCCACATTCAACTCCTTCCTTTGGTAAATCACTCTTTCTTAAATTTTCCAACCACTTCCACCCCTAATCTGTCAAATTTGAATTCTTGCATGCTTGGGAGAAGAAAAATGGAAAATCTGATTGGGATGATAGTCAAACCATTTTCATGGCGAAAGATGTCTTCCAGATCTTCCCACCAAGCTCAGATATCAACATTAACTCCCCTCTCGCTTGCGTGTAGGAAATACCAAGAAATCATGAAGACTCGCACTTCTAGGCATGTTTCAATAAAATTGGGGGAAAATCATATTCATACTCTCAGCTGTCATTGATCTTCACTTTGAATTTGGGCCATCCACGTGGAAGATTCAAATTTAAAAATAGACCCAGGGCTTCCTCTAAATTTTTACAACTTTTGGAAAAATGGAAAAATTTCCATTTTTCTCTACACCTCCGCCCTTGGGAAATGAGCCTGAGACATGTCTTAATTTGGTTCTAGCGGAACCACACTTCCCTTTTTACTTTTAACTCTTTTCTCTCAAAAGGAAAATTTTCCAAATTTCCCTCGAGAGTCTGCACCTTCGTCGTTGAAGAAAGCAAGCTTTGACCTTTCTTTCATCGGGCCTACATGCCATTTTGATGTTTTTAGTCATTTTCATGTCAAGGGGAAAAAAATCCAAATTTCCCCTGATGGTCCACCTCCCTACCCCTTTGACTTTTCAAACCACCATGTGTCACCATGGCGCACCTTGAGATGGTCCCAAACATTTGATACCTTTAATGAGCACAGACTTGCCAAATGTCATGGCCTGGTAAAGTTTGTCCAATGCTTACAACTCAATGTGAGGGTGCCATGTGTCATGCTCTGAGGCAATTTCATTTGGCCATTGAAAATTCTAAGCAAAATGCAATGTGAGAAGAGGCATCCACATGTCCTCCTGACACTTCTCTAAAATGACACTCAAGGCCCAGTCCCCAAACATGCGGGGTTCCTCCACGTGTCCTAGACCTCCCAAAACCCTTTAAAAAAGACTAAGTATCGGAAGACCCGGTGGAAGCCTCCACGTGTCTCCATGGTGAAATTTCAACATAGTGTTCAAAGCAGAGACCACCGAATGAGTGCAGGCTCGCCACATGTCCCCATTTTCTGCCACACTATTTTAGCTGCATGAAAATTTTGTAATTCAGGAAAAGTAGCGAAACCTCTGCATGTCCTCCCGTCACTACTCCAAGGCCAAACCAAAAATTAGATCCTCAAACGGGCGTCATTCCTCCACGTGGATGAATTTTGAGTTGAGGCTTTTCATGAAAATTTTGAAATACCCACCTGAGCCGTGTCCAACAAAAAGAGGACACGTTCTCTATCGATGCAAGGATGTAAATTTGATTGGGAGAAACACTCGTCAAACCATAAAATATATAAAAATGATCATTCGAGCCTGAAAATTAAAATTTCTCCAAGGATAGAGAACTTAGAAATGTTACAAGGCTCAAATTTGTTTCTCAGATATACATCCATTGATTTTTCTTCAAGTATTTAGGGTAGAAATGAAAAGGAAGACAAATCCTGACCATGGAGAATGGAAAATATGGGAGAACCTAATTTTTTAGACAAATAGAGAATGGGAGACCCAAATTACAGACCTTTTCCAGAGGAACAAAGAAAAAGGATTAAACCATGGACCCATAAGTGATCTATGACCTAGGAACAGATTAAAAATGGCAACAAAGATTAACCAGCACAACACAGGGAAAAAGAAAGTGATAGAGGCCATAAATCAATAGATTTTCAAAGGAAAACTAGGGCGAAACTATTTTGAGCACCAACAAAGTGGATGACTTGTAATATTATTGGTATTGATAGTTATTGTATTTTGGAAATGAAATCCTATGTTTAAATGAGATAGAGATGCACCAAATTTGTACTTTGTAATGAAACGTGAAAGTGCATTTGAATAAAGGAAAAGACAAAGAGTTGTAATTTGTAAAGCTATACTTGATCAATTTAAATAGAATTTTTATTCTTTTCCACAAATGGAGTTACTTGTTGTTTAAAATCTATATTGAAATATATTAAGGAATTTATGTTTGAAAGAAAGAAATACGTATGAAGAAAATACATTACTTTTTTGTTGAAAGTCATGATTTGAAAAATAGAAGCTACATTTGTGTTTCTACTTTTGATTGAAGGAAAAATAACTATCTTGAACTAACTTCTGAGGAATTGAAAGAAAGAGATTAATCTATGTTTTTGAAATGTATAAACTTCATTTTTTTACTATAAACTTTACAAATCTTTATAAAAAAAAAAAAAAGCAGAATGACCATACAGACTATAGAAAACAAATGAAATATCAATTCAATTTTAATATGATCAAAACATTTACAATCAAACTAACACAATTAAGAAATTTTCATCAATCTTCCAAAATCGGGTAAATGCAAGTTACAGACATTTTGTAGTATAAAATTGGTAATTTTGAAATGCAAATCGATCAAACAAATCGACCTTTGTTCTCCCCCACATTCTTCCAAATGAAAACCTCTATTTCTAATTGACATGTTAAAGAAGAAAGAATGACAAATTTGAATAAAAATTTATAAGTTAAAATTACCAGTTCACTTTTTAAGTGACCACAAAACGTTTTCTCAAAATTGACCCTTTAAACTTTATCAAAATTGAATTCTTATGTTTTTTGTGTAAAGACGATATCGAGAGCTTTCCATAAAGTTCTCATTTTCCAAAAACCAAGTTCCCAATCAAAAGTTTTGGCCTTCTGAAGTTTTTACTTTGTTTGGCTTCAAAAAAAATCTAACTGTCAAATTTTAAATGAATAAAATATTCTGGTAGACCCACGGACTTAATTTTTCCCTTTGCACTTTTTTCCCAAAAAGCACTAAACGCATGAAGCCTGCCACTACTCCACCAACCTGAAAACATTTCTTTTTGTCAAAAATAACCTAAGATTGAAAACGAAAATTTGGTAACTTTTCCTCGCGGTCCCACCACCCCACCCTTCCGATGTCGTATGCATTTCAGGGGCACATAGGCCCATGCTTTTAACTTAGCATTTTAGATCATTTTGGTGAAATTTCCTAAATTTCTTCGTCATCCCACCTCCCCGCAACCAATGATTGGCTCACACGTGGCATCACGAGGAAACGACAAAGGAGCGGTTGTTTATCTTAAAAATACGCTTTTAAAAGCTTCGCAAAATTTCCTAATTCGCCTCATGGCCTACCACCCCGCAAAGAAATAAGGGACTCATGACGTGGCTTCCTTAGACATTGCGAGAAAGCGAGTGCTTTTAACCCTTAAGTCTTTCCGCTTCAAAGTCAATTTTTTTCCTAAGATCTTTGCTACCTCGCCACACCACACCTAATGGTTGGCCAACACGTGGCGTTGGTAGAGGAGTAGGTAAACTTGATCATTTTTTCCCTGTTAAGATAAAAGTCAAAAAATCCTCTTGTTCTCCAGTGACCCGCCTTCCCGCCCTGCTTTAAATTTTGGACATGTGTCCCTTAGCAGACTTGGGCAAACTTTCCTCCTTCGGCGCGAGCTCCCACCGCAGATTTGTGTGTGCACGGATGTCATTGGCACTTTTTGCGCAAAGGGGCAAAGTGCTTTGTTTTCTCCCCCAAACCCGCCATCTGAAATCTTCCAAGCAAAATTTCTCTCTTAAGCTCGCAGTCGTGTTTAGGATAATTTTCCTTCCTAGGCCCGCAGCTCGCTCTTCTTGGGGGAAATTTTCATCCCAAGGCCTGCGCGGCTCATATATCGGAAAATATGAGGATTCGGGAGGAGTTCTTTATATCACTTTGTAAAGGTGAGGAAATTTCCTATCTAATGGGAATTGTTTCAAGAATTTTTGAGTGCATTAAATATGAGAAAAATCAGGTTGAATCCTTGAGTGAGTTATGGGAGTGGGTAAGTGAGAATTTACCCTATTAGTTTATATGTGTATTCTCCCCCTTACAATTAGACCTTGTTAATTGTTAAAATATTGCAAAATTAAATACCTAGGGTATTTAATTGTTTTGGCTCTTCTTACCTTTGAGTGTAATTATAATTATTTGGCTTAGTGTTAGTCTAATTTTAAATGGTCAGATTATCGCCTAAGGGAAAGTTAGTTGTACTTGGGATAACTTTCACTCTCTTAGTGTTTTGTAAGATGATTTGATAATTGTTGTAATGGACTCAAAATTTTGTTGTGAACACCATTTTAAAAATAAATAAATTATTTCATATTTGTTTCTAACGGAACCTAGGTTGTTCTTGGGTCTCAAGTGGGATTTTTATTTAGGGCATTACAGATTCTCCATGGGAATGCTTTCGACGGGCCCTTCCTTGATGGATTGTTGGAATGCAAGCATTTGTGGTTGCTGGATTTGTCCACCAACTACTTCGGCGGAAGCCCCGCATCCGCATCTACGAATTTAGTGAGTTGAGAGTTTTCAACTCAAGAAGCAACATTTTCAGTGGCTCCATTCCTTGGGGATTCGGTATGTTGCCAAAGTTGAAAGCTCTGACTCCTTTTCCTAGACAAAAATAGCTTCAATGGAACACTTCCTTCTTTTCTCGAAACTTAACGAATATGTCCAACATCATGATTGGCGATAATTTGCTTCTTGGTGGTGTCATACTGCACATGTAGGTGGCAAGAAAAAAGCCTTTACAACATTAATTCAATGTGTTACAAGTTATATTATAATTGTTTAAAAAACATGCATATGCATGTGGGTGTCTGCTGTCCGGGAGGCGAGATGGACATACACTCTAATACTTTATAGGGTGCTCCAAACCTTAATTTCGTCCCCGATCAGTATTTATATCATTTAAATAGTCAATTTTTTTTTATGTTTGTGTATGTGTATATATAACCTATACTCCAAAAATATAAAATGCAAAAAAATTACAATGAAAATGTAGTTACCAAAATAAAAAAGAAAACAAAAAAGAGACTCGTGTTTTCTAGAATCAATCTTGGGAATGTAAATTATTTTATAAATCTTCCCAATCTCACAATTGTTACTAATAAAAATTAACCCAATTTCATCTTTAAGATGTGGGAGGCAGATGGACATACACTCGAATACTGCATAGGGTGCTCCGAAACCTTAATTTCGTCCTGACTGTATTTATATCATTTAAATAGTCAATTTTTTTTTTATGTTTGTGTATGTGTATATATAACCTATACTCCAAAAATATAAAATGCAAAAAAATTACAATGAAAATGTAGTTACCAAAATAAAAAAGAAAACTGTAAAAAGAGACTCGTGTTTTCTAGAATCTGAATCTTGGGAATGTAAATTATTTTATAAATCTTCCCAATCTCACAATTGTTACTAATAAAAAAATTAACCCAATTTCATCTTTAAGATGTATTTGTATTATGTTTAAAGGTTTTGAGGAGAAATATAAAGGGTCAAATTACATGCAACTAATTATAATTAGCCAAACAGAAAATAATGGCACCAAAATTCAATCGCGTTATAAATCCGAAGTCAACGAAATGTCAGTTACAGAAGATTAGTTAAAGATATGTGGGCCAGAGTAATGAAGCCTTCAACAGTGCATTCCATTCCAAATGTCAGTGACAAAAGGGCATTTTATTTTATAAAATTATTATGTTTCTTGAACATGAAAAAAACCCGTATATAGATTCTTTTGCTTATAGGTTGAAACCATCGTCAACATAGTATAATTAAAATAAAATAAACCAATTTTATATCCGAACTCATTAGCACTTTGCATAGATAACCAGTGCACTTTAGATAACCAGTCAATATTAAAAGGAACAAACAACTTATACTTTACAAGTAATTTTTAAAAACAGACAATGATATTGTTATTATCATTGAAAATAGTTTTGTGCTATGCTTTCTTGCAAAGCTATGAAATAGCGGGTTTGTTATATATTTGTACGTATTTGCTTTGACACAAAGGAAAGAATAAATTTAGAGATGTTTTTAGGTGGTACGATTTCAAAAATAAAAAGGAAAGAAAAAACAAAATAATGTACCCATTTAAGGCTTATGAATATTTTCACCTTACATTCTATTCAGAATTAATAAAGGTCAAAAGAAAACCTATGAATCTGTTACAAAATCGTTATATAATATCCATTGTTTCCATAAAGCATAAAGAGAACAAACATAAACCTAGAGTCTACCTCGATCAATACTTAGATCGTTTTACAAGGTGGAATAATCATCTTTTCAGAGAGCAAAGATGTGATTCTCAAGTCAGTTTCACTAAATAAATATTAAAGGAAGAAAAGTGCTACATTTCGTTAAATTTGTGTTCCCAAATTTTTATTGTTGTTAGAATTTAGAAATCGGGTTATATTTTCTTAGGCCGATAGGCCTATTAATTTTTGATAATATCATTTTCGACACGTATCGACTGTTATTTTTCATTCATCATATGATGTGGTTGTGCTATTTTCAATTCATCAAATAACAGAAATTTGCTGCCCTTTTCCATCTCATATTTCAAATGGTAACATAATTATCATAAAACTTTTTCCATTACCAAAAAAAAAGAACACCAAATGTTCTTCTAAAAACCGCCCTTTCCCACCGCCGAACAAGTAGAATAAGGAAGTTATAAAAAAGCTATGACATAATCTCGTTTGTTAGAATAAACCTTATTTTTAGTTGATATAAATTTAAAGTTTCTCTCATAAAGGGTGGAAAGGAGATAAATAGCCCCCGCCACCCCCCAAAAAAAAAAAAAAGAAAACGATCTTGTAAACAATAAAAAAAAAGCTTACAATTTTTGCAATAATTTTTGCAGCACTTCAAAGCTTTTCCCTTCCTTATAAAATGAAAAAATCACAACACGTATAAAGATCGACAAGAATTTGAAGAGTTCTAGAATTTCTAGCTTCTCCAAGAAGTTACCAATAAGGCATTAAAATAATAAATGTTGTGCACATAAGGATTTTGAAAAGATTTCCCATATTTCAAAATATTCTCCTTTACATGCTTGACTCACAAAATAAAATCCTAAATAACTCAAATGGGATTTAAAAATTCACAAGAAGATGTTACCTTTTAATAATAATAGTGAGGTGGCTAAGTTTCCACATTTTCCAACCCTTGCCCTAAATTTATACCACCTATGTCTACTATACCCAGAAAAATATCTAAGATACTAAAAATTATCTTATGAGAATTCCTTAGTAAAAATATAGGCATACTAATATTCGAATCTACAAAACTTGAGATAAATTTTTCCATTATTAGCAAGCTCCTTAATGAAGTGGCACTGATATCATTGTGTCCACTCCACTTATGGAAGACACAATTCTGAAAAAAGCAATGGAAAAGTTGATGTCACAAAAGATTTATGCTAGTTGCTTTTGACCAAGTAGAAGATATGACTACACTTTTTCATCTAGACTACTTGACTTAGTCGATGTGGCTTCCACATTTTCTTCTTCTTCACCAAATATAGTCACAATGGGCTTCTTCTTGGAGGCCCATACAACTCAACCTAATAAAAATGTAATAAATCAAGAAGTTCTCTTCGATCATCCAGTAGCCATAAATTTAATGCTAGTATAGTGAATCAATGTGAAATATTTATATGGTTCATAAAATAGTTCATCTCCAAAGGTTGTTGGAACATATTTCAATATCTTTTTCAAACTTGCTAGTTTTAGTCATTGGATGAGTCCATGAACATTGATATGAGATTGAATCCATACATGATATCTAGCTTACTATCTCACAAATACATCAAACTCGCCAATAAATCTCTTTAAAAGTAGGATCTCAAACATGGGTCCTTTATCTTCTTTTCTTAATTTTGTTCTTGTTATAAATCGAGTTACTTGGTGGATTTGTAGTCATCGTACAAAGCCTATTTAAAACATTATTTGCATATTTTATCTAACCTATAAAATCTAATAATCTATTTGATAAAATTCTATGCCAAGAAACTATTTTACAACACATAAATATGTCATTTAAATTTCTCTTTTTGTTTTATTTTTGAAAGCTTAATTTATAAGTTTCCTATAAAAATTAGATCATCAAACAATTAAAAATTGTTCAATATTTATCCTTTTGCTTTCATTTAATGTATAAATTGGTCTCAATACTTCGCTAAACACATTTCTTATTAAATATGAGTATATCTAGGTATACCATGCATATGGTACTTTCCAAAGATGATAAAGGGCCTTTTTAATAAAAATATTTGTGATCTTCTCCATAAACATCATATCTTGGTGGCTAGCAAATGTATACTTCTTCCAAAATGCATTTACAAATGATGGATTAATAAGAATCAGAAAATTTCTAATTATTTTTCATTACTATTAAATCACACTAATCCATCTCACTTACGGTAAAAAAATTAAAATCAAGTTACTAAATAAATCTTTAAAAAGACTTACAAAAATAAAAATTATAGATAAATTACATATACACTACCATGATATATTTAAGATCGTAAAAAGGTGTTTGGTCATTTTTAACATTAGTGTTTTGTCAAGTTTTTGTTCTTAGACATATTTTGTTGCAATAATATTCTAAAAAGTTGGTCACAATTATATGTGGCTCATTAGTCTAGCCACTCTTTTTTACTAAATGTTTGTACTATGTTAATCCTTTCCACTAGTGCAAAAATTTCAATGTAATCTATTATGGGGATTTGTGTAATGTACTTGGCTACCAATATTTTCTCGTACTTCGCTCCATTTCCTTTTAATTGAACTCTATCTTGTAGACCAATTTCACACCAATAACATAATTTCATTTAGTAAAACCAATTAATTCCCATGTATCATTTTATTTATTTTAATCCTTTTATAGATCCATTTTTCTTTGATTGCTTCTTCAAAATACAATAAATTGTAAGAAAATACTCTAAAATTAGAATGTAAATCAATATTTTCTTCACTTTGACCATATATTTCTTTTATACTTATTGTATTCATTGAGATATATATGAAGTTAGATATCAATGTTCTTAGTGTAGAATTTAAGTCATTACTTTGAGGGATTCCTCTATGCTTTGATGCTTCACCTTGATGATTTTTTTATGAGATTGGAAATCCACCTAATTTTTCTCATAAGAGGCATATGGAAGTAGATGTAGAAGGAGTTACTAGAACTTGACCACCTTGTGGCATTAATTGACAACCTTTAACTTCATTTAATTCAATTTCCTCTTCAACTTTTGTTAATGCTACTGTAATTATCATTTTATAATAATGATGACATCTAATGACTTTTCCTTAAAACATTTAATGTCTTTGCTGATGGTATATTGTTTGGTAATGTGATTGTACAACTTTTATTTCTTTTACATCTCACTTTATCCCACAAATATACATTTTTCATAATGATTATCAAAAAAATTCTTGTTTCATCCGGTATAAGAGCATATGCCACACATCCATATACTCTTAAGTTATACACACTATGAATTTTGTTTCTACATACTTATTATTATACTTTATCTTGAACATATTTTGTTACGTATTTGTTAAGTGTATACTCTACATAATACTAGATGTTTCAAATACTCATTCAATAATTTCTTAGTCATCGCATACTTCTCTCCAACTTTATAATGGTTGTATTCTTATTTTTATTTACAACATTCTTTTATGGTGTGTACATGTAGACACAAAATCACGCACTTGGGTACATTTATAGGTCCTAAACGTATGCTAGTATTTGCATGATTTCTAAGCAAGAAAACTAGTGATTAACAATTATCTGACTTATTTTCTTTGTTTATTTATTTCTATTTGGTATTCCACACCCTACCAAAAGTTTAGAATTTAACAAATTTAGCTTTTGTGGCTTCAAAACTATCACCTAGCTAGGAAATCAATGTCAAGGAGCTCGTATCCCCTCTAGGCGCTCATGAACCTTTTCTACCTTACTCACTCTTTTTGGGTCTCTTTTATCTTTTGGGCATATTTTTGATTTATGGGTCAGCCTTTTAGTTGTCAATTATGAAATTAAAACAAGGTAATCATAAAAATCCATAGTTATGTCTTCAAAATAAGGGACCAAGCACTAAGCATTACTATCATCACCTAATCTTGCATTCAAAAGGAACCTAAAGAACTTCAAGGCATTCATGTAGCATCCATTCGAGGGAAAAGGGTTGTATACTTCTACATACATAGGATAATAAGGGAAGTTCATTTTATTCCATCCTCACATTCCACAACATTGTTATGTTCTAGTTATATCCCGCCATCAAGTATAACTTGCACAGGGCACAATTTCTACACACACTCACAAAAACTACATGGATACTGAGATGTAGTGTAGCACTCAGTCATTTGTTCAATTTTAGGGTGACCATCAGGGTCAGTATGACTCCCCATTCTACATTTTCTTTTTTATATTTAATGTATTTTTTGGGCTTGTGTAGGTGAACTACTATTTTTCAGATATAGGTATCATCAACAATCGAGTGCAAACATCATCGGGTTAACGGAGAGTAATCTTGACACACCTTCAACATAATTGAAATAAGATCCAAAAATGTTGCACAATCACAGTTCCTAGATAAATTCACCAACACCCAAACACCCCTATGTTGATGCAGTGTGCCCTCGTCAAGACTTTTCATGTGCTCTATAATTTATAGAGACATAGTATGATGTTTATAACATCTTGTTCATCACTTCTCCCTTCCCAAATCAGTTTTAGATTTTTCAAATATTATCTAAGTCATATTTCCTCTTGCTTTTTCTTAGGGTTTCATACCTTACATCTAATTTTTCTTACATTACTATTGTAATTTATCATTTATACATCATTTATTACAATAGTTACAAACATACAATCAATCAAACATAGTCATTTTTTCTCAAAATTCCAACTATTTACACACACACACACACACACACACACACACACACACACACACACACACACACACACACACACACACACACACACACACAAGATAGAAAGGATTTGGTTTTGAAGGTGACAAAAACCTATACATAAAAAGAAGATAGGCCATAGGATAGCCAAAAATGGGAAAATATTGATTTTTAAGGGATAATGATACATGTACAACTAAAAGATAGGCATCAAAGGACAATAAGCATCATAGTGAAGCATGGTCCAAGACAAAAAGAATAACAAATAATACTCCACACAAACCCCGAGGCTAGGAAAGAACAAAAATGAAAAGAGCCAACCAAAAATCTCGTCAAACATACTTGACCAACCTTGAGGACCACTCCCAAAGATACAACCTAACGAAAGATGAAGAGTAGACTACCCATGAGGCATCCAACCGTGGGATCTTAGGTTCATCTTTAGAGTATAGTAAGAGTCATTCCTTTATTTTTATGTTTACTATCTAACTTATTGATGCTCATTTTGATCTCGTACCATTTTCCCCTGATATTCCCTTTGATCCGCATGTTATGAAATGTTTTGTCTCTTGATGTGGATGTTTTGAAGCTTTTATCTCCATTTTAATGCCTCGAATTGTTAGCAGAATCCATTGTCATGCTACGTTTTGAAGGATTCTCTGAGTCTACCATGTTTTTTCCCTAATTTCTTTAAATTCCATGGGCTCTACCATTTTTCTTATTTTACCCCGACCATGGAAGCTCGAGAATGATCAATTTATATTTGTATTCCTTTGAAAATCCAAATCCATGGTCGAAAGATGCTTGGAACCATGATTCACTTGGTTTTGTTTCAAAAATTTCATCCTTAGCGAAAAATCAGATTCTGGGCATGAATGGTGAATTTATGTGTTTTTGATGGTCTAGTGGGCGTCTTTTTCTTGGAAAATTTATTCCTCAAAGATTCGGTGATAACGTGGCATATTTTGGTTGGTCGGGGGATGGTGGGAAAATGTTTTAACTTGTCACTTTTTGTTTTAATTGGTTCTTTTGGTACTTATGTGGCTTTTTCTAATCGGATGGGGTGTAAAGGGTTTGTTTTTGAACTTGTTCTTTTTGGCTACTTTGGAAAAAGTTTGAACCCACCCCATGACCCCACTATGCTTTGATTAAAGAAAATTTAAGATGTAGGGAAAAGTCTTACTTTGACCCCTAAGAAGGACATGTGGCAAAGTTAAAAGTGGAGAGGCGGGCCATCGGGGCAACTTGGATTTTTGCCCCTTTTTATTCAAAAGACTAAAATCATCAAAATGACCCATAGGCCCGACAGAGAATAGTCAAAAAATTCTCCCGTCAATGGCAGAGTATGTGGACTTTCGTAGGTAAATTGAAAAATTTTCTTTTTGTGAAAAAGGGAGTTAAAAGTGTAAAAGGAAGTGTGGTACCGCTACAACCCACACATCGAAGCTAGAAGCGAAGGGTGGAGCTGAGGGGAAAACTTAGAAAATTTTCCATTTTCCAAAAAGGAGGTGAAATAGAAGAATTTAGCCGTGGTTCCTTTGGGACCCACATTGGGACACGTGTTAGGCCCATTTTTCAAAGGCGGAGAGGTGGAAAAAATTGAGAAATTTTACATTGTTTCCAAAAGGTGTAAAAGGTAAAAAGGAACCTCCGGTCCTATCTTGACTTGGATCTCCCACTTGGACGATCCAAATTCAAAAGAGAGATCAACGACACGCAGTTGTGCATCCAGTAACTAATTTTCTGCCATTTCTTCTCTAAAGCTCCTGGGGATGCGATTTTTTATGGTTTTTTATCATTTATTAGAGTCTCATGCATGTCAAATGAAGAAGAACATTAATTTGGTATCCTGGTTAGGTGGGAAAAATTTGAAGAAATATTTTGCAATGAAGAGGTTACTTGATCATTGGCTTCAATCTGATCTTCATTTTTTATTTCCTTGCACGCAAAGAATCAAATTTGACAGATTGAGGAGGAAGTAGTTAGCGCATGAGATGAAGGATGACCTACTAGGTGAAGAATTGAATCCTAAAAATATTTGGAGATATTTTCTCTCTACACAACCGATAACTTTTTCGTAAATCTAATTCTCTGGGAATCTCAACACACAACGGTTCTTTAAATGTCTCTCGGTTTTGGGGAAAACTTTCTTATAAATGAACTATTATAAATTGCATGAATTTTTCATGCAAATGGTCAGTGCATGTTAGTGGTCGACTAATTTTTCTAAGAGAAAAGCTTGATAGAACCCATCCTTCGAGAAATCATATGAAGAAACCTCGTTTATCTCCTTTGTGTTAAATTTGATATGTCAAGGTGGTTGCAAGTGTAAAGCCATTGAAAATCTTTAAAATTGTTCAAAACTTTCCCTTCGATAAATTTAATCAAATTTGAGTTAATCTGCATTATTTTTGGGAAAAATATTTTTTTGCTTCATTTCAATGTCTCGCAAGTAGTTTTCTTGTTCCCATTGCAATCTTACATTAAAAATATTTTTGAAGCACACAAGATCTTATCCTTGTGATAGTTTGGTGGAATTTACATGTTCATTTATCAATAGAGCTTTCATTTGAGAGTGAAATGATCTGGGCCTCCATTGAAGCACATATTCTAATTAAAGGAACATCCTAGCTATCCCAAAGCGCTCTATTATTCAATCTCTCCATTTTTTTAAAATTTGTCAAGAATTTGGTGAATCAAGTTCATTTCTACCTCACCTCCCACCAAAATTCATTTAAAAACAACCAATCATACCCATACTACCTCTATTAGTCATGTGTGTATACAAATGCATAATTTTTACTACCAAAACATGTAGAAACAATCAAGTTTTCATTTTCTTTAGTGGCCCGAACCTTTCTTAGAAAATGACACCATGATCTAGAGTGACAACTCATGAGAGTTAGGTTTTGTTGCATTGATCATATTCTCTTCAAGGTCTTCTTAATAATTTCACAAGGAAGGATATCCCAATCTCCTCTATAAACGGGGTCCTCTCACCCTTACTTGAAAGGTACAACCATAAATTAGTGAGGATAGGTCAAACCTTCTTGAGGGTGCTACCAATTTCTCCACATCCGAGTGATAAAGAGAAAGTTAAATTTCATTCCTGGCTACAAAACGGCAGACTACATGCTTTGCTTGTCTCCAAGCTTCTGCCAAACTCAGTGGTGCCGGTCATCTTATGAGGGATAATCAATTTGGGTACCAACACCTGATTGGTACTGCATTGTTGGGGACATAGTTGTTGCAATTCATATTCAAACCATGGTAAGCACTTCTTATATGCTCAAAGTGCTAATACATTTTTTTAAACATCATCTTGTGTTTGGGCCTATAAGAAGTATTCAAAGTTGCGAGAGTTGTGTGTAATTTTTTTATTTTCCACTCCTAGTGCACTAGCTTTCATTGATAAATTTGGGTAAAGAAATGTCATATCATCCCATTTCCAATTTCTAGTATTGACAGAAATTTGACAGATCATATTTTAGTGCATTTGCACAACTAAGGTGGAAATCCTTAGTGGTGACTCCCTGTTGATAGGATTCTTGATGTGTACCAGTGTCTTAACCTCTGTCAAGTGAGATTTTTACTAATCTTTGCAAACCTGGAAGGAAGAAGATCTTTCTTTGCTAGGGATCCTACTAGGACATTATTTCCAGAGCTAGGAAAAACAAAGTCAAAAGGAAGAAAAGCTTGGAGAGTTGTTGGAGATCAAGTAGAGAAGAAAAGGGATCTCCATTGATGAAAGTAATCGACCTATCATTGATGACGCCATTAAAGTGCTTCAATCGGGTAGCCTCTTTTTGGAATTGAACTCTCCAACTAGAGAGGGGCCTTCACTTGATTTTGAAATGTTTGCTTCTCATTTTGCCCCTATCTTTTAAAATTTGATAGGGTTTTCCAAGTAACAAGGCCTTTAGTTGATATCCACTTTGAAATTTATACTCCTGTGTTTTAAAGACCCCCGCCCTTATATATTTGTCTCCCTTCCGGGGTCACCTCCTCAAAACAACATGGTCCTTCCCCCACCCGGACCTCCATTTTTGTAAATGCCTTTGGTCCTATAAATTTTATAGGGATGGCTAGTTATCCAAATGTAGTTTCCCATGATGTAAGAAATATATTACCAAAGTTCCAAGGAAACAACGTTATAACCGGTGATCAAAATCAAAATATTTTTATCAATATGATGGAAGACTTTGAGATTAAACATGAAGATGTATATATAAAATTGTTTATCCATACTTTGGAAGAAGATGCAAGGGACTGATATAAAGCTTTACCAAATAATTCCATTGATTCTTGGATAGAGATGAAAAATGCATTTAGATTGCGGTATGGTGATATAACTGCCCTAAGTTTCTTCTATCATTATTTGAAAACATCAAGAAGAATCTAATGATTTAGTACATGATTTCAACACAAGGTTTAACAATACCTTAAGGAGATTGCTTGTTAGCTTAATGTCATGTGATGAATCATGTTTGATCAAATATTCAGATGCATTTGATAAAAATGATGCTTACTACTTCAGGACAAAACCCTTCTAATTTGAGGCGACCTTCACCATGGCTCTACAAATTGAGAATAACATCAAGGAAATTGGAAAGCTTCCAAAAAGGGATGGTATAAAACTAATTAACCTGGAAAAGCCTCAAATAAGTAAGGCTGATGATTTGGAGGATGTTGTGAAAACTTTGGAAGGGGATATCAAAGAAATATCATAAAAATTAGCCCAGCGTAAAAGGAATTGGGCGAGTTCACAAGGTCGGTACAATTAACAAGGCCAAGACAAGTTTACAAATCATCATAGAAATGATCGTGAGATCACATGACAGAGGCAATGGACTGTTGGATTTGGAAATAAAGAGTCTCAAACTAGGGATAATAGAATGGTTCTTGATCCTTTGGCTGTTAGAGTTGTTTTTGTGGAGGAGATAGATGTCATTGATTGGTGTGACATATGTTTCATGCCCCATGCTCCATGTGAGGAAGATCAACAGGAAGAAGAAGAATTTGATGATGATAATGATGATGATGTTTGCATGATGGGTTTCTCCACGAGCTCACAACAAGGGGCAACTTCAACTGAGGTAATGAGTGCTAGAAATGCTTGTTGATTTTTGGGATTGCATCCACCGGGTACCTACTCTTCCTCCCTCTCATACTTTAGAAGTAGATAATGTACAAGATTTTTAATTTCCTAGTAATGACTTTGAATATTTGAGAGCTTTAATGATAAAGAAGTATGATGGAGGAATCCTATTTGAGGAGGACAAGAAGTTGTTGATGATCATTGTTGTTACCCAAGAGGAGTATAACACAAGAAGTAGGGTTGTCAAGGGACGGGGCCTCGTGCCAAGTGAAAAACTCCATTTCTTTCAAATATTCCTAAAGAGGATCCTAAGAAAGATGCATCTGCCAAGGGCCTTCCTATCCCAAAAAAAAATCATACCCCTCATGCCCAAGCTATCAAAAATCATGTGCCATCTAATAAGTGTATCAACCTTCCTTCCAATGTTGCCTTGCCAAAGTCTATCCCATATGATTTTTCCCATGTCTTGAGTTAGATCAAGATCTCAATTCCAATTGTTGAGTTTCTTAGGATTCGTGAGCACAAAAAAGGGATTTTGAGTATTTGGGGCTGAAAGAGGAGAAGACTGCCCTATGTAGAAATATAAACATTATGGAGACTCCACCAGTCATTGAAAAAATAGAGACACCACTAGTGTTGGAGGAACTAGGTGAACCACCTAAGGTTTATTTTGGGACATCCTTGGTGGAGTCTCACTAAATGATGATCCATTCTTCACCACTCTGATCATTAAAGACATATTGCTACACAATTGTATGTTTGAATCAGGGGCACCATGTAATATTATGCCTCTAGAAGTCATGAATGATCTGGATATCAAAGTAACATCACCATATGGGAAGTGTACTCCTATGGACTCTAGAGAAGTTCCAATGGTCGAATATCCGAAAGGTCAAGTAAAAACCTGATGTTTGATGTTGTTATTATTGATTGTCCAACCAAGTGGGGTATGATGTTATCTAGAAAATGGGCTCCAAGTGTTGGTGGGAGTGTTCAAATGGACATGTCCTATGCTACCATACCAATTGAAGGTAGCCTTGTCAGGTTGTATGGAGAAAAGAAGATGTTGCACCTTATTGAAGATCCCAACAATGCATCTTATGAAGTATTGTACACAAGTGTTGATGCTAATAAATATGTAGGATTTGCTTTGATGGAAAAGAGCATAAGATTGAAGAATGCAAATTTCTTGAACATGCGCAGGCTCTCCTTGGACTTTATTGTTTGATGTATCTTTCTCCAAGTTTGGTAATAGTTTTGGTGTTGTTCGGATCTCTCCAGTCATGACGATTTTGTCTTTTCCTTCAAAATCAACTTTGAGTGCACTAATAACATTGTTGAGTATGAGGCACTTGTTGTTAGATTTGACGATTGCTTGGAAATATGGTTTTAGAGACATAATTATCAAAGGAGATTCAGAATTAATTGTAAAGTAAGTCAAAAAGCTTTATGCCACAAAAAATTAGTCAATGAAACAATTCAAGCATGCAGCCTAGGATCTCATTGAGATGTTTGATTCATTCAATATTATGCATCATGATAGGAGGTTTAATGATTTGGAAGACAAACTTGAAGTATTGGGATCTCGGTTTGATAATTGTATACTATATTGATATTTTGAATATGATGTTGAGGTGTTAACTAGGCTATATGTACTTGACAACATTAAACATTGGCAAGTTTTTGATGATGATGCTCGTGTCGAATATTTCTATAAAACAAAGGGGAGTTTGATGATAAAAATATTGATTAGAGCCAATGGTGTACATAACAGAGGGTAAAGAAACCTTGTTCTAAAAAGGCATCATCCAACTAAAGACTAATACCATTCCTAAAGGCCAATCAATCCACTCCTATCTCTTAAAATGAAAGAAGAACTCAAGAAAATGAGGGATGGAGGAATTATTCAACCTACAAGGTATTCTTCTTGGGTTACAAACCTAGTACCGGTCGAGAAAGAAGAATGTTGACATCGGGTTATGTGTGGACTTCAAAAATCTGAACAAAGCATCAATGAAGGATTATTATCCTTTACAAAACATTGAAAACTTGTTGTAGTTAGTCACTGGTTCTGAGCTACCATCTACCCCGGATGGCTTGTTCAGTTATAACCAAGTTGTTGTAAAGGAATCGAAAGAACTAAGACAACCTTTACCACCCCTTGGGGAACATATGTATATGTCGGGATGCCCTTTGGGTGATGAATTCTAGAGTAACCTTTCAAAGAGCAACAAATGTTACGTTTTTTGGTTACATCAATGATTTTATTATTGTCTACCAAGATGATGTAACTATTTTCTCTAAGAAGAGAAGTGATCATTTACAAAACTTGGAGAAAATACTGATAAGATGTAGAGAATATGGCATTTCACTCAATCCAAAGAAGTGACATTTTTGAGTAAAGAAGGAAAAATTGTTTGGTCACATTGTGTCATAAGAAGGGGTAATGATTGATCCGGAAAGGGTAGAGGCCATCAACAAGGTCCCAATTCCAAGAACCAAGAAAGGGATTTTTTCCTTCTTTGGGTAGATTAACTTTATTAGGAGATTCATATAGAACTTTGTTGAGTTGACCATTCCAATCATTGGCATGATGAAGAAAGACCAGGCCATCAAATGGGATCAATGAGGCATTAAAGCATCCCCCTGTTTTAGTAGCTCCATATTATAATAAGCCTTTCCAACTATTTAATTTTTCTTTAGAGAAAACTATTGCATTTGTCTTGTTGCGAAAGATGATGAAGTGGCTAAGAGGCCAATTGCCTTTCTTAGTAAGGAATTGCGGGGGGGATAAGCTGAAATAAACTATTATGGAGAAACAAGCATTTGCCTTGGTAAAAGCAACAAAGGTTTTCAGACCTTACATTTTAATCTCTAAAATTGTTGATTATGTTCCCCAGACTATGGTGAAAGACATTTTATCAGAGATGGAAGTCTCAAGCAAAATATGCAAATGGGTGAACAAGTTGTAAGAATATGACATGGATAAGCAAACCACGAAGTTGGTGAGAGGTTTGGACTTTGCTACGCTTATGGCTAAGAGAAACTTGCAAACTATTGAGGTAAATGAGGTAGAATAAGGAAGGGTATATGTTTTGAAAAATTGATGAGTTATGAGTGGTACAAAGATGTAATTTTTTATCTCAGACATCTATACTTCCATTCAACATTTTAATAAGAACTAAAAAAGAGCCCTTAAGTTGGCTTCCCAAAAATATATCATTACTGATTATGGGTTAGCTTGGAAGAACCTTGAGGGAGTTCTCTTAAGGTGTATCACTGAAGATGAAGCCCCCAAGATAATTTTTGATCTTCATGGAGTAGTTTGTGGGGGGAATTTTGTTAGAAGAGTCACAACACACAAGATCTTAAGGGCTGGTTATTGGTGGCCAACTCTCTTCAAGGATACAACTATTTTGGTTAGAAGATCCGAGAGGTACCATCACTTCTCTGGAAGACTCGAAAGCTTCATTCTCCTGCCTTTGTAGCCTGTATCAATTAAAGCCCCATTCAAATAATGGGGAATGGATTTCATTGGTGAGATTTCAGATGCTTCAAGTGTTGGCCATAAGTGGATTCTTGTAGCTATTTATTACTTCACAAAATGGGTGGAGGAAATCCCCACCAAAAAAACAACACACCAAATTGTCATGGATTTTATGTTGAACCATATCATCTATAGGTTTGGGGTGCTAGTTAAAATTGTTGCTGACAATGCCATGAGCTTCAGAGATAAACCTTTGGTGGCAATGTATAAAGAATACGAGATAAATTTTACATATGCTTCCAATTACAATCGCTAAGGAAATGGACAAGCTGAGTCCAGAAATAAAAATTTGTTGAAGATTATCGGAAGGACCTTGGAGTTAAACAAAAGAAAATGGGGTGAACAATCGATGTTCGTTATTTGGGTTGACATAATTATTGTTAAAAGAACAACTAGAAAAATTCCATTTGAATTTGTGTATGGAACTCAAGTGTTCTTGCCCCTACATATATAACTATCCTCATATCGGTTCATTCAACAACCTGGAAGACCAAGAAGTTATTCCATTTGAGGCTCACATTAACCAGATTGTTGAACTTGATGAAGAAAGTAGAGCATCTCACCAATGGCATGTGAAGTTCGTGAGAAAATTTGAAGAAATTATTTGAGAAGAAGGTCACTCCCGAGCTTTCAACATTGGAGATCTTGTGTTGTTGTTGGATAGTAGACATGAAGACAAGGGCAAGCATGGTAAATTTGATGCACTTGTGGATGGGCCCTTACTCCATTGACATTTAGATTGGTGAGCATACCTTCTTCTTGAAAGATTTGGATGGTGAATTGCTTGAATTTCGTATTAATGGTAGGCACTTGAAGAATTTCCTAGATTGATTACCCAGAATCAAGGTGACCATCACCTATACAATGTATATTTCGTTGGTTTGTTTTCTATCTTTTGTGGTTTTGCTCATTCGGTCATCGGTGGCTTGGTTTTGCTAGTTACTCGGTTCGATTTTTGGAGGATGGTTATGGTTGTTCCACTATCCTAGATTTATTTTTTACTCCATTGACAAATGGTCTGTTCTTGGAACTTGGTTAGTTTGTGTTTCTTGTGGCACTCGTAGTGAGTGCCAATCCTGGTTGGAGCCGATGTTGGTGCTTGTTTTGATCTCACACCATTTACCCTAATTTTCCCTCCGATCTGCGTGGTATGAAATGTTTTGTCTCTCGATGTGGATATTTTGAAGCTTTCTCCATTTGAATGCCTCGAATTATTTGCAAAATCCATTTTCGTGCCCCTTTTTGAAGGAGTCTCAAATTTTTCACTATTTTTCCCTAATTTCTTCAAAGTCCATGGGCTCTGCTGTTTTTCTTATTTTTCCCCGACCATGGAAGCACAATAATGATCAATTTATATTTGTATGCCTTTGAAAATCTAAATCCATGATCAAAAGATGCTTGGAACCCCGATTCAATTGGTTTTACTTCAAAAAATTTCATCCCTAGAGAAAATCGATTCTGGGCATGAATGGTGAATTTACGAGTTTTTGATCTAGCGAGCATATTTTTCCTATAAATATTATTCCTTAGCATCCTTGGATCACGTGGCTTCTTTTGGTTGGTTAGGGGATGGTGGGCCAATGTTTTAAATTGTCACTTTTTCCTTTTATGGCAAAAAGGAAAATTTGGTCCCATAGCTCCGCTCAATTTTGATTTGTTCTTTTGGTACTTACATGGCTTCTTCTAATTAGATGGGGCACGATGGGTTTGTTTTCTAGAACTTGTTCTTTTTGTCTACTTTGGAAAAAAATTGAACTCACCCCGCGTCCCTGCCATACTTTGATTAAAGAAAAATTTAAGTGGCAAGGAAAAAGTTTTACTTTGATACCGTAGAAGGACACCTTGCAAAGTTAAAGGCGAGAGACAGGACCATTGGGGAAACTTGGACTTTTTCCCCTTATTATTCAAAAGAATGAAATCATCAAAATGATCCATAGGCCGACAGAGAATTGTCAAAATTTTGCTCTAATCAACGGTGTAGGTGTGAACTTTCGAAGGTAAATTGGAAAAAATTCCTTTTGTGGAAAAGGGAGTTGAAAGTGTAAAAGGAAGTGTGGTTCCGTTAGGAGCCACATCGAAACTAGAAGCGGAAGGGTGGAGCTGTGCAAAAGCTTTGAAAATTTTCCCTCTTCCAAAAAAGAGGTGAAATAGCATAATTTAGCCTCGATTCGTTTGGGACCCACATTGTGGCATGTGTCACGCCCATTTCTCAAAGGTGGAGAGGCAAAAATAATTGAGAAATTTTGCGTTTTCCAAAAGGTGTAAAAGGTAAAAAGGAACCCTCGGGCCATCTTGACTTGGATCTCCCATATGGACGATCTAGATTCAAAAGAGAGATCAATGGTATTTGTGCATTTATATCTGATTTTCCACCATTTCTGCTCCAAAGCTCCTAGGGATGTAAATTTTAAAAGTTTTTTATCATTTATTGGAGTCTCCTACATGTAAAATGAAGAGGAACATTAATTTGGTATCTTGTTTTGGTGGGAAAAATCTGAATATGTCTATTACAATCAAGACATGATATGATCATTACCTTCAATCGATCTTCAATTTTTCTTTCCTTGTACGAAAAGAACCATATTTGGCATATTGGAGGAGGAAGTAGTTGGTGCGTGAGATGAAGAATGAACTACCAGAGAATAATTAAATGCTTAAAATATTTGGAGAGTTTTTCCCTCTGCACACCTAAAAAAATTTACGCAAATCTCATCGTAGGAGTCTCAACACGCAATGGTTCTTTGAATGTCTTTTGTTTTGGGGAAAAGTCTGGTAAATGATGTTTTATAAATTACGTGAATTTTCCATGTAAATAGTTGGAGTGTTAGAGGTCGGGCCTGATTTTTCTAAGAGAAAAGGTTGATATAATATGTCCTTATGAGAAATCATCTAAAGAAACCCATTTATCTCCTTTGTGTTAAATTTGATCATATCAAGGTGGTTGTGAGTGTACTGACCATTGAAAATCTCTGAGATTGTTCTAGAAACTTTCCCCGCCGATAAATTTAATTAAAATTGAGTTAACTTGCATTATTTTTGGGAAAAAATTGTGTTTTCTTCATTTACGAATGTCTCGCAAATGTTTTTTTGTTCCCATTGCAATCTTACATTGAAAATATTTTGAATCACTCAAGATCTTATCCTTGTGATAGTTTGGTGCCATTTACAATTTCATTTATCAAAAGATATTTCATTTGATAGTGAAATGAACTAATTTAAAATCACTCGACTCCTAGCATCACTATAAGATTTTTTGTTAGCCTTTGAGGGTATCAAAGGTGTGATGAAACAAAGGTTGATAATGTTTAGTTATATTTTCCAATTTGAGCCTTCATTTTGGATCCTTGAAGTTTGTGTGAAAAGTGTTGATCTATACCTCCATTGAAGAAAATATTCTAGTTAAAGGAACATCATAGCTATCCCGAAGCATTCTTTTGTTCGAGCTCTCCATTTTTGTAAAATTTCTTAAGAATCGGTGAATCAAAATGCTCTTCTCATAATCTGATGTGGTGACTTATCTATCATGTCAACACCTTGGAAGAGTCGTTGGAGTCCTTTTCCACCACGTGTATTTTTTTATCATCCAATCTATTGGTGGTTCATCTCATTGGAGATATATGATGTAATTGGGAGTTACTATTATGGGATCTCTACTATCCAAATTTGAGAATTATGTTTTTCGTTATCTATGTATGATAATTTACATACATTAGGTGGAAAACACAATTAATATGCAATGATAAAATATCCTACTAGTTTGGGATCTTTTACTCCAAAAGATGAAATAAAATATGCTAATCGGTGTTAACATTTATTCTCGGATTCTCTTCATTCTGTCCCTTTTATGTAATTTTAATCTCATACTTTCCTCAATATCATATTGAATTCACCTTGAATTGTTTTTTATGACCAATATATGCACATGGTTGTGAGTCCTTCTTTCCACAATCATATTATAAGTGTATTACATGTATTATTTATTAATATAATAGATAATTTCAACATTATTATATTTACGATGTCTTACTACGAGGAGATTCTATATGCAAGTGTCGAGTGTCTTTGGCATATCTTTTTCCAACATTTTTTTTAACTATTTGATATCCTCGTGATCAATTATTATACAAGGAGAAGTGTATTGAACTCATATTTCATGGGATTTTGTTATTTTTAATTCATTATATGTTATGAAATTACTCTTTTGCATGTGGAATGAAGATTAATATGGTTTACTTGTTAGTTTGGAGATTTTAAAAGATGAGAAATTATATGGTATTGATGTTAAGTGTACTAATGGTTCCTCAAAATATTAAGTTAAGCTATTATCTTGAAAATTCTGAACAATATTTAGCAATATCAAAAATTTATTACTCCAAGATTAAGATGTGTCTGTAATGCCCACTCCTCTTCAACACTATTTGAACCATGTTTTCAATTTTGAATTAATTATAATCATAAACATTTCGCTTAATTCTAGTTAGCATGCTAATAAGATGTGTGGTACATCATGACTCTATTGTGTTTTGATTATTATTTTGACTGTATGGTTGTATTGTGGACATTGACGGGAATTTAAGGATATGATGATGATCTAGAATAGTTCCCTTGTTACAGACTGATTATTATGTCGTTACTATTGTTATATTGTTTTGGCTCTAGTCACTCTGTATTGGATCCCTAGACCTTGATATCATAATAGAGATTAGACATTGCTAGATGGACATTGATACACTTGTTGTACTTATTGGATAGATAGTACAGACATGTTAGACTTGCGGCATGATGTGACTATTGCAATGAATGTTACATGTTTGATTCCTTTATCAATATTGGATGTTCTAATCTGCTAACCGTATGGACGTATTGTACATGAAATACAAATATTTCTGGATGACTATTGATGTTGTGATCTTAGTGCAAATTGATGTATTGGTAGAATCGAAATGTTAGAAAATTAAAAAATTGGTGAACTACTTGATTTTAACATTGGTTTAATTATGATATTCAATTACGTAAATTGTTATGTATACGTGCATGTTTTTTTAAAAATTATTTTGACATCATTAATATGGCCACGAGACCAGAAAGTTATTATTGGATTTTGTAGGAAATTATAACACAACAAACTATGGGTTATAGGATATCAACAATGAAGGAATGTGAGGTACTGCAAACATGTCACCATGGCAGACTCATGTATTTGTATGTTTTGCATTGTTCATCATTTGTTTGGAGGATCCCATGGGGGGATAACCTCCAATTGTGACCATGGGGTTTGTATGTATGTTTCCCTTTTTATTTATTTATTGTTGAGTATGTGATTTAGTTATTCATGTAATCCTTTTCTTATCATTCTTAAGTAAGGTGTTTTAATAAAATGGTTTAATCATGTTCCCACACCTTTTAATTTATTTTACCAACCCTACCTATGGGTTGAGGGGTCAAAGATAGACCCCATTATGTGTTTCTTAAGGAAAAAGGTGAGATTTAATTGCACTTTCTTGCATGGGTTTTAAATATTGTTCTTAGGGGGTGTGAGTTGGAGCTATGTATGTAAAAGGGTTTTCATCCATCTCAACCACTAATTTATTGTGAATTGGGGTTAATGGAGTTGAGGATGAGTGATGTGGCATCCTACATGGAGACCCATCACCATCCTCTTCGCTTTTTCTATGTATGCATGTTTAATTGTTTGTTTGGGGTTTACTTGCTCCTTTTTTTGAATTCTTGTAATTTTGGAGAGCTTTCTTGAGAATGGTGAATGGGGTTGAAGTGTATGGTGGTTACTTAGGATTTTGGAAGGCTCAAAGCTTGTTGTGTATTGATACTCTTCATTTGTGAGGTATATCTCCACCCCTTCTTATTCTTGCTATTTTGTGTGCTCTTATGTGTAGATGTTAATTATTATATTGTTTATAATTGTGGGAAATAGATTTGATCCTTAGGTTGTGGGAGAAATGGAAATGGGGGTAAAACTTGAGGGAGGCATAAGAGAAATGTTATTGGGTATTTTAGGAGGGAGTTGGGTTGGGATGTCCACCTTGTTGATAAATATGATTTGTGTTTATCTTGTTATTGTCTTGAGGGAGGTGTAACTCCTGCTAAAAATAACCCACTTGAGACCTAAGAACAACCTAGAAATAGTTAGGAAAAATTATGGAATAATTTTATTTTTTATTTTTTAATCGAAGATTCTACAACCAGGCTACAAGGCTACAACTATCGCTTATCAAGTTCCAAAACAATTCTAATCCACTAGAAAATACTTTACTCTAATTAAAATTTATTATGGGTCATAACTTCCAAAATTTATGGTTAGAAGGTTTAATTAGGTTTAGAGAGTAAATCTTCACCGTACCCACTCTCTAACAGGCTTAAAGGTTCAACTCAATATTTATCAAACTTAACGCATTCAAAATTCCCTAAAAATGCCTATTGGGTAGGCAATTTCCTCAACTTTCCATTGATATAATGAAGTGCTCCTAACTCCTCATATTTCTCAAGTTATGGGCCGGTAGGCCTTGGGGTGAAAATTTTTCCCAAGAGCGGGCATATGGGACCAGGGGTGAAAATTTGCCCAAACGGCAAGATAACGGGACGCAGGGAGAATTTTGGAACATTTCCCATGTAAGGCAAAAAAATAACTTTGTACCCACGCACACGTGGGTCTGCGCAAGTCCACAAGGGACACGTGGCACTTCTCAAGCCAGCGCAGGGAGAACGGGGCAATGGGAGACGTTTGGGAAAAATTTCCCATGTGGGGTGAAAAGCCAACATTACACCTAAAAGTCCGCAAGCTACAAGGGAAACATGGCATAAGCTAAGACAAAGCGGGGAAGGTGGGGTGGCATGGAGAAATTTTGTTTATCACTCCAAAGGGATAAGAGGTTAACATTGACCCATGCCTCCGCCGACTCCTCATGCCACGTGGCCATTCCTGATTGGTTGTGGGTCAACAAGATGATGGGGAAAACATCGAAAATTTTCCCAAATTTTTCTGAAGTACAAAATTAAAAAAGGGACCCACTCCTCCATCAATTCCTCGTGACACCATGTGGAATCACCTGATTGGTCACGAGCCGGTGGGGAAAACATGAAAATTTTCCCAAAATTTTCCAGATGCACTAAGTTTAAAAAGGGGTCCGCCCCTCCGCCAACGCTCCGTGGTGCCACGTGGCAACCTCTAATTTTCTGTGGCTACCGAAGTGGTGGGGAAAATTTGGAAACTTTTCCCTAAAATTTTTTAATCGCTTAAGGAAAAAAATTAGGCCGTAGGCCCGCTAAGAAAGTTTTACAATTTTATCTTTTTTTGATGCCAAGGAAGAAAAATTCAGAAGTCCATAACTTTTGATAGAGAGCTCGGTTTTAGGAAAATGAGGAATTTCTTGAAATATATCAATGTCCTATTTGGACAGAGATTGTTAGTTTTTTATTTTGATAAATTTCAAGGGGTCAATTTTAAGATAATGGCTGCAGCCTTTTACAAAGGTGCGAACCGATAAATTTTAACTTGTGAGATTTATTCAATTTGATCTTATTCCTTTAGATATTATTCCTCTCTCAACATGTCAAATAGACATGGAGAGTTTTTTTAGGAGGAATTAGGATAATTTTTTGAGGTATATTTATTTGATTGAATTCCAATTTGAAATTTACAAAATTCACAACAAAATGACTATGGAAACTTTGAACTCAGTTTTGCCAGGTTTTGAAGTATTCCCATTAAGTGTTTTTTATCTAATTGAGTTCATTTAGGGCCTACTACTTCAATTTAATCATTTAATTTGTTATTTTATTGTTGTAGGTTTGATCTCATGCATTTTTGTTTAGCTAATTGCTAGTTTGAAAGAATAAAACAAAGGGCAAATTTTTAAAGTATCTGTTTAATTACTTTCCATCTCCCAAGTGTGGAAATATGTTCTAATCCTAGCCTAATACATTTATTTGATTCAATCAACCCATCTACAAAGCTAAAATGTAAATTCGATTTCCAACCATAACATTATTTTTGAAGAATAGAGCATTATACTTTTCCTCACATGAAATTCTTCTTTTCAATAGAGATTTCCAAACACAATGGATGATCAATTTCAATACAAAAATATAGATTGAAAAAGATAATGCAATCCTTTATTTATTCCAAAATACAACATTACAAAATTTCTTCTTTTATTCCTTCCAAAACATATATTATATACGAACAAAATAATACATTTTCTTCTCACGTGTTTCACTTTACATCTTTTCAAACAGGGATTTCATAGTGAATGCTAAACATAGATTTCCAATGGAATAAAAACATATGGACAAGACAAAACCACTTCCATTAATTTAATTGAACTCTTACAGCTTCCTTTCCCTTTGGTTTCAAAATGCAACCTACAAAAATAGGTATCTCTTCTTCACATTCTTTCCAAAATAGAAAACAGAGTATAACTCTTTTACATTTCAATATACAACTTGCAATAAGTACAACATCTTTCCATTACAACCATTTACACATTCATCCACTTCAATCAGAAAGGTTACAATGAGATTTCTTTTCACAAGGGACTGTCACACTATCTTTTCTTAGCTCCAAAAAAGAAACATGCATACTTCTCATTATTCCAATTTGATCACAACAGGAGTAGGGGAAAGGAAACAATCTCCACCCAACCAAGACATCCAATGAAGAGGAGAAGCCAACCTTCTTCATTAGCCCCCAAGCCCCAACCACAAAGCAATACCATATGTGATCCAACTCATGGCAACAACAAAGCTTCCACAAACATACAAGTAGCTTTTTCATAAAGAAACACATTCTTAAACATAATGTAGTTTATAACTACATTAAAACATGAAAAAAATACAAAGGCTTCATCAAGCGAGCCAAAGGAGAAAGAAGCCATGGAAGATGTTGCTTATGTCTCCCAAAGGGGAAAATGGTTATCACCACTCGAGAACAACCCACCAAATCTGGGCATCTTCTTCATCCCGGGATGGGCTGAATAGGGTGCATGATGTGCCTCTGTCAAGATATTATGCCTCAATCCTCCATGTCTGGGAACATAAATCCAGCCTCTATGCCTAAGAATACCATCTTCCTCTAAATAAAAACCATCAAAATTCCATTCGAGGGGTCTTTGAGACTCGATCTCTGCTCAAACTGCAATGTAGAAGCTATCAAGAGGAAGCTACTGAAGAATCCTGCTCCACAAATCTATGCTCACTGAGGTGGCCATAGCCACATGTCTCCATCTGCTGAGAGTATCTACCACCACATTCTTCTTTCCTTTCACATGCTCTATCTCCATATCATACTCACAAAGCAACTCCATCCAACGCTATTGAAGAGCATTGAGATTGGACTGCGTGAAGAGGTGACGAAGACTCAGGTAATTTTTCCTGAGTGTGAATCTATGACCAAGTAGAAAATTCCTCCATCAAACCAAGGCATGCACAACTACCGCAAGCTCAAGATCATGAGTCAAATAATCAAGCTCTTAATATTTGAGTTTGTGAGACTCAATAGCCACTACTCTGTCCTCTCCCGCATCAACACACTTCCAAGTTATACTAAAGAAGCATTTTTTCAAATGAAAAACCCACCCTATGGATCCGACACTACAAGAATATTTTCTGTAGTGAGGCATTCCTTTAGTGTATTGAAGTCCTACTCGCACGTGTTGAACAAATAAACTTCTTCTCTTTCCTATGTAGGGAAGTGATGGGGTGTGCAATCTGAGAGAATTCCTGAACAAATATCCGGTAGTAACTTGCTAACCCCATGAAGTTGTGCACCTCGACCACATGGTAGTGGGTGTTGGCCAAAGATTAATAGCTCTAATCTTTAAAGAATCAATGACAATACCTTCCCCAAAATTGATATGGCCCATATACTACACCTTTATCTAAAAGAATGGACACTTCTCCAAGTTCCCGAAAAGTTGTTTCTCTTGAAGACACTCAAGAACCTAGAAAGGGTGCCCTCTTTCTCCTCACACATACGTGAGTAAATCAAAATTTCATCAAGGAAGATGAGCATGAAGCAATCTAAGAAGGTCCTAAATACCCCATTCATCAAACTCATAAATACTACAGGGGCATTCGTCAAACCAAAAGGCACCATTGTGAACTCATAGTGGCCATATCTCATATGGAAGGTGGTCTTATGAATGTCTACCTCTGAAATCCTCAGCTAATGGTAGCCTGACTTAAGATCAATCTTAGAGAAAATCATGGCTCCTTTCATCTGATCAAACAAATCATCAATGCATGGAAGGGGATAACGATTCTTAATCGTTACCTTATTCAGCTGGCGGTAATCAATACACAACCGAAATAATCCATGCTTCTTCTTCACAAAAATCACCAGTACGCCCCAAGGGATACACTGGGATGGATAAGGCCTTTCTCGAAAAAGGCCCTCAAGCTGCAACTTGAGTTCACAGAGCTTGGGTGTGGTCATTCGATAAGGTGCTCGTGAGATAGGCTCTACTCTTGGAACCAGGTCTATATGAAAATCAATCTCACATGGGGGTGGTTACCCCGTAGCTCTCTCGGAAAGACATCTATAAACTCTCTCAAAATGGGGTGATCATCTAGTGATGGTCCACTAGACCCATCTTCTGATCTATCACTAACTGTAATAGCATATACCTAGAAACCCCATCGTACACACCGCTTAAGCTGCATAACAGAGATGGTATGAAATAAAACGGGTCTCCTGACCCTTGAAATCACTAACTCAACTCCCAAATCATCTGCACAAGATATAATCTTGTGGTAATAATCCACTCTGGCCTTATGTGCAGATAACCAATCCATACCCAAGATGACTCCATAAGAGCCCAAAGGAAGGATACGAAGATCCGAGGTAGTGGTGAAAGGTCCCA